>JASFAX010000021.1:18800000-20000000 GCA_030737875.1 Allium sativum
ACCACAAGACGAAGACTTAAGGAAGGCCATTCTTGATGATGCTCATCGCTCAAAAATGACCATTCATCCCGGCGGGGATAAGATGTACAAAGATATGAAGCGGGTTTTCTTTTGGGCCGGTATGAAAAAGGATGTGGCCGAGTACGTCGCTAGATGCTTGGTGTGCCAACGAGTTAAAGCAGAACAAAAGAAACCCGGTGGGTATCTTCACCCATTAGAAGTTCCACTATGGAAATGGGAAAGCATCTCAATGGATTTTGTGGATGGATTACCAAGATCAAGGAAGGGTAACACGGGGATTTGGGTTATAGTAGATAGACTTACTAAAAGCGCCCATTTTATTCCCGTGAAAAGTAAGAGGACTGCTCCGTGGTTGGCTTCTGTATACATTAAGGAGATAGTTCGTTTGCACGGTATTCCTTCTAGTATAGTAAGCGACCGTGACCCCATCTTTACTAGCGAATTTTGGAAGAGTTTACAAGAGGCGGTAGGGACTCAGCTATGTTTGAGCACCGCATATCATCCTGAGACAGACGGCCAGACCGAGAGGGTGAATCGCATTCTAGAGGATCTTTTAAGGCTTTGTATCCTAGACTTTGGGGGTACATGGGAAGAGCACCTTCCATTAGTATAATTCGCATATAATAATAGCTTTCAGTCTAGTATTGGCATGGCACCTTCCGAAGCTCTTTATGGAAGGCCTTGCCGTTCGCCTACATGTTGGTGGGAATCTACCGATAAAATCCTACTTGGGCCCGATATGGTTAGGGAAACCTCGGAGAAGATTGAGTTGATTCGAAGGAGGATGAAAGCAACACAAGATAGGCAAAAATCGTATGCTGATAAGAGGAGGACAGATCTTGAGTTTGACATTGGGGACATGGTTTTTATCAAAGTATCTCCGTTACAGAATGTTGTTCGCTTTGGGTCCGTGGGGAAATTAGCACCAAGGTTTGTAGGGCCGTTTCCTGTAAAAAAAAACAGGATTGGGAAGATGGCATATAGGGTGGAGTTGCCTGAGAAACTTAGTGGAGTACACGACGTATTCCATGTATCACATTTGAGGAAGTGTTTGCACAAGACCGCGGAGGTGGTAGAGCCGAGCTTGCTTAAAGAGGTGGAAATAGAGCGTGATGCAACAATTAGACGAGCACCTACATGCATTCTTGGGTCGGAGATCAAAAAGTTGAGGAATCGAGAGGTCAGACTGGTTAAAGTGCAATGGGGAGATGATGAGAGCAACGCAACTTGGGAGACAGAAGAGAAGATGCGTTCGTTGTACCCTTTTCTTTTTGAGGGTATGTCTTTTAATTTCTCCTTTATCGCTTAGTTTATCTTATCTTATCTTTAGTATGTCCTCTCATTAGTATCTTTGACCTTTAGTTAGGATAATCCTATGGTTGAAACATGTGTTTGAGACATGTTATGTATGATGGATGCAAAATGGATGCAAGTGTTTGCTAGTGGTTGCTCGTGGATGCATATATACACACACTTTAGGCACTAGATCGGCTTAGTCACTACATATTGCATATTGCATATATATGGATGTATTTAGTAAAATGGATGAACGATGGTTGTGTTATCATGTGGATGCTGCATTCAGATGATGGTTGTGCACGCATATAGAAGTATTATGTAGCATTAAGAATCTTTTGCATACATAATGGATGCATGGCACGATCATAGTTGCATTAAGGAGGTCAACTGAATCAGTGGAGCGCCTGATTTTGCATTAGATACGGACATATACACACACTGTGCATTTAAACATGAAAGCATTAGAAGTCTGTAAGGACAATGGATGCCTGTGTATGATGGATGAGTAGATGGACGTTTGGATGGTAGGATATACATTCTTCCAGACTTGAAGATTTCGGGGACGAAATCCTAAAAGGAGGGGAGAATGTAACACCCCGAATTTTCTATTAACACTAAAGTTGCTAAAATAATAATAAGTGTGTAGAAGAGGGGATGTATCTAATATGAATATAAAAATATTAATAAATATGTAAGAGAGGGGATGTATCTAATATGAATATAAAGATATTAATAAGTATGTAAGAGAGGGGATGTATCTAATATGAATATAAAAATATTAATAAGTGTGTGAGAGAGGGGATGTATCTAATATGTATATAAAAACAATAATAAGTAAAGGGGGATGTATCTAATATGTACATTGTAGAAAATATATATATATTTATGACATGAATAGAAGTTTATTAATATGCTGAGTGTTTGCTGAGTCACTTCTGACTCATTGCTGAGTCAACAAGATAAACCCCATCTTGTCTGGACGGCTGCGGTTATTTCTAGGTTAAATCTAATGGCCTAAATGAATTCTAAAATCTATAAATATGTGGGTAGACCCTAGACCTAAATCACTTGTAAAATTAGAGAAGCTACCGTCATGCTGCTGCCATGGAGTTCAGCATAGCCGTCACAAACTAAGAAGAGGAAGCCTAATCATCTACAACTAAATCTACACAAATCAAATCAAAAGATCTCTCTTTCTCTAATTCTTTTCTTTTGTTGGTGAGTATGATGATTCTCACAAGACTATTACAAACTAATTTGACTCAGTTATGAATGGATCACAAGAAAGTGATGTGATTTGTAATTGTAAATTCTATATATTGTGGATTCTCTTATTATGTTATTATGTTGTCGTATGTTGTAAATTCTCTTATGCTATGTCGTGCTATGTTGAGAATCATGTCAAGCTATGTTATACTATCATACTATGCCATGTTATAAATCATGCTATATTATGTTGAAAAATCATGATGTTGTTGGATCATGCTTAAAGTTATGTTTTTTTCTTAATTTAAATGGATCTTTTTTATGGGAATTTGCCTATTAGGTTAGGTGTACCCATAAACTTGAAACTATAATTAAATAAAACTTGATTATGGGAATTTGCCTATTGAGTTAGGTGTACCCATATAAAACCATGTTGTTAAAAAATTAGATGATGTTGATTCACACATGTTCATATGTAAGTTTATGAAAATTGATTGAGATTATATTAGGTGAATTTTGAACAAGTTGACACCTTTAGGTCCATGACATGTATAATCTATGCAAGTTGGACATATGCAAGTTTCACCCCTTATTATGATTCATTTGGTCACATATACATGTTGTTATTATGATAATCTCTTTTATGCTATGAGTTAGGCTATTCGAGTCTAACATATATTTTGCGAATAAACGTTCAAACGTGGGGTAGGGGTAATATTAGGAATTAATAAATTGGGTGCAATTTTGTAAGATTTTGCATACCATGAATGGATGTCCATAATTGAGTCAATTATGGACATTGTTAAAAATTGGAAGTAATTAATAATTCAAGTAGGGAATTATTAAAATTGGGGGAAAGTGGATTATTATTAATAATCAATGCTTAGGACACGAGGTTGGACCCGTTTGTGATGTAAACCTGCCCGGACCCGCCCGGCAAATCCAGTAGTCACAAATGTCGGCCCAATGTGAGAGGTCCTAGGCCCAAACTAAAGCATAACAGTTGTAAAGACACGAGGTTAGACTCTTTTATGGTGTAAGACTGCCCGAACCCGCCCGGCAAATCCAGCTGCCATAAATGCCAGTCTAATGTGAGAGGTCTTTATGAGGTTATGGCCTTAATGAACTAAGAAATACTTAACCAGATAATCATGTAAGGTGGGACATGGGGGTTAAGTAGGTGCCTTGGGTGGCATGAGGAATCTGGTGGTTGCCTTTAGAGGCATTTGAAATACGATTAGACTTAACCAAACACACATGTAAATGAACATGACTAAGTGGGTTAAGTGGGATGGACTAATGGGGACAAGCTTAGGTGGAATGCTTGTGGTAAATAGTGGGGGCCCATTTCAACCAGTATCCCAAAACGTATCTTTGTGGGCTCGACCCAGGTCGAGGACGGGACACGCATACTGGGTTTGACTATAAGAGGCCAAAACAGGGAGCGGTGGCAACGCAAGTCCAACGGGTTTCATATGCGTGTGTGGACCCGGGCTGGTAGGTAAGACGTTGTTGCATCGTGTAGGTATAAGCCGTGCATGTCCGTTGTATCAGGTTGCCACTTTAGGGGAGTGATACACCCCACTGTGGGGCCAGCACGGGTATCTACGAGTTAGGGAGCCGATCGAATAATGGGAAGTAGGGTACACCTAGTGGAGATAGGGGCAGGCGGCACCTATGTAGTCAGCTAGGGGTACGTAAAGCCATTGGGAAAGTTTCTAAGTGAAGCTAAGTGGGATGAATCTTTAGGGTGACTGGTGTGGTGCAGTATGGTGTTTATCCTTTAGTATTTAGGAGCGCCTATAACGTTGCCTTTAGCGATTGTCTATGTCCTTAATCTGCTCTTCATAGACATTTTCTTGTTTTCCAGCTTATGCCTTAGTCCAGTTATTTTGGTAATAGTATTGTAGAATTATCATATTCACCAGACTTTATGTCTGACCCCCCTCTTTTCCATCCTTTTTCTCCCTTCAGGTCCGCAGGTTGGGCCAAGTTCTAGTGGAGTCTAGTTGGATCGCTTATCTTCTGGAAAGCTTGGACTGCTGAAGTAAAGTCCAGCTTGTTATCTTTCTTTTTAATGGCTATTCATGTAATGGGATTATGTACTTGTTTTATCAAGATAGATATTGTACTTGACATTGAATATGGTGTTATGATGTAATCAAACATGTTTTGACTTCTGCTACAATGAAATAAAGTTTTTGAATTTCCAAGTACTATTTTATATCTGTCTTGTTGTAATTTTACTGTTCTATATTCACTTAAAACCTCCATGGAAGTTAATGCATTCCCTTTGTGAGTGACATTAATGGACGTGGGGTGTTACAAACGGTGGTGACCACCCACCAACGTGCAGCTTCTTCCTTTAGCAACCATACTGCTAATAAAACCTTCCTACGGTCATCTATATTAAAGAAGGTAAAAAGATCTTCGGTTTCTTTCAACCAATTTCTGGCCTCTACATATGTCTCGGTTCCAATGAAATTCTTGCAACCCAACGCCTTAAAGTTCTTACAAATCTCCGCGAAATCCTCTTGTGGATGCTGAGGGGGAGGAGGAACATTAACTACTGGAGGAGGGGGAACATCAACAGGGCCGTCCTCGGTCGCCCTAGCCTCAAAAAGTCTCCTATACCAAAAAGGTACGCGTACTCCCTCCGGAATGGCAAAGTTATTGGCCATACTGAAAACGAAGAAGAAAAAAAAAGATAGATTCAAAATGGAGAAAAACGAAGGGATTTTGCTAGTGGCTTTTTGGGGAATAGCCTTTAAAATAAACTAGACTTTTCTTTGGAAAATACTTTATACTTGGTTTTGAAAATAGTTTTCCAAATGTTTTCTAAAAACCTTTTTGTTCCTTCTCGTAAACCATATGCTCTGATACCAAATGTAACACCCCACCTCCGCCAGTACCACTCTTGCAAGTGCACTGACTTTGGAGGGGCGTTTGAATCAGGTAAACATGGAAAATGATATATCAAGGCAGAACAAGAACATATGTATATATGTAAACAGAGTAAATAACATAGATAAAACAGCGGAAGATTTAAACCATTTCAAAACAAGTCTGGTACAACATAATATCAATTTTCCAAATAAACAAGTCTAGATAAAACAACATCATTTGAAAACAGAAATACATAAGTGCTATCCCTAAAATACGTGAGAACCATAGCTAGCTTCATGTAGAAAGCGTACATGAACTGAAATCCCACAAGCAAGTAATCCAAAATCCAAGCTAGGCTCCTGTATTCCCTCCCTGAGAACCTGGGGGGGGGGGGGGAACGGAAGAAAAGAGGCGAAAGAAAACAGGTCAGTCAAAAAGACTGAGTAAGCCCTACTACAATCAATGTAAACTGATAAAGTTAACTGATATGGGCAGCAAGGGACGAACATAAGGATAACAACATATTAGCATGATGATTAACTATCAAGGTAGATAAAGGTGTCATCGCATAATCAGGATTAAGGTTTTGCACCACAGGTGTACTAGTAAACTAACATGACTTGAATAAACAAGTATTGATCCCTTGGCCCTAGCTTTGGCCCAATAACGTGAAGTGACCCCAATACGAGGTCCAAAGTGTAAACAAGAAGTGATCCCCAGGCCCAAGTTTGGCTCAACATCATGAATGACCCAAACCAAGGTCCAACTAGCACGGTCTAGTCGATCGGCTCCCTATAAGCCTATCTCGTCAAGTGTCTGTGTCATACGGCCCAACTACGAAGTGTAGCTAAACTGTGCTAGGTCCACCCTAGGGTGTATCAAGTCCTAGGGTGTCAACCACCGACACAAACCAAGCACGCACAGTTTAAACCTACTGGTGCCCATGCCTGCTTTTTCAACTCCGGACCATGTGCACGATCATGGCCCGCCTGAACCCACACCGGCGCACCTACACAGCCGTCGTTTGGTCGCTTACATGGCATCCCAGTAATCGTGCCCCTCCCTAGCCTAGTCCCTAGGGTGTCATGATACAACTAAGAGGGTTACTGGTGCAAAGGACCATGCAACTAGGGTTTCCTTAATGGGTTAACGTGGTTAACCCAACTCATTCAAGTACCAAGTTGGTTAAGTGTACCCAAGGTTCATGAATTAACCCTACCAACCCATCCAATTTCATTGGTTAAGTATTCAAGCAGTCCATGACTTAACCCTAATCACGAGGCATTAATTAATTAATGCGCCTTAACCTCTCACATTAGACTTTGTTGTGGTTACTAGTTAAGCCGGGCGGGTCCGGGTAGCTTTACACCACAACTTGGTCTAACCTCGGGTTCAAGGTACAACATGACCAACTTCTCACATTGGGTCCTATTGTTTGTAGCAACTAGTTAAGCCGGTCGGTTCCGGGTAGGTTTACGCTACAAACTCAACCCAACCTCGAGTTGGTCACACTTATCTTTTCTAAGTGTCATGTCCACCATGTTTCCAAAACACATTACAAGTTTTTCAAGCAATTGGGTAGACCTAACTTAATAGGTAAATTCCCAATGGGAAGACCTAACTTAATAGGTAAATTCCCAAGCTTATGTTTTTTATGTCTTTTAAGTTTACCCAACCCCAAACGCAATCCCATCGCTTACATATCGCAATAGCGCATAAAGGATAGAAAGAGGGAACTTGGCATAATCATGACATAAAAGTGTTGAAGCCACAAGTTCAACATGGTGGCATATGAAATGTACATATGTTCATATACTTGCATTAGGCCTCAAAAGCATGCATAACATGATAGCATGAACAGAATGTTCAACCCAAACTTGCATAACATACTTGCATACCATAACATGACATACTTGCCTATAAACTTGCATATTACAACATGATAAACTTGCATATCAACTTGCATATTACAACATGATAAACTTGCATATCAACTTGCATAACATATGACAACTTGCATATCATACTTGCATACAAAACTTGCATAACATATGACAACTTGCATATCAAACTTGCATACAAAACTTGCATAACATATGACAACTTGCATATCATACTTGCATACAAAACTTGCATAACATATGATAGAAAACTTGCATAACATACTTGCATACAAAACTTGCATAGCATATGATAGAAAACTTGCATAACATACTTGCATAAATAAACTTGCATAACATATGATAGAAAACTTGCATAACATACTTGCATAAATAAACTTGCATAACATATGTCAACTTGCATAACATACTTGCATAACATATGTCAACTTGCATAACATACTTGCATAAATAAACTTGCATAACATATGTCAACTTGCATAACATACTTGCATAAATAAACTTGCATAACATATGTCAACTTGCATAACATACTTGCATAAATAAACTTGCATAACATATGTCAACTTGCATATCATACATTTAACTTCAAAGTTCAAGTATGAGAGGAATAGGGCTTACAATGCTTATGCGGACTCAAATGAGTTTAGCAAATGTAAGAAACCCCTTATGCATCTAATTAAACCCCAAAAATGCAAGCAAACTTGACCAAAACTCTTCCTTTAAGATGCCAATAGAGAAACAAGACTTTAATGCAAGCTAAAGAGGATCATACAAGCCTAAATACACTTGTATGCATGGAAATCTCTTAGAAATTGATTTAGGAATTGTATGAAGAGAGTGGAGGCCATGAGAGGTTTGATTTTGACATAGTTTAGTTGCTAGAATGAATAATGAGTGATTTAGGGTAGGTTAGGGTCTTATTTATAGATTAGGCTAGTGATTTAGACCATAGGATTAAACCCTAGTTCCAATCTTAGCCCTCTAAACCGAATCTGGCCCCCAAGCTCAACACATTCTCAAAATGGTGCACCAGGCAAGACTTGCCGTCTGAGCCAAGTCGACAGGGCTGTCGACCTGGTCTGACCCAGTCCTGTCGACTTGGGTACTGTTGGCGGGAATTTTCCCGCCTGGCCCAACTGGCCCAATTTTTCCAATTTCAGGTTTGAATTTGAAATCTGTTTTTACCTTGGAATTTTCTGAAAACTTCGTTGGGCCTTAATCGGGTCATACGAACTCCGATTTTCGAAAACTCGGACTCTATTTCGCGTATTTTTCCGAGACGAACGCAATGGCATAGCCCTTTTCCCTTGATTCAGATTTTAGAATTAAATTCTGCCTCGATTTACGTTATAACAGGTTATTGAAAATACGGGTTGTTACATCCACCGTCCTAATTTAAACACATCCCCTGATATTTTGATTGTCACGTCGTCCGCATTTGGCTTATATTTTGTCAACTCAACTGCTGTTAAATCCATTAGCCACGTTCACATATCTATCAACCCACAATAAATTTATTCCCACGATCACTAATCATAATTCGATCCCCTCCTTCCAATAAGATCATTATATATTCTTTCTTTTTTTCCCACCAACTTCTTCTTTCTTCCCTGAAATTAACCAATTACATAGTTTTTTTTTATTTGGGTAAAACTCGAGCAATTGCTGCAAAGTATGGCTTTCTGGACTGATCTGCGAAGAAAGTAGAAGGGGATGCAGATAAAAGAAAATAATGATGGAATTTACGGGGATCCAGATTCTTTCTTTGTTCCAAACTGTTTACCCATTTTGGGACATCTGATTTACCATTTCTGATTAAGCAAAAGTAGCTTATTCACGAAAAAGTCGATGATGTAGTACGGTTTTAACAGGTCGTCATTTCAACATTATTCTCACTTACATAAAATTTCAAATTGTTTACGGCTTATTTGAATAAATTCTGTTGATATGTTTGGTAATTTAAGTTTTCTTAACATTTATTAGCTGCGAATTGATTCGTTTAATTCATTGGAAATTAGGAAACTGGGATTTATTGATTTCTTTCAGTAGTTACAAGAAACGTATCTTTACCATCGTCATACCTTGCATCAGTTGCTAGACTGAAATACGATTAAGCAGGTAGTCTCTAAAAAATTCTGTTATATTTATTATTTTTTGGATCTCGGTAGATGCAAATAATTTTTGCATATATTACCCTTGATTGATGCACATAAACTGACAATTGCTTTGGATATTTGGGTTCGTTACATTCACTTTCACAGTTCATTCTCCTATAATTTTTTATCTCAAATTCAGCTTTTATTTATTTATTTGAATTTGTGGAATTATGTACCGTGCAGTTAAAAGGAATGAACAAACCAAAATTCAATGTTAACGTATATTTTGTACACAAAAAATTACATGTTTTGGTTTATTTCCATTGTTGAAACTGCCTATTTAGTCAATCGTAGACATGATTACATTTTATTTGACTGCAATCTAAAATTTGAATTTTGTATTGTTTCTCTAATACATTGCTCATCTCCTCAGCATATTATATTTTCCAAGTTCTTTAATTGTTGTTGTTCATATGTGATTTGTTTGACTATGGGAAGAGAGTTGGATACCAGGAAATAAATTAAATATTGGTTGACATATTTGCTTACCCACTATTTTTATATTAAGCAATCTTATGGACACTCATATTTATGGTGACAAATTATTGCCAGTAATTTGTATTTGACTTTAACGTAAAATAATTGCATGATTCGGTAAAACTATAATACCATAAATTATAATATGACATGTCTTTTTGACCCACTAAAATCAGCTCTCATCTAAACTTTTTTTCTTTCTTTTTGACTAAAACGTTAACAAATAAGGCATAATGTTAATTCTATATTTATTGAGTGCATCCGTTATTACAAGGTAATAAAAAAAGAAACTATGTGAACCCATTGCTTATTAATATTGAACTACCCATACATTTAGAAAAAACATGAAAAATTAAATATTAAACCTCAGATATGCATGATTTCAATAAGTACACTTCTGCTTGCAGCATATACACTAAAAGAAATGTATCATGTAAACATTCAATGTAAAATACATATTACCTGCAATTAAAGAATTAATTCATTAGTTATATTGCAGCTTATCTACAACATAAATATGCCCTTTCATGTCACATTTCCATTCAAAATCTTTCCAAACTATTCTATAAAAATGCGTATTGTTCAAAATTCCATTTATGAAGAAATGTGGGTATCAGTAAACAAATTCGTATATTAGTTGTCACAATAGTGTTATCCATAACAACTATATCCAAACATCTATTATATGCATAATAATACATACTTCATATCATGTAATTTTAAATATTTTGTCATAGCTCAATTTTTTAATACATGATAAGCATCTTATTATTCTACACTTCAACTAGATTAGACTTTCTTGAATTGCATAAAATGAATAAAAAAATTAGATATTGAAATAATGAGACTGCTCAAATGTAACAGATATTGAATGAGTAAAATTATCTTTATCATTGTTTATGTCTGAATGTCCGGCGACAAATAAGTTGTATTGATATGAGTACTAACCTATATGCGTTCTATATGTATACATAATAATTTAGTGATTAATTCTCTTCATCATTCTAATATGAGTAAAATTCTCTTTATCATTCTAATGTTTTGATTAATTCTGAAAGCTTGCTGTGTGTATCATATGGGTTGGGTTTTAATTTTTATTTTATGATCTTTTTATGGTGCAGTATAGAAAAAGTTTTAGGAAAATTAGTTTACCATGACAAATTTAGCATCTTTTCTGCATAACCAGTGAGTTTTCTTAATTGATTTTTATTTGAATCTTATGGGCCATATTAGAATTTAGTGATTGAAACAATTATATACAGTTGAATTTGGTCACATAGACCTTTAACAGTTGGCATTGCTGATCCTTCATTATACAAATCATCTTTAAGTTAAAAAAAGTAAAGTTTGATATCCTTTTATCACATTTTCCTTGCCTCAAGTTAATGTTTTCCAAATTAATTTGCTTAGTTGATGTTTAGTGAAGAATATAAAGAAGCACTTCATATTTTCCATATGCTTAAGTAAGAAACGCAATAGACAACTAATATACATATAAACACTGTTTTTATGCTCTTTTTTGTTGTGTAGGATAGATAACTATTGAAGTTTCAGCAAATCTAGCTAACAATGGAAAATTTAGCATATTTTCTCTGTATCCATTGAATTTTGTAATTGATTCAGCTACCATAGTGATTTGTCGGCATCGTTTTAGGTATATTACTCAATTTTTCTATCTTCAATCAGGTAACGCCAAACTATAGTAATTTTCTGCACAAAAGGTTTATAGCATTAATAGTTGATTATTCTTCCCTGTACTCAAAATCTTGCATCTTCCTACTATCATAATGCAAATTATAGTATACTGTATCTTGAATATTATATCACATATCCTTGCGTTAGTTTTCCTTAAATAAATTATTTCTTAAGATTGGCTTCCCTTAATTTCACCATGTTTCCTTAACATATCATTGTTCTATGGTAACATATCATTGCCTTTTATCCTTGCAATAATCAATATATTTTTAGAGTTTCAGTTCATAGAAATGTACATTAGTTAGCATTTTGAAAACGATTATGAAATTACGATATTCATGAATATATTAATTTTTTGACAAGAGTACCATCGAAGGTAACTTTTACTGCTTTTACAATTATTTATATAAAAGAATACTGTTTTTTTATAGCCAAATGCAACTAAATTATATGTTACTAATACTGTATTACATTTCCTCAACCACATCATTCCCTGATGTTAAATCTCCTTAACTTTAGTTTATTTCCATATGATATTTGTTATTTCTTGCAGTTTTAAATGATCAATAGTAAAGTAATTGCTTTCACATTTAAGAAACAAATGTGAAAATTACGCATAATTATGGATTGTTTTCTATAAAAAGCTTTGTTAATTTAGCATTAAGTTAGTATGAAACAATTTCAATCTCATGGGTAACTGACTACCTGTAAATCAACTTCAAATTCATTTTTGGTTAATGCGGTTTTTTTAGTAGAACAGTAAATGGTATTACAATTTTTGATTCAATATACAATTGTAATTTAAGGCAAGAAGATCCAGTTACATATTATAAAAGAGCAATACACTAAATTTACACTACATACTACTTAAATCTTGGTGGACCAAATGTAGAGAAGTAAATTTTGTGCAAATAGCATCCTATAAAATTACACCAATTATTGTAATATCAATAAATATTAAATGTTTACACGTGTTCATATTGAAAAGATGTTAACAAAAAAAGAATTAATTGAAACTCATAATTTAACAAGTTTGAAAAATAACAATAATGAAATAGATGTATTCATAAATCATTCTATGGAAGCATAACTTCTACGAAAAACAAGTCTAATTATTTTGGGTTGAGCGCCTATGCAACATAGATTTTATGTTGAGACAGTTGACCGTACTCATATTTCTATCATCATTGTGTTCAATCAATGCAGATTAACACATATATGGTTGTTTAGTTCATCATTTCATACATATATCTTTTCATCAACCCAATACAGATACATAAAATTTGACACTGTTTATACTACGTGCAAGCTGTACCTACTCGCTATACATGCATCGTTTACTTCTTGCTATAAAATTTAGTTTCTACAGTAGAATCCTAACACATACATATATCACTTACATTATATATTTTGCTATTATACGATATGTTCTCACCGCTTATTCATAAATGCAAATTACAACACTCGAAAGTCTATGCTCCCGTGCATCGCACGGGTTTCCACTCGTAACATATAAAATGCCTCTTTACTTTGTACACAAATTCTAATGTATAATTTGACAATAAAAATGTCGCTTTGATTTGCATACAAATTCTATTGTATAATTTAACGATAAAAATGTATCTTTAATTTGCATACAAATTCTATTGTATGTTTTGACAATAAAAATGATTCTTAAGTTTGCATACAAATTATATTGTATGTTTTGACAATAAAAATGATTCTTAATTTTGCATACAAATTCTATTTCAACAAAATGTATAAAAAGTGATACATTCATTTTTGTTGACAATTCTATTTCAACAAAATTATTAAAAAGGGATTCATTCATTTTGTTAACAATTCTATTTCAACAAAATGATTAAAAGTGATAATTTCATTTTTGTTGACAATTCTATTTCAACAAAATGATTAAAAGTGATAATTTCATTTTTGTTGACAACTTTATTTCAACAAAATGATTAAAAGTGATAATTTCATTTTGTTGACAATTCTATTTCAACAAAATGATTAAAAGTGATAATTTCATTTTTGTTGACAATTCTAGTTTAACAAAATGAATAAAAGTGATGATTGCATTTATGTTGACAATTCTATTTTAACAAAATGAATAAAAGTGATAATTTCATTTTGTTAACAATTCTAGTTTAACAAAATGAATAAAAGTGATAATTTTATTTTGTTAATAATTCTAGTTTAACAAAATGAATAAAAGTGATAATTTCATGTTGTTAAGAATTCTAGTTTAACAAAATGAATAAAAATGGTCTTTTCATTTTGTTGATAATTCTATATCAACAAAATAAATATTTTTGCTCAACCACAAACCTATTTAACCAAAAGTGTTATTTTTGTTTTACCTCAAACCTATGTAACAAAAATGAAATTTTTGTTTAACTCGAATCTATTTAACAAAAATGTAATTTTTGTTTTCAACCATCATATCTTGACAAAAATGTATATCTTGATTCATCTACTCTAATTTTACAAAAATGTTCATTTTTATTTCAACAATTATATTTTGACAAAAAAGATAATTTTGCTTCAACAATTATATTTTGACAAGAATGACAATTTTTGTTCAACAATTATATTTTGACAAGAATGACAATTTTGATTCAACTAATCTATTTTGACAAAAATGTATATTTTTGTTCCAACTAATCTTTTTGACAAAAATGTATATTTTTGTTTCAACTGATCTTTTTGACAAAAATGTATATTTTTGTTTCAACTAATCTTTTTGACAAAAATGTATATTTGTTTCAACTAATCTATTTGACAAAAATGTATATTTTTGTTTCAACTAATCTTTTTGACGAAAACGTATTTTTTTTTCAGCTAATCTATTTGACAAAAATGTATATTTTTGTTTCAACTAATCTTTTTGACAAAAAAGTATATTTTTGTTTCAACTAATCTATTTGACAAAAATGTATATTTTTGTTTCAACTAATCTTTTTGACAAAAATGTATATTTTTGTTTCAACTTGTAATGGCCTGAATTTCCGTACTTTTTGAGTCGACTAATAATACCACACGTCCAACCCAAATTATACAAAAAGACGAATCACTATTAGAAAAAAGTTAGAGGATGAGAAATAGAAAGAAAGAAATATTAGAATAAAAGAAAATGAAGATCACAAACTCACAACGGAACGAATAAAATATATTAGGTAACATAAATTTTGAAACATAATTCAGTAATTTTATACACATACCATCATCAAAGCACAACAGCTATTTCTGGAACAGTTATAAACACATAGTTCCAGATACAACATGGTACACAGTGGAAAATATGATAGTCTATAGCTAACTGGTGAAGCCTCCTGCTTCAAACTCCTCCAAGTGAATCTGTAAAATCCCAACTACTTGACTGTCCATACAAATTTGGGCACCCAAGAGTTTAGGAAAAACAAACAAAATAAACTCTGGGTCAGTCATGGGACTGGAGTGAGTAAACTCCAACCATTTGTTTAACTTTCAAAATCCTTTTGAAAAAAATGATAATCGTAAGACCGATCCACACATAAACACGGATGGTTTTTCCCTTACGATGACCAAAACTATTTTTGATTTCAAATCCAGTGATATTACAATAGTGTCTAAATCAAATAAATAGAAATATAGCGGAAAGCTTGCATCTCACGCCCCATATATAATATAAAATCGAAAACCGCAGGGCGCTTATTGGAGATTGGATTTCCAACATGACAAGATATGGAACCACCTTCTGATAGTGTATCTCTAGAGGGGAATACACTGGGTTCAACAGGAACGTCTTGCAACCCGGCCCACACATGACTGACCACTCATTTAACTTGAGTGTATCAAGCATATTATCACCAACGGTGTGATCAGCAACCGTTGCCGAAAGCATACAACAGTGAATAGAATAAGAAGCAAATGAAATTTCTCTAGATCAGGTGATAATACACCTAATGGGAATGATCCACGTGGCCATGTTGCCTGCCCTATTTTTGTCATTTCCCGGGTGATGAGGCTTGAGGCAATGATTAGCTTTAGAACATCTTGCCACCATTCACTTTGAATATCACTTCGTCATACATTCGCCCATATAAGTTGTCTTGGGACTGGACAAACCGAAGACACCATTCTATTAATCCATCTTGGGCAATTTTCACCTAGGGTTGATTGAACAGCCCTTGCACTTAACTCTGTCTTCATATATCATCAGCATAAGTTGATTCGCAACGCTTATGCCAATACGGAGTGGTTTTCAGATATCAAACCTGATCCCGGTCTCTCCGTATTGACAATGGAGGTATAAAATAAAGCAAAACTTTGATAGTCGATGATTTGACTATCAAAGAAACATCCATACAATCAACGGTCCTATTTCCAATTGGAAATTCTACTGAACAAACATCAAACAACACTAGCCCCTTATTATATTATCATTTCCAATTCCTATTTCCCTCTTTCGTTTCCTTTCAAAACTCGATTTTCTCTCCATCGATTCTTGGTAAAAACATTTCCAATATTATAATTTCTTTATTGGAGAAAATATCTCTTATACCAGTTAAAAACATTTCTAAATATTCACGAATCCTCCCTTTCTATATTTAGAAAATATACCTTATTAATGTCGGAAAATATTTCCATATTCCCTTTCTTAATTACTTGTTGACCGATTCATTTCATTTTCTATGCGTAGAAAATACCTCTCATTTTATTTGGGAAAATCATTTCAAAATCCTTTAAATTAACGCAACGTCATAAAACATCGTTATTATGTCTCAAACCATTTATCAATTATTAACTCATTATATTGCTAACCAATCTCCACTATCGAACCTTAACCATTCCTCCATCAATCATGAAATCAATCAAGTTGGGGTATAATTAACTCTCAGACCTTAATTGAACAACATTCTCAACTTTGAAATATTCAAAGCTCACACTTCAAACAAAACATCGGTTACGCGACTCTCAGATTCAATCTATGAATACCCTTCTTTTACGGAAAAACATTGATTATAACGGTAGCGTTATAATCTTTGTTTCCAAATATTTGATTTATAAACATTTATTTTAACGATAGTGTTACAAGCGCTGCTTAGCTTTATAGAACATTTATTGTAACAGTAGCATTAAAATCGCTGTTTAGATTTACAAAAAATATTTATTATAACAGTAGCATTATAATCGTGTTTTCAAACATTTGGTATATAAAAATATAACTTGTACTTATTAATTTTAATAAAATAAATAAATAAGTAAATAATTAAATTTGCTTCAAACGGAAAGTAAAGACAACTACTTCCCTAAATTCGATATAATCGAATTCCATTAAATAACTCTCATTCGAATACTCTATATTCGATTAATATTCCGAACTTCGGAATAAATCTTATCATTCCAGATAAACACAATTTCCCTTATGATTATTTCCATTAGCAAAACATTTTCTTTTGATCGTTATTCATTTCAAATATCAGTACCTTTCCTTAATAGGAATCTAGACTTGTTTAATAATTATAATTTAAATAAATCTTAAACTATTTCAAAACATGAAATTGTATTTCCACAGCTATAAATATTGAAATATTCACTTCTTAATATATTTCATTTTTAAATTATACTTGTATAGTAAATAGAATTCAAATATCATTCCTGAACTAAACCATTATAATAAAATTCGACCTAATCAAAATATACTTTCAAATCCCTTGGATTTATTTCAATTTGTTTATATTCCGAACTTTGGAATAAAATCCAATATTACCATTTGAAAATGATTTCCATTTCCCTTATTATTCAAATTTCTATTTGAATTCACGTTTCCAACCCAGATTTCTTTTATAGATGCTTTTATTTGCAACATATCTCTCTAATCAATTATTCACTTTAATTGTGAATAATATTTCTTTTTGCATAATTAGATCCATTTGATTTTACCATATAAAATCCAAATTCCATTTTATAACTATTAACAACTGTTTATAGAAAATCTAATTGCAAACATTTACAATCTCGTTTATAGTTTCCTTTATAATTTGCTAAGTTCAAATCTCATTCCAAATATTGGTCTCAAAACTGATTTCCACTTTCACATATAAATTTAAATTTGAATTTATATTTCAATTTATCCAATGATAAATAATTCACTTAATTTATACTCTCGTTTATATGCAACTTCTTGATTTGTGATGGCCAGCCGCGCATCAGCCAACATTTCGATGAAAGTGCGCTGTGCCGATGTCCAACCAGCACGGGACAGTCGCCAAAGAAAGGAAAAGAATGGAATTTGAAGCTAGAACTACTAAAGGAACCTGTAGAATGTCTTACAGTGCATGGAATAAAATATAATAATAACATACTTGACATAAAACAGGCGAGATAGTGCATAAGCTGAAAACAAAACCATAATCATCATAGCAACGGAAATTCAAATTACGGCTTATTACAACTCCAACATAATGTCCTTAAAGCAAAGATGAAGGTACACTACTAATGCCCAAAGTAGTGACAAGCAGCGACACAGGGAGAATATATATATATATATATATATATATATATATATATCATACGTGGAAGCCTTCCGCTCGTCTCTGGTATAGCTACTCGTGCTTACCACCTAACCTGTCTCTAGTCTGCCCGTTTAAGAGCACCCAGAGTAATAAGAAGAGACATAAAACTCTGGGTCAGACAAAAGTCTAGTATGAGCGATAAGCAGTAAAACAGAACAATAACAGGTACACTAAACCATACCTGAACCTACAACAAAAGAGTTAGCACGGCAAGAAGTACAATACTCTAAGGTGACACTAACATATGGTGTAAAGATACGGGGGAGGGGTGTGCATGTCATAGTGATATCAAACAATCAAGCATAGCATCCATCCTCACATCTCTCACTCAGTGCGTAAAGCATACGGTATCCACCGCTTTGATCACCCAAATCCTTGATATGATCACTCTGCCCCATGGAGTCATGGCACCTCCACTGCACTGATCCATAGTTACTAGTCATTGCTATGTCCACTCTTCTCCATGAAGTCATGACGACTTCACTGCACTGGCTCAAAGCCATGCTACGATCACTCTGCCCCATGGAGTAATAACTACCCTACTGCACTGATACGTAGCCTAGCATCTGTCTTGGTGGTGAATCAAAGCTGTAGACGTCGATAACCCCTTTGCATACGTCCCGCAGCAAAGCCCAACTCATGAAGTTAACTCGTTGGTTTCCAACTGAACCCTGAGTTTCACTTCCCATTTTGTAACACCCCACCTCCGCTAGGATCACTCACAAATGGAATGCACTAGTTTTGGAGGAGCGTTATCGAGGTAAACAAACACAAAAATATTACAAGACAAAACACAAATAAAACAGCGGAAGAATCAAAAGATAAATTTCATTACTTTCAAAATAGTCAAAGCCTTTTTCATCCAAAATACCAAATAGCCAAAGTCATCATTTTCCATTACAAAAAATTCTGTCTTGCATAAATAAAGAAGCATAAAAGCTTAAATAGTAAAAATAGCATAATTCCCCAAGGTAGCAGAAATGCAGCCATAGCGGAGCTCAAGATCAAACCGTACATGAGCTGAACCGAAAGCAAGCGAAATCCAAGCTAAGTGCTAGAGTTTCCTCCCTGAGAATCTGGGGGAGGGGGGAACGAAAGAAAAAGAGGCGAAAGAAAACGGGTCAGTCATAAAGACTGGTAAGTCCTAGTGACTTTCAGCATAAAAACAGGTAAATGTAACATGACATGTATAAACTGAAAGTAAACATAAGGATGCTGTCAAGATGGGCAAGATAGACTAAGATAACATGATAATTCAAGTATAAATCAAGTATAGCATCACATGTTCAAGATTCACTGCACCAACTATACTAGTATCCCAAACCCATGTTATATATTAACCATGGAATGATCCCTTGGCCCAATACCATGAAATCACCCATTTCGGGGTCCTACAGAACGATCCATTAATCGATCGGCTCCCTACAAGTTCTAGCTCATCGTGTGTCTGTGTCATACGGCCCTATCACGAATGTAATCACCTGTGCTAGGTCCACCATAGGGTGTATCAAGCCCTAGGGTGCCAACCACCGACATGAATCAAGCATGCACAGTGTAAACCTACTGATGACCAATGCCTGCTTTTTCAACTCCGGACTACGTGCACGACCGTAGTCCGCCTGAACCTACACTGGCGCACCAACTCAGCCGTCGTTCTGGTCACTTACAATCATCCCAGTAATCGTGCCCCATCCTGCCTAGTTCCAAGGTACCATGATACATCTAAGTGGGTTACTGCTGAAATGGACCGCGTAACTAGGGTTTCCATCCAACAAGTTAAGTGCTGTCATTTAAATTTGTGACTTAACCCTTATCAATCTAGCATGTCAAGTTGGTTAAGTGTTGTCTTTCAATTTCATGACTTAACCCCATTAATCATGTGCCAAGTTGGTTAAGTGTTGCTTTTCATGTTCATGACTTAACCCTATCATGCGGCATTAATTCATTAATGCACCCCAACCTCTCACACCAGAACTGTAGTTGTGGTCACTGGATATGTCGGGCGGTTCCAGGCAGATTTACACCACAACTCAGTCTGACCTCGGGTTTCAAGCGCGATATGACCAACTACCCACATTGGATCCTATTGTTTGCAGTCACTAGATTTGCCGGGCGGTTCCGGGCAGAATTACACTGCAAACTCAACCCAACCTCGAGTTGGCCATTTTCAAGTTCATTCTAGTGTCATGTCCATGTTCAAATTTCATGTCAAGTTCGTGTCAAGTTTCATGGCAAGTTTCATGGCAAGTTCTATGTCAAGTTTCATGTTTCAACTTATGACTATTATCAAGTTCATGATTCATGTTCATAACGAATTCATGTTTTTCCTAATCTACCCAAATCGTATTCCCATCGCATGTAAACGTGGATCGATCTAAATTACAAGTAAATCCAAATCCAGAAATAAGGGGAATAACATCAAAACTATGATAGGCAAAAAAGACGAGCATAAAATGATAAAGGGGTTACAAGACTAACATGATATAACTTGAGATAATTGGTTACAACATCACTGGCATATAGAAAATAATAGGATTTCAAATCTAGCATAATAAGATGATAGTCATGGCATAAGGTGATAGTCCCAAACTTGTAATTAATAGACTGATTCAACATCACAGGCATGATAATGTTGTGGACATGAAAGAGTTTGATTTACAACATGAATAGGTCCAAACCGATTTCATAGCAATATTCCCAAATGTCAAGATCCAAGATGGAAACTAGAATAGATGTGAATCGATTATCATACTTAAGTCCAATTTCACTTTATCTCATGTCCGAATTACAATTAACAAGTTTAAATCTCAAAGTAACTAGAACTTACAGATCGTGGACTAAGAAATTGAGATGCAGAAGTTGAATCTAGAAACTAGTCATCGAATTGTTGAATCTTTGAATCTCGATTTGATTGTAGAAGAAAATCCCCAATTTGCGAATCTTATGTTGCTTGAAGAAGAAGGTAGAAAATTTCCCTTGATTCTTATTTTAAAAATTAATTCTGCCTTGATTTATGGTTTTAACATGTTATTAAAATTCGGGTTGTTACATTCTCCCCCTCCTTAAAGGATTTCGTCCCCGAAATCTTCAAGTTAAGAAGAATGAATTCTATCATCCAATCAACCATCTACTCAACTATCATCCACAAGCAACCATTGTCCTTAAAAATTTCTAATGCTGTATGAATTTATGCAAAAGTGTGTATATGTACTTATCTAATGCAAAAGATCAGGCGGTTACTGATTCAGTAGACCTCCTTAATGCATAATATGTTAGTGCAATGTGTCCAACATGTATGCAATTTCCTAATATAATATCTACATGAGTGCACAACCATTCATCCATATGCAACATCCATATGATAACATATCAAATTTCCATCCATATACAAGTATAAGCACCCATGCATATGCAATATGAAATATGTGACTGAGCCGATCTAGTGACTAATGTGTGTTATGCAACCACTTGCAACCATTTGCAAACATCAACCATAACATGTTTCAAATACATGTTTACATCCATAGAGTTCTACCTAAGGTTCTCAAGATAGGATTGAGAAGATAAGCAAGATAAAACAAAGCATCTAGGAGAAGAAGTTAAAGATGTACCCCCAGAAGGTCCTGCTTGTGGGCCTTGCCCTTGCTTCTTAGGGAAGTTCTTTGTGAAAACCCGTAACTTCCCCGTAAAGGAAAGAGCGGATAGTTCGAGAACAAGCCACAACAGAACGCATATAAAAGAACATTTCATTGTATATTACAACAATGCATCAGATTACAAGAATATACAGAGTATAAATGAATATTACACAGAAATATCAGAGATTTAAATTACATTTAAATACATAGCAGCGGAAAATAATACGATACACAACTGAAGGAGATATACGGATACAAAGCTTTCCGGATATCGTTCCAGCTGTAAACCAGGATCCTGTGAATATAAATCTGCAAAACAAAAACTACTAGCTGCTCGTGTGGAAAGTAGGGGCACCCAGAGTTTAGGTTAAAACAATAAACTCCAGGTCAGTCATGTGACTGGTGTGAGAACTAAAACAGTTATTAATCTTTATTTCTGAAGTTAGATAAATCAAGGGACCACGCCGTATAACACGGAACGGGTTTTCTCCCAAGAATACCAGTGCATAAAACAAACAGCGCAATGCTAAATAAAGAAAAATGAAGCTGTTATAAGACCCAGTTCCCATCACACAATGCAACGCAAGCCGGGGGATAGGGTTTTCCCTTATAACAGCCAAAGAATGCTTGATACGTTTTAAAACAAATCATTTGATACTACTATAAGTGCATAGTGTATAAAACAACTTCAAATCATAAATATCAATCATAGGCGGCATGGGTACCATATATCATGTCGCCATACTAGTTCTACAATTAAAACCGCAAATGTCACGTATTTGGAAATTGGATTTCCATCTATGAACCGAGGCAAAAGATAGTCCTCAACCGATTCGAGACTGTCTAGCCCGAGCCTCAGGACCCAGACTCAGGTGGGCCCTTGGATCGTCAGGGTCGGTCCACCGATGTGGATTAAAATGCCTGAACATGCGGTTCCCCGCCCTTTGGGGGCGTAAATGAGCCAACGAATGACTCCATCGGACCCGGATCGTCCGATCTAACCGAGGCGCCTCACAACAGCAACAACCACATAGGTGAAAAGTATATAAATGTCAGGGCTGGTAGGTCACTGACACCACCCTAGCTAGAAATAAATGCATGCCCTCCCTGAGGTCCTCTCCCGTTTTTGGTTCACAACCGGGGTGCGAAACTCGCGAAGCAAACGTTACACAAAGCTACGCCACAAAGGCCGTGCTTCGATCATCAACCACAAGACTTTGCTTTTCAACAGAAGCCTCGATCAATTGCCACTTAGGCATGCCACACAGGCAATTCACTCAATGCGTTTGATATCCATCAATATATAACCCCTGAGCTCGTACGTCTCAGAGAAGGGCGTTAAGCAAGAGAATAAATTCTCCGTCGCCAAACAGATATATATTTAATAGAGATCAATCACACGGACTAAAATCCAATGTCAGACACACAGTCCATTTACAAGTCCGTTCTGGGTCTGAACGAAACTGGAGGCACCTAGTACCCCGCATATCCATCGATCTCCAAGCACGTCTGGACGATCATCAACTGTTTCCATCTTCTTGGGTGTACAGCCCAATCAAGATCATCAGTAATCCCCCAAACGACGTGAAGACTTCCGGTCTTCGACCACCGTCTTCATCTTCGACTTATCGTCGTATCAGTTATTCAGAATGGGATAAACCCGGTCTTCCCGAATAACTCGCGTATACTTTAAATAAGTGTTACACAAACACAACATACGCCTCATTCCAATTCATCAGTCACTAACCGTAAATTAATCAAGAGAATAATCCACTAAATATTAACCCCGAAGGCCGAAACCAACATCAGATCAATATCCAGAAAACCATTTTGCTTGGCTAACCGACAGTTAGTTTCTAAATTTCACATTCTTAGGGAGAGGTTCCCATTAATTTTATCAAAGATAATACCTTGAATTTATTCTTTAATCTTCTTATGAATTTTGATTCAACTAGTCGGGATTAACGAACCTTACCGAAGTAATCCTTTGTTTTAATCTCCCAATCCCAACCTATTCATCCCATGAAGTAAAACTGGTAATACTTCATATCTAACACCACGGTGTTATCGGTAAATTCAATTACCATTTCACGTTCAAATCTAATTAAAGATTTAACTATCGCCTGGAGCAAAACTGGTGATACTCCATTCTCGATCATTTCAATCTAATTAAAGATTCATTAAAACTCCACTTAGTTTTAATCTTTAACTGGGTTAAAGAATCAGTGTCATTTAAAACACAGTTCACGATAAACCCAAAATCACATTTCATTAATTATCGGGTTAAAGAACAAGTGTTATTTAAAACACTGTCCACGATAAACCCAAAAATCAATATCAATTCAATTCCAATTAAATATTGTTTAATTGGTACACTTCATTAAATCTAAATAAAAAGATTTAGTCTTTTCTCAACTGGGTTCAAGAACAGTGTTAATGAAGACACCATTCACGACAAACCCAAATCACATTTGATATTAAACACAAGGCTCTGAATAGAAAATATACCAGCTTACATTCAATATCAAATTCCACGACTAACAAATATCGTATTGGAAATAACGATATATATATCTATATCTTTCAAATTTCCATAACAACATCTGTATAATCACGAAATCCAACATCGAAATATTCCGAAGACAATTTCGATTCAAATCCATTCCAATGCAATCATTGGAAATTCTGGTTATTTTCAAAACCATTTCAAATTCAATTTATTTATTTAAAAATAAATAGAATTGTAATTCTAGTTCAAAACTAGTTCATTTCGATAAAAATCTAATTTTATCTTTTCAAATATGGAGTTTTTCATCCCAATTTTTCCCAAATCATTTCTTATGATTTTACACAATTTATTATTATTTTTAATAATTTTATCAAGGCCCGTACAGTCGATTTCCATCAATGGCCATCGAACTGCACTTACAGCGACCTTTTTCAAATTTGATTTGGACGTATCTCCAAATCCAACCGTTAGATTTCAAATTTCTAATATTCGTTAGAAAGCTCTTTTCGATACGAACCCAACGGTTCCGGTTTTAGGAGAATCCGACGGTCGGATCTCCCGTAATGTCCGTTTGAAATAAATGGTCGAAATTCGCGAACTGCCGCAGCGCGGCGCGTTCTATTCAGGCCATTATATTATATATATAATATATATTTCGTTGATTTCTATTTAAAACGAATTATATAAATAGTTTTAAATTCGTTTCAAAAGCAATTTCAACTTCCATTTCAATTCAAATCAAAATTGAATTCTTCTTTATAAATTCGTTTTAAAATTCATTTCTATTCAATTCAAATTTCAATTCAATTTGTTTCCAATTCAATTCGAATTCGTTTTCAATTCAATTCGAATTGGTTTATATTCAATTCAATTCAAATTCGTTATCTATTCAATTCAATTCGAATTCGTTTTGTTTGCTATTCAATTGAAATCAAATTCGTTTTCCATTCAATTCGAATTCATTATATATTCAATTCATTTCGAAATCGTTATATATTCAATTCATTTCGAAATCGTTATATATTCAATTCATTTCGAAATCGTTATACATTCAATTCGTTTCGATATCGTTATACATTCAATTCATTTCGAAATCGTTATACATTCAATACATTTCGAAATCGTTATACATTCAATTCATTTCGAAATCGTTATACATTCAATTCGTTTCGAAATCGTTATACATTCAATACATTTCGATTTCATTTCAAAATATGCGTTTTCGAAATCACTTTTCAATATGCATATTAAAATGAATAAAATCGATATAAATATCGTTCACGTCAAAATGGCGTCAATCTAACCAACACGGCTTCATATATTTCTATTTTCAAATATTCTATTCACCAAATGAATATTTATTCTTGTCAACACATGACTAATCTCAACGAATGAGTACTGTCCACGTGTGACAATTTTTGTTAAATTATTTCGTTCAACACATGACTAATCTCAACGGATGAGTACTGTCAACACATGAACCTTTATTTTATAATATTCTTTATTTTCTAAATTGGAATGAGGCCCAATCAATCACCGTATAATGCTAATTATATGGATTTTCATACATCACACGTATATAATAGCATTGAAAAATAATCAACCATCAACCAAAGTGCACTACACTGTATAAGCATCAAATATAGATATCTAACGCTCATAACAGCCTGTCAATCAATCGATTGACATATTTAATCAATCAGGATGAGTGAACTTCAAATTTCATCCCAACACCCGTGTGGGGTTTCAAACAATCAAACACAGATTTTTATTCGTGCAGTTGGGCGATGTGTAAAATTTATCGACCCAATCAATATCAGTCAAATCAGTGCACATAAACAAATCGACCGATTTGTCTATAAATATCTATTTATTCACTTTCACGTTAAAAATTATATTTTTAACGATAAAATATTTTATTTTAACATATGAATTTCTATTCAGTTCATTTATTCAATAAAATTGATATTTTTATTTTTCTAACATATTTTAGAAAATTTCGGCGGCATAACGGCACGATACTAGAAACGGGACAAGGCCTAGCCTTATCCCCGGTCTAGTGAAGGCCCACACCATTCACACATCAATCAAATCAATTCATTTCACCAAACAATTCCATTCAATCAAATATTCTAACTAACTACTCAACCAAACAATTTAACAAACAAGCCATCAATGGTCTGTGGATGACGGGTGTCGGGTGCTACTAAACACCGTCTGCATCCTAGTATATATTTATAACTAGAATAATT
Source organism: Allium sativum (assembly GCA_030737875.1). Taxonomy (NCBI): domain Eukaryota; kingdom Viridiplantae; phylum Streptophyta; class Magnoliopsida; order Asparagales; family Amaryllidaceae; genus Allium; species Allium sativum. Next base: position 18,826,601 of record JASFAX010000021.1, read on the forward strand.
AAATTGAAAGGTGAGAAGTTCTCACCGATAGCTATCCAAACATCTTGACTCTTCTTTCGTAGAAAATCTTCACCACCAGCCCTTTGTCACTTTCGCCGTCCGTGTTCACTACATATTTAAAAATCGAATTTTTACTTCGCTATTCAATATATAAAAATCAAATTTTTACTTCGCTATTCAATATATAAAAATCGAATTTTTACTTCATTATTCAATATATAAAAATCATATTTTTACTCGCCTAAAAATCATAGATTTTTACAACGCTTCTTGCTATATAAAAATCGAATTTTTCTCTATATAAAAATCTCATCTTTATGATATTAAAAATCGTATTTTCCTAACATGAAAAATATAATATTCTCTTACATTATTTATATGGAAAATAAATAAGCTAAATTAAAATTAAAATAAATACTTACTTTAGTTCAGCGAAGGGAGGGGGGTCTTGGGAGCATCGAATTCAGGGAGGGGAGGGGGTTTACTGTCGGAATTGGTGGAGGAGGGGGGGCTGTCAGGCCGGCGACATCGCTCAGGGGTGGTGCTGGGCCTACTCCGGCGGTTCAGGGGCCAAAGGCAGCAGTTGGGGGGTTTCCGTTGGGTCTGGGGGTCTCGATCGCTCTAGGGCTGGAGCAAGAAGAGGAACGAGAGGCCGGAGGGGGTTCTGGGGTCGAGGCGGCGAAGTGCTGACCGTCGACGAGCGGGGACGGAGGCGGCGGCTGGGTTGGCTTCGATATTTTTTTCTCTCTCTTCTGTTTTCGAAATGATATCGGTGGGGGGGGCCTGGTTAAGGGAGGAGAGGGTTTTTCTTTTATTATTATTTAAGTATTTAATTATTTTATTTTCCACCAAAAAGCAACTTTTATTTTCGACCTCTAAACGAGGCCCACCGCCTGTCGTCCATAGCTAATTACCCCCATTCCGAACACAATGGGATATGTATCGTAGGCTGATTGGATCGTTTCGATCCGTTTTCGTTAAAATCAACATATAACTCTATATATTGAATTTGAACGCGCATTTCAATTTACTAGGGTCACATACTAACTCTATAAATCCCAAAAAAATATTTTCTAGATTTGTATTGACGATACGGTCCTAACAAAACTAGTTTCGTTGAATTCTGAGACCGTTGGAAAAATGGCCATTTTCCAGTCGATTAAAATCAACTGAAACTGGTCAAACGTGTTTTCCTTTGCCACGCTCACATATTGATTCGAAAAATTATGAAATTTGAAACCTAACAATAATTTGACATCACGGACCCAACAAAAGTGGTTTCGTCGAAATCCGAGGTCGTTTGCAAAATTTCCATTTTTAAGGGCCTGAATTCCATAGCGACTATTCAGAATTTTCAACTGGACATATCTTTTTATCCCCGCTATGAAATCTTGATTTTTCGGATTTGCTAGAAAGATATCATCAATTAGATCCTAATGTTTTTGGTTTCACTAAAATCCGGATTGTTTTGCACCCGGTACGTTCAATTGAAGTTTGAAATCGAATTATCGAACTACCGCGCCATTTTCAATTCCTTTTATAAATATAAATAATTATTTATATTCTACCGACGGTCTATATAATATATACGTTTGAATTATATTCAAAATAAATTTCTCGTCGATATTATTTAAAATAATTCATTTTAAATAATCAAAATTCGCTAAAATTGCCAAAATAAAAATTTTAAACTGGCCCAGATTTTCGGGTTGTTACATTCTTGCTGATATGTCCAGTATCACCACACTGAAAGCATGCTCTCATCTTCATCTTCTTCTTTCTACAATCCTGGACTATATGCCCATCAATACCACAGAAGTTGCATTTTCTTTTCTCACGTGGCTTGTTGTCATTATTGTTGTTATTGTTGCCTCCTTTCTTGGAGTCTACCTTCTTGTTTTGAGACTCATTCGCCTTGACCTCCTTCTTTCCATTCTTATCTTCTTCATTTAAGAGTGCCATGTCCACTAACTTTTTGTAAGTAGCCCCCATAGGTATGTGGGTCGTAGCCAAGCTGTGAAGTGGCTCATTCAATCCCTTGACAGAACGGAGAGCCTTCTTATGTGGAGTATTCACTAAGTCCAGTCCCAACCGGGCTAGCTGATTGAATTGATTGACGTACTCCTTGACCGTCATACCTCCTTGCTTAAGAGATAAGAACTTTTCCAGCTATAGAATTCGTTCAGCTTGTGAGAGGAATTTCATCTCAAACCTTATCCTGAAATCCATCCATGCGTCAACAGGTCTTTCAGCGTTAGTGACTTCCCACCAATAGGAAGCTTCGACTTTGAGCAACCATACTGCCAACTGTACCTTCTGCCTATCGTCCACCTTGAAGATAACGAACAGATCCTCAGTTTCTTTGAGCCAGTTCCTCGCTTCTATGAATGATTCGGTTCCCTTGAAATCATTTCCACCCATGGCCCTAAAATCTCTACAGATCTTTGAGAAAGCATTTGCACGAGGAGGAGGAGGAACCGCGGTAGCTGGTGGAGGAATATCTGCTGGGCCTGCATCGTTGGCCCTACCCTCTAAGTACCTCCTGAACCAGCCAGGTATTGGCACACCCTCTGGAAGGTTAAGATTCCCAGACATGCTGAAATGAAAAAGAAGTGATTCAAAACGAGGAAACAAAGGATAGTGCTAATGGCTTTTGGGGAATAACCTTTAAATAAAACAAGACTTCTCTTGAAAAATGCTTCTTTGTAAATGGTTTTGAAAATAGTTTTAAAGGTTTTAAAAACTTTTGCCCAGTCTGATAACCTTCTGCTCTGATACCGAGTGTAACACCCCACCTCCGCTAGGGTCACTCACAAAGGGAATGCACTAGTTTTGGAGGAGCGTTATCGAGGTAAAAAAACACAGAAATATTACAAGACAGAACATAAATAAAATAGCGGAAGAATCATAAGAAAATTTTCATTACTTCCAAAATAGTCAAAGCCTTTTTCATCCAAAGTACCAAATAGCCAAAGTCATCATTTTCCATTACAACAAATTCTGTCTTGCATAAATAAAGAAGCATAAAAGCTTAAACAGCAAAAATAGCATAATTCCCCAAGGTAGCAGAAATGCAGCCATAGCGGAGCTCAAGATCAAACCATGCATGAACTGAACCGAAAGCAAGTGAAATCCAAGCTAAGTGCTAGAGCTTCCTCCCTGAGAACCTGGGGGGGGGGGACGAAAGAAAAAGAGGCGAAAGAAAATGGGTCAGTCATAAAGACTGGTAAGTCCTAGTGACTTTCAGCATAAAAACAGGTAAAGGTAACATGACATGTATAAACTGAAAGTAAACATAAGGATGCTGTCAAGATGGGCAAGATAGACTAAGATAACATGATAATTCAAGTATAAATCAAGTATAGCATCTCATGTTCAAGATTCGCTGCACCAACTGTACTAGTATCCCAAACCCATGTCATATATTAACCATGAAATGATCCCTTGGCCCAATATCATGAAATCACCCATTTCGGGGTCCTACGGAACGATCCATTAATCGATCGGCTCCCTACATGTTCTAGCTCGTCGTGTGTCTATGTCATACGGCCCTATCATGAATGTAGTCACCTGTACTATGTCCACCATAAGGTGTATCAAGCCCTAGGGTGCCAACCACCGACACGAATCAAGCATGCACAGTGTAAACCTACTGATGCCCAATGCCTTCTTTTTCAACTCCAGACTAAGTGCACGACCATAGTCTGCCTGAACTTACACTGGCGCACCAACTTAGCCGTCGTTCTGGTCGCTTACAATCATCCTAGTAATCGTGCCCCACCTTGCCTAGTTCCAGGGTACCATGATACATCTAAGTGGGTTACTGCTGAAATGGACCGCGTAACTAGGGTTTCTGTCCAACAGGTTAAGTGCAATCATTTAAATTCGTGACTTAACCCTTATCAGTCTAGCATGTCAAGTTGGTTAAGTGTTGTCTTTCAATTTCATGACTTAACCCCACTAATCATGTGTCAAGTTGGTTAAGTGTTGTCTTTCATGTTAATGACTTAACCCTATCATGTGGCATTAATTCATTAATGCACCCCAACCCCTCACATCAGACCTATTGTTGTGGTCACTGGATATGCCGGGTGGTTCCAGGCATATTTACACCACAACTCAGTCTGACCTCGGGTTTCAAGCGCGATATGACCAACTACCCACATTTGATCCTATTGTTTGCAGTCACTGGATTTGTCGGGCGGTTCCGGGTTGAATTACACTGCAAACTCAACCCAACCTCGAGTTGGCCATTTTCAAGTTCATTCTAGTGTCATGTCCATGTTCAAATTTCATGTCAAGTTCGTGTCAAGTTTCATGGCAAGTTTCATGGCAAGTTCCATGTCAAGTTTCATGTCAAGTTTCATGTTTCAACTTATGCCTATTATCAATTTCATGATTCATGTTCATAACCAATTCATGTTTTGCCTAATCTACCCAAATCGTATTCCCATCGCATGTAAACGTGAATCGATCTAAATTACAAGTAAATCCAAATCAAAAATAAGGGGAATAACATCAAAACTATGATAGGCAAAAAGGACGAGCATAAAATGATAAAAGGGATTACTAGACTAGCATGATATAACTTGAGATAATTGGTTACAACATCACTAGCATATAGAAAATAATAGGATTTCAAATCTAGCATAATAAGGTGATAGTCATGGCATAAGGTGATAGTCCCAAACTTGTAATTAATAGACTGATTCAACATCACAGGCATGATAATGTTATGGACATGAAAGAGTTTGATTTACAACATGAATAGGTCCAAACTGATTTCATAGCAATATTCCCAAATGTCAAGATCCAAGATGGAAACTAGAATAGATGTGAATCGATTATCATACTTAAGTCCAATTTCACTTTATCTCATGTCCAAATTACAATTAACAAGTTTAAATCTCAAAGTAATTAGACTTACAGATCATGGACTAAGAAACTGAGATGCAAAAGTTGAATCTAGAAACTAGTCGTCGAATTTTTGAATCTTTGAATCTCAATTTGATTGTAGAAGAAAATCCCCAATTTGCGAATCTTATGTTGCTTGAAGAAGAAGGTAGAAGAATTCCCTTGTTCTTATTTTAAAAATTAATTCTGCCTTGATTTATGGTTTTAACATGTTATTAAAATTCAGGTTGTTACACATTTGGACTACCTTTGCATCTCGGGTTTTGGTCTCCTTCCGGATCGGTTTAATATTTTCTCTTCACCTTGCCTCAGATCGGTTCGTGAGTCATGCTGTTCCCCACTTCGGTTCGGTCTCCTTCCGCTCGTGGTCAAGCTCCAGGTCGTGGTCCACATCCCCTGGTGGTTTGGTTCGTGACTCTCCTCCAGCTCGTGCTCATCAGGTCAGCTCATGGAAGGCTCCCTGTTCGGATCGGTTCGTGACAAAGCTCTGGTTCGAATCGAGGCTTCAGATGTGGACTGTTCGCGAGCTCCTGGTCGGATCGGGATCTCCAAGCAGTTCGGGGTCGATGATCTAGCTCGTGGTGCAGCAGATTGGAGGAGCGGTTCGTGGTGCAGCAGCTTGGAGAAGTGGTTCGTGATGCAGCAGCTTGGAGAAGCGGTTCGTGGGTGGGCTGCACGGCCCGACCTGGTCCCCCTTCCACCGATCCGATCCGGTTCCTTCACCATTTCCTGCAACTTTTCCAACGACTATTCTACGCCACACGACAGCGTTTTCGACCAATCTAACTGTTCTAAATAATCATAAAACATTCCAAAGAGTCATAGCAACATGTTTAATCAACCACAAACACCAAAACAACAATATGATATGTTAAAATAAATCAAACATATCCAAAACCCATATTTCCCCTTAATCATGTTTAAGCACAACTAATGGTAGAATTAGCAAAACTTAACCAAATCAACCCAAACTTCCAACAGAGGTCAAAAACGGTGCTTAATAATTTCTAAACATTTTTCCAGAATTTATTAATACATAAATTCGCTAATTAACACTAATTACCCCTAATTAACCATAATTAGTGTAAAAACAATACTAATCACTCACCTTAGCCACAAATAAAACTTAGATCTGAAACTATCTCTGATTTGGGTCGAATCTCTATGCAACACAGCAGCTCTATTCCCAATTAGATGCTAATTTGCCTTGATTTGACGTGGATCTTCTTAATTAGTGATTAGAAGGTGATTTGGGATGATTTTAGAAGGTAAAGGCCATGGCTAGAGTTAGAGAAATGTTTTAGGCGGCTGAGAAAATGAAAATAGATCATTTCCTAACTGATCTCAGCCTCCCCATAACCTAATCCCGAAATGGGTTATGGGCCTAGCTGCTAGTCACCCTAATTAGGCCCATTGAGCTGTTTTTCACCTTCTAAACCTTATTTCGGCCATATCTCACAAACGGTGAGTCCGTTTGGCTAATGTGACCACTTTACGGAAAGGTAAACCATCATCTGGATCTAATGGAAGTAGTTTCAGGGCAAAACTCCTTACCAATCAAAAGTTATGGCCGAAACAAGATCAGCTAGGGGCTAAATGGTCATTTAAAAATCGGCAAAAATCGTGAACATGGGAAATGACCCCAATAGTCGCCCCCAAAATTACACGACTATACGACCTCATAAGATAACGAAATAAATATTCTATGATCCTCCGATGCGTAGAATGCGAGTTGTTACACTCTTCCCCCCTTAAAAATTTCGCCCCCGAAATTCCTCAACCAAAAACATACAAAGGTGTTCCGCATGCCTATCAGTCATTCACAAACAATCAAACACACAAAGAAAATAAAACAAACCTATCCTAGCATGGGGAAAGACTAAATCGAAATTTAAAATCTTATCAGGCAAAGAGTTATGGATACGTCTCCTTAATGCTCTCCTCTGTCTCCCAAGTACAGCCATTCTCATCCCCGCTCCACTGAACCTTGACTAGATTCACCGCTTTCCTTCGAAGTTGCTTCGTATCATGCTCGATTATACGAATTGGCTTGCGGTTCCCAACTGCCTCGGGTTCTACTTCGATATCATCCAACTGATCCGGTGAAATAGCCACATTGGGGTCGTTCACGAATTTCCTTTACTGTGAAACATGAAATACGTTATGAGCTCCTGCCATCTTATAATAGCCATATTGGGGTCGTGCACGAATTTCCTTAACTTTGAAACATGAAATACGTTATGAACTCCTGCCATCTTGTCCGGCAACTTAACTTTATTTGCTAAATTCCCAACTTGTTCGAGAACTAGGAATGGACCAACAAATCTTGGTGTTAACGTGCCTCTCCTACCAAATCGTATCACGCTCTTTAATGGAGAAATTTTGACAAACACTAAGTCGCCAATGGAGAATTTTAAATCTCTTCGCCTTTTATCAGCATAACTCTTTTGCCTATCTTGGGTAGCCTTTATTCGCTGTTGGATAACCTTGATCTTGTCTGAGGTTTCCCTTATCACATCTGGCCCAAGCACAAATTTCTCACCGGTTTCTAACCAACATGATGGTGAGTTGCACGGTCTTCCGTACAAAGATTCAAATGGAGCCATACCGATACTGGATTGATAACTATTATTATAAGCGAACTCCACTAGATGCAAATGGTCATCCTATGATCCGCCAAAATCTAATATGCAAGCTCTCAAGAAATCTTCTAATACTCAATTCACCCTCTCTGTCTGACTGTCGATTTGTGGATGGTATGCGGTACTGAGATGTAATTCTGATCCTAACGCCTCTTGTAAGCTCTTCCAAAATCCACTAGTGAACAACGGATCTCGATCACTTACAATTCCTTTGGGTACTCCATGAAATCTCACTACCCACTTCATATACAATTATGCTAATTTAGCTGCTGTTCTATTCGACTTGACGGGTATAAACCTTGCACTCTTGGTCAATCGGTCCACAATCACCCAAATACTATCATGGCCCGATCTAGTCCTTGGTAACCCATCTATGAAATCCATTGAGACTTGTTCCCATTTCTATTCTGGAATTTTTAATGGTTGCAACAAACCACTAGGTTTCTTTTGCTCAACTTTAACTAACTGGCAGTTCATGCGTTTAGATATTAACTTCCCAACGTCTCTTTTCATTCCTTCCCAGTAGTAGGTCTACTTCGTGTCTCGATACATTTTGTAACCATCGGGATGTATAGTTAGTTTTGAGTGACGACATTCTCTAAGCACTTCATCTCTCAATCCATTGACATTGGGTACAACCAGTCTACCATTCCTTCTAAGCCATCCATCTCGGTCAAGCCCATACTTGTTCATCTCCTCGTCGATAGCCATCTCTAACTTGTAGATGATTTCCATAGGTTAGGATTGTCCCTCTGACTGGAGCCAATCCTCTCAATCAAAGTGGGTCTGATAGTCAAACTTGCTAACATCTCTGGATCCAATTTGCACTTTGGTCTGAAATCATAACCAACAATGTACTCCAGTTGCTTCCATTCAAGAAACATAGCCTAAACTGGCACGTCTTCTACTCAATGCATCAGCTACCGCATTGCCTTTTCCTGGTGTATATGCGATATCGAAATCATAGGGAGCCAAGAATTCTAACCATCTTTGCTATCGGAGGTTTAGATCCTTCTGAGAGAAGAGGTACTTTAACGATTTATGATCGGTAAACAACTCGAATCTTTCTCCTAAGAGATAATGTCTCCACATCTTCAACGCGAACACGATTGCTGCCAATTCCAAATCATGGGTAGGATATCTTTTCTCATGCGGTTTCAGTTACCGACTAGCATAAGCTACAACCCTACCTCCTTGCATCAATACAGCACCTAGTCCAGTACCACATGAATTTGTATATACTGTCATCTCTTTATTCCCCGTAGGAATGACTAACATTGGTGCACATGTCAACTCTTCCTTTAGACTCTTGAATGCATTCTCGCACTTTTCGTCCCAGACGAAAGCTTAATTCTTCTTTGTCAACTGAGTCAACGGTACCACTATCTTAGAGAAATCTTGGATAACTTACGATAATATCCAGCTAATCCCAAGAAACTTCTTACGTCTGTTGCATTCTTGGGCGTAGACCAATCCTGTACCGTAGCCACCTTCGCACGATCCACAGCAATACCATTCTCTGAAACAATAAGGCCTAAGAATCTCACTTCCCTCCTCCAGAAGGGACACTTAGAAAACTTTGCTTTCAATTGGTGTTTTCTCAACACCTCCATCACTATCCTCAAATGTTCCTTGTGTTCTTCCTCTATCCTCGAATAAATCAAGATATCGTCTATGAACACAAGAACAAACTTATTCAATTGATCTTGAAATACTCTATTCATAAGATCCACAAAATACGCTGGTGCATTGGTCAACCCGAATGGCATGACCAACCACTCATAGAATCCAAACGGCGTCCGAAAGGCCGTTTTAGCTATACTCTCAGCTTCCACCCTAAGCTAATGAAAACCTGTCATGAGATCCAACCGGGAGAACACTCTCCCGCCACTCAACTGATCAAACAAATCATCTATCCGCGGTAGAGTATACTTATTCTTCCTCGTCACCTTATTCAACTCGCGGTAGTCGATACACAATTGAAGGGAACCATCTGCCTTGGTAGCAAACACAACTGGTGCTCCCCACTCGGAAACACTTCTTCTGATAAATCCCTTCTTCAAAAGATCGCACACTTGCACCCCGAGCTCTCTCTTCTCCCTTGGCGCCATGCGACGAAGTGGCATCACTATAGGTCTGGCATCTTTCACTAAATCAATCCGAAACTCAATCTCTCGGTGTTGTGGAAGTCTGGTCACTTCCTCGAAGACGTCCGGATACTGGCCAGCCACAGGGAAATCTGACAACTCATCATGCGGGATGTCGAGGGAATTTAGAAAACTAGCCATTACCCAATCACTAGGTAGACCACCAAATACTACCCTCCGCTCATCATCCGCTCTAACTGTCACCAAAAAGCCCTCAAAGTCTGCCGCCACCCTGTACCTTTGGAGCCAATCGACTCCCAAAATAATGCCAAACCCAGTAAAGCCCAAAAAAAAGCAATCACAAACAAACATGCATCCATGACTCGATAAGACCACATTTCAACAAATTATACTAAGGCTAGTCGAACCACCAATCGGGTTTGTCACTGCTAAAGGTCTATCGACTATCTCGGGTTCCAATCCCAACCTATTTACCAGGTCACTAGATATGAAGGAACGGGAAGCTCCAGTATCAAACAGTAGTCGAATAGGAACATCATAAAAAGAAAGCATACCTTGAATGACGACATTCTTTCCTTTTTCTGCCGCAGTTGGGGAATTTGACGAAGAAGGAACAACATTTATAGCATATGCTTTCACAATCTTCTTCTCTTTAGGGGTTACGGACACTTATCCTTGTGATGTCCCACTTGGCCACAGTTGAAGCACTTTCTGTCTGCGGGCTTTGCTCGACATTCTTTAGCATAATAGCCCTTCTTGCCATAGCTAAAGCGCTCAACATCTTTCTTGCTCTTCTTCTGACCATCCTTAGTCTGATTTTATTTCCTTTTGTTATGAGAATTATTCTTGCCTCCACTGCTTGTTTGTGGCTTTGGACCCTCTGCAGACGCAACAACGACTTCAGTCTTGGGCTTAGGATAAAGGCTCTCCGACCTCAATGATTTCCCAATAATCGATTCAAAAGTCTCATCAATATGGTTTATAAGCCTTTCCCCCAAGTACTGATCTAAGCCTGTTATGAATTTCATGTTCTTCTTCTCGGGAGTGTCAATAAGGGATAATCCATACTTCGATAAAGTGTCGAACTCAGCAATGTACTCCGAGACTGCCCTACCATTCTACTTAAGCTTCAGTAATTTCCTAAACAACTTTGATTTCTGAACAGTTGGGATAAACTTATCACTGACTCGGGCCTTAAACTGATCCCAAGTAACTTGTTCCTCAAGGGTAGCTGCCTTAATAGCATTCCACCCATTCATAGCCCGTCCTTGCAGCTGACGGGATGCTAGCTTCCTCTTCATCGCATCCTCGATACCCAAGTCTTTGAAGATACGCTCACAACTATCCAACCAATCCGAAACTTTTGTAGCCGACTCCGTTCCGTGGAGCAGCTTCCCACTAAGACTAGTGTAATCCTTGCATAACTTGGCGAAATCGGCCCTAGGCGCTTGCACCGCTGCACCACCACCATTTGCAGCATTAGGAACTGCACTCTGAACATCCCTAAGCATCTCTCTCATGAAGTCAGTGAACATCGTCCTCATATCAGGAGCATCCCCATTATTAGCTCCCCTACCAGTACCCCTCGTGTATCGGCGAATCGTTCAATCTGTAAGGAGAAAACGATTAAACATCTCTTCAGTGGTGCCAGTGCAGTGCGACTCCATCCTTAGATATACTAATAATATATATATATATAGCTTTTGAAAAACAAAATATAACAAATACGCGCTCTCATATATGTACTATCTCTCCCTGGTGTCTTTCCCTATGTTAGCTACACAACCTAGAGCTCTGATACCTAGTGTGATGGCCCACCCCTCATCAGCCGACATTTCAATGAAAGTGCGCTGTGCCGATGTCCAACCAGCGCAGGACGGTCGCCAAAGAAAGGAAAAGAATGGAATTTGAAGCTAGAACTACCAAAGGAACCTGTAGAATGTCTCACAGCGCATGGAATAAAATATAATAATAACATACTTGACATAAAACAGGCGAGACAGTGCATAAACTGAAAACTAAACCATAATCATCATAGCAGCAGAAATTCAAAATATAGCTTATTACAACTCCAACATACTGTCTCTAAAGCAAAGATGAAGGTACAATACAAATGCCCAAAGTAGTGACCAACAGCGACACAGGAAGAATATATATATATATATATATATATATATATATATATATATATATATATCATACGTGGAAGCCTCCTGCTCGTCTTCGGTACAGCTACTCGTGCATACTACCTAACCTGTCTCTATTCTGCCCGTTTAAGAGCACCCAGAGTAATAAGAAGAAACATTAAACTCTGGGTCAGACAGAAGTCTAGTATGAGCGATAAGCAGCAAAACAGAACAATAACAGGTATACTAAACCATACCTGAACCTACAACCAAAGAGTTAGCACGACAAGAAGTACAATACTCTAAGGTGACACTAACATATGGTGAAAAAATACGGGGAAGGGGTGTGCATGTCATAGTGATATCAAACAATCAAGCATAGCATCCATCCTCACATCTCTCGCTCAGTGCGTAAAGCAAACGGTATCCACCGCTTTGATCACCCAAATCCTTGCTATGATCACTCTGCCCCATGGAGTCATGGCGTGTAACACCCCACACCCGCTATGGTCACTCACTAAGGGAATGCCATAACATCGGTGGAGTATTTTAAGTGAATATAGAACAGAAAAATTACAACAAGACAGATATAAGTAATACTTGAGAATTTAAAACATCATTTCATTGCAGCGGAAAGTAAAACATGTTTGGTTACACCAAAACCATAAACAAGAGTCAAGTACATAATATCCATCCTGATAAAACAAAAGTACATAATCCCACTACATAACTTAATAGCCATAATAGAAAAGATAAACTGAGCTTTACATCCACGGTCCAAGCTCCAAAAGAGAGATAAAGCAGTCTGATCAAAGCCCACTAGTGCTAGGCCCACTCTGATAACCTGAGGGTTGGGAAAAAAAAATAAAAACAACGGGGTCAGACATAAGTCTGAGCGAGTCCTATAACTTTAACAATCCAATCATTAAAGTAACCAGAGTAAGACATAAGCTTGATATACGGTAACGACTGGGGATAAATGGCTACACTAAGCAGCCAACTAGACTTAGGATGAACTAAGATAACCGTAAAGACGCGCCTATCCACCCAAGGATAATTACTATATTGTACTACCCCAGATCTACCCACCCAAGGGTAATTCCTACACTGCACCACACCAGTTCTACCCACCAAGGGTAATTCCTACTTAAAGGTTGATCCCACTAAGTGTACTTAGTAATTTTACCCAGTAGTTTCTTGTACCCCTAGCTGACTACATAGGTGCCGTCTGCCCCTATCTCCGCTAGGTGTACTCACTACTCCCAAGCGATCGGCTCCCTAACGTAGATACCCGTGCTGGCCCCACAGTGGGGTGTATCACTCCCCAAAGTGGCAACCCGATAATCAATGGTGCACGGCTTATACCTACACGATGCAACAACGTCTTACCTACCAGCTCGGGTCCACACACGCCTATGAAACCCGTTGGACTCGCGTTGCCACCGCTACCCCGTTTTGGCCTCTTATAGTCAAGCCCAATATGTGTGTCCCGTCCTCGATTTGGGTCGAGCCCACAAAGATACGTTTGGGATATTGGTTGAAATGGGCCCCCACAAGCTACTACTTAAGCTTGTCATTTTATCTAGTGCATCCCACTTAACCCCTTTTATAATCATACCCACTTACATGTTAAGGTTTGGTTAAGTCATCTAATCATATTTCAATTGCCACTCAAGGCCCCCCACAAGCTACTACTTAAGCTCGTCATTTAATCATATTTCAATTGCCACTTAAGGCCCCCACAAGCTACTACCTAAGCTTGTCATTTAATTATATTTCAATTGCCACTTAAGGCCCCCACAAGCTACTACTTAAGCTTGTCATTTAATTATATTTCAATTGCCACTTAAGGCCCCCACAAGCTACTACTTAAGCTTGTCATTTAATTATATTTCAATTGCCACTTAAGGCCCCGACAAGCTACTACTTAAGCTTGTCATTTAATTATATTTCAATTGCCACTTAAGGCCCCCACTAGATTTCCACATGCCACCCAAGGCACTTACTTGATTCCCACATGCCACCCAAGGCACTTACTTAACCCTTTAATCATGTTTAATTACATGTTCCACTTTGGTTAAGTATTCTAATCGTATTTTCTATTGCCACCCAGGGCAACCCACTAGTTTCCTTATGCCACCCAAGGCACCCCCACTAGTTACTACATGCCACCCAAGGCACCCCCTTAACCCCTCATGCCTCACTACATGCTAATTTGGTTAAGTGTTTCTTAATTAATTAAGATCGTAACCTTTGTAAAGACCTCTCACATTAGACTGTTTTTTATGGCAGCTGGATATGCCGGTTGGTTCCGGGCAGCCTTACACCATAACAGAGTCTAACCTCGTGTATTTACACTTGTCACGTATTTAGTTTATGACTAAGACCTCTCACATTGGGCCAATCATTTGTAGCCGCTGGATTTGCCGGTCGGTTCCGGGCAGTCTTATGCTACAAAAAGGGTCCAACCTCGTGTCTTAGTAGATTAATTACACCTAATTAATCACCCCCATAATTTGTATTAATTATCCCTAATTAATTACAAATATTTAAGAATATGGGTAGACCTAACTCAATAGGTAAATTCCCAATTCCATAATATGGGTAGACCTAACTTAATAGGTAAATTCCCAATTATGTCCATCCACTTTATGGTATGTTTAATCATACCCACTTCACACAATTTTATGTGTTCATTAATTTTTACCCCATCGTCCCCACGTAAATACGTTAACATGACATACTTTAAAAGAGAAGATTCATCATACACACAATGGGTTCAACTTAGCATATCATTAGCATTATCATGGGTTTAAAAGGTGTCAACTTGCTTACATGTCATAGGTCTAAAAGGGATGAACTTGCACATGTACTTATGTCATACATAGAGGCAAACTTGCATATATTATGCATATCATAAAAAGAGACAAACTTGCATATGAACTTGCATCATAACTTGCATATGAACTTGCATCATAACTTGCATATGAACTTGCATAACATGCCATACTTAGAGGCAAACTTGCATATATTATGCATATCATAAAAAGAGACAAACTTGCATATGAACTTGCATCATAACTTGCATATGAACTTGCATCATAACTTGCATATGAACTTGCATCATAACTTGCATAAAACCAAAAACTTAGCATGCATAAAACCAAACTACTTAGCATGCATAAAACCCACCACTTAACATGCATAAACCCAAACACTTAACTTGCATAAACATAGTGTCATCATGAATAAGTGTTAAACATAGTGATTAGCAAACTAGCATCATAACATATGGCCTAAAACCCATTGATCCGCAAGCAAAACCATATGATCTCATCACATCTCATCTACTTAGTTTAACAATTGGTTATTAAAGTGATAGAAACTCACAAACTCCAAGATTAGCTCCTTAGATAGTTGCTAGAGTTGAAGTAGAGGTGGATTAGTAGTTGATTAGCTTGCAATCCTCTTCACAAATTAGTAGAGGCTCCTTCTAAGTTGCATTTTGGCGGAATGATGGCACAAATTCTATTTTTAGTATGGATTAGGGTAGTCTTAGGGTGTATTTATAGGATTAGGTTGTGTTTTAGACCGTTAGATTAACCCTAGGTTAGTTTAGGTCCATTAGATTTCGTCCCAAGCCCTCCAACCCAGCCCAAAACTCAATCAGGTGCACCCAGGCCAGAATCAGCCGACAGGGCAAGTCGACAGCCCTGTCGTCTGCCAAGTCGACAGGCATGTCGACAGGCAAGTCGACAGCCCTGTCGACAGCCAAGTCGACTTGGCTGGGCGGGAGTTTTCCTGCCTGGCCCCCATTTCTGCATGTTTCGAAATTCAAATTTCCCGAAAACTTCTTTGGGCCTTAACCGGGTCATACGGACTCCGATTTACAAAATTTCGGACTCTATTTCGCGTATTTTTCCGAGACGAACACAATGACGTAACCCGTTTCCCCTGATTCTCACATCTAAGATTATTAATTCTTTAATTAGTGAATATCAGTGTTAAATGAAATTCGGGGTGTTACATTCTCCCCTCCTTAAAGGATTTCGTCCCCGAAATCTCCAAGTTAAGGAGAATGCATATCCTACCATCCAAACAACCATCTACTCAATCCATCAAACACAGGCATCCATTTTCCTTAAAACAATTTCTAGTGATGTATGAGCATATGCAAAAAGTGTGTGTATATGTTCCCTATCTAATGTATGAACATATGCAAACCGTGATAGTGCCATGCATCCAATATGTATGCGAAAGATCCCTATCGAAACACACTATTTCTATATGAGTGCACAATCATTCACCAAAATGCATCATCCATGTGATAACACAACCATTATACATCCATTAATATAGCTACCTACACACAATTTTATGCAATATGAAGTGATTGAGCCGATCTAGTGCCTAGAGTGTGTATATATGCATCCACGAGCAACCACTAGAAACCACTTGCATCCACATGCATCCATCAAACATAACATGCCTCAAACACATGTTTCAACCATAGGTTTACCCTATCTAAAGGTCAAAGGTACTAATGAGAGGACATACTAAAGATAAGATAAGCACTAGACAAACGATAAAGGAGACGTTTAAAGGACATACCCTCAAAAAGGAATGGGTATAACGAACGCATCTTCGCTTCTGTCTCCCAAGTAGCATTGCTCTCACCTTCTCCCCTTTTCACTTTGACTAGTCGAACCTCTCTGTTTCTCAACTTCCTAATCTCTGACCCAAGGATGCGGGTAGGAGCTCGTCGAATAATCACATCACGCTCTACCTTTACTTCTTTAAGCAAGCTCGGCTCTACCGCCTCTGCGGTCTCATGTAGGCACTTCCTCAAATGTGACACATGGAATACGTCATGTTCCCTATGCAACCGAACTATCTCTCGAATATAAACTGAATCTAGACTTGGAACAGTCCTCTTGCTCTTCACGGGTATGAAATGGGCACTTTTAGTAAGTCTATCTACCACAACCCAAATTCCCGTATTACCCTTCCTCAATCTCGGTAATCCATCGAGACACTATCCCACTTCCATAGCGGAACCTCCAATGGGTGAAGCAACCAACCGGGTTTCTTTTGCTCCGCTTTTACTTTTTGGCACACCAAGCATCTAGCGACATACTCGGCCGCGTCTTTCTTCATACCGGCCCAAAAGAAAACTCGCTTCATGTCTTGGTACATCTTGTCCCCACCGAGATGAATGGTCATCTTCGACCGATGTGCATCATCAAGTATAGCCTTCCTCAAACCCTCGCCTTGCGGTACACAAAGTCTACCGTCTCTACGCAACCACCCCTTACCATCTAGGGTGTACCTACTCAAATGGCTGCATGACTCCCCCTCCTCATGAGCTTCTCTACTACCTCAACCAACCGTGGGTCGTCTCGCTGCGCTCCGCCAATCCGCCCCAAAAGAGTAGGCCTAACCTCCAAGGAGGCTAGCAAACCGGGTACAAAGTCAACGGAAGGTCTAAAGTCAAACATCGAAATAAATTCCAAGCTCCGTCGTTCAACGAACAATGAACTCAAGGACAACCTTTTTCTACTTAAGGCGTCCACCACCACGTTACCCTTGCCATGGGTATACGCTATCTCAAACTCATAGGATGCTAAGAATCCCATCCACTTTTGCTGCCCTAAGACTATGCGCTCGAAGAGTCTCCAACACTTCCCTAAGATGTAGGGCATGCTTTTCTCCACTTCTAGAGAAAACCGGGATATTACCCCATCCAAAATCATCACAACTGCCCATCTCTCACGCAGACCATCCTAGTCGAACTTGACATCCCCCAAGTGCAAGCCCCAAAGGCCTAACCCAATATCAGACAAACACCCAAGGGATACCTCCTTCGAATTCAGACGACCTACGTGAGATGATACTAGTAAAAACGGCTAAATAATTAAGCCCTTGTCCAGCTCTGGATGTCCTCGCCAGTCTCGCTCCAAAACCACCGTTTATCCCATAACTGGCTTTGTTCAACCTATTGAGCACATACGAAAACTTATTTCGCTCCTAGGAAAGACCAAGATGTCATTTACAAAGACCATCACGAACTTATTTAGGTACTCCCTGAACACCCTTCTCATCAAGTCAATAAAGTATGCGGGGGCGTTCGTCAAACCAAATGGCATCACCAGCCACTCATAAAAAAAACCATCCGGAGTCCTAAAGGCAGTCTTCTCTATACTATCCTCAGCCACTCTCAACTGACGAAACCCCGTGGCTAAGTCCAACTGCGAAAATACTGAAGCGCCCACTAACTGATCAAAGAGATCATCAATCCTCGGCAATGGGTGTCTATTCTTCTTTGTGAGTTTATTTAGTTCTCTTTAGCCTACACAAAGTCTGAGGGACCCATCCGCCTCCGTGGCAAAGACTACTGGAGCACCCCACTCCGATATACTTCGTCTTATGAACCCCTTCTCAAGCAAATCGCCTACTTGCTTATGGAGTTCCCTCCTCTCACGAGGAGCCATGTGGCACACTGGCCAAGATACTGGTTTGGCATTGTCTATCAGATATATTCGGAAGTCAATATCCCGCTCCGGAGGTAAGCCCTTCACCTCCTCAAACACATCCGAGTATTCCCGGACCACTCTAACAGATCGCAAACTCTCGACCGACTTGTCAAGCGATTCTAGATAACTTAGCATAACAGATTCCATGGGATTACAAGAGATCTCGAGAGTGTTACCCAAGCGGGTCATAAACCTAACAACTCTCCCTTCAAAATCAAGAACGACACCCCTACTAGATAACCAGTCCATGCCCAAAACTAACCCATAGCCCGTGAAGCCCAAAAAGCATCACATCTAAACTCAACGCTAAGTATAGCAACTTTCAAACCCAAACACATCATGGAGCCCCAATTGGGTTTGAAACAACTAAGGGATCATCTACTAAACTGGTGTCTAAGTGCAGTGACTCAACTAACAATGATGAGATAAACGAACTCGACGCGTCAGAATAAAGTTCGAACCGGATAACAAAGAAATCCAAATTCCAACCTAGACGGTCCTATCCCCATCTGGTACACTAGCCGTGAGGGAATACAACTACCCTCCAGGAGATTCCGTACCTTGCCCTTGCCTCTTTGGACAATCCTAATAAGGTGTCCTATTCCTCCAAAAAGGATAACTACTAGCCCTCTTCTTCCCATTCTCCACTCGTAACCTCCCATCAAAATGAGGTTTCGCTCTTCATTAACCAAACAACTATTTGAGCCTTCCTCCCATCGTCTATCCAATAGGTACCTACAAGTCCTCCTCCTTCTTGAACCAACTTCTAGTCCGACTAATGTCTAAGTCCCTTGAAGTGGTTTTCCATTCTTATCTATCTTAGAAAGATCATCCATACGCGGAGGGGAAACTCAAAACGAGAGAGGAAGAGATTCAAAATGGAGAATTTGAAAGATATAGATATGGCTATTGGGGATTATGCTTTTCTTTCAAAAACTTTTCTCTTAAAAGACATGTTTTTGAAAATACTCCTTTCAAAAATATTCTTAGAAAATATTTTTTCTAAAAATTTTATCTGTTCTGGTAACCTGGCTCTGATACCACGTGTAACACCCCACACCCGCTACGGTCACTCACTAAGGGAATGCCCTAACATTGGTGGAGTATTTTAAGTGAATATAGAACAGAAAAATTACAACAAGACAGATATAAGTAATACTTGAGAATTTAAAACATCATTTCATTGCAGCGGAAAGTAAAACATGTTTGGTTACACCAAAACCATAAACAAGAGTCAAGTACATAATATCCATCCTGATAAAACAAAAGTACATAATCCCACTACATAACTTAATAGCCATAATAGAAAAGATAAACTGAGCTTTACATCCACGGTCCAAGCTCCAAAAGAGAGATAAAGCAGTCTGATCAAAGCCCACTAGTGCTAGGCCCACTCTGATAACCTGAGGGTTGGGAAAAAAATAAAAACAACGGGGTCAGACATAAGTCTGAGCGAGTCCTATAACTTTAACAATCCAATCATTAAAGTAACCAGAGTAAGACATAAGCTTGATATACGGTAACGACTGGGGATAAATGGCTACACTAAGCAGCCAACTAGACTTAGGATGAACTAAGATAACCGTAAAGACGCGCCTATCCACCCAAGGATAATTACTATATTGCACTACCCCAGATCTACCCACCCAAGGGTAATTCCTACACTGCACCACACCAGTTCTACCCACCAATGGTAATTCCTACTTAAAGGTTGATCCCACTAAGTGTACTTAGTAATTTTACCCAGTAGTTTCTTGTACCCCTAGCTGACTACATAGGTGCCGTCTGCCCCTATCTCCGCTAGGTGTACTCACTGCTCCCAAGCGATCGGCTCCCTAACGTAGATACCCGTGTTGGCCCCACAGTGGGGTGTATCACTCCCCAAAGTGGCAACCTGATAATCAATGGTGCACGGCTTATACCTACACGATGCAACAACGTCTTACCTACCAGCCCGGGTCCACACACGCCTATGAAACCCGTTGGACTCGCGTTGCCACCGCTACCCCGTTTTGGCCTCTTATAGTCAAGCCCAATATGTGTGTCCCGTCCCGACTTGGGTCGAGCCCACAAAGATACGTTTGGTATATTTGTTGAAATGGGCCCCCACAAGCTACTACTTAAGCTTGTCATTTTATCTAGTGCATCCCACTTAACCCCTTTTATAATCATACCCACTTACATGTTAAGGTTTGGTTAAGTCATCTAATCATATTTCAATTGCCACTCAAGGCCCCCCACAAGCTACTACTTAAGCTTGTCATTTAATCATATTTCAATTGCCACTTAAGGCCCCCACAAGCTACTACCTAAGCTTGTCATTTAATTATATTTCAATTGCCACTTAAGGCCCCCACAAGCTACTACTTAAGCTTGTCATTTAATTACATTTCAATTGCCACTTAAGGCCCCCACAAGCTACTACTTAAGCTTGTCATTTAATTATATTTCAATTGCCACTTAAGGACCCCACAAGCTACTACTTAAGCTTGTCATTTAATTATATTTCAATTGCCACTTAAGGCCCCCACTAGATTTCCACATGCCACCCAAGGCACTTACTTGATTCCCACATGCCACCCAAGGCACTTACTTAACCCTTTAATCATGTTTAATTACATGTTCCACTTTGGTTAAGTATTCTAATCGTATTTTCTATTGCCACCCAGGGCAACCCACTAGTTTCCTTATGCCACCCAAGGCACCCCCACTAGTTACTACATGCCACCTAAGGCACCCCCTTAACCCCTCATGCCTCACTACATGCTAATTTGGTTAAGTGTTTCTTAATTAATTAAGATCGTAACCTTTGTAAAGACCTCTCACATTAGACTGTTTTTTATGGCAGCTGGATATGCCGGTTGGTTCCGGGCAGCCTTACACCATAACAGAGTCTAACCTCGTGTCTTTACACTTGTCACGTATTTAGTTTATGACTAAGACCTCTCACATTGGGCCAATCATTTGTAGCCGCTGGATTTGCCGGTCGGTTCCGGGCAGTCTTATGCTACAAAATGGGTCCAACCTTGTGTCTTAGTAGATTAATTACACCTAATTAATCACCCCCATAATTTGTATTAATTATCCCTAATTAATTACAAATATTTAAGAATATGGGTAGACCGAACTCAATAGGTAAATTCCCAATTCCATAATATGGGTAGACCTAACTTAATAGGTAAATTCCCAATTATGTCCATCCACTTTATGGTATGTTTAATCATACCCACTTCACACAATTTTATGTGTTCATTAATTTTTACCCCATCGTCCCCACGTAAATACGTTAACATGACATACTTTAAAAGAGAAGATTCATCATACACACAATGGGTTCAACTTAGCATATCATTAGCATTATCATGGGTTTAAAAGGTGTCAACTTGCTTACATGTCATAGGTCTAAAAGGGATGAACTTGCACATGTACTTATGTCATACATAGAGGCAAACTTGCATATATTATGCGTATCATAAAAAGAGACAAACTTGCATATGAACTTGCATCATAACTTGCATATGAACTTGCATCATAACTTGCATATGAACTTGCATAACATGCCATACTTAGAGGCAAACTTGCATATATTATGCATATCATAAAAAGAGACAAACTTGCATATGAACTTGCATCATAACTTGCATATGAACTTGCATCATAACTTGCATATGAACTTGCATCATAACTTGCATATGAACTTGCATCATAACTTGCATAAAACCAAAAACTTAGCATGCATAAAACCAAACTACTTAGCATGCATAAAACCCACCACTTAACATGCATAAACCCAAACACTTAACTTGCATAAACATAGTGTCATCATGAATAAGTGTTAAACATAGTGATTAGCAAACTAGCATCATAACATATGGCCTAAAACCCATTGATCCGCAAGCAAAACCATATGATCTCATCACATCTCATCTACTTAGTTTAACAATTGGTTATTAAAGTGATAGAAACTCACAAACTCTAAGATTAGCTCCTTAGATAGTTGCTAGAGTTGAAGTAGAGGTGGATTAGTAGTTGATTAGCTTGCAATCCTCTTCACAAATTAGTAGAGGCTCCTTCTAAGTTGCATTTTGGCGGCATGATGGCACAAATTCTATTTTTAGTATGGATTAGGGTAGTCTTAGGGTGTATTTATAGGAATAGGTTGTGTTTTAGACCCTTAGATTAACCCTAGGTTAGTTTAGGTCCGTCAGATTTCGTCCCAAGCCCTCCAACCCAGCCCAAAACTCAATCAGGTGCACCCAGGCCAGAATCAGCCGACAGGGCAAGTCGACAGCCCTGTCGTCTGCCAAGTCGACAGGCATGTCGACAGGCAAGTCGACAGCCCTGTCGACAGCCAAGTCGACTTGGCTGGGCGGGAGTTTTCCCGCCTGGCCCCCATTTCTGCATGTTTCGAAATTCAAATTTCCCGAAAACTTCTTTGGGCCTTAACCGGGTCATACGGACTCCGATTTACAAAATTTCGGACTCTATTTCGCGTATTTTTCCGAGACGAACACAATGACGTAACCCATTTCCCCTGATTCTTACATCTGAGATTATTAATTCTTTAATTAGTGAATATCAGTGTTAACTGAAATTCGGGGTGTTACATGGCGACTCCACTGCACTGATCCAGAGTTACTAGTCCTTTCTATGTCCACTCTGCCCTATGAATTCATGCCGACTTCACTGCACTAGCTCATAGCCATGCTACGATCACTCTGCCCCATGGAGTAATAACTACCCCACTGCACTGATATGTAGCCTAACATCCGTCTTGGTGGTGAATCAAAGCTATAGATGTCGATAACCCCTATGCACACGTCCCGCAGCAAAGCCAAACTCATGAAGTTAACTCGTTGGTTCCCAACTGGATCCTGAGTTCTACTTCCCATTTGGACTACCTTTGCATCTCGAGTTTTGGTCACCTTCCGGATCGGTTCAATATTTTTTCTTCACTTTGCCTCGGATCGATTCGTGAGTCATGATGTTCCCCGGTTCGGTTCGGTCTCCTTCCGATCATGGTCAAGCTCCAGGTCGTGGTCCACATCCCCTGGCGGTTCGGTTCGTGACTCTCCTCCATCTCATGCTCATCAGGTCGGCTCATGGAAGGCTCCCTTTTCGGATCGGTTTGTGACAAAGCTCTGGTTCGTGTCGAGGCTTCAGGTATGAACTGTTCGCGAGCTCCTGGTCGGATCGAGATCTCCAAGCGGTTCGGGGTCAATGATCTAGCTCGTGGTGCAACAGTTCAGAGGAGCGATTCATGATGCAGAAGCTTGGAGAAGCGGTTCGTGGTGCAGCAGCTTGGAGAAGTGGTTCGTGGTGCAGCAGCTTGGAGAAGCGGTTCGTGGGTGGGCTACACGACTCGACCCGGTCCCCCATCCGCCGATCTGATCCGGTTCCTTCACCATTTCCTGCAACTTTTCCAGCGACTGTTCTACGCCACACGACGGCGTTTTCGACCAATCTAACTGTTCTAAACAATCATAAAACATTCCAAAGAGTCATAGCAACATGTATAATCAACCACAAACACCAAAAAAACAATATGATATGTTAAAATAGATCAAACATACCCAAAACCCATATTTCCCCCTTATTCATGTTTAAGCACAACTAATGGTAGGATTAGAAGAACTTAACCGAATTAACCCAAACTTCTAACAGAGGTCTAAAACGATGTTTAAGAATTTCTAAACATTTTTCCAGAATTTATTAATACATAAATTCGCTAATTAACACTAATTACCCCTAATTAACCATAATTAGTGTAAAAACAATACAAATCACTCACCTTAGCCACAAATAAAACTTAGATTGGAAACTATATCTAATTTGGGCCGAATCTCTACGCAACAAAGCAGCTCTATTCCCAAATTGATGCTAATTTGCCTTGATTTGATATGGATCTTCTTAATTAGTGATTAGAAGGTGATTTGGGATGATTTTAGAAGGTTGAGGCCATGGCTAGG
This sequence comes from Allium sativum, assembly GCA_030737875.1. Classification (NCBI taxonomy): domain Eukaryota; kingdom Viridiplantae; phylum Streptophyta; class Magnoliopsida; order Asparagales; family Amaryllidaceae; genus Allium; species Allium sativum. The sequence goes on from JASFAX010000021.1 coordinate 18,850,893, forward strand.
GTTAGAGAAATATTTTAGGCGGCTAAGAAAATGAAAATAGATCGTTTCCTAACTGATCTCAGCCTCCCCATAACCCTAATCCTGAAATGGGTTATGGGCCTAGCTGCTAGTCACCTTAATTAGGCCTAGTTAAGCTGTTTTTCACCTTCTAAACTTTATTTCAGCCATATCTCCCAAACGATGAGTCCGTTTGGCTAATGTGACCACTCTACGGAAATGTAAACCATCATCCGGATCTAATGGAAGTGGTTTCAGGTCAAAACTCCTTACCAATCAAAAGTTATGGCCGGAACAATATCAGTTAGGGTAAAAACGGTCATTTAAAAATTGGCAAAAATCATGAACATGGGAAATGATCCCAATAGTCGTCCTCCAAAGTGACACGACTATACGACCTCATAAGATAATGAAATAAATATTCTACGATCCTTTGATGTGAAGAATGCGGGTCGTTACATGTTTTCTCCATTAACATGTTTTTAATTTCAACTCTATTTGAAATTACATTTCTATTTTTGGAAATAAATTTCCTATTTAAAACTCAAATTTCATTTCAACATTCTAAAATATTTTACAGTATTTAAATACCCAATATTATGGAGCCAGTGTAATTCAACCGTAACATAATCAATCACCGGTCATATATCACATCATATATCATAATAAATAAATAGAACAATAAATAAAGTGTGGAAGAATCCAGTTGGATCCCTCCAACTGTTTCCCCAGCATCCATATATGTTAATCAACATCAATAATATTATTTTCACATCAATATGAAATATCATGGTGAATAGAATTATTAAACGATCAATGATATAACTAATTCAACCAAATTTATCAGCCATTCATCCAAACAACCATCACATAGTATAAGATTACTATAAATAAATTTAAAACTCGTTTATATAAAAATATAAACGATCTAAAGTTAGTGAGTTTACTCACATTTCTTTGCAGTTGGCGATTTCTGTGTCGTTTTATATAATTTCAAACAAGAGTTTGAAATTTCATAAAATTCCAACAGGCTCTGATTAGTTCCATTCCAGTTTGCACGGGTAGTATTTTTCCGTACGATTTCAACGGTATTTGTTTCATGTAGTTCTGTTCATAATTGATCGAGTTATGGTGATTATGTTATCAAGCATTGATTTAATATAATAATATTTAATAAATTAAATTATCACTATAACTTAATACCGTGATTTAACTTAAATCGGTCCCCTTAAGCATTTTTCTTCACTGTCATCTTCAAGTCGCACTGGTATATAAAAATGGACCAATAAACATTCATCTTAAATCAATTTAACATTTAATAAACTAATCTTCGTTCAACACTTAATTACCTTATTAATGAATATAACTTCCCACGTTAGCCGAAGTTAACAGCGCCCATGCTCCTTTGACAGACTACGTTTCCTCCTCCTATCAGTTTGTCTCTACACAACCACTGTTTTACACAAGAAAATCAGTACGCCACTAAATCACGTTTTTAACCCTTCTTCCTCATACTCAACTCAAACAACTGCTTCCTGCAACTGAAATGAGTTTACCCTGTTCATTAGTAATTCAACCAATCGCTTATCTCCTTCATTCCATAACATACCCTGTTCTCCGTCGTTTGTATTACACAGCATGTCTCTAGAAAGCATACACAGTTAACAGTATACCTTCACTTCCACCCCTGCATCAAGGCCAAATTATCATAGTCCCCACCATTTACTCCGCTGTTCTTCACTAGTACCACTGCCAACCATCCATCATTAATTAGGTTAATCACCTCTTAAACCTCAATTATCGGCTTTACCCCCTCTCTTAATAGTAGAAATAACCCGACTCCTACAGTTTCTCCAAACTCGGACAACTATCCCCTTCGTTATCCTCTACCACCGCCTCCTCCGACTCCCGTGGCCCACTGCTCCACTTCCATCCGACGCGCCCTTCCCTCCGGTACCATCACCTGAAGTGGCGCACTACAACATCTCCTTCTCGCCCCAGATGAAGTCAATAACCGAAAGCCCTTCAACAGCCAATTTCTCTCTCCACCGACATCAAATAGAGACCGCACCACTCCAGTGAACTCGCCTAGCATCCCTCTCCCTTCGCGACTAAGGACAGCCACCACTTCCTTCACCAGTCACCGGAAACGGCCTGAAACCGACACATCTTCGAACCCCTATTTCTACCTCCATCGATCACCAGAACTTCCTCGACGACCCTAGAATTCACCAGCTCACTTCCCTCTTCAACTCCACAGTTGAATGTTTCTTAAAATGATTCATGAATTTCAAGATAGGGATGAAAATAGTATTCGAATAGAAGGGGAACAAGATGCCTGAAAATGGAAAAGAGGGGTTAGAATTCTGAGCGGTGGATTGATTTTATAAAGGAAGAACATATTATTTTATTTGATTTATAAATTTTCGGTTTGCTCACACTTTGGTTTGGATCTGAGAAAACGAGAAATGAGCAAGGGAACAACAGTATTTAAAAGGAGAAAGTAGCTTGACTTGCACGGAGTTGAATGGCTTGTTGCGCACGGAATTGAAAAACTTGGCGCCCACGGTTTTTTTTTCTTTTTATTAAGATTAAAACAGATCGGCATATGACTTTGACTAGAAACAGAAGGTATTGGTTCAGATTTTCCTTGTGTAACTGTGATTTTTGACTATCAGCATGGGCCAAGATACTGTACAGTGCCTTTTGGATTTTGAATATAAAGACCAAGACAGTTGAAGTATGTTGCGTTATATCTAAGCTTAAACACTTTAATCCAGTCTGTCAGAAATGTTGCGATATCAATTATACTGTTGGCATGTGCGGAAATTGGTAAATGATCTCACACTGCATCGATTGGTATAGGTTTGCATATGCTGAGCGTTCAAAGATCCTATATAATTAATTGAAGTTCAAAATGTTAAATTTCGAACTACCGCGATGCTACGAGCTTGTATAAATTAAATTATAAATTATACATTCTAATTTTGTTTTTAATTAATAAATTCTTTATAAAATTCCATTTATAATTCAGATGAATATATAAAACAAATTTAAATTTTCAGAATTCAACGGCTAAAAATTTGGGTCGTTACGTTCCTTCCCCCTTAAAAGAATTTCATCCCCGAAATTGCTAAGCAGTAAAAATGCCATCACTCTAACTTCTCATAACCTACGCAATTGAAATCTTATATACCATATCTCTATAACCCAGTTCTTACCCGACCTTCAAACTCCCATACCAACACTCCACCATTCATAATTCTTTCCAAATGATATGTCCACCATTTTTGGTTAATCCATCATCACATTCCATATGCTTTTCTGCATATCCACACCTATTCCAACTGATTTTAAATCCATTTATCATTTTCATTATTCCACTCGAAATTCTATTAACCATTTCTATTTTTGTTATTTCAATTACAATTAACAAACCGATTTTAAATTATCAAAACTTTCTTGAAAATTTTCTAACTCTTTAAATTTTCGAAAAATTTCACCAGCATCTCCTTTGCACGGCTCAATCGATACAACTACAACTCGCCTTTCTAGGCCTTCTCCAATTCAAAAGATAATCAAAAAGCCAAGCGGCTTGTCCCATAGGCTCATAAAACCATCAAATCCAAGTAATATTGTAAATATGTACCTTTGTGTCAAGCACAAATTCTATCTCTTGCATTCCATTCAATATCAGCTCAGCATACATATATCCATTTCCAGTTGGTTTTAAATCTATCCAACTTCCAGTTTTTAACACTCCAATCAACTTCTGATTAGTTCACTTCCATTCTATCAATTCAAATCTGATTTCTATTTAAGTCAAACCACTTATTATACTTGAATCCAAATTTATCACAATTCAATTTCAATTAGCAACATCCAATACATATTCAACTTGCTTCTTCATAAGTCGAATTCAAATTAATATTTCGAATCTTAACATTTTTTCTTTATTTAATTTCATTCGGAATCATTTCTTATTTAACCCAATTTTATTTAACTTAACTTAAGTTAAATTTCAATTCATTTGATACATTTTTACCATTTCAATCTATTCAACTTATACCAGTTAAACTTAAATTTCAGAATTCAAATTTTTGGGTTTTATTTCAAACTAATTTGAAATCATATATATATTTACGTACGTATATTTATAATCAACTCAATTCAAAACATTTGAATTTCTAAAAAATCTTGTCCTTTTAAAACAAACTTTTCATTCCCAAATTACTATGGTAGCACTCTGTCACTCAGAAACTTGAAAATGAATACCGATAATGTCGCGACCCATTATCAAAATTATTTTCTCGTCACTGAAGTGATTTCAGTGCTTAATCCCTTTAAAAATCCATTTAAACCATTCTTATTCAAAAATACTTTGAAGTAATGTTATATTACTTAATATTTCAGAAAATATTTTCTTAACGCCTGGAATTTAAATTCCAATTCTGGTTTGAACTTAATCTTGGTTTATCTCATTTGTATACATTATCCGCATACAAATTATATAATCATTTCAATATTTCATAATTCCATTAATAACAATCAACACATTCATATATAATAATTCAAAAATTATTCCTTTTATATCAAAATAACTTTTAGGCAAAAATATTTCATTTACCCATTTTAAAATAATACTATATCGAATTGCTTTGTTCAAGAGTTTAGAAACACCTATCGATGCAGTTGTACATCCTGAACGGATCAGAATCTATAAACCACTCAACGAACCAGCCAACACAATATAAAAAAAAATATTATATCAAATCTACAAATATGTGTTTATATATATACACTCAAACACAACCTAGGGCATTTCTAACCCCATCTCTGTTGAGTCACGCCACAGAGCCAAGGTTACCACTCAACCTTCAGCTCTGATACCAAATGTAATGTACCAACGATTTTGGCAGGCTTTTCAACCATCCCTCAACCCCTAAGTCAGCGGGCTAACATCCCACCGTGGCTTACACTGGTATCCCACCAACTCATTTTATGGCCAGCCTTTCGACTTCCAACCAACCCTCCCTTGCTTTCGAGGGACATGTAGAGGTAAGAGTCTCCCGTCCGCCACCTAACGCGAAGCGAGAACTCTCTATCATGCGTACCCAGCTCACACAGCCAGCAACGAGTTGGGGTATTATTACCTCTCAGACCTTAATTGAACAACATTCTCAACTTTGAAATAGTCAAAGCTCACACTTCAAACAAAACATCGCTTACGCGACTCTCAGATTCAATCTAATAATACCCTTCTTTTACGGAGAAACATCGATTATAACGGTAGCGTTTAATCGTTGTTTCCAAATATTTGATTTATAAACATTTATTTTAACGATAGCATTATAAGCGTTGTTTAGCTTTATAGAACATTTATTGTAATAATAGCAATAGAATCGCTGTTTAGATTTACAAAAAACATTTATTATAACAGTTGCGTTATAATTATTGTTTCAAATATTTGGTATATAAAAATATATCTTGTACTTATTAATTTTAATAAAATAAATTAATAAGTAAATAAATAAATATTTAAATTTGATTCAAACGGAAAGTAAAGATAACTACTTCCCTAAATTCGATATAATCGAATTCCAATAAATACCTCTCATTCGAATACTCTATATTCGATTAATATTTCGAACTTCGGAATAAATCTTATCATTCTAGATAAACTCAATTTCTCTTATGATTATTTCCATTAGCAAAACATTTGCTTTCGATCGTTATTCATTTCAAATATCAGTACCTTTCCTTAATAGGAATCTAGACTTGTTTAATAATTATAATTTAAATAAATCTTAAACTATTTCAAAACATGGAATTGTATTTCCATAGCTATAAATATTGAAATATTCACTTCTTAATATATTTCATTTTTAAATTATAGTTGTATACAAAATAGAATTCAAATATCCTTCCTGAACTAAACCATTATAACAAAATTCGACCTAATCAAAGTATAATTATAAAACCCTTGGATTTATTTCAAGTTGTTTATATTCGAACTTTGGAATAAAATCCAACATTTTCATTCGAAAATGATTTCCATTTCCCTTATTATTCAAATTTCTATTTGAATTCACGTATCCAACCCAGATTTTTTTTATGGATACTTTTATTTACAACATATCTCTCTAATCGATTATTCACTTTAATTGTGAATAATATTTCTTTCTGCATAATCAAATCCATTTAATTTTACCATATCAAATCCAAATTCCATTTTATAGCTTCCATTTACAATTGTTTATAGAAAATCTCATTATTAATTGCAAACATTTACAATCTCATTTATAATTTCCTTTATAATTTGCTAAGTTCAAATCTCATTTCAAATATTGGTCTCAAAACTGATTTCCACTTTTACATATAAATTTGAATTTGAATTTATATTTCAATTTATCCAATGGTAAATAATTCACTTAATTTATACTCTCGTTTATATGCAACTACTTGTTTTCTCCATTAACACGTTTTTAATTTCAACTCTATTCGAAATTACATTTCTATTTTTGGAAATAAATTTCCTTTTTAAAACTCAAATTTCATTTCAACATTCTAAAATATTTTATGGTATTTAAATACCCAAAATTATGGAGCCAGTGTAATTCAACCGTAATATAATCAATCACCGGTCATATATCACATCATATATCATAATAAATAAATAGAACAGTAAATAAAATGTTGAAAAATCCAGTTGGATCCCTCCAACCTGTTTCCCCTGCATCCATAGATGTTAATCAACATCAATAATATTATTTTCACATCAATATGAAATATCATGGTGAAGATAATTATTAAACGATCAATGATATAACCAATTCAACCAATTTTATCAGCCATTCTTCCAAACAACCGTAACATAATATAAGATTGTTATAAGCAAATTTAAAACTCGTTTATATAAAAATATAAACGAGCTAGAGTTAGTGAGTTTACTCGCAATGTTTTGTAGTTAGCGATTTCTGTGTCGTTTGATATAATTTCAAAAAAGAGTTTGAGATTACATAAAATTCCAACGGGCTCTGATTACTTCCATTCCAGTTTGCACGGGTAGTATTTTTCCATACGATTTCAATGGTATTTGTTTCATGTAGTTCTGTTCATAATCGATCAAGTTATGGTGATTACGTTATCAAGCAATGATTTAATATAATAATATTTAATAAGTTAAATTATCACTAGAACTTAATATCGTGATTTAACTTAAATCAGTCCCCTTAAGCATTTTTCTTCACTGTCATCTTCAAGTCGCACGGGTATATAATCTATAACAAAAATGGACCCATAAACATTCATCTTAAATCAATTTAACATTTAATAAACTAATCTTCGTTCAACATTTAATTACTGTATTAAATGAATATAACTTCCCACGTTAGCCGAAGTTAACAACACCCATGCTCCTTTGATAGACCACGTTTCCTCCTCCCATCAGCTTGTCTCTACACAACCACTGTTTTACACAAGAAAATCAGTATGCCACTAAATCACGTTTTTAACCCTTCTTCCTCATACTCAACTCCAACAACTGCTTCCTGCAACTGAAATGAGTTTACCCTTTTCATTAGTAATTTAACCAGTCGCTTATCTCCTTCATTCCATAACATACCCTGCTCTCCGTCGTTTGAATTACACAGCATGTCTGTGGAAAGCATACACAGTTAACAGTATACCTTCACTTCCACCCCTGCATCATGGCCACATTATCACAGTCCCCACCATTTTCTCCACTGTTCTTCACTAATACCGATGCCAACCATCCATCATTAATCAGGTTAATCACCTCTTAAACCTCTATTATCGGCTTTAACCACTCCCTTAATAGTAGAAATAACCCGACTCCTACAGTTTTCTCCAAACACGGACAACTATCCCCTTCGTTATCCTCTACCACTGCCTCCGCCGATGCCCAAGGCCCACCGCTCCACTTCCATCCGACCCGCCGTTCCCTCAGGTACCATTACCTGAAGTGGCACATCGCAACATCTCCTCCTCGCCCCAGATGAAGTCAATAATCGAAAGCCCTTCAACAGCAAATTTCTCTCTCCATTAACATCAAATAGAGACCGCACCACCTCCAGTGAACTCGCCTAGCATCGCTCTCCCTTCGCCACCAAGGATAACCACCACTTCCTTCACCAGTCGCCGAAAACGGCCTGAAACCGACACATCTTCGAACCCCTATTTCTAACTCCACCGATCACCAGAACTTCCTCGACGACCCTAGAATTCACCAGCTCACTTCCCTCTTCGACTCCATAGTTGAATATTTCTTAAAATGATACATGAATTTTAAGATAGGGATGAAAATAGTATTCGAATGGAAGGGGAACGAGATGCCTGAGAATGGAAAAGAGGGGTTAGGAGTTCTGAGTAGTGGATTGATTTTATAAAGGAAGCACGTATTATTTTATTTGATTCATAAATTTTCGGTTTGCTCACACTTTGGTTTGGATCTGAGAAAACGAGAAATGAGCAAAAGAACAACAGTATTTAAAAGGAGAAAGTAGATTGGCCTGCACGGAGTTGAATAGCTTGTTGCGCACGGAATTGAAAAACTTGGCACCCATGGTTTTCTTTTATTTTTATTAAGATTAAGACAGGTCGGCATATGACTTTGACTAGAAACGGAAGGTGTTGGTTCAGATTTTCCTTGTGTAACTGTGATTTTTGACTATTAGCATGGGCCAAGATACCGTATAGTTCCCTTTGGATTTTGAATAGAAAGATTGAGACTATTGAAGTATGTTGCGTTATATCTAAGCTTAAACACTTCAATCCAGTTTGTCAGAAATGCTGCGATATCGATCAGACTGTTGGCATGTGTGGAAATTGGTAAAAGATTTAACTCTGTTTCGATTAGTACGGGTTTGCATATGCTGAGCGTTCAAAGATCCTGTATAATCAATTAAAGTTCAAAACGTTAAATTTTGAATTACCGCGATGCTACGAGCTTGTATAAATTAAATTATAAATTATACGTTCTAATTTTTTTTAATTAATAAATTCCTTATAAAATTCCTTTTATAATTCAAATAAAATATTTAAAACAAATTTAAATATTCAGAATTCAACGTCTAAAAATTCGGGTTGTTACACAACTAATCTATTTGAAAAATGTATATTTTTGTTTCAAATAATCTTTTTGACAAAAATGTATATTTTTGTTTCAACTAATCTTTTTGACAAAAATGTATATTTTTGTTTCAACTAATCTATTTGACAAAAATATATATTTTTGTTTCAACTAATCTTTTTGACAAAAATGTATATTTTTGTTTCAACTAATCTTTTTCACAAAATATTTTTTTTTCAACTAATCTTTTTGACAAAAATGTATATTTTTGTTTCAACTTATCTTTTTGACAAAAATGTATATTTTTGTTTCAACTTATCTTTTTGACAAAAATGTATATTTTTGTTTCAACTAATCTTTTTGAGAAAAGTGTATATTTTTGTTTCAACTATAAAAAAAATGAGAATTTTTGTTTCACTATTTTCTTACAACAAAATGTCCTTTTTTATTTTCAACTATTTTGTTACAACAAAAATGTCCTTTTTATTTTCAACTATTTTGATTTGACCAAAATGACAAATTTAATTCAACAATTATATTTTGACAAAAATGTCAATTTTGATCCAATAATTATATTTTGACAAAGATGTTAATTTTAATTCAACTATTCTATTTTGTCAAAAATGACAATTTTAATTCAACTATTCTATTTTGTCAAAAATGACAATTTTAATCCAATCGTTCTAATTTGACAAAAATGATAATTTTTTTTAACTCAATTCTAATTAACTAAAATGTTAATTATTGTTTTCAACTATTCTAATTAATAAAAATGGTAATTTTTGATTCACTATTCTAATTAACAAAAATGTTAATTTTTGTTTAACTCAATTCTAATTAACAAAAATGTTAATTTTTGATTCAACTAATCTAATTAACAAAAATGATAATTTTTGTTTAACTCAATTCTAATTAACAAAAATGTTAATTTTTGATTCAACTAATCTAATTAACAATAATGATAATTTTTGTTGAACTCAATTCTAATTAACAAAAATGTTAATTTTTTATTCAACTAATCTAATTAAAAAAAATGATAATTTTTGTTTAACTCAATTCTAATTAACAAAAATGATCAAGTCAACAGATCTACATAACACATCAATCACAGATCAAATCATGTATGACAATCAACAGAATATTACAGCGTATGAGTAATACCACAATTATGATTAATTAATTTTAATTATATATAAAAAAGGTAGAATTTATCATAGTGATTTTACTCCGCCTAACTTCGCAGCAAGCTCCATTTCTATTTTGGTCTTTTCCATGTTGTAGATCTCGCTGTCATGATTCCAACGCAATTGACGGATCGTAAAACGGACCTCGTATCAAAAAGGTATTGATTTACAAACATTGATTACAATTCGATATAATTAAAATATAATTAACTAAATTAATTACATTTCCTGATTACCACTAATCCTCAAACTCAGGCCGTAACAATTGTTCTTCTTCCTGAACTAAAAGAACCCATCGTTCCCTGTAAACATCGCTTGCGCGCCTCCCCATTTGGCAACCGGACCACCATCAAACATCATCATCTCGACCGCCTTCCTCCGCTTCACCCACACCATGAGTGGGCCCCAACTCGACCTCCCTTAGGGAATGGAAATGGCCAGCGAACTTTGGGACTTTGAGGCCCAATTTCTCCTAACGGGTGGGATTAAATTCCATCATCACCGTTGAGCTTCTAGAGCTCGAAGAGGTCTTCGATTTTCCTTCTTTTAACTTTCGAAAATATGGTGTGGATTAAGAGAAAAAGGAGGAGGAATTTGGGACAATTTGGATTGCCCATTTCATTTTAGGTGGCGCCTACTGTATATGTGAGTTAGGGTTGTTGTATATAACGTAGTTGTATATAACAATTATATGATTTTTGTTTGATGATAACAAACAAGTATATATTATCTTAAATGTGTTTGTCGCTGTACTGTTTTATATTCACATCAAACAAGAATATAATATTTATATTTAAGTAAAATACGACTGTACAGATATTCAAATATTAACACAGTATTTTATTTAAATAGAATATTTTATTTCAATATTCAAACAGTACAACTATTTGTAACTCCACTATTTATACATTCACAGAATAATTGTACTTGTATAAACAGAATAAAATAGACAAGTTCATTTGACAACAATAAAATGATATTTTATTTCAATCAAACTTGTTTATTACAGACATCAGTACATTTCATATATACACAGCTCCTCACTGCAACACTCATACATTCATTCAGTTTACATTTCATATATATCCATTTCCACTTGTATATACAAACTCATACATTCATTGACACCACACACTGTCTTCTTATCTTCAGCTTGTCAGTCCTGTCATCACAGTCAGTCCAGTCATCCCAGCTTACCTGTCACACATGAAACACACACACAGTACACTGCAATAGAAATAAAACAGAATACATGCAAATTTTATTTTTAAAAATTTTATTTGCCTCAGATTTCTGGTGTGTTTCTCATCATTTTTCATGACTTGATCTGAATTATAAAACCATCAATCTGTGTCTAGACAGCTTGTGATATTCACAGTGATACACTGTAAATACCACAAGGCAGACAACATATATATTTCAATGCAGGGACAGGGACAACCCGTCTGATGGCTGCATGTACACACGTGTATACACGTGTGCACTGCCTCGCCAATTCAGTGTGCAACTGAGGAGTAGCCACGTGGACCTTCTCAACTCAGTGCATATTTGAAAAGCAACAAAGTCAACACAAACAAACATGATCAAAACCTCAAAGAAAGCAATCAATTTCAAAGTGTCAAAGCATGGAGTCGAGCCAAGCAAGCTAGAGTGCAAAAGTGGTCGAGCTTGCATGAATCAACTCAAACCAGCCCAAGCAAGTAACAAAATCAGTGAAGAACTCAAATTCAATGGTGAATGAGCAATAACAGTTCAAAGCAGTCAAGTATATGAATGATACAGCATAGTGAAAACACTAACAAGGCAGTTCAAGTCAGACTGCAATATATATATGAATTTCAGCATGGTCGAGTTCAAGCATGAGGGATGTGGCATAAGCAAGCACAGCAAGTACAGTGGATGATTCAAGCAAGAATGCTCAAATCTGCGCAAGCATGGCCATGGTACAGCACATGCTCGAGCAATGATCAAGTGATTTCAACATGGACAAAGTGCATGGCAGCAGCAGTTTTTTTTTTTAAGTGCAACGAGGTCAAGAACTACAGTTGATGGCAGATGCAACAGTGGTGAAAATGCAAGTGAGCATAGGAGCATGGATGCAAGTAATCAAAGAGTGGTGCAACTGTATGGTCAAAAACAGTTCAGTTCAGCATATTGATGTTTGAGTGAAATACTCAGGTCAGTCACGTTCAAGGTACAAGTTTGACAAGTGGTCGAGCTAGCGTGTATTATGTTCATGGAGAAAATAGACATAAATTGCAACAGACTAAGGAGCAACAAAATGGAAGACAAGCAGCATGTAATAGTGTACAATGTACATACAAACGTGTCGAGCCAGATTGACAAGCCATAAATGGACAGAGCATCAACATGTACACAACTGTGTACACAACAAATGAATTGGTGAAACAACACAAAAACAAATACAAGGATGGTCTCACGGTAATAAGCAAAATAGCATGTTCAGGTACACAGTATACATGGAAACAGTCAAAAGTGATGTCAATACAGAAGCACCGCATTCATATGAAGAATCAAGTATGCATGGAAGCATATTCATGTGTGATCAACAAGTTCTAACGCAAGCATATATTGTCATACATATGAATCATCAATTCAAAATGCAGTAATGTGTACTGAAATTAAATCTGGCATGCATTCAATTCAAAGGTTTTCAGAAAACAAGATATGTTTGAATGTGTCAAGGATGGTAATCACAAATGGACAGTTTTTTTATGAAGCAAAGAAATCATTATAATATTTCCAGAAATGACTCACGAATTCAATCATTCATTTTCGGCAAGATGTTTCCAAGGGACAAATCCTTTTAGGTGGGATTGAAAACATGTATCAATCATGTTCTGGACAGATTTATATTCAGCATCAGTTCTTGGCAAACTGTGATATACAAACACAAATCAGTGCAAGTATTTTTGGCAAGAAAAATCTGTTGGGAGTGAAACAATTGTTATGACTCCAGAAATAGAGCATGGTGACAAGGGAGAATTCAATCTCGGCATTTTTATATGGGTTTGGCAAGTTCTATAATATTTACAGAATTTAAATTTTGGTTGGAATTCAATTTATGGAAATAAATCATGTACAATCAAGGGAGAATCATGCAATCACTTTTGGACCACAAAACATTTCATATAGTGCCAGAGTTTCAAGCAAGGAAACATGCAAAATCATGTATTAAACTTTCGAATTGACAGAGAAAATTGGTGCAAAAACAGAAAGGGTGCAACTCGATTAATATTGGATAGAAATTTTTATCCAGAGAAAACAAAATACAATTCGAATATTCCAATATCAAAAGGGGCAAGTCATTAAAGAGAAATCAGAGAATCAAGGGCCAGCATATATGAATTTATTCATCACCGTAAATCCACAAGAGCCATCAAGCCGAGAATATCAAAATCAAAAGTGGAAACCGCAAAGTATCAGGGCAAGTCAATTAAATCGAAATCAGAGTGTTTATAGGGTTTCTAATTAACCCTACATATACACCAATTCATCACTGGCAAGAATCGATCGAAACCAAGCAAATTAACCGAGCAACCAAAGAATTAAAATCAGAAATCTTACCAAGTTTCGACCACCAGAAAATCCGATATCAGACGTGAAGATATCCATCAAAGAACTGAAGTTCATCAGAGAACCAGAATTCATCTATCTGGAGCTATCGCAATCGAATTGGGGCAAAGACGAGAAACCCTAGAATCGTTTTTTTTAGCAATTCTCAAATCAAAACACTGAAAGCATCCTTCGATTCAAGGCATCACTGAAACAAAATCATCATCAGATCGATCTGGGTTTGGAGGATTTATCAGAAACCCTAGTTTCTAATCGCCGCCGCCATTCTTGAGTTTTAGAACAAAAGAGGAATCGGGCAGAAGAATGAAGCAAGAAAAGAAAATGGGCCGGCCTAAGTTTTTAAACTAAAGGGCATATGTGTTTTAAATTAAAAGGGGATGACCTTTTTTTTTAAATTAACTCCTAGGGTTTTCTTTTTGGTTTATTCTTGTTTTGTTTTTTTTTGTTTTTTCAATTTGTGTTGTTTATCTGTAAAAACAAACATACAGTTCCAGGTCTGTAAAACTCTAGGGGAGTTTCAGTTAGGAGTTAACTGACAGTACTAGAATCTGTAAAATCTAGGAATACAGGTTACTGATTTGTAATCTGGGGAAAATCTGATTCAGGGGTTTGAATCAGTCTAGGATTTTGAGCATAGGGTTAGAATAGGAGCAGGGGTTTGCGAGTGTACATGGTCTTGTATGCGGGAACTGTTCTATCATCTAGTAGAAATCTTAGAAATGCAGCAGTAGGCAGGGTTTTGCCGAAGCTGGGTATACCTTTGTGTGATTTATTTTCTGCATTTCTGTTTCTGCTATATTCTGTGATCAGTTTATTATTATTTATCTCGTTAAGTTTTTAATTCAGTTAAAAACTGTGAAAAACCCTATTCACCCCCCCTCTAGGGTTATTCTAGATCCAACAATTGGTATCAGAGCAGGTTATTTCATTAACCCTAGAAACATGGATCCTAGTTGTCAGTCTTATGAGAGTCAGTCCAGTAATATTCCAATTATTTTTAAGGGAACAGATTTTTCAATTTGGAAATCAAATTTCGAATCATATTTAAAATCTGTTAATCTTGATTATTGGAATATTATTGAAAATATGGAAGATATGTCAAATAAGGCGAATAAGGTTTTAAATGCTCAAGCTATGCATATTTTATATTCTTATCTTGATAATAATCAGCTTGACTTTATCTCTCATTGTTTAACTGCGCAGGACATTTGGAAAACTCTCAACGCGCGGTATGGAAATTCTGACAACTCCTCAAAACCCTCAACTGCCAACTCAAATTCAGATCTGTGCTTAACTGGAACTATTCATGTGGATTCAGACAATGGGGACTTATCATATGACGATCTGGTATCTCTTTGTAATAATTTAACAAGAACCGTTGATCGCCTCAAACGGAAAAACAAGTCTTTGAAATCTGAAAATTCTGAGTTGACCCACAATAACAATATGTTGAAATTAAAATTTGAAGACTCTGAGTGTAAGAATTGTTTTAACTTGAAAACTGATTTAGCTCAACTTAATGAGAATTCTAGAAAGATTGAAAATGAATTTTTGATTTTGAAAAATCAAGAAAATGAGCTAATTCATGAAAACAATACTTTGCAGGAGGAGTTGAATAAGGTTAATTTCGAACATGAAAATTTTGAAATGGAAAATTTGTTGAAATCAGAATCTGCTTTAAAGGAACTTAAAAAGGAAATTGAAAAATTCAAAATTTTTGAAATTGAAAAACAAAAGCTCTTTGATTCTGAGATTTCTGAATATAAAGGCAAAATTGAGAAGTTTTTAAACGAGAATGATCTTCTGAAATCCAAAATCAATGATCTTGAGTTGAGTCTGAAACGTTTTTCTTTCGGAGAAAAATCTTTGAATATGCTTTTGAATAATCAGTTCTCTCATGGAAATAAAAGAGGTCTAGGCTTTGGAAAAAATAATGTTTTTGAAAAACAAAATTCAAACGAGTTGAGAAGTCCCTCAAACTGCTTTGGAAATAGTTATTTTGATAATTTGAACTTTGACAATTCCAAAGGATTTTTGAATCAAAAGCAAAATGTGAATTTGTTTTGTAATAAACCATTTAAACATTCTTGGATCCCAAATGAAAATAAAACGGGTTTTGTTAGATTCAAATCGATTTGGGTTCCTAAGGGTACAAAAGTTAATTCTAATGGTTTGTTGTACAGACAAGTTTGGGTACCTAAAGCTGTGAACAAAACTGTGAGTGGTTTTACAAATTTTGTTAGACCACTCGATTCTCAAATCTGTTAGGTACCGGAGGAGGCTGAGGAACAACTGTGCTGAAAAGAGAAACGGATTCAAACTGCTTCATATCACAGAATCATTCACAGTTCCTTAGCCACATCTGTTGAGTTAGAGATTCTGCTTTACATTGGATTCTGGTATGATCTCTAAACTCACCTTTGTATATTTTTTTTATTGTCTGTGTTTATTCCTTCCTCTACCTCCTTCTGTTTTTTTTTGTTTTTGATTTGACACTGCCATATTTTCCTTGTCTGTACTTCTTAAACTTCTAGTTGCAGAATTCATGATCTTTTTGGAAATATGTTTTATTTGTATAAAATCATCGTGTGTTAATCATTTCCATTTCCTGAATTTAATTTTGTAAATATCTGCAATTGTTTTTGAGATTTTTTATTTCTGAATTCATAACAGTGTTGATGTATTCCTGTCATATCTTGAACACTGTTAGTTTGAATTCTAAATTTTTGAAGATCTGAATATCTAATGAAATGTCACACATCTTTGCTGTTCTGAGTTTATTCTAATTCATTTTAGAAAAGCTCAAAATATTATACTCATTACAACACTCTGTTATTTATCAGTTGTGATAATTTCATTGATCTTCAGATTGGCTTGTATCAGTGATACATCTTGGAATTCATCTTTATTCATGATCATTATATTGAAATATGTTTGTTTGAAATCATCTGAAATTCTAGATATTTTGAATATCACACACTTTTTTAAATTGTCAATCTCGTGTGACTGATTCATTATATCCCAAAACTTTACATTGATTCATGTGTTTTCAAATAAATTATCCCGATCATGGATATTTTCAAATTTGATGTAAATGACCTGAAATTTCTCTTGGGCTTGTCGGAAATAGTTTTGAGAAATTCTTGATTTTTTTTTTAAAATGGTCTTTGAAAATCATTTGTTTCATGATTATTTGATTTGAATATATGTTTGTTTAAAATCATTTGAAATTATTGATTTATTGGATCTCACACATATCTTGAATCTGAAATATGACCTGGTGTGATTGATTCATTAAATCCTAATACTTTCACATTTCTTCAAATGATTTAAAATAGAGTATATCTGCAAATCTTGGATCATAAACCACCTTATGTGACCAACATCTCAGACAAGTCTGATGTGATATTGTGTTCTGCACTGCTCTAATACTGTTCTTAGATAATTGCTTATTGTTTGATTTGTCTACTTGGGCTTTAAATTTCTGTTGTCTGTGATATCATAGTTTGTCTCCATTGTCTTGGTAAAATCCTCGAGAAAGCGAGAACAAGTGGTATCAGAAGCGCCTTATAATTGTCTCATCCATCTGTTCTGGTTTTTTTTTACTTTGTAGAGACACCATGTGGTATCAGTTTAAAAGTACTGCATATTTTTTTTCTGTATATATATATTTTTTCCCTCTTGTCATGTTTAGATCAGCATATTACTCTTGTAATTGATTTTCAATTTTAAAATTATTTATTGATTATTCTTTCAGAAGTTGAAATCAATATCCAAATTAAACTGTATTTATAATTCATCAAAATTATAACCAGATTTAGAAATTGTGATGAATTGTGACTGCAGTATATTTCACAACAAGAGGAGAATTTTATTTAGATTTTCATGATGGTTGAATATTTATTATAATATCTTTGGACTGGCAATTATTTCATGACCATCTTCATTACTTATCATCCTTCTGACATCCATCATGTTTTATATTAATGTGGAGAGTCTAATTTTTTATAAAATTGTTTTTAAATAAACAGTGAAAATATTTGTGATGGAGTTGTGGTTATATTATTATTCAGAATTAGTGATAATTGAAAATTTGCAATAATCCCAGTACAGTTGGTCATATTTCATAATATAATTAATTTAGAAATTTATTTCACAGTCCATATCTGTACCTACCACTCTTTCTATCATCCATATTGATTTTATATATCAAGGAGTTTTTCTTTTTGAAACAGAAAAAGATAATAATATAATAAGTATTTCTCTAACCTCATTTAAAAATCCAAGCTCTGGTTATGCATGGTTACGAGATTACTTATATTTAAGCTGCAACTGATCTCATTTAAAAATCCAAGATCTGGTTATGCGTGGTCAGTGTGCTCTTAAATTAAAAAGAAAAAGAAAAGAAAATAATTTGGATAAAATAAAGATTTATATGAAATTCTCCTTGGTGTATATAAAAACTAGCCTATCAATCCATATTCTAATTTGTGAAATGTATTGAAATCTTATGAAGTATTATGATTTGTTGATTGATAGCTATTGGGATTTGAGATTATTTGTTTTTGTCACTTAAATTGAATTATTAATTATAGTCCAAATCCATCATTTTTTTAAAAAAAAAAATAAAAAAAAATAAAAAAAATATCCTTTGAAAATAATTGGAAATGAATTGTTTATAAAACTCTCTCCATTTTTACCCATCGTAAATCCGTCATTCTCTAAAATGTGAAATACGTCATCAGTTCTTAGTTTATTATGATTTTTGTTTGACTGATTGAGATTTATGATGACTGTTCTTCCTCTTCAGCTAAAATTATATTTTTAGTCAATTTTCATCTGTATTTTAAAATCTGTATCCTTTTGATGATAACAAAAGGGGGAGAATGGATTAGATTTTGATTTATGAGTGAATATTTTATAAATATTTTTAATTTTGAAAATTTAATTATTCATACATTTCACTCATGCATAGTTATAGGGGGAGTTTCTGTTGTAGGGGGAGCATTTAAATAGGGGGAGTTCAAATATCCACGAACAAACACATTTATTATATTCAAAATAAACACATTTATTATATTCAAAATCCTTTATTTGTTTGTCATCATCAAAAGGGGGAGATTGTTGTATATAACGTAGTTGTATATAACAATTATATGATTTTTGTTTGATGATAACAAACAAGTATATATTATCTTAAATGTGTTTGTCGCTGTACTGTTTTATATTCACATCAAACAAGAATATAATATTTATATTTAAGTAAAATACGACTGTACAGGTATTCAAATATTAACACAGTATTTTATTTAAATAGAATATTTTATTTCAATATTCAAACATTTAACTATTTGTAACTCCACTATTTATACATTCACAGAATAATTGTACTTGTATAAACAGAATAAAATAGACAAGTTCATTTGACAACAATAAAATGATATTTTATTTCAATCAAACTTGTTTATTACAGACATCAGTACATTTCATATATACACAGCTCCTCACTGCAACACTCATACATTCATTCAGTTTACATTTCATATATATCCATTTCCACTTGTATATACAAACTCATACATTCATTGACACCACACACTGTCTTCTTATCTTCAGCTTGTCAGTCCTGTCATCACAGTCAGTCCAGTCATCCCAGCTTACCTGTCACACATGAAACACACACACAGTACACTGCAATAGAAATAAAACAGAATACATGCAAATTTTATTTTTAAAAATTTTATTTGCCTCAGATTTCTGGTGTGTTTCTCATCATTTTTCATGACTTGATCTGAATTATAAAACCATCAATCTGTGTCTAGACAGCTTGTGATATTCACAGTGATACACTGTAAATACCACAAGGCAGACAACATATATATTTCAATGCAGGGACAGGGACAACCCGTCTGATGGCTGCATGTACACACGTGTATACACGTGTGCACTGCCTCGCCAATTCAGCGTGCAACTGAGGAGTAGCCACGTGGACCTTCTCAACTCAGTGCATATTTGAAAAGCAACAAAGTCAACACAAACAAACATGATCAAAACCTCAAAGAAAGCAATCAATTTCAAAGTGTCAAAGCATGGAGTCGAGCCAAGCAAGCTAGAGTGCAAAAGTGGTCGAGCTTGCATGAATCAACTCAAACCAGCCCAAGCAAGAAACAAAATCAGTGAAGAACTCAAATTCAATGGTGAGTGAGCAATAACAGTTCAAAGCAGTCAAGTATATGAATGATACAGCATAGTGAAAACACTAACAAGGCAGTTCAAGTCAGACTGCAATATATATATGAATTTCAGCATGGTCGAGTTCAAGCATGAGGGATGTGGCATAAGCAAGCACAGCAAGTACAGTGGATGATTCAAGCAAGAATGCTCAAATCTGCGCAAGCATGGCCATGGTACAGCACATGCTCGAGCAATGATCAAGTGATTTCAACATGGACAAAGTGCATGGCAGCAGCAGTTTTTTTTTTTTTAAGTGCAACGAGGTCAAGAACTACAGTTGATGGCAGATGCAACAGTGGTGAAAATGCAAGTGAGCATAGGAGCATGGATGCAAGTAATCAAAGAGTGGTGCAACTGTATGGTCAAAAACAGTTCAGTTCAGCATATTGATGTTTGAGTGAAATACTCAGGTCAGTCACGTTCAAGGTACAAGTTTGACAAGTGGTCGAGCTAGCGTGTATTATGTTCATGGAGAAAATAGACATAAATTGCAACAGACTAAGGAGCAACAAAATGGAAGACAAGCAGCATGTAATAGTGTACAATGTACATACAAACGTGTCGAGCCAGATTGACAAGCCATAAATGGACAGAGCATCAACATGTACACAACTGTGTACACAACAAATGAATTGGTGAAACAACACAAAAACAAATACAAGGATGGTCTCACGGTAATAAGCAAAATAGCATGTTCAGGTACACAGTATACATGGAAACAGTCAAAAGTGATGTCAATACAGAAGCACCGTATTCATATGAAGAATCAAGTATGCATGGAAGCATATTCATGTGTGATCAACAAGTTCTAACGCAAGCATATATTGTCATACATATGAATCATCAATTCAAAATGCAGTAATGTGTACTGAAATTAAATCTGGCATGCATTCAATTCAAAGGTTTTCAGAAAACAAGATATGTTTGAATGTGTCAAGGATGGTAATCACAAATGGACAGTTTTTTTATGAAGCAAAGAAATCATTATAATATTTCCAGAAATGACTCACGAATTCAATCATTCATTTTCGGCAAGATGTTTCCAAGGGACAAATCTTTTTAGGTGGGATTGAAAACATGTATCAATCATGTTCTGGACAGATTTATATTCAGCATCAGTTCTTGGCAAACTGTGATATACAAACACAAATCAGTGCAAGTATTTTTGGCAAGAAAAATCTGTTGGGAGTGAAACAATTGTTATGACTCCAGAAATAGAGCATGGTGACAAGGGAGAATTCAATCTCGGCATTTTTATATGGGTTTGGCAAGTTCTATAATATTTACAGAATTTAAATTTTGGTTGGAATTCAATTTATGGAAGTAAATCATGTACAATCAAGGGAGAATCATGCAATCACTTTTGGACCACAAAACATTTCATATAGTGCCAGAGTTTCAAGCAAGGAAACATGCAAAATCATGTATTAAACTTTCGAATTGACAGAGAAAATTGGTGCAAAAACAGAAAGGGTGCAACTCGATTAATATTGGATAGAAATTTTTATCCAGAGAAAACAAAATACAATTCGAATATTCCAATATCAAAAGGGGCAAGTCATTAAAGAGAAATCAGAGAATCAAGGGCCAGCATATATGAATTTATTCATCACCGTAAATCCACAAGAGCCATCAAGCCGAGAATATCAAAATCAAAAGTGGAAACCGCAAAGTATCAGGGCAAGTCAATTAAATCGAAATCAGAGTGTTTATAGGGTTTCTAATTAACCCTACATATACACCAATTCATCACTGGCAAGAATCGATCGAAACCAAGCAAATTAACCGAGCAACCAAAGAATTAAAATCAGAAATCTTACCAAGTTTCGACCACCAGAAAATCCGATATCAGACGTGAAGATATCCATCAAAGAACTGAAGTTCATCAGAGAACCAGAATTCATCTATCTGGAGCTATCGCAATCGAATTGGGGCAAAGACGAGAAACCCTAGAATCGTTTTTTTTAGCAATTCTCAAATCAAAACACTGAAAGCATCCTTCGATTCAAGGCATCACTGAAACAAAATCATCATCAGATCGATCTGGGTTTGGAGGATTTATCAGAAACCCTAGTTTCTAATCGCCGCCGCCATTCTTGAGTTTTAGAACAAAAGAGGAATCGGGCAGAAGAATGAAGCAAGAAAAGAAAATGGGCCGGCCTAAGTTTTTAAACTAAAGGGCATATGTGTTTTAAATTAAAAGGGGATGACCTTTTTTTTAAAATTAACTCCTAGGGTTTTCTTTTTGGTTTATTCTTGTTTTGTTTTTTTTGTTTTTTCAATTTGTGTTGTTTATCTGTAAAAACAAACATACAGTTCCAGGTCTGTAAAACTCTAGGGGAGTTTCAGTTAGGAGTTAACTGACAGTACTAGAATCTGTAAAATCTAGGAATACAGGTTACTGATTTGTAATCTGGGGAAAATCTGATTCAGGGGTTTGAATCAGTCTAGGATTTTGAGCATAGGGTTAGAATAGGAGCAGGGGTTTGCGAGTGTACATGGTCTTGTATGCGGGAACTGTTCTATCATCTAGTAGAAATCTTAGAAATGCAGCAGTAGGCAGGGTTTTGCCGAAGCTGGGTATACCTTTGTGTGATTTATTTTCTGCATTTCTGTTTCTGCTATATTCTGTGATCAGTTTATTATTATTTATCTCGTTAAGTTTTTAATTCAGTTAAAAACTGTGAAAAACCCTATTCACCCCCCCTCTAGGGTTATTCTAGATCCAACAAGGGTTTGGTTTAATTCCTATTTATAATATTATATTATTAAATGTTCCAATTTAAAAAAAAACCTGCTACTTCTAAATAACTTAAATTACAGCCCAACGAGAATTGACCCTATCCAAATATCCCCTTTCCGGACACAATGGGCTAGGTCTCATTAGCCCATTCGATCATTTTCAGCTTGTTTTCTTCAAATTAAAATATAAATCATTTAATTATTTAATTTCATCATAATTTGAATTTATCGGGGCCACATACGGACTCCAAAAATTCCTGAAAAATAAATCTAGCTATGTTTTGATGATACGGTCCTAACAAAATTAATTTCGTCGAATTTGGAGACCATTTGAAAAATGGCCATTTTCTGGTCGATCCAAATTGACTAAAACTGACAAAACAAGTTTTCTTTTCCCACGCTCACGTATTGATTCCAAAAATTATAAAAATTGGATTCTAGCAATAATTTGACATTCCGGATCCAACAAAAGTGGTTTCGTAAAAAACGAAGGTCGTTTGCCAAATGGCTATTTATAATATTAAAAAATATATATAAATTCCATAGCGACTATTCTGAATTTTTAACTGGCCATAAATTTTTATTCCCGCTAAGAAATTTTAATTTTTCATATTCGTTGGAAAGATATTTTTTAACAGATTTAAATATTTTTGGTTTTACTGAAATTCGATTTATTTTGAATCCTGTACATTCAGTCAAGTTTCAAATTCAATTTTTAAAACTACCGCGCTATTTCTAACTCCTTTTATAATTAAAATAAATATATACATTCTAACTTCGATTTAAATAAATTTTTAGTCATTATTATTTAAAATAAATCATTTTCAATATTTAAAATCCATTAAAATTTCTAAAATAATTTTTTTAAATTGGTTCTGATTTTCCGGTTTGTTACATTTGTCCCCCAACTTTATTAGTCCATACTACTACTTCCAATTATCTCTCCTTCCTGCCGACTCTCTCATGTTGTGGCAGCCCTTCCATTTTGAGTCGACATCAGTTGTTGCTGCTCAGTTGATCTAGTCACATGCTTCTATACGATTACCGTAATGCGCAATGTTAGATGACCCAGAGATTCTGTGCTACTCATTGCTTGTTTATATTATCCGACTTTTTCCTGGCTCTACCAGTTAGTATGGGGATGATGGCATGAGATAGATTGCCTATTTTAGTCACATCTGATTTTGGTTTGTCTTGGTTGCGATTTCGGCTTAACATGAAGGGGTTTGCTTGGCTAATGCGAAGTTTAGCTTTCGCAGCTACTACTGATGATTCTTTTCGATTTCGCGACTTGCTGTGTTTTGATTGGTATGTATACGAACTCTACCAATCGTGTATTACTTTGGGATAACTTCTCTTATTCTCTAGCATGATGAGTGGATTTTTGGGTTTTCATATGTTCTGGTTGATGATCGGTTAGGTTGCTATCGCTTAAGGATTTAGTTATTTAACGTGCTAGATAATTCATCTTGTTAGTTGGGATTGCATGCAGTTGTCTGTGTAGTTGTTTAGTTGTTAGTGTTTTGGATTGTATTTTTTGGGACATTTGGTTTTTGTCGGCTACTTCATCTATTATTTCGTAAGTATGGTGTGTGTTTGGATTGGATGTGGTGATCTGATCCTCCTCTTGGCCGCTATTTAGCCAAAGGTGAAGCTGATGCTCTCAGGTGCTAACTTATGTGGTTCTTATCCTTCCATGTATATTCAGTCCATGGCTATCTTACTGGTCAAGCAGCACATCTTTTGATATGATGTTGATGCGAGTTCATGTAACAGATGATGATGGGTTCCTATCATAGCTGTTGTGTGTTAAATATGTCAAATTCAACTATTGGGAAGCATAGAGCTTCATGCCATGTAATTGTTCACAAGTTGGGTGATGTATTGTATGTTGCCTGCACTTGTATAATGTATGTTTTTGATTGTTAGAAATGTAATTCTCACCTTCCTACATAGAGTGATGCGGAAAAGAAATTAATAGTATTCTAGTATCAAACTAGTTCCTGTACTATAATCTAGACTAGATTTAGTGGACGACCCACTATAAATGCCATAGCTTGTAGTCTGGTAACTTAGCTATCTCCAGTGCTCTAAGCCTAAATAGGTAGAGTGGATGGAACACTATACACTCCGTATGTGGTGGACCGTCTACCTTAAAAACCGAATGTAGCTGACTATCAACTAACCGTCACCTGTATAATATCATATTTTTATTATAAGTTATAATAAAAGGTGTTTGCGGTCATCTTAAAAACCTGTCGTCTTTTCCAAATAAAAAACATTATTTATAAAATAAATTACTTGTTTTTATTATTAAAAACAAGTTATTATATTCTAGCCCAATCTAAAATTAATTTCTATTTTGTAAAAATAGATTTTTCCTTTTCAAACCCCAAATTCTTTTCCAGTATATTTTTAATGTATTTAAATACCAATTATTTTAGGGTTAGTGCTACTCAACATCCCAAAAATACAATAATCAACCATAGATTATTTATCACATCATATAAGCAATATATGAAAAACAACAATATGAAATAACACCAATTTCATATCAATATGAAATATTATAGTGAATAGAATCAATGTTCAACCAATGGTTTATATACATAACTCTTCATATTATTTCAATTAATTTATTAGCAATTCATCCAAACAACCATCACACAACATTCGATCATCTTTTATTGGTTCTAAAATATGTTTATAAAATTATAAACTGGATAGAGTTAGTGAGTTTACTCACATTGGATGCTAATCGTTGACTAATGATTAACAGTCGATAGATTCGATCAGGCGTTTTATTTTGCAATTAATTGCAACGAGCTCCAAACAGTTCCAAACTAGCTTCATCGTATAACGTTCTTCCATATGGTTCCAACGAGACAAACTATTCGTAAATCTAACCACGTATGCATACGTTATGGGATTTACAAGTTAATACTTTATTTAATTCAAAATTGAAACTTAATAATATTATATAATACTGGCCTCACTCCTTTTATACCGGCCCGAATTCTCTCATGCCCGTCCTAAAAACATCAATACCATTCTTTCCCAAAACCAAACTCCCACTCCTCATTTTCAAACCATTTCTGCACGTTCGATCTCCCATTTCTTCCTCTTCTCACCGTGAAAATTTAAACGAGCAATGCCATAGCACTCTCCATCAAAATCTACATCTCCCTGTACTTTCAGTGTTGAACTTGCACGCCTCCTACCTCGCCACATTTTCAGGCCATCTACAGCTTGCTATAGAACAGGAAAAAATCCACAAAAAATGCACGTAGTTGCTACTCGATCTCATCAACATGAATACAATCTTTGTTTCTTGAATTATAGCTCCAATGCCCCACATTGATGAACCCTAGGCTTCGGTCTCCTAAAACCCACGTCAAAATTTGCGATGGAACCCAGAAAAAACATATAGGGTTGACGAGCATCTCCATACGAACTCAAATATATTTGTTTCAGATTTTATTAGTGGAAAATAGATTTATTTGTTTATTTTTTAGCCATGGAATAGCTTCGGATTAATTTGCTAAAGAATAAATAAAACCGAATGGAAACGTGTATATTTATAGGATTACCCAAACGTGGTCGCCAAGTGATAAGGTTATTGTATAATTAGGGTAAGTCGGCTGTATCATGTGAAAAGTAAGATTAGGTTGATTTTTTTAATGACTAGCTTAGGGACAAAGGTTTTAATATTAAATATATTTGA
This sequence comes from Allium sativum, assembly GCA_030737875.1. Lineage (NCBI taxonomy): Eukaryota > Viridiplantae > Streptophyta > Magnoliopsida > Asparagales > Amaryllidaceae > Allium > Allium sativum. The sequence goes on from JASFAX010000021.1 coordinate 18,877,462, forward strand.
TTTAAAATAATATATATATATACACACACACGAAACTTGCATACGAAGTAACAATTAGTACTACCACATACGAGCTCCGTTCGTGGTGAAACCTATAATCTTACAATACTTAAATATTTCAGACACCATGGAACTGGTCTCATCGTATTCTCAATCCGGTTGCAAAAGTTCATTTTTAATTTTGAATGGTTATCGTTTAAATTGAGCACATCACAAAATAAATCCAATTAACGCGAAACGAAAAATCTTACCATAGTTAATCACTATGGATTAAATAAAAGTAGTTTCACCGAAAACGAAGGTCGTTCGAAAATTAGTTATTCTATAATTCTAATTAAATCAATATAATATAAATCGATTCAAAAATAATTCAATTTACAAATAATTAATTATTATTATTGTATATACATATATATATATATATCCAAACAGAATATCATATTACTTCAGACAAACAGAATACAGATCTATACTTGATATTTCAATTTCAAGTTAAAACGACGTTCCATTTATTTAAAAACCATTTAATTTATTTAATAAATCATTATAATTTATAGATGATTAGATAACGACTTTCTAAAAAAAATTATTTGGACATAACTTACAATCTATAAGATGAAATCTCGATTTTTCACTTCCATTAGAAAAATGTAGTTAGAAAGATTCCAAAGTTTCTTCTTTCAAAGAAATCAGACTTTATGTAAAACTACATACTACCATGATGTTATGAGCTTATTTATGATTATTTTAAAATTAATATATGTTCAAACTTCGTTTAAATAATAAATTGACTATTATAGCACGAATCTAAACTCAATTTAATATCTTAAATTATCCTATACACGCAATATTGCAAATTCATCTATTTTCGACTATTTTGTAATTAAATTTTATTATCCCATTATTTATATTAATTAATTGATCGAAATTATTTAATTCTACTCATTTAAATTGCAAAATTACTATTCAAATAATTAAATAAATAAACTATTTAATTGTTAAAAATCCTGGACATTACACCATGTCACTTCCATAAATAAGAGATTCGCTATCATTTATTTAAAGAAAGATAACCAGATCAACTTTCTTGAAATCAGAGAGAGTATCTGATTTTAATCCTATAAGTACACCCTATTTACATCATCAACAATTAAGATAAGTCCACAAAATTGTATTTAAAAAGGGCAAAAATCGTACCTAGTTCATACAATCAGAATTCAATCTCGATAACACCAGAAACTACAACCAACCGCAAGTGTGACGGCAAGGAATTTCGCTCGATCTGAATCAGTCGTTAAACCGATCTAGACCGTTCGAAACCCCTGAACGTTTGAGAACAGGACAAATTAGAACACAAACAGAAGAACTTTTCATTGTATATTACAACAATTCCATCAGATACAAGAATATACAGAGTATAAATGAATAAATATTACACAGAAATATCAGAGATTTAAATTACATTTAAATACATAGCAGCGGAAAAATAACATAAAGCACAACTGAAGGTGATATACGGATACAGAGCTTTCCGGATATCATTCCAGCTGTAAACCAGGATCCTGTGAATATAAATCTGCAAAACCAAAACTACTAGCTGCCCGTGCGGAAAATAGGGGCACCCAGAGTTTAGGTTAAAACAATAAACTCCAGGTCAGTCATGTGACTGGTGTGAGAACTAAAACAGTTATTTTAAAACTTTACTTTAAAAGAGAGTAATTCAAGGGACCACGCCGTATAACACGGAACGGGTTTCCTCCCAAGAATACCAGTGCATAGAATAAACAACGCAATGCTTTTTCGAAAAATGAAGCTATTATAAGACCCAGGTCCTATCATACAATGCAACGCAAGCCGGGGGATAGGGTTTTCCCTTATAATAGCCAAACATGCTTGATACGTTTTAAAACAAATCATTTGATACTATAATAAGTGTATAGTGTCAAAACATTTCAATCATAAGTATAAATCATAGACGGCATGGGTACCATATATCATGTCGCCATACTAGTTCTACAATTAAAACCGCGATACACGTATTGGAAATTGGATTTCCGTCATGAGTCGAGGCAAGGGGCAAGCTCCTCTCCGCGTTCGAGACACTCTAGCAAATGTCCCCGGGATTACGCACACTGGGTAACCCCTGGATGCTTCAGGGCCGGTCCTCACTTACGTTAGAGGATTAGTATTCCTGAACACACGTTTCCCGGTCCTTACAGACCTATAATCGAGGCGCCTCATCCAACAACCACAAAGGTGAAAAGTATATATATGTCAGGGCTGGTAAGTCACTGACACCACCAAAGCTAGAAAGAAACGTGCGCTCTCCCTGCAGTCCGTATCCCGTTTTTAACTCATACCGAGGTGTGAGGCTCGCGAATACACGCTATACACAAAGCTGCCACGTAGGCGTGCTTTGATCATCAGCCACAAGACTTTGCTTTTCAACAGAAGCCTTGATCCATGCAACTCAGCATGCCACACAGGCAATTCATGCCATGCGATTGATATCTATCGATATATAACCTCTAAGCTCGTACGTCTCAGAGAAGGGCGTTAAGCAAGAGAATAAATTCTCCGCCGCCAAGCAGATATATATTTAATAGAAATCAATCAACACAGAATAAAATCCAATGTCAGACACACAATCCATTTACAAGTCCGTTCTGGGTCTGAACGAAACCGGAGGCACTTTCCTCGCATATCCATCCATCTCCAAGTACGTCTGGACAACCACCAACTATTTCCATCCTCTTGGGTGTACAGCCCAATCAGGATCGTCAGTAATTATCCCTACGATGTGAAGACTTCCGGTCTTCTACCACCGTCTTCATCTTCGACATATCGTCGAATCGGTTATTCAGAATGGGTGTAAACCCGGACTTTCCGAATAACCCGCGTATATTGAAAACAAATGTTACACAAACACAACATACGCCTCATTCCAATTCATTAGTCACTAACCGTAAATTAACAAGAGAACAATTTCCCAAACATTAACCCCGAAGGCCGAAACCAACATCAGATCAATACCCAGGAAACCATTCTTCTTAGCCAACCTACAGCTAGTTCCTAAATTCCACATTCTTAGGGAAAGATTCCCATTAATTTTATCCAAGATAAATTCTTTAAAATTTATCCTGAAATCTTCCTTTGGATGTTATTTAAAACCAAATTATGGTTTTTCCAACTAGTCGAGATTAGCGAACCACAACGAAGTAATTATTTATTTTATTTCCCAATCCCAACCTATTCATCCCATGAAGCAAAACTGGTAATACTCCATATCTAACACCGTGGTGTTATCGGTAAAATTAATTACCATTTCACGTTCAAATCTAATTAAAGATTTAACTATCGCTTTGGAGTAAAACTGGTAATACTCCATTCTCGCTCATTTCTAAATTTGGTAATTTAGATTATCAATTCGAATTTCAATCTAATTGCAGATTCAATAAAACTCCCTTTACTGGGTTAAAGAACTAGGTGTTATTTAAAACACAGTTCACGACAAACCCAAATCACATTCTATTCGTTATCGGGTTAAAGAACTAGTGTTATTTAAACACTGTTCACGATAAACCCATTTCAAATTTAATCAAATATATTAGAAATTCGATGATTTAAAACCCCTTTTTAAATCTAATTCATTTATTTAAAAATGATTGGGTTTTAAATTAGTTCAAAACTAGTTCATTTCGATAAAAATCTATTTTTATCTTTTCAAATATGGAGTTTTTCACCCCAATTTTTCCCAAATCATTTCTTATGATTTTACACAAATTATTGATATTTTTAATAATTTTATCAAGGCCCGTACAGTCGATTTCCAACAATGGCCATCGAACTGCACTTACAGCGACCTTTTTCGAATTTGATTTGGACGTATCTCCAAATCCAACCGTTAGATTTTGAATTTCTAATATTCGTTAGAAAGCTCTTTTCGATACGAACCCAACGGTTCCGGTTTTAGGAGAATCCGACGGTCGGATCTCCCGTAATGTCCGTTTGAAATAAATGGTCGAAATTTACGAACTGCCGCGGCGCGGCGCGTTCTATTCAGGCCATTATATTATATATATAATATATATAATATATATTTCGTCGATTTCTATTTAAAACGAATTATATATTTAGTTTTGAATTCGTTTCAAAAACAAAGTCAACTTCTATTTCAATTCAAATCAAAATTGAATTCTTCTTTATAAATTCGTTTTAAAATTCATTTCTATTCAATTCAAATTTCAATTTAATTTGAATTCATTTCACTTCATTTTAAATTCAATTCGAATTCGTTTCTCAATTCAATTCAATTCAATTCAATTCAAATTGATTTTTTTTTATTCGATTCAAATTCATTTTCTATTCAAATTAAATTCGTTTCGTTTTCTATTTGAATCAAGTTCATTATATATTCGATTTGAAATCAAATTGGTTTTCTATTCCATTCAATTCGAAATCGTTTTATATTCAATTCATTTCGAAATCGTTATATATTCAATTCATTTCGAAATCGTTTTATATTCAATTCATTTCGAAATCGTTATATATTCAATTCATTTCGAAATCGTTATATATTCAATTCATTTCGAAATCGTTATATATTCAATTCATTTCGAAATCGTTATATATATCGTTCGCGTCAAAATGGCGCATCACTAATCAACACGGCTTTATATATTCTATTTCAAATATTTCTTTTTGTCAACACACGACTAATCTCAACGAATGAGTACCGTCCATGTGTGACTATTTTTGGTTAAATTATTTCGTTCAACACATGACTAATCTCAACGAATGAGTACCGTCAACACATGAACCTTTATTTTATATTGATAAAGATGTAAATTTTATTATAAAAATAATTCGTTCAACACATGACTAATCTCAACGAATGAGTACCGTCAACACATGAACTTTTATTTTATATTGATAAAGATGTAAATTTTATTATAAAAATAATTCGTTCAACACATGACTAATCTCAACGAATGAGTACCGTCAACACATGAACTTTTATTTTATATTGATAAAGATGTAAATTTTATTATAAAAATAATTCGTTCAACACATGACTAATCTCAACGAATGAGTACCGTCAACACATGAACTTTTATTTTATATTGATAAAGATGTAAATTTTATTATAAAAATAATTCGTTCAACACATGACTAATCTCAACGAATGAGTACCGTCAACACATGAACTTTTATTTTATATATTCTTTATTTTTCAAATTGGAATGAGGCCCAATCAATCACCATATAAAATTAATTATATGGATTTTCATACATCACATGTATATAATAGTATTGAAAAATAATCAACCATCAACCAAAGTGCACTACACTGTATAAGCATCAAATATAGATATCTAACGCTTATAACAGCCTGTCAATCAATCGATCGACATATTTAATCAATCAGGATGAGTGGACTTCATATTTCATCCCAACACCCGTGTAGGGTTTCAAACAATCAAGCACAGATTTTATTTGTGCAGTTGGGCGATGTGTAAAATTTATCGACCCAATCAATATCAATCAAATAGGTGTACATAAACAAACCGTCCGGTTTGTAAATGAATATTTATTTTATTCACTTTCACTATATTCATATTCACGTTAAAAATTATATTTTTAACGATAAAATATTTTATTTCGACATATGAATATCTATTCAGTTCATTCTTTAAATAAAATGTTATTTTTATTTTTCTAACATGTTTTAGAAAATTTCGGCGGCATAACGGCACGATACTAGAAACAGGACAAGGCCCAGCCTTATCCCCGGTCTAGTGAAGGCCCACGCCATTCACACATCAATCAAATCCACTTTCGTTATGCAAACCACAAAATTTGGAGTAAGGGTCTAACCTAGCCTTACTCCTTCGCCTTATAACGGCGCACGTCTAATCCTAATCAATTTATCGATTCGATTATTCACACCACAAACCACATTCAAACCAATATCTCAATCAATCACCAAACATCCAAACAAACAAGTCCATGGTATGTGGACGGGTGTCGGGTGCTACTAAGCACCGTCTGCATCCTAGTATATATATATATATAAATATAACTAGGAATAAAATTGAAAGGTGAGAAATTCTCACAGATAGCTATCCTAGCTCCACGGCTCTTCTTTGATAGAAATCTTCACCGCTATCGCATCTTCGTCAGCTTCGTCGCCCGTAGCCACTACATTCATAAAAATCGAATTTTTACTTCGCTATCCAATATTTAAAAATCATATTTTTATTTCGAAGGTCAATATATAAAAATCGAATTTTTATTTCAAAGTTCAATATATAAAAATCGAATTTTTAGTTCAAAGTTCAATATATAAAAATCCTATTTTTCTATCGAAGTTCAATATATAAAAATTCTATTTTTCTATCGAAGTTCAATATATAAAAATTCTATTTTTCTATCGAAGTTCAATATATAAAAATTCTATTTTTCTATCGAAGTTCAATATATAAAAATTCTATTTTTCTATCGAAGTTCAATATATAAAAATTCTATTTTTCTATCGAAGTTCAATATATAAAAATTCTATTTTTAGTTCGCTAGTCAATATATAAAAATCGAATTTTTACTTTCACGCTATATGGATAAAAATGCTATTTTTACACCGCTACTATATAGATAAAAATTCTATTTTTACATCGTTATTCTATATATAAAGATCTCGCCTTTTTAAATTCAAAGATTTCACCCTTTTAAATTCAAAGATTTCACCTTTTTAAATTCAAAGATTTCACCTTTTTAAATTCAAAGATTTCACCTTTTTAAATTCAAAGATTTCACCCTTTTTAAATTCAAAGATTTCACCTTTTTAAATTCAAAGATTTCACCCTTTTTAAATTCAAAGATTTCACCTTTTTTAAATTCAATATCCTAACTTTTATAAATTCAAAATTCTAACTTTTATAAATTCTAAATTCTAACTTTTATAAATTCAAAATTCTATAAGAAAAATCAGGTTTAAAGTAATTAAAAAAAATCAGGTAAGAAGAAAGAAAAAAAAAGTAAACTTACAGGGGGCTCGGGGTGGCGGTTGCTGACGTCAGCGCAGAGGGGGGGGTCGGAGTTGTCGCTGGTGGCTGGAAAGGGGACTGGAGGCGCTGGCGTTCGGAGGTCTGGTAGGCGGATTAGGGTTGGTGGGTGTTTGCGTCACGGCGTCAGGGGGTTCGGGGGTCTCGATTTCAAGTGGAGGAGGAGAGGGGGGGGGAAGGAGAGGGGCGGCGCTCTGGTCGGAGGGGGCGCGCGAGGTGGCGGCGGCGCGTTCTCCCTCCCCCGTCGCCTCCGTCCCTTTTTCTTTTTTTTTTATTTTTGATTCTGAAATGAATTTGATCGGGGGGGGGGGGGGGGGGGGCAGCGTGAAATAGGGAGAGATTAGATTTTTTTTTATTATTAATTTAATTATTTTATTTTAATTCAAAAAAAGTCAACTTTTTCAAACGACCTCTAAACGAGGTCCACCGCCTGTCGTCCATAGCGTTTAACCCCCATTCCGAACACAATGGGATATGTATCGTCAGCTGATTCGATTGTTACAATCAGTTTCCGTTAATTTTATATTTAAATCACTATATTGAATTTTAAACGTACATTTCAAATTACCGGGGTCACATACTAACTCTATAAATTGCAGAAAAATATTTTCCAACTTCGTATTGACGATACGGTCCTAACAAAACTAGTTTCGTTGAATTCTGAGGCCGTTTGAAAAATGGCCAATTTCCAGTCGATTAAATTCAACTGAAATGGTCAAAACACGTTTTCCTTTGCCACGCTCACATATTGATTCGAAAAATTATGAAATTTGGGATCTAGCAATAACTTGACATCACGGACCCAACAAAAGTGGTTTCGTCGAAATCCGAGGTCATTTGCAAAATGTCCATTTTTAAGGGCCTGAATTCCACAGCGACTATTCAGAATTTTCAACTGGACATATCTTTTGATTCCCGATATGAAATCTTGATTTTTCGGATTCGTTGGAAAGATATTCACAATTAGATCCCATTATTTTTGGTTTCACTAAAATCCGGATTGTTTTGCACCCGGTACATTCAATTGAAGTTTGAAATCGAATTATCGAACTACCGCGCCATTTTCAATTCTATTTATAATTATATATATAAATATTTATATTCTAACGACGACGCGTAAAATATATACGTCGAATTATATTGAAAATAAATTTTCCGTCGAAATTATTTAAAATAATCTATTTTAAATATTCAGAATCCGCTAAACTTGCCAAAATAAAAATTTTAAACTGGCCCAGATTTTCCGGGTTATTACAATCTCCCCCACTTAAAACTTTTCGTCCCCGAAAAGGAACAAAGTCGAAAGTGTTTTGATTATTCAATTCTATGTTCATTCTGGCTTCCTTTCTCTAACTTTTCAGTTTCTGAGAATTTCCAAAATTTCAAAAATTTGGCTAACACCCTAAATTTTCGAAAAATTTCGCCATAACCTCCCCTGCAATGGGAGCATCGGGGAATTTCAAATAGCTTCCCCGGTCCTTCAGATCTCAAAAAGAAAAAGAAAAAGCCAAGCGGCTAGCCAATAGGCTCACAAAATCATCATCACCCAAACAAAACAGTAAATCATGTAATAAACATGTACCTATTTGTCGGGCAAACAAATTTTATTCTTTGGCTCTAGCCTCCTTGCTATGACCTGTTCAATATAAGTATATGTATATGCAAGCAAATGCGACCAATTTTCAATACAGTTCAATATTTGATTCAATTAGGCATAAATGGTTAAAATTAGCAAACAAATAAACAAACAACCCAAACATCAATCAATTAGTGAATTAGAGTTTTCAAATCCATAAAATTTGATATATATATATACAGAAAATCTTGTTTTTGATGCCAATTCACAACAAAGTGTTCTAACTATATAAGTTTTGGTTCTCACACCAGTCTAATGGAAATATATAGATATCACACCTTCGTTACTCGAACATGAATACTAATGACAACTAGTCAATCATCAGAATCATCTTCGGGCCACTAGAGTATGATTCTATATCTATCCAGTATATTAAAACTTCGAATATACGTTCATGACGCGTATATGCAAAATCTTTATATACTCGATTGTCCATATTCAAAATAAATAAATAATCAAATACGTTTAAAATGGTTTAACTTTTCAAAACAAAAATTGTTTGCATTTGAAAAATATACTCTTCACACTCGTTCTAGGATACTACTGATCCTATCTCTAACGAGTCATTCTAATTGGATATTACTAATCCAATATCTGATGAATTCTTTCGTATGGTTCTAATGTGCCTTGTTCTCGAGCTCTGTAAACCAAAGCTCTGATACCAAATGTGACGGCAAGGAATTTCGCTCGATCTGAATCAGTCGTTAAACCGATCTAGACCGTTCGAAACCCCTGAACGTTTGAGAACAGGACAAATTAGAACACAAACAGAAGAACTTTTCATTGTATATTACAACAATTCCATCAGATACAAGAATATACAGAGTATAAATGAATAAATATTACACAGAAATATCAGAGATTTAAATTACATTTAAATACATAGCAGCGGAAAAATAACATAAAGCACAACTGAAGGTGATATACGGATACAGAGCTTTCCGGATATCATTCCAGCTGTAAACCAGGATCCTGTGAATATAAATCTGCAAAACCAAAACTACTAGCTGCCCGTGCGGAAAATAGGGGCACCCAGAGTTTAGGTTAAAACAATAAACTCCAGGTCAGTCATGTGACTGGTGTGAGAACTAAAACAGTTATTTTAAAACTTTACTTTAAAAGAGAGTAATTCAAGGGACCACGCCGTATAACACGGAACGGGTTTCCTCCCAAGAATACCAGTGCATAGAATAAACAACGCAATGCTTTTTCGAAAAATGAAGCTATTATAAGACCCAGGTCCTATCATACAATGCAACGCAAGCCGGGGGATAGGGTTTTCCCTTATAATAGCCAAACATGCTTGATACGTTTTAAAACAAATCATTGGCCATTTTTCAAACGGCCTCAGAATTCAACGAAACTAGTTTTGTTAGGACCGTATCGTCAATACGAAGTTGGAAAATATTTTTCTGCAATTTATAGAGTTAGTATGTGACCCCGGTGGAATTGGATGAATGTACGTTTAAAATTCAATATAGTGATTTAAATATAAAATAACGGAAACTGATTGTAACAATCGAATCAGCTGACGATACATATCCCATTGTGTTCGGAAATGGGGGTTAAACGCTATGGACGACAGGCGGTGGACCTCGTTTAGAGGTCGTTTTGAAAAAGTTGACTTTTTTTGAATTAAAATAAAATAATTAAATTAATAATAAAAAAAAATCTAATCTCTCCCTATTTCACGCTGCCCCCCCCCCGATCAAATTCATTTCAGAATCAAAAATAAAAATTTTAAACTGGCCCAGATTTTTCCGGGGTTATTACAGCAAGCAATCAAATGATAGAAGCATCGATCGACGACGTAAAACATCAATGTCATACAATCAGAGTGCACATAGGAGCGGTGAGTTGTAGGGAAAACGAAAACCCTAGTTTACAATTTTAATAGAGAAAGATAGTGGGCATTAAAGAGGAAAATGAAAAGCCTATTTCATCAATAAAAAAGGATCGAGCTTATTAGCATTGAAAAGGAGGTTGTCTTATCCTTTATGGTTAAAGTGTCTTACTAATTTCTAACTTAGGGTTTTAAGTTATTGTTTAGGTTTAAGTGCTTTTCTAAATTTCATTGTATCGTTTTTTTATTTGGTAGTAATTAGACAACAAACTATGAGAAATGTAGTTTGAGAATTTGCGACTCAAGGGACTGAGTTTTGGCAAGGTTTTGAGCGTAGGTTAGTACGATTAGGTGAGCGATAGTCACGAGTTTACGGGGTTTGCGTAAGCATTGTATTGTTTAACTCTTAGTAGAAACTTTAAGGTATAAGATTTGGGCATAGGGTTAGAACAATTAAGAGGGCGAGAGTCTTAAGTTTATGGGGATTATAAGCGAAGAAATTGTCTAATTCCTAGTGGAAACCTTGGGGCTAGCAGTACGTAGAGTTGCCGAAGTTGAGTATTTGTGCGTGTTATTTACTTTCTGCATTTACTTCGATTATTATATGTACTGATTTATTATTAATCATTATTTGATGAAATATTGCAATAAACCTTATTCACCTCACTCCAGGGTTAATTCAGATCCTATAGCTAATTATTATAGGGTTTAATTAGAATCAAATCACATATACAGAATAATACAATATCTCGTAGTGGAATAAAATAATACATTAGTAGTTCATGAAGCTACTAATAAAATACATATGAATTACAAAATAAAATACAAGTCTAAATACATGTAATTTCTAATACATAAGGAATTAACTGAAATCAATACATGAATAGGATTTTCAACACATCTTAACCTATGGATCTGTTCCCCATTTTTTGTAAAAATGTAGTCCTTAGATCTAGAAAAAGAATGGTGAATCTCAAATATGTGATAATCGGACTGACCAGGATATTAAGTTAAAGAAAACAGTTGAGTAACGACTAACATTCTTATGCAAGTAGATCAATTCAAGTGAATTGTATATGCATGAAATGTTCAAGTAACTCAAAGGATGATTGGGATTTCCATCCTTTAAGGATTCCATTTAAATATATTATAACACCTTATTATAGTAATGTTTGTGGTGAATATACTATTAATAATATTGTCAAGGCGTTACCATTATCCCTCTTAGTACGTCATGACATTGCCATATAGTTTAGATAAAAATAGTTATAAAAGTATATGTAATAGTTAAATTAAATAGTTTCATTAACATAGTTATAAAAATGTAATAATTAAATTATATTTATAGAATTTTAACATAAAATAGCGTGAAAATATATAATAGTTAAATGAAATAGTTTTATCAAAACATTTGTAAAATATAAAATAATCATGAAAATAAATAGTAGAAGAGAAACTGGTTTTAAGAAAATAGTTTAGTATAAAATTGTAATAACCCAGAAAATCTGAGCCAATTAAATTTTTTTATTTTGGAAATTTTAATGAATTTTGAATATTTAAAATGATTTATTTTAAATAATAAGGACGAGAAAATTATTTTGAATTGAATTAGAACGTATATATTTATTTGAATCGAAGTTAGAATATAATTATTTATTTTTAATTATAGAAGGAATTGAAAATGGCACGGTAGTTTGAAAATTCGATTTCAAATTTCAAATGGATATACAGGATTCAAAATAAACCGGATTTTTTGCGAAACAAAAAATATTTGAATCTATCTGAAAATATCTTTTAAACAAATCCGAAAAATTGAAATTTCATAGCGGGAATCAAAAGTTATGCCCAATTGAAAATTATGATGGAAATATAGCCCTTAAAAATAGCCATTTTGCAAATGACCTCTGTTTTCGACGAAACCACTTTTGTTGGATCCGGGATGTCAAGTTATTGCTAGATTCCAAAATTCATAATTTTTGGGATTAATATGTGAGCGTGGCAAAGGAAAACGTGTTTTAACAGTTTCAGTCAATTTGGATCGACCAGAAAATGGCCATTTTTCAAACGGTCTTCAAATTCGACGAAATCAGTTTAGTTAGGACCGTATCGTCATTACGAAGCAAGAAATATTTTTTCTGGAATTTTTAGAATCATTATGTGGCCCCGGTAGACTAAAATGTGCATTCAAATTCAATATATAGATTTATATTTTAATTTTGATGAAAACAGATCGAAACGATCGAACTGGCTTATGATACATAACCCATTGTGTTCGAAATGGGGGGTAATTAGTTATAGACGATAAGCGGTGGGTCTCGTTTGGAGTTCGAATGAAAAGTCAACCTTTTAAGAGAATTGAATTAATAATTAATTAATTATATAAGCTCCCCCTTCTTTCTCTCTCTCCTTACTCCAGATCCAACACAGAGAGAAAAAAAAAGAACGCGACGATCATTGAAGCGCCCGCTCCACCCTCAACGTCGATCCGTCGCCAACACCAACCCCTCACCACCGCCATCTCCAGCGAACACACCCCCCTCGAGCGCCTCTCTCTCCTCGCCCCCCAAAAGCTAACCGCACCAAAACCTAGCTCGAGGTGCTGCCGACCACCAGGAGAAGCTCCCTCCGCCTTAGCCCCCACCCCAGCGTGCTGCGTCCTCTCTTCGTCTTCTACAACCAAAAACAACAGGGTTAGCCTTCTTAATTTATTTTGTTGACCCCTATTCAATTAATGTTTTTTTTAGATGGAAAAAAAACTGATTTTTTTTAATGTAAATAAAGGATTGAAAAAAAACTGATTTTTAATGTAAATAAAGCATTGAAAAAAACTGATTTTTTAATGTAAATAAAGCATTGAAAAAAACTAATTTTTTAATGTAAATAAAGCATAAAGTTATGAATTTTCTATATGAAGTAGTAGCATAAATTTATGATTTTTCTATATGAAGTAGTAGCATAAAGTAATGATTTTTCTATATGAAGTAGTAGCATAAAGATATGATTTTTTACATGAAGTATTGGCATAAAGACATGATTTTTCTATATGAAGTAGCAAATTTAAAAAAAAATGATTTTTATTATATAAGAAGTAAAATAAAAATACGATTTTTATATGAGTAACTTCGAAATAAAAATACTATTTTTATACGTATAACTTTGAAGTAAAAATTTGATTTTTATTATATGAACATCAATAAAAAGATGTGATTTTTTCAAGTAGAAAGACGAGAGTTTTATAAATAAAAAGATGTGATTTTTACAAGTAGAAAGATGAGAGTTTTATAATTAAAAAGATGTGATTTTTATAGCGTTGAAATAAAAATGTGATTTATAATATGAACAGTGTAACACCCCACGTCCATTAATGTCACTCACAAAGGGAATGCATTAACTTCTATGGAGCGTTTTAAGTGTGTATAGAACATAAACTTAACAACAAGACTGTAACAACCCGCAAATTCTGGGCCAGTTTAAAATTTTTATTTTGGCAATTTTAGCGAATTTTGAATATTTAAAATAGATTATTTTAAATAATATCGACGTGAAATTTATTTTGAATAGAATTCGACGTATATATTTATATACGTCATCGTTAGAATATAAATATTCATATATAATTATAAATAGAATTGAAAATGGCGCGGTAGTTCGAAAATTCGATTTCTAATTTCAAATGAATATACAGAATTCAATATAAGTCAGAATTGAACGAAACAAGAAATATTTGAATCTGTATAACTATATCTTTGTAACGAAGTTAACAAACTGAGATTTCATTTTAGAAATGATAAGATATGTCCAGTTTAAAATTAGAAATAGTCGCTGTGGAATTTATATATATTTTTATATATATAAGGCCCTTAAAAATAGCAATTTTGCAAACGACCTCGGATTTCGACGAAACCACTTTTGTTGGGTCCGCAGTGTAAAGTTATTGCTAGATTTCAAATTTCATAATTTTTCGAATCAATATGTGAGCGTGGAAAAGGAAAACGTGTTTTGACCATTTCAGTTGATTTTAATCGACTGGGAATTGGCCATTTTTCATACGATCTCAGAATTCGACGAAACTAGTTTTGTTAGGACCGTATCGTCAATACGAAGCTAGAAAATATTTTTCTAAAATTTTTAGAGTTCGTATGGGGCCCCGGTAATTTGAAATGTACGTTTAAAATTCAATATAGTGATTTAAATGTAAATTCAACTGAAACTGATTGTAACAGCCGAATCAGCTTACGATACATATCCCATTGTGTTCGGAGTGGGGGTAATTAGCTATGGACGACAGGCGGTGGGCCTCGTTTCGAGGTCGAAATAAAAATTACTTTTTAGAGTAATTAATTAAAAAAAAATAAAAAAAATAAAAAAAATAAATAAATAAATAAATACACCTACCGTTTACACTCACTCCTCCCTCACTCCTTTCTCACTTCAGAAAAAAAAAGAAAAGAAAAAAAAGGGCCGACGGTTCCCTGCGATCGATGGAGGTCGTCGCCTCCTCCAAGACCACCGCCGCCCCGATTTTTCCCCCTTCCTCTTCTCTTCCGCGCATCCCCCCCCCCCCTCAGCCCTCACGAGGAACCTCAATCCTGATCGATCCGCACCCTTGCGCCCGCCGTCACCGCGCCTCGACCCCCCCCCCCCCCCCAGCTGCTCCGACGAAGGTGAAACCCCCCCCCCCTGCTGCTCAGTTCGACGAAGACGAGACCCCCCCCCCCCCAGATTCGAAACCGCCGACGAACCCCCCCCTCTCTCTCTGTAAGTCCATTTTCTTTTTCTTTTTTTTTTATTATTTATTTACTATTTTATTTCTGTTTTTATTTTATAGATTTAAAACTGATTTTTTTTAAGATAGATTTAAAACTGATTTTATAAGCAATCAAAACTGATTTATGTTCTGTTAAAATACTGATTTATGTTCTGTTAAAATACTGATTTATGTTATGTTAAAATACTGATTTTTGTTATGTTAAAAAAAAACTGATTTTATGTTAATAAAAACTGATTTTTAAGTTAGTAAAAACTGATTTTATGTTTTGAACTTCGAAAAAAAAAAAAAATAGTTTTTATGTTTTGAACTTCGAAAGAAAAATATAGTTTTTATGTTTTGAACTTCGAAAGAAAAATATAGTTTTTATGTTTTGAACTTCGAAAGAAAAATATAGTTTTTATGTTTTGAACTTCGAAAGAAAATAGAATTTTTATATATTGAACTTCGATAGAAAAATAGAATTTTTGTATATTGAACTTCGAAATAAAATGTGATTTTTATATATTGAATAACATAGTAAAAATTCGATTTTTATATATATTGAATAGCGAAGTAAAAATGTGATTTTTACGTATGTAGTGAAAGCAGCAACGAAGGTGACAAAAAGGCGAAACGACGAAGACTTCTGCAAAGGAGTGCCGTGGAGCTAGGATAGCTAATCTGTGAGAATTCCTCACCTTTCAATTTATTTTTCTAGTTATATATATATATACTAGGATGCAGACGGTGCTTAGTAGCACCCGACACAATCGTCCACAGACCATGGACTTGTTTGTTTGATTGTTTGGTGATTGATTGCGATATTGGTTTGAATGTGGTTTGTGATGTGAAAAATCGAATCGATAAATTGGTTAGGATTAGACGTGCGCCGTTATAAGGCGAAGGAGTAAGGCTAGGTTAGACTCTTACTCCAAATTTTGTGGTTTGCATAACGAAATTGATTTGATTGATGTGTGAATGGCGTGGGCCTTCACTAGACCGGGGATAAGGCTAGGCCTCGTCCCGTTTCTAGTATCGTGCCGTTATGCCGCCGAAATTTTCTAAAATATGTTAGAAAATAAAAATATCATTTTATTGTGTAAATGAATAATAGAAATTCATATGTTGGAATAAAATGTTTTATCGTTAAAAATATAATTTTTAACGTGAATATGAAAATAGTGAAGTGAATAAATAAATATTCATTTACAAACCAGATGGTTTGTTTATGTACACTTATTTGAATGACATTGATTGGGACGATAAATTTTACACATCGCCCAACTGCACAACTAAAATCTGTGTTTGATTGTTTGAAACCCCACACGGGTGTTGGGATGAAATATGAATTTCACTCATCCTGATTGATTAAATATGTCGATCGATTGATTGACAGGCTGTTATAAGCGTTGAATATCTATATTTGATGCTTATACAGTGTAGTGCACTTTGGTTGATGGTTGATGGTTGATTATTTTCAATGTTATTATATACATGTGTTGTATGAAAATCCATATAATTAATTTTATATGGTAATTGATTGGGCCTCATTCCAATCGTGAAAATAAAGAATATTTTGATAATAACAAATATTTTGATAATAGGAAATATTTGAAATAGAATATTTGAAATAGAATATTTGAAAATAGAAATTTATGAATCCGTGTTGATTAGATTGACGCCATTTTGACGTAAACGATATTTATATCGATTTTATTCATTATAAAATGAATATTGAAAAGTAATCTCGAAATCGAATATTTCGAAATGAATTGAATTGAAAACGATTTCGAAATGAATTGAATTGAAAACGATTTCGAAATGAATTGAATTGAAAACGATTTCGAAATGAATTGAATTGAAAACGATTTCGAAATGAATTGAATTGAAACCGATTTCGAAATGAATTGAATTGAAAACGATTTCGAAATGAATTGAATTGAAAACGATTTCGAAATGAATTGAATTGAAAACGATTTCGAAATGAATTGAATTGAAACCGATTTCGAAATGAATTGAATTGAAAACGATTTTGAAATGAATTGAATTGAAAACGAATTCGAATTGAATTGAAAGTGAATTGAATTGAATTCAAATTGAATTGAAATTTGAATTGAATAGAAATGAATTTTAAAACGAATTTATAAAGAAGAATTCAAATTTGATTTGAATTGAAAAGGAAGTTGAAATTGTTTTTGAAACGAATTCAAAACTATTTATATAATTCGTTTTAAATAGAAATCGACGAAATATATATTATATATATTATATATAATATAATGGCCTGAATAGAACGCGCCGCGTCGCGGCAGTTCGCGAATTTCGACCATTTATTTCGAACGGACATTACGGGAGATCCGACCGTCGGATTCTCCTAAAACCGGAACCGTTGGGTTCGTATCGAAAAGAGCTTTCTAATGAATGTTAGAAATTTGAAATCTAACGGTTGGATTTGGAGATACGTCCAAATCAAATTCGAAAAAGGTCGCTGTAAGTGCAGTTCGATGGCCATTGATGGAAATCGACTGTACGGGCCTTGATAAAATTATTAAAAATAGCAATAATTTGTGTAAAATCATAAGAAATGATTTAGAAAGAATTGGGATGAAAAACTCCATATTTGAAAAGATAAAAATGGATTTTTATCGAAATGAACTAGTTTTGAACTAGAATTATAATTCTATTTATTTTTAAATAAATAAATTGAATTCGAAAAGGGTTTTGAAAATAACCAAAATTTCCAATGATTGCATTGGAATGGATTTGAATCGAAATTGTCTTCGGAATATTTCGATGTTGGAATTCGTGATTATACAGATGTTGTTACGGAAATTTGAAAGATATATATTTATATCGTTATTTCCAATACGACATTTGTTAGTCAGAGAATTCGATATTGAATATAAGCCGATATATTTTCTATTCAGAGCCTTGTATTGAATATCGAATGTGATTTGGGTTTGTCGTGAATGGTGTCTTCACTAACACTGTTCTTGAACCCAGTTGAGAAATGATTAAATCATTTTATTTAGATTTAATGAAGTGTACCAGTTAAATAATATTTAATTGGGATTGAATTGATATTGATTTTTGGGTTTATCGTGAACAGTGTTTTAAATAACACTCGTTCTTTAACCCGATAATTAATGAATGTGATTTTGGGTTTATCGTGAACCGTGTTTTAAATGACACTGATTCTTTAACCCAGTTAACGATTAAAACTAAGTGGAGTTTTAATGAATCTTTAATTAGATTGAAATAATCGAAATGGAGTATCACCAGTTTTGCTCCAGGCGATAGTTAAATCTTTAATTAGATTTGAACGTGAAATGGTAATTGAATTTACCGATAACACTGTGGTGTTAGATATGAAGTATTACCAGTTTTACTTCATGGGATGAATAGGTTGGGATTGGGAAACTAATACCAATGATTACTTCGGTAAGGTTCGTTAATCTCGACTAGTTGAATTGATATTCAAAAATAGATTAAAGAATAAATTCAAGAATTTATCTTTGATAAAATTAATGGGAACCTTTCCCTATGAATGTGAAATTTAGAAACTAACTGTCGGTTAGCTAAGCAGAATGGTTTTCTGGATATTGATCTGATGTTGGTTTCGGCCTTCGGGGTTAATATTTGGGGAATTATTCTCTTGATTAATTTACGGTTAGTGACTAATGAATTGGAATGAGGCGTATTTTGTGTTTGTGTAACACTTTTAGAATATATACGCGAGTTATTCGGAAAGACCGGGTTTATCCCATTCTGAATAACTGATATGACGATAAGTCGAAGATGAAGACGATGGTCGAAGACCGGAAGTCTTCACGTCGTTTGGGTGATAACTGATGATCTTGATTGGGCTGTACACCCAAGAAGATGGAAACAGTTGGTGATCGTCCAGACGTACTTGGAGATCGATGGATATGCGGGGTACTAGGTGCTCCCGGCTTCGTTCAGACCCAGAACGGACTTGTAAATGGACTGTGTGACTGACATCGGATTTCATTCTGTGTGACTGATATCGGTTGCATAGGATGGTCTGCCTGTGTGGCATGCTAAGATGCAAATGATCAAGGCTTCTGTTGAAAAGCAAAGTCTTGTGGTTGGTGATCAAAGCACGGCCTTTGTGGCGTAGCTTTGTGTAACGTTTACTTCGCGAGTTTCACACCCGGTATGAACCAAAAACGGGAGAGGACATCAGGGAGGACTTGCGTTTCTTTCTAGCTAGAAGTGGCGTCAGTGGTTTTACACGCCCTGACGAGTTTGACTTATGTGGTTGTTGCTGTTGCGAGGCGCCTCGGATTGATCGGTCGTTCTCGAACCGATGGAGTCATTCGTTGGCTGGTTTGCGCCCCAAAGGGCGGGGGACGTATTGTTCAGGCATAATAATCCACATCGGTGGACCGGCCCTGACGATCCAGGGGGCAGTTGCGGCTGTTCCTGAGACATGGTAGGCTAGATTGTCTCGAATCGGTTGAGGACTATCTTTTGCCTCGGTTCATAGACGGAAATCCAATTTCCAAATACGTGACATTTGCGGTTTTATTTGTAAACCTATATATGGCGACATGATATATGGTACCCATGCCGCCTATGATTGATACTTATGATTTGAAGTTGTTTTATACGCTATGCACTTATGATAGTATCAAATGATTTAATTTAAACGTATCAAGCATTCTTTGGCTGTTATAAGGGAAACCCCTATCCCCCGGCTTGCGTTGCATTGTGTGATAGGACCTGGGTCTTATAACAGCTTCATTTTACTTTATTTAGCATTGCGCTGTTTGTTTTATGCACTGGTATTCTTGGGAGGAAACCCGTTCCGTGTTATACGGCGTGGTCCCTTGATTTTACCTAATGATTTAAAATAAAGATTAATAACTGTTTTAGTTCTCACACCAGTCACATGACTGACCTGGAGTTTATTGTTTTAACCTAAACTCTGGGTGCCCTTATTTTGACACGGGCAGCTAGTAGTTTTGGTTTTGCAGATTTTTATTCACAGGATCCTGGTTTACAGCTGGAACGATATCCGGAAAGCTTTGTATCCGTATATCTCATTCTAGTTATGTATTGTATTATTTTCCGCTGCTATGTATTTAAATGTAATTTAAATCTCTGTTATTTCTGTGTAATATTCATTTATACTCTGTATATTCTTGTAATCTGATGCATTGTTGTAATATACAATGAAATGTTCTTCTGTATGGGTTCTGTTGTGGCTTGTTCTCGAACTATCCGACGCTTTCCTTTACGGGGAAGTTGCGGGTGTTCACAGTTGGTATCAGAGCTTTGGTTTACAAAGCTCAGAGAACAAGACACATTAGAAACATACGAAAGAATTCATCAGATATTGGATTAGTAATATCCAATGGGAATGACTCGTTAGAGATAGGATCAGTAGTATCCTAGAACGAGTGTGAAGAGTAAATTTTTAAAATAAAAGTGAAAACAAATTTTGTTTTGAAAATTTAAATCAATTATTCGTATTTGATTATCTATTTATATTGAGTTGGACAGTCCAGTATATATAGATTTTGCGTATACGTCTGATCCGCGTGTATTCGAAGTTTTAATATATTGGATAGATATAGAATCATACTCTAGTGGCCCGAAGATGATTCTGATGGTTGAGTACTCATCGTCAGAATTTATATTCGTGTGACGAAGGTGTGATATCTATATATTTCCATTAGACTGGTGTGAGAACCAAAATTAGATAGGGCCTATTGTTGTGATTTGGCATCAAAAACATGAATTTTGTATATGTATCAAAATTATGAATTTGAAACGTTAATCCACTAATTGATTGATGTTTGTGTTGTTTGTTTAATTGTTTGATAATTTTGAACCATTATGCCTAACTGAATCAAATATTGACTTGTATTGAAATTTGGTTGCGTTTGCTTGCATATACATATATATCATTGAACAGGTCATAGCAAGGAGGCTAGAGCCAGAGAATAAAATTTGTTTGCCCGACAAATAGGTACATGTTTACTACATAATTTCCTGTTTTGTTTGGGTGATGATGATTTTGTGAGCCTATTGGCTAGCCGCTTGGCTTTTTCTTTTTCTTTTTGAGATCTGAAGGACCGGGGAAGCTATTTGAAATTCCCCGATGCTCCCGGTGCAGGGGAGGTTATGGCGAAATTTTTCGGAAATTTAGGGTGTTAGCCAAATTTTTGAAATTTTGAAAATTCTCAGAAACTAAAGAGTTGGAGAATGGAAGCCTGACCGATCGTAGAGTTGATTAATCAAACCACTTTCGACTTTGTTCCTTTTCGGGGACGAAAAGTTTTAAGTGGGGGAGATTGTAACAACCCGCAAATTCTGGGCCAGTTTAAAATTTTTATTTTGGCAATTTTAGCGAATTTTGAATATTTAAAATAGATTATTTTAAATAATATCGACGTGAAATTTATTTTGAATAGAATTCGACGTATATATTTATATACGTCGTCGTTAGAATATAAATATTTATATATAATTATAAATAGAATTGAAAATGGCGCGGTAGTTCGAAAATTCGATTTCTAATTTCAAATGAATATACAGAATTCAATATAAGTCAGAATTGAACGAAACAAGAAATATTTGAATCTGTATAACTATATCTTTGTAACGAAGTTAACAAACTGAGATTTCATTTTAGAAATGATAAGATATGTCCAGTTTAAAATTAGAAATAGTCGCTGTGGAATTTATATATATTTTTATATATATAAGGCCCTTAAAAATAGCAATTTTGCAAACGACCTCGGATTTCGACGAAACCACTTTTGTTGGGTCCGCAGTGTAAAGTTATTGCTAGATTTCAAATTTCATAATTTTTCGAATCAATATGTGAGCGTGGAAAAGGAAAACGTGTTTTGACCATTTCAGTTGATTTTAATCGACTGGGAATTGGCCATTTTTCATACGATCTCAGAATTCGACGAAACTAGTTTTGTTAGGACCGTATCGTCAATACGAAGCTAGAAAATATTTTTCTAAAATTTTTAGAGTTCGTATGGGGCCCCGGTAATTTGAAATGTACGTTTAAAATTCAATATAGTGATTTAAATGTAAATTCAACGGAAACTGATTGTAACAGCCGAATCAGCTTACGATACATATCCCATTGTGTTCGGAGTGGGGGTAATTAGCTATGGACGACAGGCGGTGGGCCTCGTTTCGAGGTCGAAATAAAAAGTTACTTTTTAGAGTAATTAATTAAAAAAAAATAATAATAAATAAATATATACACCTACCGTTTACACTCACTCCTCCCTCACTCCTTTCTCACTTCAGAAAAAAAAGAAAAGAAAAAAAAGGGCCGACGGTTCCCTGCGATCGATGGAGGTCGTCGCCTCCTCCAAGACCACCGCCGCCCCGATTTTTCCCCCTTCCTCTTCTCTTCCGCGCATCCCCCCCCCCCCTCAGCCCTCACGAGGAACCTCAATCCTGATCGATCCGCACCCTTGCGCCCGCCGTCACCGCGCCTCGACCCCCCCAGCTGCTCCGACGAAGGTGAAACCCCCCCCCCCTGCTGCTCAGTTCGACGAAGACGAGACCCCCCCCCCCCCAGATTCGAAACCGCCGACGAACCCCCCCTCTCTCTCTGTAAGTCCATTTTCTTTTTCTTTTTTTTATTATTTATTTACTATTTTATTTCTGTTTTTATTTTATAGATTTAAAACTGATTTTTTTTAAGATAGATTTAAAACTGATTTTATAAGCAATCAAAACTGATTTATGTTCTGTTAAAATACTGATTTATGTTCTGTTAAAATACTGATTTATGTTATGTTAAAATACTGATTTTTGTTATGTTAAAAAAAAACTGATTTTATGTTAATAAAAACTGATTTTTAAGTTAGTAAAAACTGATTTTATGTTTTGAACTTCGAAAGAAAAATATAGTTTTTATGTTTTGAACTTCGAAAGAAAAATATAGTTTTTATGTTTTGAACTTCGAAAGAAAAATATAGTTTTTATGTTTTGAACTTCGAAAGAAAAATATAGTTTTTATGTTTTGAACTTCGAAAGAAAAATATAGTTTTTATGTTTTGAACTTCGAAAAAAATATAGTTTTTATGTTTTGAACTTCGAAAGAAAATAGAATTTTTATATATTGAACTTCGATAGAAAAATAGAATTTTTGTATATTGAACTTCGAAATAAAATGTGATTTTTATATATTGAATAACATAGTAAAAATTCGATTTTTATATATATTGAATAGCGAAGTAAAAATGTGATTTTTACGTATGTAGTGAAAGCAGCAACGAAGGTGACAAAAAGGCGAAACGACGAAGACTTCTGCAAAGGAGTGCCGTGGAGCTAGGATAGCTAATCTGTGAGAATTCCTCACCTTTCAATTTATTTTTCTAGTTATATATATATATACTAGGATGCAGACGGTGCTTAGTAGCACCCGACACAATCGTCCACAGACAATGGACTTGTTTGTTTGATTGTTTGGTGATTGATTGCGATATTGGTTTGAATGTGGTTTGTGATGTGAAAAATCGAATCGATAAATTGGTTAGGATTAGACGTGCGCCGTTATAAGGCGAAGGAGTAAGGCTAGGTTAGACTCTTACTCCAAATTTTGTGGTTTGCATAACGAAATTGATTTGATTGATGTGTGAATGGCGTGGGCCTTCACTAGACCGGGGATAAGGCTAGGCCTCGTCCCGTTTCTAGTATCGTGCCGTTATTCCGCCGAAATTTTCTAAAATATGTTAGAAAATAAAAATATCATTTTATTGTGTAAATGAATAATAGAAATTCATATGTTGGAATAAAATGTTTTATCGTTAAAAATATAATTTTTAACGTGAATATGAAAATAGTGAAGTGAATAAATAAATATTCATTTACAAACCAGATGGTTTGTTTATGTACACTTATTTGAATGACATTGATTGGGACGATAAATTTTACACATCGCCCAACTGCACAACTAAAATCTGTGTTTGATTGTTTGAAACCCCACACGGGTGTTGGGATGAAATATGAATTTCACTCATCCTGATTGATTAAATATGTCGATCGATTGATTGACAGGCTGTTATAAGCGTTGAATATCTATATTTGATGCTTATACAGTGTAGTGCACTTTGGTTGATGGTTGATGGTTGATTATTTTCAATGTTATTATATACATGTGTTGTATGAAAATCCATATAATTAATTTTATATGGTAATTGATTGTGCCTCATTCCAATCGTGAAAATAAAGAATATTTTGATAATAACAAATATTTTGATAATAGGAAATATTTGAAATAGAATATTTGAAATAGAATATTTGAAAATAGAAATTTATGAATCCGTGTTGATTAGATTGACGCCATTTTGACGTAAACGATATTTATATCGATTTTATTCATTATAAAATGAATATTGAAAAGTAATCTCGAAATCGAATATTTCGAAATGAATTGAATTGAAAACGATTTCGAAATGAATTGAATTGAAAACGATTTCGAAATGAATTGAATTGAAAACGATTTCGAAATGAATTGAATTGAAAACGATTTCGAAATGAATTGAATTGAAACCGATTTCGAAATGAATTGAATTGAAAACGATTTCGAAATGAATTGAATTGAAAACGATTTCGAAATGAATTGAATTGAAAACGATTTCGAAATGAATTGAATTGAAACCGATTTCGAAATGAATTGAATTGAAAACGATTTCGAAATGAATTGAATTGAAAACGAATTCGAATTGAATTGAAAGTGAATTGAATTGAATTCAAATTGAATTGAAATTTGAATTGAATAGAAATGTATTTTAAAACGAATTTATAAAGAAGAATTCAAATTTGATTTGAATTGAAAAGGAAGTTGAAATTGTTTTTGAAACGAATTCAAAACTATTTATATAATTCGGTTTAAATAGAAATCGACGAAATATATATTATATATATTATATATAATATAATGGCCTGAATAGAACGCGCCGCGTCGCGGCAGTTCGCGAATTTCGACCATTTATTTCGAACGGACATTACGGGAGATCCGACCGTCGGATTCTCCTAAAACCGGAACCGTTGGGTTCGTATCGAAAAGAGCTTTCTAATGAATGTTAGAAATTTGAAATCTAACGGTTGGATTTGGAGATACGTCCAAATCAAATTCGAAAAAGGTCGCTGTAAGTGCAGTTCGATGGCTATTGATGGAAATCGACTGTACGGGCCTTGATAAAATTATTAAAAATAGCAATAATTTGTGTAAAATCATAAGAAATGATTTAGAAAGAATTGGGATGAAAAACTCCATATTTGAAAAGATAAAAATGGATTTTTATCGAAATGAACTAGTTTTGAACTAGAATTATAATTCTATTTATTTTTAAATAAATAAATTGAATTCGAAAAGGGTTTTGAAAATAACCAAAATTTCCAATGATTGCATTGGAATGGATTTGAATCGAAATTGTCTTCGGAATATTTCGATGTAGGAATTCGTGATTATACAGATGTTGTTACGGAAATTTGAAAGATATATATTTATATCGTTATTTCCAATACGACATTTGTTAGTCAGAGAATTCGATATTGAATATAAGCCGATATATTTTCTATTCAGAGCCTTGTATTGAATATCGAATGTGATTTGGGTTTGTCGTGAATGGTGTCTTCACTAACACTGTTCTTGAACCCAGTTGAGAAATGATTAAATCTTTTTATTTAGATTTAATGAAGTGTACCAGTTAAATAATATTTAATTGGGATTGAATTGATATTGATTTTTGGGTTTATCGTGAACAGTGTTTTAAATAACACTCGTTCTTTAACCCGATAATTAATGAATGTGATTTTGGGTTTATCGTGAACCGTGTTTTAAATGACACTGATTCTTTAACCCAGTTAACGATTAAAACTAAGTGGAATTTTAATGAATCTTTAATTAGATTGAAATAATCGAAATGGAGTATCACCAGTTTTGCTCCAGGCGATAGTTAAATCTTTAATTAGATTTGAACGTGAAATGGTAATTGAATTTACCGATAACACTGTGGTGTTAGATATGAAGTATTACCAGTTTTACTTCATGGGATGAATAGGTTGGGATTGGGAAACTAAAACCAATGATTACTTCGGTAAGGTTCGTTAATCTCGACTAGTTGAATTGATATTCAAAAATAGATTAAAGAATAAATTCAAGAATTTATCTTTGATAAAATTAATTTGAACCTTTCCCTATGAATGTGAAATTTAGAAACTAACTGTCGGTTAGCTAAGCAGAATGGTTTTCTGGATATTGATCTGATGTTGGTTTCGGCCTTCGGGGTTAATATTTGGGGAATTATTCTCTTGATTAATTTACGGTTAGTGACTAATGAATTGGAATGAGGCGTATTTTGTGTTTGTGTAACACTTTTAGAATATATACGCGAGTTATTCGGAAAGACCGGGTTTATCCCATTCTGAATAACTGATATGACGATAAGTCGAAGATGAAGACGATGGTCGAAGACCGGAAGTCTTCACGTCGTTTGGGTGATAACTGATGATCTTGATTGGGCTGTACACCCAAGAAGATGGAAACAGTTGGTGATCGTCCAGACGTACTTGGAGATCGATGGATATGCGGGGTACTAGGTGCTCCCGGCTTCATTCAGACCCAGAACGGACTTGTAAATGGACTGTGTGTCTGACATCGGATTTCATTCTGTGTGACTGATATCGGTTGCATAGGATGGTTTGCCTGTGTGGCATGCTAAGATGCAAATGATCAAGGCTTCTGTTGAAAAGCAAAGTCTTGTGGTTGGTGATCAAATCACGGCCTTGGTGGCGTAGCTTTGTGTAACGTTTACTTCGCGAGTTTC
This sequence comes from Allium sativum, assembly GCA_030737875.1. NCBI lineage: Eukaryota > Viridiplantae > Streptophyta > Magnoliopsida > Asparagales > Amaryllidaceae > Allium > Allium sativum. The sequence continues at coordinate 18,904,589 of JASFAX010000021.1, forward strand.
ACACCCGGTATGAACCAAAAACGGGAGAGGACATCAGGGAGGACTTGCGTTTCTTTCTAGCTAGAAGTGGCGTCAGTGGTTTTACACGCCCTGACGAGTTTGACTTATGTGGTTGTTGCTGTTGCGAGGCGCCTCGGATTGATCGGTCGTTCTCGAACCGATGGAGTCATTCGTTGGCTCGTTTGCGCCCCAAAGGGCGGGGAGACGTATTGTTCAGGCATAATAATCCACATCGGTGGACCGACCCTGACGATCCAGGGGGCAGTTGCGGCTGTTCCTGAGACATGGTAGGCTAGATTGTCTCGAATCGGTTGAGGACTATCTTTTGCCTCGGTTCATAGACGGAAATCCAATTTCCAAATACGTGACATTTGCGGTTTTATTTGTAAACCTATATATGGCGACATGATATATGGTACCCATGCCGCCTATGATTGATACTTATGATTTGAAGTTGTTTTATACGCTATGCACTTATGATAGTATCAAATGATTTAATTTAAACGTATCAAGCATTCTTTGGCTGTTATAAGGGAAAACCCTATCCCCCGGCTTGCGTTGCATTGTGTGATAGGACCTGGGTCTTATAACAGCTTCATTTTTCTTTATTTAGCATTGCGCTGTTTGTTTTATGCACTGGTATTCTTGGGAGGAAACCCGTTCCGTGTTATACGGCGTGGTCCCTTGATTTTACCTAATGATTTAAAATAAAGATTAATAACTGTTTTAGTTCTCACACCAGTCACATGACTGACCTGGAGTTTATTGTTTTAACCTAAACTCTGGGTGCCCTTATTTTGACACGGGCAGCTAGTAGTTTTGGTTTTGCAGATTTTTATTCACAGGATCCTGGTTTACAGCTGGAACGATATCCGGAAAGCTTTGTATCCGTATATCTCATTCTAGTTATGTATTGTATTATTTTCCGCTGCTATGTATTTAAATGTAATTTAAATCTCTGTTATTTCTGTGTAATATTCATTTATACTCTGTATATTCTTGTAATCTGATGCATTGTTGTAATATACAATGAAATGTTCTTCTGTATGGGTTCTGTTGTGGCTTGTTCTCGAACTATCCGACGCTTTCCTTTACGGGGAAGTTGCGGGTGTTCACAAAGACAGATATAAACAATACTTAAAACTTTATTCATTGCAGCGGTAAACACATAAGTTTGATTACATCATCAAAAACCAGAGTGAAAGTACATAATATCCATCTTGACTAAGTCAATGTACATAAATTGAAAGACATAACCCCAATACAAGATAGCCATAAATAAGATAGGCTGAACTTTTACTTCAGCGGTCCAAGCAACTTCTAAAAGCAAGAGATACAGCTGTCCAAAATCAAGCTCCACTGGTGCTAGTTCCACCCTAAGCACCTTGAGGGGGGGGGGGGAGGAAGAAAATAGGTGGAAACAAAGGGGGTCAGACATAAAGTCTGGCGAGTGCGATAACTTTAACAATATAATTATCAAAATAACTAGGCTAAGGCATAAGTTGGAAAATATGGAAATGACTGTGAACAATTGGGTATGACAGAGTAAACAAGGAAATAAGATGAACCAAGATAACGTTAAAGGTGCACCTAAACCACTATAAGATAATTACTACACTGCACCACACCAAACACCCTAAAAGTTGATCCTGCCTACTAGACTTTAATAATGATAATGGTAGTTTTGTGTACCCCTGGTTGCCTTCATAGCTGCCGCCTACCCCTATCTCCACTTGGTGTACCCACTACCCCCATGCGATCGGCTCCCTAACTCGTAGATACCTGTGCTGGCCCCACAGTGGGGTGCATCACTCCCCAAAGTGGCAACCTGATACCACCAACAATGCACGACTTATACCTACATGATGCAACAACGTCTTACATACTAGCCCGGGCCCACACACGCACATGAACCCGTTGGACTTGCGTTGCCACCGCTAACCTGTTTTGGCCTCTTACAGTCAAGCCCAGTATGCGTGTCCCGTCCTCGACTTGGGTCGAGCCCACAAAGATACTTATGGGTTACTAGTTGAAACGGGCCCCCATTACTTGACACAAGCTATCCACCTAAGCCTGGTCCCCTCTAGTACATCCCACTTATCCCTCTTCTTATTCATGTTCACTTACATGTTTCCAATTTTTGGTTAAGTGTTTCTAATCGTATTTCAAATGCCACCCAAGGCACCCACTAAATTCCACATGCCATCCAAGGCACCCACTTAACCCCCTTATGTCCCACTACATTTTTATCTGGTTAAGTGTTTCTTAATTTATTAGCACCATAACCTTGTAAAGACCTCCCACATTAGACTGGCATTTGTGGCAGCTGGATTTGTCGGGCGGGTCCGGGCAGTCTTACACCATAAAAGAGCCTAACCTCGTGTCTTTACAACTGTCACGCATTTAATTTATGCCTAAGACCTCCCACATTAGATTGGCATTTGTGGCAGCTGGATTTGCCGGGCGGGTCCGGGCAGTCTTACACCACAAAAGAGCCTAACCTCGTGTCTTAGACGATTAGTTACACCTAATTAACCATCCCCCAGTTTGAATTAATTTCCCTATTCAAATTATCAATCAATTCCAAATTTAACTATGGCCATAATTGACTCAATTATGTCCATCTATTTATGTATGCAAAATCATACCAATTTCATCACAAATTTATTTTATGCCATTTAAGGCATTTATGCCAATTCTCAATATTAAATATTTTAATATTATCCCATGGTCCCACGTTGTACGTTCGTTCGTTTAACGTAAAATATACGTTAGACTCGAATAGTCTAACTTATGAAATAAAGAGAAAACATCACAACATCATAGAAATAAAACTAGATCTAAACATAAGGGGTGAACTTGCATGTATGAATAAGGTTCTTCATCACAAACTTGTATAAAACTACATATGTCATAGATCTAAATCTAAAGGTGTGAACTTGTTTAGGTAATAGTCACGAACTTGCATAAACCATGTATGTCATAGATCTAATCATAAGGTGTAAACTTGCATAGGCATGATTCATACTCCAAACTTGTATACGTACTTGCATATGTGATTTATGCAACATAAACGATGATGTAAACTTGCATCTAAACATGTAAACTAGCATATAGAACCAACATATAACTCACACATGTCATAGCCTAACTTTAGATCCAATTTACACACGTAAAATAGGGGTCATGAAACATGTAAAGTTGTACATAATTTCATTAACTTGCATTTGATCCAGATCTAAACTAACATCTAGACTTGCATACATACATACATATGAATTAGTTCCAACAACACAACCAAACTAGCATATGAAACATCATTATTAATTTATTATACATAAGCCAATCATAAAATTACAACATAGATGATGACATCGCAACTTTACAACATACATGATAACATCATAGAATTTACAACATAAATAATAACATGCGGTCAATAATTCACAACATAACCATATAATCCGCATCATAACTCAATCCAATTAAATCGTTAATTATCTTATTAAAGAAATCAAAGTCACAACTCAAAGAAGGTCTTGAGTTCTGAAATCTGAGTTCTGAAGTTGAATTAGCTTTCCTTTGAAGAAGATTCGTTATTAGAGTTGAATAGAATTGAATTTGATTAGCTTTCTTCCTCTCTAATTGGTGGCGGCTATTCTAGGTTATTAGATGACGGCATGGAGGCCATGATTCTAATTTTTAATTTGATTTTAGGGTTTGAGTCTACATGTCTTTTTTAGAATTTAGGATTAATTTAAGCCGTCCGATCAACCCAAAATTAACCCCAGCCACTCAGAGCAGATCAGCAACCCTAATGAGTCAGCATACAGTCATAAACATGTCATTAATCAAATCTGTCCGGAGAGGGGGGGGGGGCAGGTCGACCCTATGGTCGACCTGGTGAGGGTAGGTCAACCCCCGGGTCGACCCTATGGTCGACCCCTAGGTCGACCCTATGGTCGAACTGGACCTGGAGGGAAATTTCCCGCCTGACCCATTCTGACTCTGAAATTTGAATTTTTGAAATTTGTTTTGAATTTTCGTAAACTTCCGATGGCCATAACTTCTTCATACGAAGTCCAATTCATGCAAACTCGGACTCTATTTCAACCAGAATTCCGAGACGAACACAATGGCGCAACCCGTTTCCCTTAATTCTCATATTTGAGATTAGTTATTCTTTAATTTGTTACTTTAGTGTTAACAGAAATACGGGGTGTTACATTCTCCCCTCTTTAAAGGATTTCGACCCCGAAATCTCCAAGTTAAGGAGAATGCATATCCTAACATCCAAACAACCATCTACTCAACCATCAAACACAGGCATCCATTGTCCTTATAAAATTCCTAATGTTGTATGAACACATGCAAGAAGTGTGTGTATATGTTCTTTATCTAATGCAAAATCAGGCAGTCTACTGATTCATTTGACCTCCTTAATGCAAACCATGATAGTGCCATGCGTCCATTATGTATGCGAAAGAATCCTATCGATACATATTTTTTCTACATGTGTGCACAACCATTCACCAAAATGCAACATCCATATGATAGTACAATCATTACACATCCATTAACTTAAATATGTACACACATTTATATGCAATATGAAGTGACTGAGCCGATATAGTGCCTAAACTGTGTGTATATGTATCCACGAGCAACCACTAGCAACCACTTGCATCCACATGCATCCATCATACATAACATGTCTCAAACACATGTTTCAACCATAGGACTGTCCTATCTAAAGGTCAAAGATACTAGCGAGAGGACATACTAAAGATAAAACAAGTACAAGCTGAGCGATAAAGGAGAAATTAAAAGATATACCCTCGAAAAGAAAAAGGTACAATGAACGCATCTTCTCTTCCGTCTCCCAAGTAGCGTTGCTCTCATCATCTCCCCACTGCACTTTGACTAGCTTGACCTCTCGATTCCTCAACTTCTTAATCTAAGACCCAAGAATGCACGTAGGAGCTCGCCGAATCGTCGCATCATGCTCTAGCTCCACCTCTCTAAGCAAGCTCGGCTCTACCACTTCCGCGGTCTCATGCAAGAACTTCCTCAAATGTAATACATGGAATACATTGTGTACACTACTAAGTCTCTCGGGCAACTCCACTCTATACGCCATTTGTCCAATCCTCTCCTTAATAGGAAACGACTCTACAAACCTTGGTGCTAACTTCCCAACGGACCCAAAGCGAACAACATTCCGTAATGGAGACACCTTGACAAAAACCATGTCCCCAATATCAAACTTAAGACCTGTCCTCCTCTTGTCCGCATAAGATTTCTGCCTATCTTGCACCGTCTTCATCCTCCTTCGAATCAAATCGATCTTTTCTGAAGTCTCTCTAATCATATCGGGCCAAAGCAAGATCTTATCAGTAGATTCCCACCAACATGTAGGCGAACGACACGGTCGTCCATAAAGAGCCTCGAATGGTGCCATGCCAATACTAGACGGAAAACTATTATTATATGCAAACTCCACCAACAGAATATGTTCCTCCCATGTATCTCCGAAGTCTAAGACACACAACCTCAATAAGTCCTCTAGAATACGATTCACCCTCTTGGTTTGGCCGTCCGTCTAAGGATGATATGCGGTGCTCAAACATAACCGAGTCCCTGCTGCCTCTTGCAAGCTCTTCCAAAACTCGCTAGTAAAGATAGGATCGCAGTCACTCACTATGCTAGAAGGAACACCGTGCAAATGAACTATCTCTCGAATGTATACTGTAACACCCCACGTCCATTAATGTCACTCACAAAGGGAATGCATTAACTTCCATGGAGGTTTTAAGTGAATATAGAACAGTAAAATTACAACAAGACAGATATAAAATAGTACTTGGAAATTCAAAAACTTTATTTCATTATAGCAGAAGTCAAAAAATGTTTGATTACATCATAACACCATATTCAATGTCAAGTACAATATCTATCTTGATAAAACAAGTACATAATCCCATTACATGAATAGCCATTAAAAAGAAAGATAACAAGCTGGACTTTACTTCAGCAGTCCAAGATTTCCAGAAGATAAGCGATCCAACTAGACTCCACTAGAACTTGGCCCAACCTACGGACCTGAAGGGAGAAAAAGGATGGAAAAGAGGGGGTCAGACATAAAGTCTGGTGAATATGATAATTCTACAATACTATTACCAAAATAACTGGACTAAGGCATAAGCTGGAAAACAAGAAAATGTCTATGAAGAGCAGATTAAGGACATAGACAATCGCTAAAGGCAACGTTATAGGCGCTCCTAAATACTAAAGGATAAACACTATACTGCACCACACCAGTCACCCTAAAGATTCATCCCACTTATCTTCACTTAGAAACTTTCCCAATGGCTTTACGTACCCCTAGCTGACTACATAGGTGCCGTCTGCCCCTATCTCCACTAGGTGTACCCTACTTCCCATTATTCGATCGGCTCCCTAACTCGTAGATACCCGTGCTGGCCCCACAGTGGGGTGTATCACTCCCCTAAAGTGGCAACCTGATACAACAGACATGCACGGCTTATACCTACACGATGCAACAACGTCTTACCTACCAGCCCGGGTCCACACACGCATATGAAACCCGTTGGACTTGCGTTGCCACCGCTCCCTGTTTGGCCTCTTATAGTCAAACCCAGTATGCGTGTCCCGTCCTCGACTTGGGTCGAGCCCACAAAGATACGTTTTGGGATACTGGTTGAAATGGGCCCCCACTGTTTACCACAAGCATTCCACCTAAGCTTGTCCCCATTAGTCCATCCCACTTAACCCACTTAGTCATGTTCATTTACATGTGTGTTTGGTTAAGTCTAATCGTATTTCAAATGCCTCTAAAGGCAACCACCAGATTCCTCATGCCACCCAAGGCACCTACTTAACCCCCATGTCCCACCTTACATGATTATCTGGTTAAGTATTTCTTAGTTCATTAAGGCCATAACCTCATAAAAACCTCTCACATTAGACTGGCATTTATGGCAGCTGGATTTGCCGGGCGGGTCCGGGCAGTCTTACACCATAAAAGAGTCTAACCTCGTGTCTTTACAACTGTTATGCTTTAGTTTGGGCCTAGGACCTCTCACATTGGGCCGACATTTGTGACTACTGGATTTGCCGGGCGGGTCCGGGCAGGTTTACATCACAAACGGGTCCAACCTCGTGTCCTAAGCATTGATTATTAATAATAATCCACTTTCCCCTAATTTTAATAATTCCCTACTAGAATTATTAATTACTTCCAATTTTTAACAATGTCCATAATTGACTCAATTATGGACATCCATTCATGGTATGCAAAATCTTACAAAATTGCACCCAATTTATTAATTCCTAATATTACCCCTACCCCACGTTTGAACGTTTATTCGCAAAATATATGTTAGACTCGAATAGCCTAACTCATAGCATAAAAGAGATTATCATAATAACAACATGTATATGTGACCAAATGAATCATAATAAGGGGTGAAACTTGCATATGTCCAACTTGTATAGATTATACATGTCATGGACCTAAAGGTGTCAACTTGTTCAAAATTCACCTAATATAATCTCAATCAATTTTCATAAACTTACATATGAACATGTGTGAATCAACATCATCTAATTATTTAACAACATGGTTTTATACGGGTACACCTAACTCAATAGGCAAATTCCCATAATCAAGTTTTATTTAATTATAGTTTCAAGTTTATGGGTACACCTAACCTAATAGGCAAATTCCCATAAACAAGATCCATTTAAATTAAGAAAAAAAAACATAACTTTAAGCATGATCCAACAACATCATGATTTTTCAACATAATATAGCATGATTTATAACATGGCATAGTATGATAGTATAACATAGCTTGACATGATTCTCAACATAGCACGACATAGCATAAGAGGATTTACAACATAGCATGACATAGCATATATAATTTACATCATACGACAACATAATAACATAATAAGAGATCCACAATATATAGAATTTACAATTACAAATCACATCACTTTCTTGTGATCCATTCATAACTGAGTCAAATTAGTTTGTAATAGTCTTGTGAGAATCATCATACTCACCAACAAAAGAAAAGAATTAGAGAAAGAGAGATCTTTTGATTTGATTTGTGTAGATTTAGTTGTAGATGATTAGGCTTCCTCTTCTTAGTTTGTGACGGCTATGCTGAACTCCATGGCAGCAGCATGACGGTAGCTTCTCTAATTTTACAAGTGATTTAGGTCTAGGGTCTACCCACTTATTTATAGATTTTAGAATTCATTTAGGCCATTAGATTTAACCTAGAAATAACCGCAGCCGTTCAGACAAGATGGGGTTTATCTTGTTGACTCAGCAATGAGTTAGAAGTGACTCAGCAAACACTCAGCATATTAATAAACTTCTATTCATGTCATAAATATATATATATTTTTTCTACAATGTACATATTAGATACATCCCCCTTTACTTATTATTGTTTTTATATACATATTAGATACATCCCCTCTCTCACACACTTATTAATATTTTTATATTCATATTAGATACATCCCCTCTCTTACATACTTATTAATATTTTTATATTCATAATAGATACATCCCCCCTCTTACATACTTATTAATATTTTTATATTCATATTAGATACATCCCCTCTCTTACATACTTATTAATATTCATATTAGATACATCCCCTCTTCTACACACTTATTATTATTTTAGCAACTTTAGTGTTAATAGAAAATTCGGGGTGTTACATTCTCCCCTCCTTTTAGGATTTCGTCCCCGAAATCTTCAAGTCTGGAAGAATGTATATCCTACCATCCAAACGTCCATCTACTCATCCATCATACACAGGCATCCATTGTCCTTAAAAGACTTCTAATGCTTTATGATCAAATGCAAAGTGTGTGTACATGTCCTTACCTAATGCGAAATCAGGCGGTCTACTGATTCAGTTGACCTCCTTAATGCAAATTATGTAAGTGTCATGAATCCATTATGTATGCAAAAGATCCTAATTGCTTACATACTACTTCTATATGCGTGCACACCCATTCAACCGAATGCAGCATCCACATGATAATACAACCATCGTTCATCCATTTTACTAAATACATCCATATATATGCAATATGCAATATGCAATATGAAGTGACTGAGCCGATCTAGTGCCTAAAGTGTGTGTATATATGCATCCACGAGCAACCACTAGCAAACACTTGCATCCATTTTGCATCCATCATACATAACATGTCTCAAACACATGTTTCAACCATAGGATTATCCTAACTAAAGGTCAAAGATACTAATGAGAGGACATACTAAAGATAAGATAAGATAAGCTAAGCGATAAAGGAGAAATTAAAAGACATACCCTCAAAAAGAAAAGGGTACAACGAACGCATCTTCTCTTCTGTCTCCCAAGTTGCGTTGCTCTCATCATCTCCCCATTGCACTTTAACCAGTCTGACCTCTCTATTCCTCAACTTTTTGATCTCCGACCCAAGAATGCATGTAGGAGCTCGTCTAATTGTTGCATCACGCTCTATTTGCACCTCTTTAAGCAAGCTCGGCTCTACCACCTCCGCGGTCTTGTGCAAACACTTCCTCAAATGTGATACATGGAATACGTCGTGTACTCCACTAAGTTTCTCAGGCAACTCCACCCTATATGCCATCTTCCCAATCCTGTCTTTTACAGGAAACGGCCCTACAAACCTTGGTGCTAATTTCCCCACGGACCCAAAGCGAACAACATTCTGTAACGGAGATACTTTGATAAAAACCATGTCCCCAATGTCAAACTCAAGATCTGTCCTCCTCTTATCAGCATACGATTTCTGCCTATCTTGTGCTGCTTTCATCCTCCTTCGAATCAACTCAATCTTCTCCGAGGTTTCCCTAACCATATCGGGCCCAAGTAGGATTTTATCGGTAGATTCCCACCAACATGTAGGCGAACGGCAAGGCCTTCCATAAAGAGCTTCGAAAGGTGCCATGCTAATACTAGACTGAAAGCCATTATTATATGCGAATTCTACTAACGGAAGGTGCTCTTCCCATGTACCCCCAAAGTCTAGGATACAAAGCCTTAAAAGATCCTCTAGAATGCGATTCACCCTCTCGGTCTGGCCGTCTGTCTGAGGATGATATGCGGTGCTCAAACATAGCTGAGTCCCTACCACCTCTTGTAAACTCTTCCAAAATTCGCTAGTAAAGATGGGGTCACGGTCGCTTACTATACTAGAAGGAATACCGTGCAAATGAACTATCTCCTTAATGTATACAGAAGCCAACCACGGAGCAATCCTCTTACTTTTCACGGGAATAAAATGGGCGCTTTTAGTAAGTCTATCTACTATAACCCAAATCCCCGTGTTACCCTTCCTTGATCTTGGTAATCCATCCACAAAATCCATTGAGATGCTTTCCCATTTCCATAGTGGAACTTCTAATGGGTGAAGCAACCCACCGGGTTTCTTTTGTTCTGCTTTAACTCGTTGGCACACCAAGCATCTAGCGACGTACTCGGCCACATCCTTTTTCATACCGGCCCAAAAGAAAACCCGCTTCATATCTTTGTACATCTTATCCCCGCCGGGATGAATGGTCATTTTTGAGCGATGAGCATCATCAAGAATGGCCTTCCTTAAGTCTTCGTCTTGTGGTACACAAAGTCTATTATCCCTTCGTAACCAACCCTTATCGTCTAGGGTATACCTACGAAGATGGCTTGATGACTCCCCCCCTTTGAGCTTTTCTACTATCTCAACCAACTATGGGTCGTCTCGCTGTGCCTCACCAACCCGTCCTAGAAGTGTAGGTCTTACCTCCAAGGATGCTAACAGACCGGGTACTAAGTCAACGGAGGGTCTAAAGTCAAACATAGAGATGAATTCTAAGCTTTGTCGTTCAACAAACAACGGACTCAAGGACAACCTTTTCCTACTTAAGGCGTCTGCCACCACGTTACCCTTGCCCGTGGTATATGCTATTTCAAAATCGTAGGAGTCTAAGAATTCCATCCACCGTTGCTGCCTTAAATTCAAATCCTTCTGAGAGAATAAGTATTTTAATGATTTTTGGTCAGTGAACAGTTCGAATTTCTCACCAAGAAGATAGTGACGCCAAGACTTAAGCGCGAAAACAATTGCGGCTAGCTCTAAGTCATGCGTGGGGTAATTCTTTTCATGAACCCTCAACTGCCTTCCACCATAGGCTATTACTCTTCCCTCTTGCATGAGGACCGCGCCAAGTCCCGTCCCACAAGCATCAGTATAGATGGTAAACGGTTTATTCCCGTCTGGCAGCACTAAGACTGGGGCTGAAGTTAAGGCGCTCTTTAAACGTTGGAACGCATCATCGCAATCTTTGTCCCACGTAAAAACCAGGTTCTTCTTCGTTAACCGTGTTAATGGAGCTGATATTTTTGCGAAGTCTTTGATAAACTTCCTACAATAGCCAGCCAACCCCAAGAAACTTCTTACTTCGGTTGCATTTTTAGGGACCTTCCAATCTTGGATGGCCACCACCTTTGCGGGATCCACTGCTATCCCTTCTTTGGAAACCACGTGCCCTAAGAACCGTACTTCCTTCCTCCAGAAGTGACACTTAGAAAATTTTGCCTTTAGGTTATGCGCTCGAAGGGTTTCCAACACTTCCCTAAGATGTAGGGAGTGCTCTTCTTTATTCTTAGAAAAGACTAAGATGTCATCCACAAATACTACCACGAATTTGTTAAGGTATTCCCTAAACACCCTACTCATCAAATCAACAAAATATGCAGGGGCGTTAGTCAAACCAAAGGGCATCACTAGCCATTCATAGAATCCGTCAGGAGTCCTAAAAGCAGTCTTATCTATACTATCCTCAGCCACTCTCAGTTGATGAAAGCCAGTGGCTAAGTCCAACTGCGAAAACACTGAGGCGCCAACTAACTGATCAAAGAGATCGTCAATCCTCGGCAGTGGGTGTCGGTTCTTTTTAGTAAGCTTGTTTAGTTCTCTATAGTCCATACAAAGTCTAAGAGACCCATCCGCCTTTGTGGCAAAAACTACTGGAGCACCCCACTCCGATATACTACGTCTTATGAACCCCTTCTCAAGCAACTCCTTTACTTGCTTATTGAGTTCCCTCCTTTCACGAGGAGCCATGTGGCGCACTGGCAAAGATACGGGTTTAGCATTATCCACAAGATAAATTCGAAAGTCTATCTCCCGCTTTGGAGGTAAGCCCTTCACCTCCTCAAACACATCCGGATATTCCCGGACCACTTCTACCGATCGCAGGTTCTCTACAGACGCGTCAAGCGATTCAAGATAACTTAGCATAACGGAATTTATGGGATTACAAAAGATGTCGAGAGCATTACCAAGGCGAGTCACAAGCCTAACTACTCTCCTTTCACAATCAAGAATGGCCCTATTTCTAGACAACCAATCCATTCCTAAAATTAGCCCATAGCCCGTGAAGCCCAATACATAAGCATCACATCTAAATTCAACGCTAAGTATAGAGATTTTGAAATCCAAACATATCATGGTCAAATGAGCCGAACCCCCAATTGGATTTGAAACGACCAAGGGATCCTCTACTAAACTGGTGTTCAAGTGAAGTGATTCAACTAATGATGCAGAGATAAACGAATGAGATGCGCCAGAATCGAATAAGGTACGGACAGGATGATCAAACAGAAAAACTAAGCTTTCAACAGAAATTGTTCTACCTCTTTCTTGCAGCAGTGGGGCCGCAATAGCCTGAACTTGCCCCCTTGCCTGCCCTGGTGCCATAAGAGCCTGCACCTGTCCTCCCGAGGTAGACCCTACCCTCTGCCCCTTCTTTGGACAGTCCTTCACTAAATGTCCCGCATCTCCACAATGAAAACAACCAGACTTCTTTTTCTTTCTACAATCTTTGCTGAGATGGCCAGGCGTCCCACAATTGAAGCATTTCTTCTTCCCTTTGCCAGTATTGTTTTTACCACCCTTCTTATTTTGCTGTTGGGGTTTCTTATGATCCCCTTTCTTTTCAACTGCCTTATCCTCATGCATAAGTGCCATTTCTACTAGCTTTTCAAAGGTGGCTCCCATAGGGATGTGGGTCATAGCCAACCCTTGCAACGGTTCATTCAAGCCTCTAACGAACCTCAAAGCTTTCTTCTCTGGCGTGTTCACCAACTCCAAGCCAAACCTTGCTAACTGATTAAATTTATTGACATATTCCTTTACTGATGAGCTCCCTTGCTTTAGTGCCAGGAATTTTTCCATATTTAAGTTCTCCTCTGCCCTTGAAAGAAACTTTGCCTCAAACCTTCGTCTGAAATCCGCCCATGAATCAACTGGACGTTCCCCGTTAGTGACCTCCCACCAAAACGAGGCCTCTCCCTTCATTAACCAAGCAGCTAAATGGACTTTCCTCCCATCTTCCACTTCAAAGATATCCAACAATTCCTCAGTCTCCTTAAGCCAATCTCTGGCCTCCACAAACGTCTCAGTCCCTTGAAAAGTTTTTCCTCCCATAGCCTTGAATTCCTTGCACGTCTTTGCAAAAGTGTCAACACGAGGAGGAGGAGGAGGAGGAATGGGTGCAACTAGGGGTGGAGGAGTATCCGCTGGGCCTGCAGTGGTGGCCCTAGCCTCCAAGTATCTCCTAAACCACCCTGGAATCGTCACACCTTCTGGGAGATTAAGATCTTCAGCCATGCTGAAACGAAAAAGGAAAGATTCAAAATAGAGGACTCGAAAGATAAAGATATGGCTATTCGGGATTATGTTTTTCATAAAAACTTTCTTCTTAAATTTACTCATTAAAACATATTTTTGAAAACACTTCTTTCAAAAATACTTTAGAAAAAAAATATTTTTCTAAATTTTTTTTTTTATCTGTTCTGGTAACCTGGCTCTGATACCACGTGTAACACCCCACGTCCATTAATGTCACTCACAAAGGGAATGCATTAACTTCCATGGAGGTTTTAAGTGAATATAGAACAGTAAAATTACAACAAGACAGATATAAAATAGTACTTGGAAATTCAAAAACTTTATTTCATTATAGCAGAAGTCAAAACATGTTTGATTACATCATAACACCATATTCAATGTCAAGTACAATATCTATCTTGATAAAACAAGTACATAATCCCATTACATGAATAGCCATTAAAAAGAAAGATAACAAGCTGGACTTTACTTCAGCAGTCCAAGCTTTCCAGAAGATAAGCGATCCAACTAGACTCCACTAGAACTTGGCCCAACCTGCGGACCTGAAGGGAGAAAAAGGATGGAAAAGAGGGGGTCAGACATAAAGTCTGGTGAATATGATAATTCTACAATACTATTACCAAAATAACTGGACTAAGGCGTAAGCTGGAAAACAAGAAAATGTCTATGAAGAGCAGATTAAGGACATAGACAATCGCTAAAGGCAACGTTATAGGCGCTCCTAAATACTAAAGGATAAACACTATACTACACCACACCAGTCACCCTAAAGATTCATCCAACTTAGCTTCACTTATAAACTTTCCCAATGGCTTTACGTACCCCTAGCTGACTACATAGGTGCCGTCTGCCCCTATCTCCACTAGGTGTACCCTACTTCCCATTATTCGATCGGCTCCCTAACTCGTAGATACCCGTGCTGGCCCCACAGTGGGGTGTATCACTCCCCTAAAGTGGCAACCTGATACAACAGACATGCACGGCTTATACCTACACGATGCAACAACGTCTTACCTACCAGCCCGGGTCCACACACGCATATGAAACCCGTTGGACTTGCGTTGCCACCGCTCCCTGTTTGGCCTCTTATAGTCAAACCCAGTATGCGTGTCCCGTCCTCGACTTGGGTCGAGCCCACTAAGATACGTTTTGGGATACTGGTTGAAATGGGCCCCCACTGTTTACCACAAGCATTCCACCTAAGCTTGTCCCCATTAGTCCATCCCACTTAACCCACTTAGTCATGTTCATTTACATGTGTGTTTGGTTAAGTCTAATCGTATTTCAAATGCCTCTAAAGGCAACCACCAGATTCCTCATGCCACCCAAGGCACCTACTTAACCCCCATGTCCCACCTTACATGATTATCTGGTTAAGTATTTCTTAGTTCATTAAGGCCATAACCTCATAAAAACCTCTCACATTAGACTGGCATTTATGGCAGCTGGATTTGCCGGGCGGGTCCGGGCAGTCTTACACCATAAAAGAGTCTAACCTCGTGTCTTTACAACTGTTATGCTTTAGTTTAGGCCTAGGACCTCTCACATTGGGCCGACATTTGTGACTACTGGATTTGTCGGGCGGGTCCGGGCAGGTTTACATCACAAACGGGTCCAACCTCGTGTCCTAAGCATTGATTATTAATAATAATCCACTTTCCCCCAATTTTAATAATTCCCTACTTGAATTATTAATTACTTCCAATTTTTAACAATGTCCATAATTGACTCAATTATGGACATCCATTCATGGTATGCAAAATCTTACAAAATTGCACCCAATTTATTAATTCCTAATATTACCCCTACCCCACGTTTGAACGTTTATTCGCAAAATATATGTTAGACTCGAATAGCCTAACTCATAGCATAAAAGAGATTATCATAATAACAACATGTATATGTGACCAAATGAATCATAATAAGGGGTGAAACTTGCATATGTCCAACTTGCATAGATTATACATGTCATGGACCTAAAGGTGTCAACTTGTTCAAAATTCACCTAATATAATCTCAATCAATTTTCATAAACTTACATATGAACATGTGTGAATCAACATCATCTAATTATTTAACAACATGGTTTTATATGGGTACACCTAACTCAATAGGAAAATTCCCATAATCAAGTTTTATTTAATTATAGTTTCAAGTTTATGGGTACACCTAACCTAATAGGCAAATTCCCATAAACAAGATCCATTTAAATTAAGAAAAAAAAACATAACTTTAAGCATGATCCAACAACATCATGATTTTTCAACATAATATAGCATGATTTATAACATGGCATAGTATGATAGTATAACATAGCTTGACATGATTCTCAACATAGCACGACATAGCATAAGAGGATTTACAACATAGCATGACATAGCATATATAATTTACATCATACGACAACATAATAACATAATAAGAGATCCACAATATATAGAATTTACAATTACAAATCACATCACTTTCTTGGATCCATTCATAACTGAGTCAAATTAGTTTGTAATAGTCTTGTGAGAATCATCATACTCACCAACCAAAGAAAAGAATTAGAGAAAGAGAGATCTTTTGATTTGATTTGTGTAGATTTAGTTGTAGATGATTAGGCTTCCTCTTCTTAGTTTGTGACGGCTATGCTGAACTCCATGGCAGTAGCATGACGGTAGCTTCTCTAATTTTACAAGTGATTTAGGTCTAGGGTCTACCCACTTATTTATAGATTTTAGAATTCATTTAGGCCATTAGATTTAACCTAGAAATAACCGCAGCCGTTCAGACAAGATGGGGTTTATCTTGTTGACTCAGCAATGAGTCAGAAGTGACTCAGCAAACACTCAGCATATTAATAAACTTCTATTCATGTCATAAATATATATATATTTTCTACAATGTACATATTAGATACATCCCCCTTTACTTATTATTGTTTTTATGTACATATTAGATACATCCCCTCTCTCACACACTTATTAATATTTTTATATTCATATTAGATACATCCCCTCTCTTACATACTTATTAATATTTTTATATTCATAATAGATACATCCCCCCTCTTACATACTTATTAATATTTTTATATTCATATTAGATACATCCCCTCTCTTACATACTTATTAATATTCATATTAGATACATCCCCTCTTCTACACACTTATTATTATTTTAGCAACTTTAGTGTTAATAGAAAATTCGGGGTGTTACATATACGGAGGCTAACCATGGAGTAGTCCTCTTACTCTTCACGGGAATGAAATGGGTGCTCTTAGTAAGTCTGTCTACCACAACCCAAATCCCCGTATTACCCTTCCTTGATCTCGGTAACCCATCAATAAAGTCAATCGAGACACTTTCCCACTTCCATTGTGGGACCTCCAATGGGTGCAGCAACCCACCAGGCTTCTTTTGCTCTGCTTTTACTTGTTGGCACACCATGCATCTAGCGACAAACTCAGCCACATCCCTCTTCATGCCGGTCCAAAAGTAAACTCGTCTCATGTCCATGTACATCTTGTCCCCGCCGGGATGAATGGTCATCTTCGAATGATGTGCATCATCAAGAATGGCCTTCCTCAAATTCTCGTCCCGTGGTACACAAAGTCTACCGTCCCTACGTAACCAACCCTTATCAGCTAGGGTATACCTACTGAGATGGCTCGATGACTCCCCCCTTTTGAGCTTCTCTACTAACTCAACCAACTATGGATCATCTCGCTGTGCCTCACCAATCCGTCCCAAAAGCGTAGGTCTAACCTCTAAGGATGCTAGCAAACCGGGTACAAAGTCAATGGATGGTCTAAAGTCAAACGTAGAGATGAACTCTAAGCTTCGCCGCTCAACAAACAACGGACTCAAGGATAACCTTTTCCTACTTAAGGCATCTTCCACTACATTACCCTTGCCAGGGGTATATGCTATCTCGAAATCGTAGGACGCTAAGAATTCCATCCACCTTTGCTGCCTTAAGTTCAAGTCCTTCTGAGAGAACAAGTATTTTAGCGATTTGTGGTCAGTGAACAATTCGAATTTCTCGCCAAGAAGATAATGGCGCCAAGACTTAAGCGCGAAAACAATAGCGGCCAACTCTAAGTCATGTGTAGGGTAATTTCTCTCATGCACTCTCAACTGCCTTCCTCCATAGGCTATTACCCTTCCCTCTTGCATTAAGACTGCGCCTAGTCCTGTTCCACAAGCATCGGTATAAATGGTGAATGGCTTATTTCCATCTGGCAACACTAAGACTGGGGCTGTGGTCAAAGCTCTCTTTAAACGTTGGAATGCATCATCACAATCTACGTCCCATGTGAAAACTAAGTTCTTCTTTATCAAGCGTGTTAATAGGGCTGATATTTTTGCGAAGTCTTTGATAAACTTCCTATAGTAGTCAGCCAACCCTAAGAAACTCCTCACCTCGATAGCATTTTTAGGGACCTTCCAATCTTGGATGGCCACTACCTTCGCGGGATCCACAACTATCCTCTTTTGAAACTACGTGCCCTAAGAATTGCACTTCCTTCCTCCAAAAGTGACATTTAGAAAATTTAGCTTTAAGGCTATGCCCTCGAAGAGTCTCCAACACTTCCCTAAGATGTAGGGCATGCTCTTCCTCTCTTTTAGAAAAGATCAAGATGTCGTCCACAAAGACTACCACGAATTTATTAAGGTACTCCCTAAACACCCTACTCATCAAGTCAACAAAGTATGCGGGGGCGTTTGTTAAACCGAAGGGCATCACAAGCCACTCGAAGAAGCCGTCTGGAGTCCTAAAGGCAGTCTTGTCTATGTTATATTCAGCCACTCTCAACTGATGGAAACCAGTGGCTAAGTCCAACTGCGAAAACATTGAGGCGCCAACTAACTGATCGAAGAGATCGTCAATCCTTGGCAGTGGGTGCCTATTCTTCTTAGAAAGCTTATTAAGTTCTCTATAGTCCACACAAAGTCTAAGGGACCCATCTGCCTTCATGGAAAATACTACTGGAGCACCCTACTCCGATATACTATGTCTTATGAACCCCTTCTCAAGTAATTCTTTCACTTGCTTACTGAGTTCTCTTCTCTTTCTTGGAGCCATGTGGCACACTGGAAATGCAACTGGCTTTGCATTATCTACTAGATATATTCGAAAGTCTATCTCACGTTTTGGGGGTAAACACCTCATCGAAGACATCAACATATTCACGGACTATACGAACAGAATGTAAATCATCATCGGATGCGTCAAGGGATTCCAGGTAGCTAAGCATTACTGGACCTCTAGGGTCACTAGAAATATCAAGGGTCTTTCCACAATGAGTCAACAATCTAACTACCCTTCTTTCACAATCTAGGATGGCCCCGTATCTAGTTAGCCAATCCATACCTAGAATCAAGCCGTAGCCCATGAAGCCAAGAACAAAGGTGTTGCATTCAAACCCAATGCCCAAGATAAACACTCTCAAATGCCGACAAATCATAGAAAGATGAGCCGAACAACCAATAGGATTTGAGACTACTAAGGGTTATGTAACTAAACTGGTATTTAGGTGCAGTGTTTCAACTAATGATGTAGAGATAAACGAATGTGATGCGCCAGAATCGAATAAAGTATGGACAGGATGATCAAACAGAAAAAATATACTTTCAATGGAAATTGCTCTACCTCGTTCTTGCAGCAGTGGGACCACGAGAGCCTGAACTTAGCCCCTTGCCTGCCCTGGTGCCATAAGAGCCTGCACCTGTCCTCCCAAGGTAGACCCTGCCCTCTACCCTTTCCTTAGGCAGTCCTTAATCAGATGTCCCACTTCGCCACAGTGGAAACAATCAGTCTTCTTTTTCTTCCTACAATCTTTACTTAGATGGCCTGGTGTCCCACAGTTAAAGCATCTCTTCTTTCCCTTACCATTGTTGCATTTACCACCTTTCTTGTTCTGTTGTTGTTGTTGCGGTTTCTTTTGATCCCCTTTCTTCTCGGGTGCCTTATTAGCATTGGCGCCCTTCTCCTCTTCATGCATAAGCGCCATGTCAACTAGTCTCTCAAAGGTAACCCCTATGGGGATGTGGGTCATAGCTAACCCATGAAGCGGCTCGTTCAACCCCTTAACAAATATCAGGGCCTTCTTTTCTGGTGTATTCACCAAGTCCAAGCCAAATCTCGCCAACTGATTGAATTTGTTGACGTATTCTTTCACTGATAGATTCCCTTGCTTCAACACCAAAAACCTTTCCATGTATAGATTCTCTTCAGCCCATGAGAGAAACTTTGCCTCAAACCTCCGCCTGAAATCTGGCCATTTATCAACTGGATGCTCTCCATTAGTGACCTCCCACCAAAACAAGGCCTCATCCTTCATTAGCCAGGCAGCCAACTGAACCTTTCTTCCATCTTCCACTTCAAAGATCCCAAACAATTCTTCCACCCCCTTTAGCCAGTTTCGAGCTTCGACAAATGTCTTCGTCCCATGAAAAGGTTTTCCACCCATTACCCAAAAGTCCTTACATATCTTTGCAAAAGTATCGACACGGGGAGGAGGAGGAGGGGGAGGAGGAGGAGCATTTGCTGGACCTGCGGTGGTGGCCCTAGTCTCCAAATACCTCCTAAACCATCCTGGTATCGTTATTCCCGCAGGTATCTCGGGAATTCCAGACATGATGAAACGAAAAAGGAAAGATTCAATACAAAAGAACCGAAGGAAAGATATATGGCTCTTGGGGTTATGCTTTTTAAATAAGCTTTTCTCTTGAAAATACTTTCCTAAACATACTTTTGAAGGTACTTCTTTATAAAAGTGTTTTTGAAAAACAGTTTTTCAAAATTCATATTTGTTCTATTAACCTTCAGCTCTGATACCACGTGTAACACCCCACATCCATTAATGTCACCTACAAAGGGAATGCATTAACTTCTATGGAGCGTTTTAAGTGTGTATAGAACAGAAACTTAACAACAAGACAGATATAAACAGTACTTAAAACTTTAAAACTTTATTCATTGCAGCGGTAAACACATAAGTTTGATTACATCATCAAAAACCAGAGTCAAAGTACATAATATCCATCTTGACTAAGTCAAAGTACATAAATTGAAAGACATAACCCCAATACAAGATAGCCATAAATAAGATAGGCTGAACTTTTACTTCAGCGATCCAAGCAACTTCTAAAAGCAAGAGATACAGTTGTCCAAAATCAAGCTCCACTGGTGCTAGTTCCACCCTGAGCACCTAGGGGCGGGGGGGGGGGGGGAAGAGGTGGAAACAAAGGGGGTCCGACATAAAGTCTGGCGAGTGCGATAACTTTAACAATATAATTATCAAAATAACTAGGCTAAGGCATAAGTTGGAAAATAAGGAAATGACTGTGAACAATTGGGTATGACAGAGTAAACAAGGAAATAAGATGAACCAAGATAACGTTAAAGGCGCACCTAAGCCACTATAAGATAATTACTACACTGCACCACACCAAACACCCTAAAAGTTGATCCCGCCTATTAGACTTTAATAATGATAATGGTAGTTTCGTGTACCCCTAGTTGCCTTGATAGGTGCCGCCTGCCCCTATCTCCACTAGGTGTACCCACTACCCCCATGCGATCGACTCCCTAACTCGTAGATACCCGTGCTGGCCCCATGGTAGGGTGTATCACTCCCCAAAGTGGCAACCCGATACCACCAATAATGCACGGCTTATACCTACACGATGCAACAATGTCTTACCTACCAGCCCGGGCCCACACACGCACATGAACCCGTTGGACTTGCATTGCCACTGCTAACCCGTTTTGGCCTCTTTCAGTTAAGTCCAATATGCGTGTTCCATCCTCGACTTAGGTCGAGCCTACAAAGATACTTATGGGTTACTGGTTGAAACGGGCCCCCATTACTTGACACAAGCTATCCACCTAAGCCTGGTCCCCTCTAGTACATCCCACTTAACCCTATTCTTATTCATGTTCACTTACATGTTTCTAATTTTTGGTTAAGTGTTTCTAATCATATTTCAAATGCCACCCAAGGCACCTAATAAATTCCACATGCCACCCAAGGCACCCACTTAACCTCCTCATGTCCCACTACATGTTTATCTGGTTAAGTGTTTCTAAATTTATTAACACCGTAACCTTGTAAAGACCTCCCACATTAGACTGGCATTTGTGGCAGCTGGATTTGCTGGGCGGGTCCAGGCAGTCTTACAACACAAAAGAGCCTAACCTCGTGTCTTTACAGCTATCACGCATTTAGTTTATGCCTATGACCTCCCACATTAGACTGGCATTTGTGGCAGCTGGATTTGCCGGGCGGGTCCGGGCAGTTTTACACCACAAAAGAGCCTAACCTCGTGTCGTAGACGATTAATTACACCTAGTTAATCATCCCCCAATTTGAATTAATTTCCCTATTCAAATTATCAATCAATTCCAAATTTAACTATGGCCATAATTGACTCAATTATGTCCATCTATTTATGGTATGCAAAATCATACCAATTTCATCACAAATTTATTTTATGCCATTTAAGGCATTTATGCCAATTCTCAATATTAAATCTTTTGATATTATCCCATGGCCCTAAGTTGTACATTCGTTCGTTTAACGTAAAATATCGTTAGACTTGAATAGTCTAAATTATGAAATAAAGAGAAAACATCACAACATCATAGAAATAAAACTAGATCTAAACATAAGGGGTGAACTTGCATGTGTGAATAAGGTTCTTCATCACAAACTTGTATAAAAATACATATGTCATAGATCTAAATCTAAAGGTGTGAACTTGTTTAGGTAATAGTCACTAACTTGCATAAACCATGTATGTCATAGATCTAATCATAAGGTGTAAACTTGCATAGGCATGATTAATACCCCAAACATGTATATGTACTTGCATATGTGATTTATGCAACATAAACGATGGTGTAAACTTGCATCTAAAAATGTAAACTAGCATATAGAACTAACATATAACTCACACATGTCATAGCCTAACTTTAGATCCAATTTACACACATAAAACATGGGTCATGAAACATGTAAAGTTGTACATAATTTCATTAACTTGCATGTGATCCAGATCTAAACTAACATCTAGACTTGCATACATACATACATATGATTTAACATATGAATTAGTTCCAACAACATAACCAAACTAGCATATGAAACATCATTATGAATTTATTATATATAAGCCAATCATAAAATTACAACATAGATGATGACATCGCAACTTTACAATATACATGAAAACATCATAGAATTTACAACATAAATAATAACATGCGGTCAATAATTCACAACATAACCATATAATCTGCATCATAACTCAATCCAATTAAATCATTAATTATATTATTAAAGAAATCAAACTCACAACTCAAAGAAGGTCTTGAGTTCTGAAATCTGAGTTCTGAAGTTGAATTAGCTTTCCCTTGAAGAAGATTCAATGTTAGAGTTGAATAGAATTGAATTTGATTAGCTTTCTTCCTCTCTAATTGGTGGCGGCTATTCTAGGTTGCTAGGTGACGGCATGGAGGCCATGATTCTAATTTTTAATTTGATTTTAGGGTTTGAGTCTACATGTATTTTTATAGAGTTTATGATTAATTTAAGCCGTCTGATCAACCCAAAATTAACCCCAGCCATTCAGAGCAGATCAGAAACCCTAATGAGTCAGCATACAGTCATAAACAGGTCATTAATCAGATCTGCCCCGGGGGGGGGGAGGGGGGCAGGTCGACCCTATGGTCGACCTGGTGAGGGTAGGTCGACCCCCAGGTCGACCTGACCCTGGCGGGAAATTTCCCGCTGACCCATTCTGACTCTGAAATTTGAACTTTTGAAATCTATTTTGAATTTTTTGAAACTTCCGATGGCCATAACTTCTTCATATGAAGTCCAATTCATGCAAACTCGGACTCTATTTCAACCAGAATTCCAAGACGAACACAATGGCGTAACCCATTTCCCTTAATTCTCACATCTGAGAGTAGTTATTCTTTAATTTGTTACTTTAGTGTTAACAGAAATACGGGGTGTCACAAACATCGTAGAGAAGACTGCGTTGGCATTGTAGACAAATGCAAACGGTTCAGAATTTCGGAATAGAATGGAGGAGTGGATCCAAAGGTGAGAACTCCTCACTTAATTTTTCAGTTTAGTTATTTATTTTAGAACTGCATATATAAACTGCTCCCCGTCGTCCATAGACCATAGACGACTTGTTTGTTTGGTTGTGTGCTTGGATAGATTCGTTTGTGTGAATTTGGTTGGTGATGCGAAATGAAGTATATAAAAATATTCATGTTTAAAATAAATTGTTTAAACAATAAAATTCACAATTTATCGTAAGTAAATAAAACATTCGTATGTTGAATAAATTGTTTGAACAATAAAAATAACATTTTTATTGTATGTATGAAGTGTTAAAATACTCATGTGTTGAATAAATTCTTTGAACGATAAAAATAACATATTTATCATGTATGTGAAGTGTTAAAAATATTCATACGTTGAATAAATTGTTTGAACGATAAAATTCACATTTTATCATATATATGAAGTAAATAAAATATTCATATGTTGAATAAATTGTTTGAACGATAAAATTCACATTTTATCGTATATATGAAGTAAATATAACATTCATATGTTGAATAAATTGTTTAAACAATAAAAATAACATTTTAATTGTATGTATGAAGTATATGAAATATTCATGTGTTGAAAAAAATACTTTGAACGATAAAAATAACATTTTTATCATGTATATGAAGTAATAAAAATAGTCATACGTTGAAATGAATTCTAGTTTGTTAAAAAGAACATTTTTAACACATATATGAGTGTATAAAATAGTCACACCTTGAAATAAATATTAGTTCGCTAAAATTATCATTTTTAGCGTATGTATGGAATATATAAATTTTTCATACGATGGAAATATTATTAGTTCGCTAATAATATTATTTTTGGCTTATATATGGGTTGTGTGAAATTATATATGCGTTGAATGAATATATAAAAGCATCATATGAAAATGTACAAATAGACGTTGTATGAAAACATACATATACAATATATTGAACAGGTCATAGCAAGGAGGTAGAGAAGAGGAATAAAATTGTATGCCCGACAAATAGGTACATATTTACTGTTTTGTTTGGGTATGATGGTTTTATGAGCCGATTAGCTAGCCGCTTGGCTGTTTCTTTTTCTTTTTGGATTGGAGAGGCTTGTATGGCGATTTTGGGATTTTCCCGATGCTCCCGTACAGGGGATGTTATGGCGAAATTTTTCGAAAATTTAGGGTGTTAGCCAAATTTTTGAAGAATTTGAAAAGTTCTTAGAAACTGAAAAGGTGAAGAATTTGAGCTAGAATAGAAATTGAAATCGTTTTCAAATGATTTATAAAATACGTTTTAAAATGGAAATCGATGAAATGTGTATAATACATATAATATATATATATATATATTATATGGCTTGAATAGAATGCGCCGCGCAACGACCGTTCGCGAATTTCGACCATTGACTTTGAATTGACGTTTTGGGAGATCCGACCGTCGGATTCTCCTAAAATTGGAACATGTCCAAATCAAAATAGGAAAAGGTCGCTGTAAGTGCAGTTCAATGACCATTTATGGAAATCGACTATACGGACCTTGATAAAAATATTAATAATTTGTGTAAAATTAAAGAAAATGATTTGAAAAGAATTGGAATGAAAAATTCCATATTTGAAGAGATAAAAATATATTTTTATCGAAATGAACTAGTTATTAACTCGAATTATTATCCGATTATTTTTAAATAAATAAATTGGATTGAGAAACGGTTTTAAATAACCAGAATTTTCCAACGAATAAATTGGAATGGTTTGGAATGGAAATAATCTTCGGAATATTTCGATATTGGATTCCGTGATTATACGGATATTGTGATGGGAATTTGGAAGATATCGATATCGTTATTCCCGATATGATATCTGTTGGTTTCAGGATTTGATGCTGAACATAAGTCGATACTATCTCTATTCGAAACCTTATATTTAATGTCAAATTGGATTGATTGATTGTTTGGATTGTGCTCGACCAGTTTATGAGCAAAATATGCTTTTACATTTAGCATTGGGTTGGGTAGAAATATCTGTGTGCTAACGCCTTGTCAAACACTTCAGGATTTGACGATAAGATGTTTAGCGATGTGTTCGTTTCAAATTTAATGAATGATTTTGGAATGATGTTTTTCTTAAGTGAAAAGAAATATATTCCCGATTTTGGACAGGGAATGTTTTATAAAAATGTTTTATAAAACAGAAAGAATTTCGAGGCCTAAAACCCAATGATTTCTTAAAATGATTTAGAAACATATTATGGTTTTACATTGTGGTTCATCGTGTATCCGATTAGTTGATATTGATGATGTATCTGTTTGGTGGCGGAGAATTTATTCTCTTGCTTAACACCCTTCTTTGAGACGTACGAGCTCAAAGGTTATGTGAACTACTGATGAGAAGTACTATATTATGAAAGTACTTGTGATTATTATGTTGTGAAATGATTTTTCCTACTTCGGGATATGAAATGATTTGGTATATAGCTAAAGATTTGGTAACCCGGTCTACTAAAAGTATGGGTGGGACACAGTGCCTTAGGTTGAGTGGTCAGCGTGTAGCCTCTCCATGTGTGGGAGGTGCATATATATATATATATATATATATATATATATATATATATATATATATATATATATATATATATATCGAGTTGCATGGGTACGTACCCTTTTCTTTGTCTGAGGGGAGCCCGATATTTGGTTGCATATTTGTTTGTATGCATTGTTATGTTTGGGAATTCATATTTCCAAGGATTTGGTTTGAAAACCCGAAGTGAAATCTACTTTGATATAAAAGTTAGATACGTATTTCAAATGATTTGAAATAGAAATTGGGAAATAAAGTCCAAAGGAATTATTTCTGTAAATTTAATTGATTTGGAAAATCTAAGTGTGGTGATTAATCTAAATGGATAGATTGGGATATTGCATGTTGATTGATGCATAGTAGATCCATATCTATATTACTGATTGTTGTTTACACACTGGCGTTCATGGGGGTAAACCCTTTCCGCGTTAGCTGCATGGTCCTGTGATTTGTCTAATTATTAACTAAGTTAATTTTAACTGTTTAGAGTTTCTCACACTAGTCCCATGATTGACATGTAGTTTGTTTTTCCCTTGCAAACTCGGGTGCCCTTATTTTCCACATGGGTAGTCGAGTAGTTTATTTTACAGATATATAAGCAGGATTCTGGATTGAAGCTTAAAGCTGTGTCCAGAGCATTGATGATCTTCCGTTGTGTTACGTTTATTTATCTTCCGCTGTGCATTGTATTACATTTATTGTAAATTAATCTTCCGCTGTAGTATTATATTTATTCGTACTCTAATATTTCTGTACTCTGATGTAAGATTATTACAATGTTTATAAAAGTCTTCTGTTTTTTGTTCTGATGTGTTGTATGCCCAGAGTTAGCGTATCCGAGTTTCGAACGGTCTTGGTCGGTTTAGCGATCGATTTGGTTCGGGTGAAATCCGCATCGTTGTAGCTGGTATCAGAGCTTTGGTTAACTCAAATCTTTGAGGTGCAACTATTTAGAACATAATAAAAGACTAATCAGAGGTAGGATTAGTAATATCCTATAGAAGAATCCTCATTAGAGATAGAATCAGTAGCATTCTAGAATGAGTGACTCATTAGAGTTGGGGTTAGAAATGCCCTAGAACTTAAGCCATAATGAAAATAATGAAAGTTGCGTTGATTAGTAAAACAACTTTCAGCTTCGTTCCTTTTCGGGGACGAAAAGTTTTAAGTGGGGGAGATTGTAATAACCCGGAAAATCTGAGTCAATTTAAAATTTTTATTTTGGCAATTTTAATAAATTTTGAATATTTAAAATAATTTATTTTAAATAATAACGACGAGAAATTTATTTTG
Organism: Allium sativum; assembly: GCA_030737875.1. Classification (NCBI taxonomy): domain Eukaryota; kingdom Viridiplantae; phylum Streptophyta; class Magnoliopsida; order Asparagales; family Amaryllidaceae; genus Allium; species Allium sativum. The sequence goes on from JASFAX010000021.1 coordinate 18,932,298, forward strand.
AATTGAATTAGAACGTATATATTTATTTGAATCGACGTTAGAATATAATTATTTATTTTTAATTATAAAAGGAATTGAATATGGCACTATAGTTTGAAAATTCGATTTCAAAATTCAAATGGATGTACAGGATTCAAAATAAACTGGATTTTAGCGAAACCAAAAATATTTGAATCTATTTGAAAATATCTTTTCAACAAATCCGAAAAATTGAAATTTCTTAGCGGGAATCAAAAGTTACGCCCAGTTGAAAATTCTTAATAGTCGCTATGGAAATATAGCCCTTAAAAAAAAGCCATTTTGCAAATGACCTCTGTTTTCGACGAAACCACTTTTGTTGGATCCAGGATGTTAAGTTATTGCTAGATTCCAAAATTCGTAATTTTTGGGATTAATATGTGAGCATGGCAAAGGAAAACGTGTTTTAACAGTTTAAGTCAATTTGGATCGACCAGAAAATGACCACTTTTCAAAGGGTCTTCAAATTCAAGGAAATTAGTTTTGTTAGGACCGTATCTCAATACGAAGCTAGAAATAAATTTTTTTGGAATTTTTAGAATCATTATGTGGCCAGGTAGATTTAAATGTGCGTTCAAATTCAGTATATAGATTTATATTTTAATTTTAATGAAAACTGATCGAAACGATCGAAATGGCTCACGATACATATCCCATTATGTCCGGAACGGGGGTAATTAGTTAGCAACGACATGCGGTGGGTCTCGTTTGGAGTGAATAAAAAGTCAACCTTTTAAGAGAATTAAATTAAATAATTAATTATATAAGCTCCCCCTTCTTTCTCTCTCTCCTCACTCCAGATCCAACGCAGTGAGGAAAAAAAAAAGAACGCGACGATCATTGAAGCACCCGCTCCACCCTCAACGTCGATCCGTCGCCAACGCCAACCCCTCACCACCGCCATCTCCAGCGAACACACCCCCCCTCGAGCGCCTCTCTCTCCTCGCCCCCAAAAGCCGACCGCACCAAAACCTATCTCGAGGTGCCGCCAACCACCAGGAGAAGCTCCCGCCGCCTCAGCTCCACCCCAGCGTGCTGCGCCCCCTCTTCCTCTTCTACAACCAAAAACAACCGGTTAGCCTTCTTAATTTATTTTGTTTATACCTATTCAATTATTGTTTTTTTTAGATGAAAAAACTGATATTTTTATGTAAATAAAGCATTGAAAAAAACTGATTTTTTAATGTAAATAAAGCATTGAAAAAAAACTGATTTTTTAATGTAAATAAAGCATTAAAAAAATTATTTTTTAATGTAAATAAAGCATTGAAAAAAAACTGAATTTTTAATGTAGATAATAATAAAGTTATGATTTTTCTATATGAAGTAGTAGCATAAAGTTATGATTTTTCTATATGAAGTAGTAGCATAAAGATATGATTTTTCTATATGAAGTAGTATCATAAAGATATGATTTTTCTATATGAAGTAGTAGCATAAAGATATGATTTTTCTATATGAAGTAGCAAATTAAAAATACGATTTTTATTATATGAGAATTAAAATAAAAATACGATTTTTATATGAGTAACTTCGAAATAAAAATACTATTTTTATATGTATAACTTTGAAGTAAAATTTTGATTTTTATTATATGAACATCAATAAAAAGATGTGATTTTTTCAAGTAGAAAGATGAGAGTTTTATAAATAAAAAATGTGATTTTACAAGTAGAAAGACGAGAGTTTTATAAATAAAAAGATGTGATTTTTATAGCGTTGAGATAAAAACGTGATTTATAATATGAACAGCGTAAAGAAGACTGCGTTGGCATTGCAGACGAATGCAAATGGTTCAAAATTTCGAAATAGAATGGAGGAGTGGATCCCAAAGGTGAGAACTCCTCACTAAATTTTTCTGTTCAGTTATTTATTTTATAACTGCATATATAAACTGCTCCCCGTTGTCCGCAGACCATGGACGACTTGTTTGTTTGATTGTGTGCTTGGATAGATTCGTTTGTGTGAATTTGGTTGGTGCTGTGAAATGAAGTATATAAAAATATTCATGTTTGAAATAAATTGTTTGAACGATAAAATTCACATTTTATCATAGATATGAAGTAAATAAAACATTCATATGTTGAATAAATTGTTTGAATAATAAAAATAACATTTTTATTGTATGTATGAAGTGTTAAAAATACTCATGTGTTGAATAAATTCTTTGAACGATAAAAATTACATATTTATCATGTATGTGAAGTTTTAAAAATATTCATATGTTGAATAAATTGTTTGAACGATAAAATTCACATTTTATCATATATATGAAGTAAATAAAATATTCATATGTTGAATAAATTGTTTGAACGATAAAATTCACATTTTATCGTATATATGAAGTAAATAAAACATTCTTATGTTGAATAAATTGTTTGAACAATAAAAATAACATTTTTATTGTACGTATAAAGTATATGAAATATTCATGTGCTGAAAAAAATACTTTGAACGATAAAAATAACATTTTTATCATGTATGTGAAGTAATAGAAATAGTCATATGTTGAAATGAATTCTAGTTTGTTAAAAGTAACATTTTTAACATATATATGAGTATATAAAATTGTCACACCTTGGAATAAATATTAGTTCGCTAAAATTATCATTTTTAGCGTATGTATGGAATATATAAAATTGTCATACGATGGAAATACTATTAGTTCGCTAATAATATTATTTTTGGCTTATATATAAGTTGAGTGAAATTATATATGCGTTGAATGAATATATAAAAGCGTCATATGAAAATGTATATATAGACGTTGTATGAAAACATACATATACGATATATTGAATAGGTCATAGCAAGGAGGCTAGAGAAGAGGAATAAAATTGTGTGTCCGACAAATAGGTACATATTTACTGTTTTGTTTGGGTATGATGGTTTTATGAGCCGATTGGCTAGCCGCTTGGCCGTTTCTTTTTCTTTTTGGACTGGAGAGGCCTGTATGGCGATTTCGGGATTTTCCCGGTGCTCCCGTACAGGGGAGGTTATGGCGAAATTTTTCAAAAATTTAGGGTGTTAGCCAAATTTTTGAAGAATTTGAAAAGTTCTTAGAAACTGAAAAGGTGAAGAACTTGAGCCAGAATAGGAATTGAAATCGTTTTCAAACGATTTATAAAATACGTTTTAAAATGGAAATCTACGAAATGTATATAATACATATATTATATATATTATATGGCCTGAATAGAACGCGCCGCGCAGCGACCATTCCCTAATATCGACCATTGACTTTGAATTGACGTTATGGGAGTTCCGGCCGCCGGATTCTCCTAATACCAGAACCATTGGGTTCATATCGAAAAGAGCTTTCCAATGGATATTAGAGATTTGAAATCTAATGGTGGGATTTGGAATTATGTCCAAATCAAAATAGGAAAAGGTCGCTGTAAGTGCAGTTCGATGACCGTTTATGGAAATCGATTGTACGGACCTTAATAAAATTATTAAAAATATTAATAATTTGTGTAAATCAAAAAAATGATTTGAAAAGAATTAGGATGAAAAATTCCATATTTGAAAAGATAAAAATATATTTTTATCAAAATGAACTAGTTATTAACTCGAATTATAATACGATTATTTTTAAATAAATAAATTGGATTGAGAAACAATTTTAAATATCCAGAATTTTCCAACGAATAAATTGGAATGGTTTGGAATGGAAATGATCTTCGAAATATTTCGATATTGGACTCCGTGATTATACGGATGTTGTGATGGGAATTTGGAAGATATCGATATCGTTATTCCCGATATGATATCTGTTGGTTTCAGGATTTGATGTTGAATATAAGTCGATACTATCTCTATTCAAAACCTTATGTTTAATGTCAAATTGGATTGATTGATTGTTTGGATTGTGCTCGACCAGTTTATGAGCAAAATATACTTTTACATTTAGCATTGGGTTGGGTAGAAATATCTGTATGCTAATGCCTTGTCAAACACATCACGATTTGACGATAAGGTGTTTAGCGATGTGTTCGTTTCAAATTTAATGAATGATTTTGAAGTGATGTTTTTCTTAAGTGAAAAGAAATATATTCCCGATTTTGGGCAGGGAATGTTTTATAAAAATGTTTTATAAAACAGAAAGGATTTCGAGGCCTAAAACCCAATGATTTCTAAAGTGATTTAGAAGTGTATTATGGTTTTACATTGTGGTTCATCGCGTATCTGATTAGTTGCTACTGATGATGTATCTGTTTGGTGGCGGAGAATTTATTCTCTTGCTTAACACCCTTCTTTGAGACGTACGAGCTCAAAGGTTATGTGATCAATAGTGAATAATCATATGAGTGAACTGCTACTGTGAAGTACTATATTATGAAAGTACTTTTGATTATTATGTTGTGAAATGATTTTTCCTACTTCGGAATATGAAATGATTTGGTATGTGGCTAAAGATTTGGTAACCCGGTCTACTAAAAGTATGGGTGGGATCTAGTGCCTTAGAGTAGTGGTCAGTGTGTAGCCTGCTCCATATGTGGGAGGTGTGTGTGTGTATATATATATATCGAGTTGCTTAGGTACGTGCCCTTTGCCTTGTACGAGGAGAGCCCGATATTTGGTTGCATATCTGTTTGTATGCAATGTTATGTTTGGGAATTCATATTTCCAAAGATTTGGTTTGAAATCCCGAAGTGAAATCTACTTTGATATAAAAGTTAGATATGTATTTCAAATGATTTGAAATAGAAATTGGGAAATAAATTCCAAAGGAATAATTTTTGTAATTTGAATTGATTTGGAAAATCTAAGTGTGGTGATTAATCTAAATTGGTAGATTGGGATATTGCATGTTGATTGATGCATAGTAGATCCATATCTATATTACTGATTGTTGTTTATACACTGGTGTTCATGGGGATAAGCCCGTTCCACGTTAGCGGCGTGGTCATGTGATTTGTCTAATTATTAACTAAGTTAATTTTAACTGTTTAGAGTTTCTCACACCAGTCCCACGACTGACCTGTAGTTTGATTTTCCCTTGCAAACTCGGGTGCCCTTATTTTCCACACGAGCAGTTGAGTAGTTTATTTTACAAATATATAAGCAGGATTCTGGATTGAAGCTTAAAGCTATGTCCAGAGTATTGATAATCTTCCGCTGTGTTACATTTATTTATTTTCTGCTATGCATTGTATTACATTTATTGTAAATTAATCTTCCGCTGTAGTATTATATTTATTCGTACTCTGATATTTCTGTACTCTGATGTAACATTATTATGATGTTTATAAAAGTCTTCTGTTTTTTGTTTTTATGTGTTGTATGCCCAGAGTTAGCGTATTCGGGTTTTGAACGGTCTTGGTCGGTTTAGCGATCGATTAGGTTCGGGCGAAATCCGTATCGTTACAAAAATAGTACAGTTTTAAAATAATAATCCAAACCGAACCAAATATTCATATTTCTTAAATTGATTTTATATTAATTCGGATTTCGAATTTCAATTCAACTTAAAACTCAAAACGGTATAAATCTCTTATTTAAACAAGGTGTTTAAATTAGTTTACAACATATAATTCGAATTTCAAACCATTTATTTCAATTTGATTTAAAACTTAGAACACATTTCTATGGTTTAAAATTTATTTAGGTTAAATATTAGGTTTTATCATTTAACTCAAATTTCTCAAAATTCAATTTTTTTTTGTTAAAACAATAAGCCATTAAAGTTAAAATAAAAATCTTATATTAATTAAATCTTTAAATTAAGTCAAATCATCCATTCAATTAATTTAAACAAATTAATCTTACAATTTTGAATTAAAACTGTGACAACCCAAACCCCCGATCAAGGGTGGAAAGGATAGTCGTTGGAATATAACACATTAATCACAACAGCATAACACAGAACATAGCATAACATCGGATAATAATGTATATAAGTTTACATCAAAGAATAATATCAGATTTTACAACATCGCATGATCATAATTATACATAATAGATTCTTAGCTAACAAATAATTACACAGCGAAATCAAAGATAATTAACATAGCAGAGTCTGGTACAGTCAAAAGGAAGCATTCAAACATTGCTCCAGATTCAAAACTAGCTACCAAAAATCCCGTACACATCCAAAAGAAAGTAAGCTAATGACCCGTTTACTTGGTTTCCTGTGTAAAAATATAGGCACCTAAGTTTACAAAGGAAAAAAAGTTACGAGTCAGTCATGGGACTGGTATGAGAAACCCTATAGTTAACTTAACTTATTTAAAATAAGGCATATCACGGGACCACGCCATATAACATGGAACTCCTCTACACGAATGCTAGTGCATAAAATCACGCAATGCTTTTGGTAAAAGAAGCCATTATAAGACTCAAGTCCCATCACGCAATGCAAGCGCAATCCGAAGGATAGAGTATTACCTTATAATGGCCAAACATGCTTGATATAAGAAACTAATTTAATATTATTACTAGTGTCAACGTGTTGAAAACAATTACGAAAATAAATATATCAATCTTAGAGGACATAATACCCATCCTATTATGTCGCCATATGTGTACAACTAAAACCATAAAGTCTCATATTGGAAATTGGGTTCCATCATGAGCCTAGGCAAAGGATCTTCCTCGTCCTAACTTTGGCATGTCTCTAGCCAAATGTTACAGGGAAAATAACATCCCTTGGCACGACGGAGTCAGTCCATATATTCCCATGGATTGGACAATTGCCTGAACATAACGTTTCCCGGTCCTACAGGACATCCTGGTCAGTACATTGACCATCTTCCGAGGTGCCTCGATTCCAACATCTACATAAGTAAACTGCCTGGGCTCCATACCATGGCATCATTTTTAGCTAGATAGAAACGTATGTCCTCTCTACAGTCCTTCATCCCGTTTTTGACTCATATGGGTGTGTGAAGCTCGCAAATTAACGCACCACAAAGCTCTGCTTTTCAACAAAAGCTTTCATCTATCTGCCAGCAGCACTTAGCATGTCACACAGTCATTCCATACAATACAAATGATGTCTATCAACTTATAACCTCTAAGATCATACGTCTTAGAGAAGGGTGTTAAGTTAAGAGAATAAATTCTTCGCCACCAAACAGATATGTATTTAGTAGAGATCAATGAACATAGCACATAATACCATGTCAAAAATACATCCATATAAGTTCGTTATGGGTCTGAATGAAACCGAAGACACCTTATTCCTCATCCCATATGTCCAGTACAGGAGAGAGGCCCTTGCACATCTGGCCAATCAACAGGTATGTGTAGACCATTGCCGCTATAACCCCTTTAAGGTAGCTACCCAAATCTAGGCCATCGACAGCAATCCATTCGATGTGAAATTTTTTGGTTTTGCACTGTCTTCAATGTCTTCTACTTTTAATCGTCGTACAATCATTCGAAGGTGGGGTCCTAGATGTGGAGTAGGAAGGTGGCAGGAGTGGAAAGTTGAGTGTTTGAGGGGGTTATGTGCGAAAATTAGGTAAAAATGGAGTTTCTAGGGTTTTTGGAGGAAAGAGGGGCCACAACAAGGGAGGATGAGAGAGGGTTGCACAAGCTAGTGGGCATATGGGAAGAGAGCGGCGGCAGTCAGGTGGAGGGGAATTGGAGGAGGGTGGCCATAAATGAAAGATGAGGAGGTGGGGTTTAAAAGGAGAAGAAGAAAAGAAAAGGAGGAGAGGGAAGAAGAAAGGGATGGTTCGTAAAAGAGGAGGAGGTGCGGATCAGTGACAAGTCAGTAAGGGAAGAGTGGGGAAGAAAAACACCTAGTCCCCTTGATCGCGCGCCACCTTAAAATGGTGTTTTGGGCTTAGGTTCTTAATTCAAACGTTGAAGTGTTTTAGTTCAACGTTACGTCTTCTGCTTGTGTGAAAAAACGACAATTCAATTTTCACGAAACTTGTACCCAAACATAAAAGTAAGTTCGGATCCAACAGAACAGGTCTCATCGAGTTTAGAGTTCATTTGACCCTCCGTTTTAATTTTTTATCGCGTTTCCGCTTAATTTCAATCGGTTGACCCGATGTGCGTGTAATTCTCGCATGCTCACATAATGACTCCAAAAATTATGAAATTTTGAACTCTACCATTGTAACAACCCGTATTTTCAATAACCTGTTATAACATAAATGGAGGCAGAATTAAACTGTAAAATCTGAATCAAGGGAAACGGGCTATGCCATTGCGTTCGTCTCGGAAAAATACGCGAAATAGAGTCCGAGTTTTCGAAAATCGGAGTCCGTATGACCAAGATATGGCCTCGCGAAGTTTCACGAAAAATTCCCAAATTAAAGTATACTTAATTAAGTGAAATGGGTTGCGCAGAGAAATATATATATATATTGATATATATATATATAATTGAAAATTAAATAAATAAATATGCAAAAATGTTCAAAACAGCGAATTGGGAGAGGGGAATAACCGAACCGGCCGATTTTTGAGGTCGACCCTAGCCCGCTGGGTCGACTAGGGGTTAATCCAGGGTGTTTGGTTGTCAACCCGTGGGCAGATTCGCTCAAATGCAGATTTTGCATTTGGATGGTTCTCATGGTTCATCTTTAATCTAAAGGCCCTAGATGGTTCCTACACTTGACTTCTTCCCCAAGACATGCTTTGATGGCTTGGATTGAATCTAGGTTTAATCCTATGGCCTAAAACACTTGCCTAATCTATAAATAAGACCCTAACCTATCCTAAATCCTCATTATTCATTCATGCAACTAAACTATGGCAAAATTGCTCCTCTCATGGCCTCCACTCAAAATCCTAGCCTCCACTTCATTTCTATGAGAGGTTTCATGATCATGAGAGTGTTAGAGAGTTTTTATGTTAGTATGAGAGCCTCTCAAGTTGATTTCAAGGCTAAAGCTTTGATCTTTGTTCATAAAGATGGGGTTTTGATTGATTTGGAGCTTTCATTTTTGGGTTTTAGGATGATGACATGCATAGGCTTTGTCTCAATCTTTCATCTAATCGATTTGTGCCTTCATAGCAATGTAAGCCCTTTCCCTACTCTTAGATATTAACTATGAAGTTAAATGTTCATGTTGCAAGTTTGGGTTTGATCATTGAGAATGATACATGCTATCATGTCATGCAAGTTTATGAAGTCATTATCTTGATCTCATGAGCTAAAAGCTACAACCTTTATGTTGAAATGTTGCATTATGCAACATGAGAACCTTCATAATCTTTATGTCAACTTGCATATGAAGTCATAACCCTTATATGATGATATATGCGAGTTACTAGTCATCATTCCATGTCTTTTGTCACCATGATTCGTTTATGTGCCAAGTTTGGGTTTATGCATGTTTTTGAGGCTTAAGAATGTAACATGCAAGCTAATGAACACATTTGGGCCTCATTTGCCACCATGATTAACTTGTGGCTTAATATCCATTTTTGTCATGCCTTTGTCAAGTCTCTTCTTTTAATCCATTACGTTGTTGCGAACGTATATGCGAGTTTAAAAGCGTTGGGGTCACATTATGGGAAAACATAATGACATGAACATGATGTGGGTAAATGGGTATAAACATGACAACGTGTAACGTTAAATATGACATGTGTTTATACTTGAAAACATGACTTGAAATATAACATGGAAGTTGACATGTAAGTATGCATAAAAACACAAGCTTGGGAATTTACCTATTAAGTTAGGTCTACCCTTTGGGAATTTACCTATTAAGTTAGGTCTACCCAAATGCTTGAAAAACTTGTAACATGTTTTGGAAACATGATGAACATGACACTTAGATAATATAAGTGTGGCCAACTCGAGGTTGGGTTGAGTTTGCAACGTAAAACTACCCGGAACCGACCGGCCTAACTAGTAGTTGCAAACAATAAGACCCAATGTGAGAAGTTGGTCATGTTGTGCTTGAACCCGAGGTTAGACCAAGTTGTGGTGTAAAACTACCCGGAACCGACCGGCTTAACTAGTAACCACAACAAAGTCTAATGTGAGAGGTTGGGGTGCATTAAGTAATTAATGCCACATGATAGGGTTAAGTTAATTTGATTAATGACTCTTAACCAAATATGACATGGACAAAGGGGTTAAGTAAATTGATTAGGCTAATGATACTTAACAAAACATGACAAGGTTGGGTGGGTTAAGTAACTTGATTTTCCTAATGACACTTAACCATTTTTATACGACTAGTGGACGGGGTTGAGTTAACCAACACTTAATCAATCCAACACGATAATTTGGTAAGGTTAAGTAAGTTTTCTTAATGACACTTAACCGAAAGATACAGTTAATGGATGGGGTTAAGATTAGACTCAACTAGTCTAAACATGATAATCGGATGGGGCTAAGTTAGCCTAGACTTAATTAATCCCACTTGGTAGTTTAATGGGGTTAAGTTAAACACTTAACTAATCTAACTCGTTAATTTGATGTGGTTAAGTGACCTATACTTAACCAATCTAACCTGTTAATTTGATGTGGTTAAGTGACCTAAACTTAACCAATCTAACTCGTTAATTTGATGTGGTTAAGTGATCTATACTTAACCAATCTAACTCGTGAATTTATTGAGGTTAAGTTAACCCATACTTAACCAATATAACGTGAAAACATGATAAGGCTAAGTCATGAATCGCTTGAATACACTTGACCGGTTTGACTAAGTAATTTGATAGGGTCAAGTTAATATATACTTAACCAACTTGAGCATGGTTTGTAGGGTTAAGTCTTGAACTTGGATACTTAGCCAATTTTGACATGATTTGTAGACGGGTTAAGTCTCGAACTTGGATACTTAGCCAATTTTGACATGATTTGTAGAAGGGATTAAGTCATGAACTTAAGTGACACTTAATCTGTTATATAAACACTAATTCGGAGGATTAGGTGGGTAACTGTAGTTAACAAGGATAACGGGAATAAGGCTAAGTGGTAAACTTAGTTGAAGAATAACTATGTAATGATTCTTAGTCAAGGAAATTTGGACCAGTTCATAGATAAATGAGTAACCTGATACGGTAGGTCATCGTTTAAGTATACGAGTAGGAGCAAGTATCTGATTTAGATAAAGGCTCCAGCGAACTGGGTAGCGAAGCAGCGGCTTCGGGGGAACGTGAGGATATTCTTGGGATCCCTCTGTGAGCTGTCAGGTGATCATACTAGGCTCATGAGAGGTTAAGGTCTGCGTTAGAAGAACCAAGAGTATGCCTTGGTTGCTATACGAGCAACCTAAAGACGGGGATGGATAGGGGATAGTCGACGATACACGGTCGTACCCTAGATAGCATTTTCGTCAGGCTACCTACCATCTTTGGTCAAGCGTGTACGTACGGAAAGGCAGAGAACACCCAATAGACCATAATTGCTATCTAATTATGGTTGCGGTAAGGCTTGGATGTGGGTTGGCCAGTGTTGTGTTCTCATACAGGATTTATCCTGTCTTGTCTTTCACTAGTTGAGGGAGGGGTCGCGTGGGACCATAGCCACGTATAGAAAAACAGACCTTAGCATCTGCATCGGCAGATAAATCGAAAGCTCCCGACCGAGTCCTGTATTTCCTGGTCTGCCCTGTGACAGGACTCGGATGGCACGATGTGATACATGTGCATACATTCATGGAAAACGATTCACGATGAATGCGTGGGAAAAAGGGCGCGGTTGACGGTTAGCGTAAATCCCAGTGGCCCTGGGTGGTTGAACCAGAACCGAGATACGAAAACGTGCAATAGGTAAGCGTAATCCCTAGTAGCCCTAGGTAGCATAAGTCCTAGTTGTACAAACGATAATTCATGCTGGAAGACCCTAGCTAGGTTTAGGGTAACAGTCCAAACCGATCTTAAGGATCCTGGAACTATGTTAAAGTAGTATAGAACCTCATGGGAAAGCCCGTATGGTCTACGGCAAGGGACTGAACACTTTCATGGAATAAAACATACGAGTTGAGTAACCTATATATGCGATATATTAGGTTGACATGGACCATTATACGACTTTTGAGTAAGGATCATTCGCGGATAACACATGATACAGTTGGGATACTAGTACGGTAGGTGCAGAGCAGATGTACAGGATAGATACCATGGGACGTTATACGTGATAGATATCTTGGGGATATTATACTTGATAGAAACCTGACGATGTGATACCTTGTTTTATCTTGACATCGTAATTTATCATGACACCTTAGTTTATCTGAGTTCAGTAGTTCATCCTGTTATTTTGATTTAGCTTATCTATCTTGTTATCATGCTTATGTTCATCTCAGTTTCTCATGTCAGTTAACTTTACTAGTTTTTATGCTAATAGTAGATAGGGCTTACTCAGTCTTTTTGACTGACCCGTTTTGTTTTGCCTCTTTTCTTCCGTTTCCCCCCCAGGTTACAGGGAGGAAATACTGCTGTTTAGTTCGGACTTCTTCTGCTTGAAGGTCATCATGGATGGCTTGGACTTTCCTTGGCTATGGCTACTTTACTGTTTTTACTTGGGGAATAATTTATGAAAAAGTCTTTATGCTTCTTTATTATTGCAAGACAGGTTTTGATGTACTCTGATGTAAAAGGCTTTAGACCTTAATTATTAATGTTTATGAAAGTTTGATTTTACTTCCGCTATGTTATATGTTCTGTCTTGTGATATTTCTGTGCATGTTTACCAATAATGCCCCTCTAAAGCTAGTGCATTCCTTTGCGAGTGACCCTAGCAGAGGCGGGGTGTTAATTTGGTATCAGAGCAGAAGGTTACTAGACCGGGAAAAAGTTTTTAAAGACCTTCTGAAAATTATTTGAAAATCGTTTACAAAGAAGCATTTTTCAAGAAATTTTCTTTTAAAAGAAAAAGGCTATTCCCCAAAGGCCATTAGCACTATCCTCGTTTCCTTAATTGAATCTCTTTTCCTTTCTTTCCTCCATCTGTAGTCACAGTGGTTTTAACTGCGACTAGTCTTTTCTATCTACGAAAGTGCTTTCCATGCGATGGAGGTGGTTCTCGGGAGACCAGTGGCCGCGTTATAAGGAAGGATAGTGAGAAAGAGGATAAAGGATACAGGCTTAAGGATGAGCAACTTGTTGGTATGGCTTAGTCCTCAAAGGAGGGAGAAAGATGAACAACGAAACCCATGACGAGAGAGTACCTTTGGCATGGTAAAACGGGGTGGATAGTTAAGTATTATGGGACAAGGACAAGATCATCGGGAGGGCAGTAGTATGCTCTCATTTCTAGAGTACCTCGGAAGGAGGGTAACGATCTTGTTAAAGTTTTAGCTTTTCTTCTCTATCATCCCGTTAGGACTTCGTTGTTCGTATCATTTAAGTCTGCTTCGATAGTTGAGTCTCTGCACCTTAAGTACTAGCGTAATAGAGGATCCCATTTTTATCTCAAAGTCCTATTGGAGAATCAGTCCATTTATACATGACTTGTTTGGATTTGGGAATGTCTATGCCAAGTGTTGAGTTTGGAAATAATGCTTATGTTTATAAGCTATGGATGGATACTAGGGATGAAGTGGTTATCCAGTAGGGGGTGCCACTCTCGGTTTTTGATAGGAGGGTAGTTAGACCATTTGACTAGCCTTGGTAATACCCTCGAAGTATCGTGTAACCTTTTTGAGGTTCTGTCATGACTAGTTACTTAGAATCCCTTGATGCCTTTATTGGAAATTTGAAGCCCGATCGAGTGGTGTTCGCCGATAAGACGGATGGTTTACTTCATTTATGCATGGGTTATAGAGATCACCCTAGTAAGTGCGCTTGATAACCTGGTTGGCATCTGTTTACTTTCAAGAGGAAGTTCTTCTACAAGAAATACCCTGTGGTACGAGGTCCGAGATTCACTAGTGAATTTTGGAAAGCTTGCATGAGATCATGAGTACGCAGTCATATTTGCGTCAAGTATTCTAGGAAAAGGATAAGTGCAAGTGGAACGAGAGGCGACGAAGAAATGAGTTCCAGCTCATGTTATGGAAACAGGAATAAGAAGCTACAAAATCGTGAAGTTAAAAGACGACTTTGATGGTCAAAGACTAGATACGCGCATGATATCTCTTTTTGGGAGTATATCCTTGATCCCTGTTTTCTGTAGAGCTTACTTGTATGCTATCTTTTGTGGACATCCTCTCGGTCCTATTTTCTGTTACAAACCCCGTAAGGAGTTTGTCCTGTTTATCTTCTCGACCCTGTTTCAGGGAATCCTAGGTAGAACCCTATGGATGTAAACATGTATTTGAAACATGTTATGATTGATATGGTTGCAAGTGGTTGCACGTGGATGCGCGAATACACATTAGATACTAGCTCGACTCGGTCACATTTCATATTGCATATGCACGAGTATTTATACTTGTTTATGGATGAAATCGAATGTATTATCATGCGGTTGTCGCATATGAATGAATGATTGTGCACGCATATAGTATCTATATGGCTAGGACTATTTGCATACATGTTGGATTCATGGCACTATACATATTTTGCATTAGAAAGATTATTCAGGCCTGATCATTAGCATTAGCTAAGGAACATGTACACACACGTTTTGCATATATTCATACAGCATTAGAAATCATCTAAGGACAATGGTTGCTTGTGGATGATGATTTGAGTAGATGGATGATGGATGGTAGGATATGTTCTTCCTAACTTGGAGATTTCGGGGACGAAATCCTAAAAGGTGGGGAGAATGTAACAACCCGTATTTTCAATAACCTGTTATAACATAAATGGAGGCAGAATTAAACTGTAAAATCTGAATCAAGGGAAACGGGCTATGCCATTGCGTTCGTCTCGGAAAAATACGCGAAATAGACTCCGAGTTTTCGAAAATCGGAGTCCGTATGACCAAGATATGGCCTCGCGAAGTTTCACGAAAAATTCCCAAATTAAAGTATACTTAATTAAGTGAAATGGGTTGCGCAGAGAAATATATATATATATTGATATATATATATATATAATTGAAAATTAAATAAATAAATATGCAAAAATGTTCAAAACAGCGAATTGGGAGAGGGGAATAACCGAACCGGCCGATTTTTGAGGTCGACCCGAGCCCGCTGGGTCGACTAGGGGTTAATCTAGGGTGTTTGGCTGTCAACCCGTGGGCCGATTCGCTCAAATGCAGATTTTGCATTTGGATGGTTCTCATGGTTCATCTTTAATCTAAAGGCCCTAGATGGTTCCTACACTTGACTTCTTCCCCAAGACATGCTTTGATGGCTTGGATTGAATCTAGGTTTAATCCTATGGCCTAAAACACTTGCCTAATCTATGAATAAGACCCTAACCTATCCTAAATCCTCATTATTCATTCATGCAACTAAACTATGGCAAAATTGCTCCTCTCATGGCCTCCACTCAAAATCCTAGCCTCCACTTCATTTCTATGAGAGGTTTCATGATCATGAGAGTGTTAGAGAGTTTCTATGTTAGTATGAGAGCCTCTCAAGTTGATTTCAAGGCTAAAGCTTTGATCTTTGTTCATAAAGATGGGGTTTTGATTGATTTGGAGCTTTCATTTTTGGGTTTTAGGATGATGACATGCATAGGCTTTGTCTCAATCTTTCATCTAATCGATTTGTGCCTTCATAGCAATGTAAGCCCTTTCCCTACTCTTAGATATTAACTATGAAGTTAAATGTTCATGTTGCAAGTTTGGGTTTGATCATTGAGAATGATACATGCTATCATGTCATGCAAGTTTATGAAGTCATTATCTTGATCTCATGAGCTAAAAGCTACAACCTTTATGTTGAAATGTTGCATTATGCAACATGAGAACCTTCATAATCTTTATGTCAACTTGCATATGAAGTCATAACCCTTATATGATGATATATGCGAGTTACTAGTCATCATTCCATGTCTTTTGTCACCATGATTCGTTTATGTGCCAAGTTTGGGTTTATGCATGTTTTTGAGGCTTAAGAATGTAACATGCAAGCTAATGAACACATTTGTGCCTCATTTGCCACCATGATTAACTTGTGGCTTAATATCTATTTTTGTCATGCCTTTGTCAAGTCTCTTCTTTTAATCCATTACGTTGTTGCGAACGTATATGCGAGTTTAAAAGCATTGGGGTCACATTATGGGAAAACATAATGACATGAACATGATGTGGGTAAATGGGTATAAACATGACAACGTGTAACGTTAAATATGACATGTGTTTATACTTGAAAACATGACTTGAAATATAACATGGAAGTTGACATGTAAGTATGCATAAAAACACAAGCTTGGGAATTTACCTATTAAGTTAGGTCTACCCTTTGGGAATTTACCTATTAAGTTAGGTCTACCCAAATGCTTGAAAAACTTGTAACATGTTTTGGAAACATGATGAACATGACACTTAGATAATATAAGTGTGGCCAACTCGAGGTTGGGTTGAGTTTGCAACGTAAAACTACCCGGAACCGACCGGCCTAACTAGTAGTTGCAAACAATAAGACCCAATGTGAGAAGTTGGTCATGTTGTGCTTGAACCCGAGGTTAGACCAAGTTGTGGTGTAAAGCTACCCGGAACCGACCGGCTTAACTAGTAACCACAACAAAGTCTAATGTGAGAGGTTGGGGTGCATTAAGTAATTAATGCCACATGATAGGGTTAAGTTAATTTGATTAATGACTCTTAACCAAATATGACATGGACAAAGGGGTTAAGTAAATTGATTAGGCTAATGATACTTAACAAAACATGACAAGGTTGGGTGGGTTAAGTAACTTGATTTTCCTAATGACACTTAACCATTTTTATACGACTAGTGGACGGGGTTGAGTTAACCAACACTTAATCAATCCAACACGATAATTTGGTAAGGTTAAGTAAGTTTTCTTAATGACACTTAACCGAAAGATACAGTTAATGGATGGGGTTAAGATTAGACTCAACTAGTCTAAACATGATAATCGGATGGGGCTAAGTTAGCCTAGACTTAATTAATCCCACTTGGTAGTTTAATGGGGTTAAGTTAAACACTTAACTAATCTAACTCGTTAATTTGATGTGGTTAAGTGACCTATACTTAACCAATCTAACCCGTTAATTTGATGTGGTTAAGTGACCTAAACTTAACCAATCTAACTCGTTAATTTGATGTGGTTAAGTGATCTATACTTAACCAATCTAACTCGTGAATTTATTGAGGTTAAGTTAACCCATACTTAACCAATATAACGTGAAAACATGATAAGGCTAAGTCATGAATCGCTTGAATACACTTGACCGGTTTGACTAAGTAATTTGATAGGGTCAAGTTAATATATACTTAACCAACTTGAGCATGGTTTGTAGGGTTAAGTCTTGAACTTGGATACTTAGCCAATTTTGACATGATTTGTAGACGGGTTAAGTCTCGAACTTGGATACTTAGCCAATTTTGACATGATTTGTAGACGGGATTAAGTCATGAACATAAGTGACACTTAATCTGTTATATAAACCCTAATTCGGAGGATTAGGTAGGTAACCGTAGTTAACAAGGATAACGGGAATAAGGCTAAGTGGTAAACCTTAGTTGAAGAATAACTAAGTAATGATTCTTAGTCAAGGAAATTTGGACCAGTTCATAGATAAATGAGTAACCTGATATGGTAGGTCATCTTTTAAGTATACGAGTAGGAGCAAGTATCTGATTTAGATAAAGGCTCCAGCGAACTGGGTAGCGAAGCAGCGGCTTCGGGGGAACGTGAGGATATTCTTGGGATCCCTCTGTGAGCTGCCAGGTGATCATACTAGGCTCATGGGAGGTTAAGGTCTGCGTTAGAAGAACCAAGAGTATGCCTTGGTTGCTATACGAGCAACCTAAAGACGGGGATGGATAGGGGATAGTCGACGATACACGGTCGTACCCTAGATAGCATTTTCGTCAGGCTACCTACCATCTTTGGTCAAGCGTGTACGTACGGAAAGGCAGAGAACACCCAATAGACCATAATTGCTATCTAATTATGGTTGCGGTAAGGCTTGGATGTGGGTTGGCCAGTGTTGTGTTCTCATACAGGATTTATCCTGTCTTGTCTTTCACTAGTTGAGGGAGGGGTCGCGTGGGACCATAGCCACGTATAGAAAAACAGACCTTAGCATCTGCATCGGCAGATAAATCGAAAGCTCCCGACCGAGTCCTGTATTCCCTGGTCTGCCCTGTGACAGGACTCGGATGGCACGATGTGATACATGTGCATACAGTCATGGAAAACGAATCACGATGAATGCGTGGGAAAAAGGGCGCGGTTGACGGTTAGCGTAAATCCCAGTGGCCCTGGGTGGTTGAACCAGAACCGAGATACGAAAACGTGCAATAGGTAAGCGTAATCCCTAGTAGCCCTAGGTAGCATAAGTCCTAGTTGTACAAACGATAATTCATGCTGGAAGACCCTAGCTAGGTTTAGGGTAACAGTCCAAACCGATCTTAAGGATCCTGGAACTATGTTAAAGTAGTATAGAACCTCATGGGAAAGCCCGTATGGTCTACGGCAAGGGACTGAACACTTTCATGGAATAAAACATACGAGTTGAGTAACCTATATATGCGATATATTAGGTTGACATGGACCATTATACGACTTTTGAGTAAGGGTCATTCACGGATAACACATGATACAGTTGGGATACTAGTACGGTAGGTGCAGAGCAGATGTACAGGATAGATACCATGGGACGTTATACGTGATAGATATCTTGGGGATATTATACTTGATAGAAACCTAACGATGTGATACCTTGTTTTATCTTGACATCGTAATTTATCATGACACCTTAGTTTATCTGAGTTCAGTAGTTCATCCTGTTATTTTGATTTAGCTTATCTATCTTGTTATCATGCTTATGTTCATCTCAGTTTCTCATGTCAGTTAACTTTACTAGTTTTTATGCTAATAGTAGATAGGGCTTACTCAGTCTTTTTGATTGACCCGTTTTGTTTCGCCTCTTTTCTTCCGTTTCCCCCCCAGGTTACAGGGAGGAAATACTGCTATTTAGTTCGGACTTCTTCTGCTTGAAGGTCATCATGGATGGCTTGGACTTTCCTTGGCTATGGCAACTTTACTGTTTTTACTTGGGGAATAATTTATGAAAAAGTCTTTATGCTTCTTTATTATTGCAAGACAGGTTTTGATGTACTCTGATGTAAAAGGCTTTAGACCTTAATTATTAATGTTTATGAAAGTTTGATTTTACTTCCGCTATGTTATATGTTCTGTCTTGTGATATTTCTGTGCATGTTTACCAATAATGCCCCTCTAAATTTAGTGCATTCCTTTGCGAGTGACCCTAGTGGAGGCGGGGTGTTACAACCATTTATCGACATTACAGATCCGATAAAATGACTTAGTCGAATTCCGAGATCATTTGAAAAATGTTTCTTTATAAGCTATCGAAGTTAGCATTAAATCATCGAATTTTCAAAATCTACCATAAATTCTCATAAAATTTATTTAAAATTAATTTTAAATTGGTTTCAAAATTATGGGTCATTATAGTCATGCCCACTTAAAGAATTTCTTCCTCGAAATTAGATGAGGGTAAAGTTGAAACATAACTGATAAAATAGACATAAGCTTACCTCTCGGAAGAACTACTCAGAGATATCCACTCTGCACTTGGGATAATCCTTTTTAATGCTATCCTCTATTTCCCAAACACAGTCTCTAGGATCTCCGCTCCACTGCATTTTGACTAATTTTACCTTTTTGTTTCTCAGTACTCTTGTTTCTCTACCAATTATTTTTAGAGGCTCTCTTCAAAATGCCAAAACTCAGGGTGATTTCCAAATCCTTTTATGTCGCTTGCTCAACAATAAAGTCAGGATCATACACATACTTTCGGAGATGTGAAATGTGAAACACATTATGCACTCCTGATAACCAATCTAGTAACTGGATCCTGTAGGCTAGAGTTCCAATCTTTTCCAATATTGGGAATGGACCAATGTATTTAGGTGATAGCTTTCCCGTTTTTCCGAATCGAATAATTCCCCTCAACGGAGAGACTTTGAAATATACTTAAATCGCCAATAACAAATTCCAAATCTCTTCTTCTAGAATCTGCATAAGTTTTCTGTCGACTTTGAGCTGCCTTCAACCTTTTTTTGATGAAGTCCACTTTATCTATGGCTTATCGGATCATATCTAGACCCAATACAAGTCAATTCCCGAATTCTATCTAACATGCAAGAGATCTGCAAGGTCAACCATATAGTGCTTCAAATGGTGACATTTTCAGACTAGCTTGGATGCTGTTGTTATATGAGAATTCTACAAGATGTAAATGATCTTTCCATGATCCTTCAAAATCAAGGATACAAGCTCGCAACAGATCTTCCAAAATTCGATTCACTCTTTCGGTCTGACCATCTGTTTGGGCATGATAAGAAGCGCTAATATTCAACTTTGTCCCCAACTCTGACCGAAATGCCTCCCAGAATTTACTGGTGAAGATCGGAATTCGATCACTAACAATGTTGCTGGGTACTCTATGCAGTCTAACCACTTCCCTCTCATACAATTGAGCAAGACTTTGACCTGTTCTATTTTATCTTACTGGAAGAAAATGGGCATTCTTTGTTAAATGATCTACAATAACCAAATTGCTCTCATTACCCTTCTTGGTTCTAGGCAGACCGTCGATGAAATCCATTGACATCTGGTCCCACTTCCATTCCTGAATCTCTAACTGTTGCAGTAACCCAGCGACCTTATGTTGATCACTCTTAACTGGTTGGCAAGTTGGACACCTACTAACATATATCGAGATATCTCTTCATATAATTCCACCAAAATGTACGTTTCAAATCTCAATACATCTTTTGTACACCTGGATGGATAGCGAGTTTAGATTTGTGACACGCATCCAATACTTCTCTCTTGAGCTCTGGAATTTCTAGAATGCAAATTCATCCTTTCAACCTCAGAACTCCTTTATTATCAATCTGGAAGTTGAGACTTTACCTTCTTGAATTCTTTTGCTAATCTTCTGAATAAAATCATCACTTCTCTATAAGACAGATATCTTCTCTTTTAGCGAGGGTATGATAATCAGATTTTCAATAATTGCATTTGTTTTGCTGAGTGCACCTACCATAAAATTGGCCTTTCCTAGAGTGTTGTAATAACCCGGAAAATCTGAGCCAGTTTAAAATTTTTATTTTGGCAATTTTAGCGAAATTTGATTATTTAAAATAGATTATTTTAAATTTAATCGACGAGAAATTTATTTTGAATAGAATTTGAACGTATATATTATACGCGTCGTCGTTAGAATATAAATATTTATATATATAATTATAAATAGAATTGAAAATGGCGCGGTAGTTCGATAATTCGATTTCAAACTTCAATTGAATGTAACGGGTGCATAACAATCCGGATTTTAGTGAAACCAAAAACATTAGGATCTATTTGAGAATATCTTTCCAACGAATCCGAAGAATCAAAATTCCATAGCGGGAATCAAAAGATATGTCCAGTTGAAAATTCTGAATAGTCGCTATGGAATTCAGGCCCTTAAAAATGGACATTTTGCAAACGACCTCGGATTTCGACGAAACCAGTTTTGTTGGGTCCGTGATGTTAAGATATTACTAGATTTCAAATTTCATAATTTTTCGAATCAATATGTGAGCGTGGCAAAGGAAAACGCGTTTGACCAATTTCAGTTGATTTTAATTGACTGGAAAATGGCCATTTTTCAAACGGTCTCAGAATTCGACGAAACTAGTTTTGTTAGGACCGTATCGTCAATACGAAGCTAGAAAATATTTTTCTGGAATTTTTAAAGTTAGTATGTGACCCCAGTAATTTGAAATGTACGTTTAAAATTCAATATAGCAATTTAAATGAAAATTCAACGGAAACTGATCGAAACAGTCGAATCAACCTACGCAACATGTCCCATTGTGTTCGGAATGGGGGTGAAACGCTATGGACAACAGGCGGTGGACCTCGTTTAGAGATCGTATGTAAAAGTCAACTTTTTACAAATAAAATAATTAAATAAAAATAAAAATTATCTCCCTCCTTTTAGTTTCTGCCCCCCCCCCCCCCGTTTCAATTTCAGTTCAGAGGAAAAAAAAAACCTCGGGAACGATGGACCCCCCCCTCGATCGCACCGTCGCGCCTCCCCAGACCCCGGCCAACCGACCGCCGCCCTTTCCCTCACCTCCCCGATCCGCTTTCCCCTCTTTCTCCCCTGTCGAACTCGTGACCCCGAACCCGATATCCCTCAGAACTGCCGCCACTCCACAGAGCCTCCTTCGCCACCATCGAGGATCGATCCCCCCCTGAGCTGACATCGCCGCCCCTGCTTCACCACCGTTCAGGTCGCCACTTCCCCGATCCCCTTTATTTGCAAACAGTGAGTTATTTTTATTTATTTATTTGCATTTAATTTATTTACTGTTTTTATATGTGTAAATAGCGTATAGAAATTTGATTTGAGATTTATATATATAAATAGCAAAATAAAAGTATAATTTTTATGATATAGAAAAGATAAAAATATGATTTTTATATTTTTAAGGCATTAAAAATATAATCTTGACTATGTAGATGATATAAAAATATGATTTTTATATTTTTAAAGTGTAAAAATATAATCTTTATTATGTAGAAGAATTAAAAATATGATTTTTATATTTTTAAAGTATAAAAAAATATATAGTCTTTACTATATTGCGACTATAAAAATATGATTTTTACTTCGAGAAAAATAAAATCTTTATTTTTGAAAAAGCGAAATCTTCATTTTTGAAAAGGCGGAATCTTCATTTTTGAAAAGGCGAAATCCATATATATGAAAGGAGCCATATTTTTGAAAGTCGATATTTTTATATATTGAATAGTAAAGTGAAAATTCGATTTTTATATATTGAATAGCAAAGTAAAAATTCGATTTTTACATATGTAGAGAATACGGGCAGAGAGCATGACAAAGATGCAAGAACGATGAAGACTTCTATAAAAGAAGAGTCAAGATGATTGGATAGCTATTGGTGAGAATTTCTCACTCTTCAATTTCTTTTCTAGTTATATATATATACTAGGATGCAGACAGTGCTTAGTAGCACCCGACACAATCGTCCACAGACCATGGACTTGTTTTTTGATTGCAAAAATTAGTTAGATGATTTGGTTTGAATTGAATTGTTTGGTGAATTGAATGAATTTGATTGATGTGTGAATGGCGTGGGCCTTCACTAGACCGGGGATAAGGCTAGGCCTCGTCCCGTTTCTAGTATCGTGCCGTTATGCCGCCGAAATTTTCTAAAATATGTTAGAAAAATAAAAATATCATTTTATTTAAAGAATGAACTGAATAGAAATTCATATGTCAAAATAAAATGTTTTATCGTTAAAAATATAATTTTTAACGTGAAGTGAATAAAATATTCATTTACAAACCGGACGGTTTGTTTATGTACACCTATTTGAATGACATTGATTGGGACGATAAATTTTACACATTGCCCAACTGCACAAATAAAATCTGTGTTTGATTGTTTGAAACCCCACACGGGTGTTGGGATGAAATTTGAAGTTCACTCATCCTGATTGATTAAATATGTCGATCGATTGATTGACAGGCTGTTATTAGCGTTAGATATCTATATTTGATGCTTATACAGTGTAGTGCACTTTGGTTGATGGTTGATTATTTTTCAATGCTATTATACATGTGTTGTATGAAAATCCATATAATTAACTTTATATGGTAATTGATTGGGCCTCATTCCAATTTGAAAAATAAAGAATATTATAAAATAAATGTTCATGTGTTGACAGTACTCATCCATTGAGATTGGTCATGTGTTGAACGAAACATTTTAGTAATAAAATTTACATCTTTATCAATATAAAATAAAGGTTCATGTGTTGACAGTACTCATCCATTGAGATTGGTCATGTGTTGAACGAAATATTTTGATAATAACAACTATTTTGAAAAAGAAATATTTGAAATAGAATATTTGAAAATAGAAATTTATGAAGCCGTGTTGATTAGATTGACGCCATTTTGACGTGAACGATATTTATATCGATTTTATTCATTTTGAAATGAATTGAATTGAAAACGATTTCGAAATGAATTGAATTGAAAACGATTTCGAAATGAATTGAATTGAAAACGATTTCGAAATGAATTGAATTGAAAACGATTTCGAAATGAATTGAATTGAAAACGATTTCGAAATGAATTGAATTGAAAACGATTTCGAAATGAATTGAATTGAAAACGATTTCGAAATGAATTGAATTGAAAACGATTTCGAAATGAATTGAATTGAAAACGATTTCGAAATGAATTGAAGTGAAAACGATTTCGAAATGAATTGAAGTGAAAACGATTTCGAAATGAATTGAATTGAAAACGATTTCGAAATGAATTGAATTGAAAACGATTTCGAAATGAATTGAATTGAAAACGATTTCGAAATGAATTGAATTCAAAACGATTTCGAAATGTATTGAATTAAAAACGATTTCGAAATGAATTGAATTAAAAACGATTTCGAAATGAATTGAATTGAAATGAATTCAAATTGAATTGAATAGAAATGAATTTTAAAACGAATTTATAAAGAAGAATTCAATTTTGATTTGAATTGAAATGGAAGTTGAAATTGCTTTTGAAACGAATTTTAAAACTATTTATATAATTCGTTTTAAATAGAAATCGACGAAATATATATTATATATATTATATATATAATATAATGGCCTGAATAGAACGCGCCGCGCCGCGGCAGTTCGTGAATTTCGACCATTTATTTCAAACGGACATTACGGGAGATCCGACCGTCGGATTCTCCTAAAACCGGAACCGTTGGGTTCGTATCGAAAAGAGCTTTCTAACGAATATTAGAAATTAGAAATCTAACGGTTGAATTTGGAATTATGTCCAAATCAAATTTGAAAAAGGTCGCTGTAAGTGCAGTTCGATGGCCATTGATGGAAATCGACTGTACGGGCCTTGATAAAATTATTAAAAATAGTAGTAATTTGTGTAAAATCATAAGAAATGATTTAGAAAGAATTGGGATGAAAAACTCCATATTTGAAAAGATAAAAATAGATTTTTATCGAAAGGAACTAGTTTTGAACTAGAATTATAATTCTATTTATTTTTAAATAAATAAATTGAATTTGAAAAGGGTTTTAAAAATAACCAAAATTTCCAATGATTACATTGGAATGGAATTGAATCGAAATTGTCTTCGGAATATTTCGATGTTGGAATTCGTGATTATACGGATGTTGTTATGGAAATTTGAAAGATATATATTTATATCGTTATTTCCAATACGACATTTGTTAATCGTAGGATTTGATATTGAATATAAGCCGATATATTTTCTATTCAGAACCTTGTATTGAATATCAAATGTGATTTGGGTTTGTCGTGAGTGGTGTCTTCACTAACACTGTTCTTGAACCCAGTTGAGAAAAGATTAAATCTTTTTATTTAGATTTAATGAAGTGTACCAATTAAATAATATTTAATTGGTATTGAATTGATATTGATTTTTGGGTTTATCGTGGACAGTGTTTTAAATAACACTCGTTCTTTAACCCGATAATCAATGGAATGTGACTTTGGGTTTATCGTGAACTGTGTTTTAAATGACACTGATTCTTTAACCCAGTCAAAGATTAAAACTAAGTGGAGTTTTAATGAATCTTTAATTAGATTGAAAAGATCGAAAATGGAGTACCACCAGTTTTGCTCCAGGCGACAGTTAAATCTTTAATTAGATTTGAACGTGAAATGGTAATTGAATTTACCGATAACACCGTGGTGCTATGTAACACCCCGCGAATTCTATAACTGTGAAATTAACAAATTAAAGTATAATTAATTTGAAATCAAAGAACTAAGGGAAACGGAATACGCCATTGCGTTCGTCTTGGAAAAATACGCGAAATAGAGTCCGAGTTTTCGAAAAACGGAGTCCGTATGAAGAAGATATGGCCTTCGGAAGTTTCTGAATTAAGTTTAAAATTCAAACAGAATAAAACAGTTTAAAATTCCAAAATGGGGCCCAATGGGCCAGGGCGGAAAAACACCCGCCTAACGCACCCAGGTCGACTGGGCTGTCGACCTGGCCTAACCAGGTCGACAGGGCTGTCGACAGGCATGTCGACCTGGTCCAGAGCCAGGTCGAACCCAGTCCAACCTGGCTGGCCTATTATATGTTGGTCGATTTTCTGTGGTCTGCTTTGTCATTAGGGCTAGGTGGCAAGCTCTAATTGGTCTCTCCTTAGGATGAATGGCTACGATCTAACCGAGCAACATCAACGGTCCTAATCAGTTCATTACCTCTATAAAAACAACCCTAGACTAACCCTAATCTATTCATTCAAAAATTAGAACAAAGCCGCCATGTTGCTGAGGAACGACTAGGGGTAGCCACCAAATTGGAGAGAGGATTAGGAGGCAAATTCTAAAGCATAAAGCAACTCAATAAAATCAAATCGCATCTTCAAATCCCTAAATTTGAGAATTCGCCACACCATTGTAAGTAGAGTATTACTTTGGTATGAACAAATAACTGTGTTGATTTGTATACTTGGTTGTGGTGATAAATAATTCATAATTTGTGCGTTACTATGATTCTTATCGATTTGAAATATTGTATACGTTTGGATATTCTTGAATTATGTTATTCATTATAAAGAACTACATGCGGTAGTTCTATGCAAGTATACGTTTGGAATATTCGCAAATTATGTAATCCATGTTGAAGCTACATGTATGTAGTTGATTGAAATTCATGCAAGTGTGGGGCTTTGCTATTATGCCATCATAATGTGTATTTTTATACAAACATCATTTTTGAAGTAATTGGAATAAGTTTGGAATTATGTTGAAAATTTGGCATCATGTATTAAGCCATGCTTTTGTACTAGAAAAACCTATTTGCAAACTTATGAATAGGACTAGGCTATGATTGATATTTGGCACAATTGAAATCCATGTTAAGTCTATATTATATGATGTCATATGTGATACATAGCTAGGTTAGATTCAAAATCCCTTTTTGCAAGTTTACATGACTAAAGTAAAAATCATGATTTCATGTTAGAAATATTTATGCCATGGTTATGTGAACAAATTTAACTATACTTATGCCATGCTTATGTTTGACATTATGCCATGCTTATGTTAGAAATATTTATGCCATGCTTATGTTTGACATTTTGCCTGAAATAAAAATATAGGTTCATGTTGTAGTTAGGCCTATGTGTCAATAGTGATATTCTTAACATAACTACAAGTTTACATGCTTTGATTCATGTCACTTATGCTTTATGAACAAAGTATATGTCACTACTATGCAAGTACACCAGTTTCTATTTTATATTTCCAACGTCATATTGCAAGTTCATGCGCTCACCTTCCCCTCTTTGTGTGTGTAATCACGCTTTAAGCCTCCCCTTTTCGCATGGCTAAGTTGGGCTTTAAAAGGCTAAGCCCAACATATATATAATAAACGGACGTGTTAAACGGGGGAAAATAACGTTGGGTTAAAATTACTAATGAATGAAAATATAAAATAGAAGGGCC
The DNA here is from genome assembly GCA_030737875.1 of Allium sativum. Classification (NCBI taxonomy): domain Eukaryota; kingdom Viridiplantae; phylum Streptophyta; class Magnoliopsida; order Asparagales; family Amaryllidaceae; genus Allium; species Allium sativum. Next base: position 18,959,842 of record JASFAX010000021.1, read on the forward strand.
CAAATTCAAGTATGGGTTGGGCCCATGATTGGTGTAACCTTTACACCATTAACTTAATAATGGGCCGCAAATATTTACATATAAATAAAGAAGAAAGACAAAATATGTAAATGTAGAAAATACGATGTGTTTAACCCGAGGTTGGATTGAGTTGTGATGTAAACCTGCCCGGAACCGCCCGGCTGTCCAGTAGTCACAACAATACCTATCCAATGTGGGAGGTTAAACATGGAGCCCAATAAGGACCCGAGGTTAGACTGAGTTGTGGCGTAAGGCAGCCCGGAACCAACCGGCAATAGGCAGCCACAACAATACCTGTCTAATGTGAGAGGTCAAGGCTTTGATAAGACATTTAAAGCTGAGTCAGGATTGTTAGGATTAAGTGGACTAAAGACTTAATCAAAATGGAACATGCTAAACTAAACGGACTGGTGGGGGTTAGGTTAGAAAACACTTAACCAACTTAGCATGTTGGCTAGAGATAGAAAACCTAGTAACGGGGGACCCTTTTCAGCAGTAACCCTAGAAAGTGTATCAGGATACCCTGAAACTAGGCAGGGTGGGGCACGATTACTGGGCTGATTGTAAGAGGTCAAATCGACGGCGGTGGTGTAGCAGTGTAGGTTCTAACGAGGTGCGGGCATGCACACACTCCGGCGCAGAAAAATAAAGCACTGGGCACCAGTAGCATACCTGTGCATTCTAAGGTTGTGTCGGGCCGCCGCCATGGGACTTAATACACCCCATGGTGGGACCAGCATAGGTAACTACAACATCGGGGGCCGTAAGACACATGTAACTATGCGAGTAGGAGCCGATCATCATTGAATGGATCACATCACCCTGATTTTGGGGTGCCAATTGGAAACTAGTTTATATGGGTTCAGAGATTAACATGGGGTACGATAGCATATTCGACCCTAGACAACTTAACCAAGTTTATAGTGCTTTTCCACTTCTTGTTTATACTTATCATACCCAGTTCTTTATTCCTAGACAAAATAGTACTAGACTTACTCAGGCTTTATGTCTGACTCTACTTTTCTTTCGTCTTCTTTTCTTCCGTTTCCCCCCCTAGGTCCACAGGGAGGGAACACTGCAGCTTGACCAGCCTTAACATCCAGCTTGAAGAAGAGAAATGTATTGCTTGGACCTTTTCGTTTGAAACTATGGCTTTGGACAGACTCTATGGGGCCTTTGCAGTTTATCTATGTTTTATTTATGCTTCTTTAAATAATGTAATCAAGACAGATTATGAAAGTGTTATGTTATGTTTTGGAAAAGATGTAAGACAATTATGGTGATGTTGTTGTAGCACGTATTTGCTTTCATGAAATAAAAGTTTGTTGATTTTCCGCTGTTTACAAATATGTGTTCTTATATCTGTCTTGTATATCTGTGACTTATACTTATAAACCTCCACCAAAATTAGGGCATTCCCTTTGAGAGTGAACCTAACGGAGGTGGGGTGTTTCACTTGGTATCAGAGCATAGGTTTACCAGATAAGATAAAAAGTTTTGAAAAAATTATTTTCAAAAAGGAAATTTAAAGAAGCATTTTTAAAAGAAAATTGTTATTTTATTTTAAAAAGGCAAAGTCCATTCCCCAAAGCCATAGGTACTATCTCTTATCCTTCGTTTTGAATCTATCCTTTTTGTTTCAGCATGTCTGAAGACCTTAACTTGCCAGAAGGGGTGCCAATACCTGGTTGGTTTAGACTGTTCTTAAAAGCAAGAGCCACTCAGCCAGGTCCTACCATTCCTCCTCCCCCAGCTGCCGGAAATCATCCAGCTGCAGCGGCACCTTTTCCTCCACCTCCTCCACGGGGAAACACGTTTGCTAAGATATGTAAAGATTTTAAAGCTATGGGAGGAAGGGATTTCCATGGAACTGAGTCCTTCGTGGCAGCTAGAAATTGGCTGAAAGAAACGGAGGACCTATTCATCATCTTTGAGGTAGAGGATAGGCAAAAAGTACAATTGGCAGTATGGCTATTGAAGGGCGAGGCTTCCTACTGGTGGGAAGTCACTGATGCTGAAAGACCAGTGGAGACATGGGAGGACTTTAGGGCAAGGTTTGAGACTAAATTCCACTCAGATGCGGAAAGAAGTTTGCAGTTGGAAAAATTCTTATTTCTTAAGCAAGGGGACAAGACAGTCAGAGAGTATGTGAATCAGTTCGATGAGCTGGCTAGGTTTGGGCTTGACCTAGTCAACACCCCGCACAAGAAGGCTCTCCGTTTCGTCAAAGGGTTGAATGAGCCATTACACAGTTTGGCCATGACCCATATACCCATGGGAGCCACGTATGAAAGATTGGTGCAAATGGCATTGCTGAATGAAGAGGATAAGGGCAAGAAGGAGACAAAGGCAGAAAGCTCTCAAGGGAAGAAAGAGGGTTTGCAGCCTAAGAAGACAGACTTTAAGAAGGGCGGGAAAGGCAACAAAGAGAAGAGGAAGTGCAATTTCTGTGGCAAAGTGGGGCACTTAGTAAAGGACTGTCGGAAAAAGAAGGCCAAGGAGAATGGTGGGTGCTTTTCGTGCGGTGAGACAGGCCACAGGGCTAAGGACTGCCCAAAGAAACGAGGACAGGGGCAGAGGGCTGGATCCACCCCAGGGGCACATGTTCATGTGCTGGAAGCGCCACCTCTGCAACAGCGAGGTATAAATACTTCTGTAGAAAGCGTAGTTTATCTTTATGATCACCCCGTTCGCACTTTATTTGATTCTGGCGCATCACACTCCTTTATCTCGTCTGCTCTAGTAGAATCTCTACACCTAAAAACTAGTATGGTAGACGACCCCTTAATTGTTTCAAACCCAATTGGGGGCCCAGCTCATTTGTCTATGATCTGTTTGGGATTGAAAATTTCTATTCTAAGTGTAGAATTTCAATGTAGTGCCTTTGTTTTGGGCTTTTCGGGTTATGGTTTGATTTTGGGTATGGATTGGCTATCCAGTAATGGGGCCATCCTTGATTGTGAGAAAAGGGTTGTTAGGCTCCTAAACCAGCTCGGTAATACTTTGGAAATTTCTTGTAATCCCTCGTATGCGGTTATGCTTAGTTATCTTGAATCGCTAGATGCCTCTGTTGAAAACTTGCAATCAGTTAAAGTGGTCCGGGAATATCCGGATGTCTTCGAAGAGGTGAAGGGCTTGCCTCCGAAGCGGGAAATAGACTTCCGCATATATCTTGTAGATAATGCAAAGCCCGTTGCGTTGCCCGTTAGACACATGGCTCCACGAGAAAGGAAAGAGCTCAGTAAACAAATTAAAGAGCTTCTAGAAAAGGGGTTCATTAGGAGGAGCATTTCAGAATGGGGCGCTCCAGTGGTGTTCGCTACAAAGGCGGATGGATCACTCCGTCTATGTGTTGACTATAGGGAGCTCAACAAGTTAACGAAAAAGAATAGGCACCCTCTCCCTAGAATTGACGATTTATTTGACCAGCTTGTAGGAGCGTCTGTTTTCTCCCAACTCGATTTAGCAACCGGTTTTCATCAGCTAAGGGTGGCTGAAGATAGCATCGATAAAACGGCGTTCAGAACCCCAGACGGCTTCTTTGAATGGCTTGTCATGCCTTTCGGCTTGACAAATGCACCTGCTTACTTCATGGACCTGATGAGTAGGGTATTTAGAGATTTCCTCAGCAAATTCGTAGTGGTCTTCGTAGATGATATCCTTATCTTCTCAAAGAGTGAAGAGGAACATGCTCAGCACTTAAGGGCAATCATGGAAACTTTGCGAGTCCATCAACTAAAAGCCAAATTCTCCAAATGCCACTTTTGGAGAGAAGAGGTGAGGTTCCTTGGGCACATAGTATCCAAACAAGGGTTAGCAGTGGACCCTGCTAAGGTAGTGGCGGTACAGGATTGGAAGACACCAAGGAATGCAACTGAGGTCCGAAGCTTTCTAGGACTAGCAGGTTTCTATCGAAAATTCATAAGGGATTTTGCGAAAATCTCAGCTCCGCTCACGAAATTAACTAAGAAGAATCTAGTGTTCAATTGGGACTTGGATTGCGAGTTTGCTTTCCAACGACTGAAAAGGGCTCTCACAACAGCCCCAGTTTTGACGCTGCCAGATGGGAGCAAGATGTTCACTGTTTATACGGATGCATGTGGGACAGGGCTAGGCGCCGTCTTAATGCAAGAAGGAAGGGTGGTAGCTTATGGCGGGAGGCAATTGAAAGTGTACGAAAAGAACTACCCAACCCACGATCTTGAGTTAGCCGCCATCGTCTTTGCACTCAAGTCTTGGCGACACTATCTCCTAGGTGAGAAGTTCGAACTTTACACTGACCATAAATCGTTGAAATATCTTTTCTCGCAGAAGGATCTTAACTTGAGGCAACAAAGATGGATGGAGTTTCTTGCCTCGTACGATTTCGAAATCTCCTACACTCCGGGCAAAGGCAACGTAGTAGCAGACGCGTTGAGCCGAAAGAAATTGACCCTAAGCCCGTTGTTTGTTGAAGGACAAAGCCTAGAGTTTATAGCTAGCTTCGACTTTAGGCCTTCCTCCGATTTCGTACCAGGCTTGCTAGCATCTCTCGAAGTACGCCCAACTTTAGTGGATTCAGTAGGGACAGCACAACGCGAAGACCCTCAGCTTGTGGAAACAATTGATAGGCTAATTAGGGGTGAGACTTCAAGTCACCTCAACAGATACTCCATCGACGATAAGGGTTTGCTAAGGCGAGACGGAAGACTATGCGTCCCACAGACAAAAGATTTAATAAAGAAGGTTCTCGAGGAAGCACATCACTCCAAGATGACGATACACCCAGGCGGAGATAAAATGTACAAAGACATAAAAAGGACTTTCTTCTGGAACGGCATGAAAAAGGACGTGGCAGAGTTCGTTTCTAAGTGTATGGTGTGCCAACAGGTTAAGGCGGAACAGAAAAAGCCTGGCGGACTGCTACATCCTCTGGAGGTCCCGCAGTGGAAGTGGGATAGCATCTCAATGGACTTCATCGATGGGCTGCCTAGGTCTAGGAGAGGCAACACTAGCATTTGGGTAATAGTGGATAGGCTTACTAAAAGCGCCCACTTTTTACCTGTCAAAAGTAAGAGAACTGCCTCATCCCTAGCATCACTTTACCTCAAAGAAATCGTTCGACTCCATGGAATACCATCTAGCATTGTTAGTGACCGAGACCCCATCTTCACTAGTGAGTTTTGGCGGAGTCTGCAAGAAGCAGTAGGAACGCAGTTATGCTTAAGCACAGCCTATCATCCCCAAACCGACGGCCAAACAGAGAGAGTGAACAGAGTTTTGGAAGACCTTTTAAGGCTATGCGTCCTTGACTTCGGAGGGACATGGGAAGACCACCTTCCTTTGGTGGAATTTGCCTACAACAACAGCTATCAAGCAACCATCGGAATGGCGCCCTTCGAAGCTTTATATGGAAGACCGTGCCGATCGCCCACTTGTTGGTGGGAGTCTACTGATAAGCTCATACTTGGACCAGATATGATCCGAGAGACTTCAGAGAAAGTAGACTTAATACGAAGAAGGATGAAGACGGCCCAAGACAGACAAAAGTCCTACGCCGACAAGAGGAGAACCGACCTTGAATTTGAGGTTGGAGACAGAGTTTTTCTCAAGGTATCACCACTAAGTAACGTTGTTCGTTTTGGAACCACAGGAAAGCTAGCACCAAGGTTTGTAGGGCCATTCCCTATCATCGAGAAAATTGGGAAAATGGCCTATAGATTAGAGCTACCCGAGAAGTTGGCTAGAGTCCACAACGTTTTTCACGTTTCACATCTCCGAAAATGTCTACATGAGTCTGCTGAAGTGGTAGAGCCAAATATCCTCGAAGAGGCCGAAGTGGAACGCGAAGCAACCATAAGAAAAGTTCCAACTCGCATATTAGGAACGGAAGTGAAGAAGCTACGCAACCACGAAGTCAAGCTCGTCAAAGTCCAGTGGAGCGACGCCGAGGGAGACGCGACTTGGGAAACTGAAGCTAGAATCCATACAGCCTACCCTTTTCTGTTCGAGGGTACATCCTTGATCTTTCCTTTTCCTTAAGTTGCGCTTTTATCTATCTTTTTAGGTATATTTCCTCGACCTTATCTCTTAGGTAGAAACCCTTTGGATGGAAACATGTAATTGAAACATGTTATGGATGATGATTGCAAGTGGTTGCAAGTGATTGCTAGTGGTTGCTCGTGGTTACATATACACACACAATCTAGGTTTTAGATCGGCTCAGTCACTTCATATTGCATATGCATATATGTTTGCATTCGTATGTGGTTGAACTTTAATGTGTTGTCATGTGGATGTTGCATTTGTATTGAATGATTGTGCACTCATGTAGAATCAAGAATAGGAAAATTTGCATACATAATGGATTCATGGCACTTACATAATTCGCATTAAGGAGGTCAACTGAATCAGTAGACCGCCTGATTTTGCATTAGATAAGTACATGTACATACACACTTCGCATATGATCATGAAGCATTAGAAGTCTTTTAAGGACAATGGATACTCGTGTTTGATGGATGAGTAGATGGATGATTGGATGTTAGGATATACATTCCTCCTAACTTGAAGATTTCGGGGACGAAATCCTTTTAAGTGGGGGAGAATGTAACACCCTGCGAATTCTATAACTGTGAAATTAACAAATTAAAGTATAATTAATTTGAAATCAAAGAACTAAGGGAAACGGAATACGCCATTGCGTTCGTCTCGGAAAAATACGCGAAATAGAGTCTGAGTTTTCGAAAAACGGAGTCCGTATGAAGAAGATATGGCCTTCGGAAGTTTCTGAATTAAGTTTAAAATTCAAACAGAATAAAACAGTTTAAAATTCCAAAATGGGGCCCAATGGGCCAGGGCGGAAAAACACCCGCCTAACGCACCCAGGTCGACTGGGCTGTCGACCTGGCCTAACCAGGTCGACAGGGCTGTCGACCTGGTCCAGAGCCAGGTCGAACCCAGTCCAACCTGGCTGGCCTATTCTATGTTGGTCGATTTTCTGTGGTCTGCTTTGTCATTAGGGCTAGGTGGCAAGCTCTAATTGGTCTCTCCTTAGGATGAATGGCTACGATCTAACCGAGCAACATCAACGGTCCTAATCAGTTCATTACCTCTATAAAAACAACCCTAGACTAACCCTAATCTATTCATTCAAAAATAAGAACAAAGCCGCCATGTTGCTGAGGAACGACTAGGGGTAGCCACCAAATTGGAGAGAGGATTAGGAGGCAAATTCTAAAGCATAAAGCAACTCAATCAAATCAAATCGCATCTTCAAATCCCTAAATTTGAGAATTCGCCACACCATTGTAAGTAGAGTATTACTTTGGTATGAACAAATAACTGTGTTGATTTGTATACTTGGTTGTGGTGATAAATAATTCATAATTTGTGCGTCACTATGATTCTTATCGATTTGAAATATTGTATACGTTTGGATATTCTTGAATTATGTTATTCATTATAAAGAACTACATGCGGTAGTTCTATGCAAGTATACGTTTGGAATATTCGCAAATTATGTAATCCATGTTGAAGCTACATGTATGTAGTTGATTGAAATTCATGCAAGTGTGGGGCTTTGCTATTATGCCATCATAATGTGTATTTTTATACAAACATCATTTTTGAAGTAATTGGAATAAGTTTGGAATTATGTTGAAAATTTGGCATCATGTATTAAGCCATGCTTTTGTACTAGAAAAACCTATTTGCAAACTTATGAATAGGACTAGGCTATGATTGATATTTGGCACAATTGAAATCCATGTTAAGTCTATATTATATGATGTCATATGTGATACATAGCTAGGTTAGATTCAAAATCCCTTTTTGCAAGTTTACATGACTAAAGTAAAAATCATGATTTCATGTTAGAAATATTTATGCCATGGTTATGTGAACAAATTTAACTATACTTATGCCATGCTTATGTTTGACATTATGCCATGCTTATGTTAGAAATATTTATGCCATGCTTATGTTTGACATTTTGCCTGAAATAAAAATATAGGTTCATGTTGTAGTTAGGCCTATGTGTCAATAGTGATATTCTTAACATAACTACAAGTTTACATGCTTTGATTCATGTCACTTATGCTTTATAAACAAAGTATATGTCACTACTATGCAAGTACACCAGTTTCTATTTTATATTTCCAACGTCATATTGCAAGTTCATGCGCTCACCTTCCCCTCTTTGTGTGTGTAATCACGCTTTAAGCCTCCCCTTTTCGCATGGCTAAGTTGGGCTTTAAAAGGCTAAGCCCAACATATATATAATAAACGGACGTGTTAAACGGGGGAAAATAACGTTGGGTTAAAATTACTAATGAATGAAAATATAAAATAGAAGGGCCCAAATTCAAGTATGGGTTGGGCCCATGATTGGTGTAACCTTTACACCATTAACTTAATAATGGGCCGCAAATATTTACATATAAATAAAGAAGAAAGACAAAATATGTAAATGTAGAAAATACGATGTGTTTAACCCGAGGTTGGATTGAGTTGTGATGTAAACCTGCCCGGAACCGCCCGGCTGTCCAGTAGTCACAACAATACCTATCCAATGTGGGAGGTTAAACATGGAGCCCAATAAGGACCCGAGGTTAGACTGAGTTGTGGCGTAAGGCTGCCCGGAACCAACCGGCAACAGGCAGCCACAACAATACCTGTCTAATGTGAGAGGTCAAGGCTTTGATAAGACATTTAAAGCTGAGTCAGGATTGTTAGGATTAAGTGGACTAAAGACTTAATCAAAATGGAACATGCTAAACTAAACGGACTGGTGGGGGTTAGGTTAGAAAACACTTAACCAACTTAGCATGTTGGCTAGAGATAGAAAACCTAGTAACGGGGGACCCTTTTCAGTAGTAACCCTAGAAAGTGTATCAGGATACCCTGAAACTAGGCAGGGTGGGGCACGATTACTGGGCTGATTGTAAGAGGTCAAATCGACGGCGGTGGTGTAGCAGTGTAGGTTCTAACGGGGTGCGGGCGTGCACACACTCCGGCGTAGAAAAATAAAGCACTGGGCACCAGTAGCATACCTGTGCATTCTAAGGTTGTGTCGGGCCGCCGCCATGGGACTTGATACACCCCATGGTGGGACCAGCATATATAACTACAACATCGGGGGCCGTAAGACACATGTAACTATGCGAGTAGGAGCCGATCATCATTGAATGGATCACATCACCCTGATTTTGGGGTGCCAATTGGAAACTAGTTTATATGGGTTTAGAGATTAACATGGGGTACGATAGCATATTCGACCCTAGACAACTTAACCAAGTTTATAGTGCTTTTCCACTTCTTGTTTATACTTATCATACCCAGTTCTTTATTCCTAGACAAAATAGTACTAGACTTACTCAGGCTTTATGTCTGACTCTACTTTTCTTTCGTCTTCTTTTCTTCCGTTCCCCCCCCCAGGTCCACAGGGAGGGAACACTGCAGCTTGACCAGCCTTAACATCCAGCTTGAAGAAGAGAAATGTATTGCTTGGACATTTTCGTTTGAAACTATGGCTTTGGACAGACTCTATGGGGCCTTTGCAGTTTATCTATGTTTTATTTATGCTTCTTTAAATAATGTAATCAAGACAGATTATGAAAGTGTTATGTTATGTTTTGGAAAAGATGTAAGACAATTATGGTGATGTTGTTGTAGCACGTATTTGCTTTCATGAAATAAAAGTTTGTTGATTTTCCGCTGTTTACAAATATGTGTTCTTATATCTGTCTTGTATATCTGTGACTTATACTTATAAACCTCCACCAAAATTAGGGCATTCCCTTTGAGAGTGACCCTAACGGAGGTGGGGTGTTTCATGCTAGATATGAAGTATTACCAGTTTTACTTCATGGGATGAATAGGTTGGGATTGGGAAATTAAAACCAATGATTACTACGGTAAGGTTCGCTAATTCCGACTAGTTGAAACGAAATTCAAAGGAAGATTAGAGAATAAATTCAGGAATTTATCTTGGATAAAATTAATGGGAACCTTTCCCTATGAATGTGAAATCAGAAACTAACTGTCGGTTAGCTAAGCAGAACGGTTTTCTGGATATTGATCTGATGTTGGTTTCGGCCTTCGGGGTTAATATTTGGGGAATTATTCTCTTGATTAATTTGCGGTTAGTGACTGATGAATTGGAATGAGGCGTATGTTGTGTTTGTGTAACACTTATTTAAAATATACGCGAGTTATTCGGAAAGACCGGGTTTATCCCATTCTGAATAACTGATACGACGATAAGTCGAAGATGAAGACGGTGGTCGAAGACCAGAAGTCTTCACGTCGTTTGGGTAATTACTGATGATCTTGATTGGGCTGTACACCCAAGAAGATGGAAACAGTTAGTGATCGTCCAGACGTACTTGGAGATCGATGGATATGCGGGGTACTAGGTGCCTCCGGTTTCGTTCAGCCCCAGAACGGACTTGTAAATGGACTGTGTGTCTGACATTGGATTTTAGTCCGTGTGATTGATCTCTATTAAATATATATCTGTTTGGCGGCGGAGAATTTATTCTCTTGCTTAACGCCCTTCTCTGAGACGTACGAGCTCAGGGGTTATATATTGATGGATATCAAACGCATGGAGTGAATTGCCTGTGTGGCATGCCTAAGTGGCAATTGATCGAGGCTTCTGTTGAAAAGCAAAGTCTTGTGGTGATGATCAAAGCAAGGCCTTAGTGGCGCAGCTTTGTGTAACGTTTACTTCGCGTGTTTCACACCCGGTATGAACCAAAAACGGGAGAGGACGTCAGGGAGGGCATGCGTTTCTTTCTAGCTAGAAGTGGCGTCAGTGGTTTTACACGCCCTAACGAGTTTGACTTATGTGGTTGTTGCTGTTGCGAGGCGCCTCAGATTGATCGGTCGTTCTCGAACCGATTGAGTCATTTAGTTGGCTCATTTACGCCCCATAGGGCGGGGTAACGCATGTTCAGGGTTTAAGTTTAATCCACATCGGTGGACCGGCCCTGATGATCCAAGGTCACTCGAGCTCTGACCTGAGACTCGGGCTAGACAGTCTCGAATCGGTTGAGGACTATCATTTGCCTCGGTTCATAGATGGAAATCCAATTTTCAAATACGTGACATTTGCGGTTTTAATTGTAGAACTAGTATGGCGACATGATATATGGTACCCATGCCGCCTATGATTGATATTTATGATTTGAAATTGTTTTGACACTATACACTTATAGTAGTATCAAATGATTTGTTTTAAACGTACTAAGCATGTTTGGCTATTATAAGGGAAAACCCTATCCTCGGCTGCGTTGCATTGTGTGATGGGACCTGGGTCTTATAATAGCTTCATTTTTAGAAAAGCATTGCGTTGTTTACTTATAAGCACTGGTATTCTTGGGAGGAAACCCGTTCCGTGTTATACGGCGTGGTCCCTTGATTTACCTATCTTTAAAATAAAGATTAATAACTGCTTTAGTTCTCACACCAGTCCCATGACTGACCTGGAGTTTATTGTTTTGACCTAAACTCTGGGTGCCCTTATTTTGACACGGGCAGCTAGTAGTTTTGGTTTTGCAGATTTATATTCACAGGATCCTGGTTTACAGCGGGAATGATATCCGGAAAGCTTTGTATCCGTATATCTCTTCTAGTTGTGTATTGTATTATTTTCCGCTGCGATGTATTTAAATGTAATTTAAATCTCTGATATTTCTGTGTAATATTTATTCATACTCTGTATATTCTTGTAATCTGATGCATTGTTGTAATATACAATGAGATGTTCTTCTGTATGCGTTCTGTTGTGGCTTGTTCTCGAACTATCCGCCGCTTTCCTTTACGGGGAAGTTGCGGGTCTTTACAGTTGGTATCAGAGCTTTGGTTTACAAAGCTCAGAGAACAAGGCACATTAGAACCATACGAAAGAATTCATCAGAAACTGGATTAGTAATATCCAACGGGAATGACTCGTTAGAGATGGGATCAGTAGTATCCTAGAACGAGTGTGAAGTGTATATTTTTCAAATGAAAACAAATTTTGTTTTGAAAATTTAAAATCAATTATTCGTATTTGATTATTTAGTTTATATTGATTTGGACAGTCCAGTATATAAAGAATTTGCATATACGCCTTACAAATGTATATTCAAAGTTTTAATATATTGGATAGATATAGCATCACACTCTAGTCGCCCGGAGATGATATTGATGATAGCGATAGCATCAACATTTATGTTCGAGTTTCGAAGGTGTGATTTTCTATATATTTCCATTAGACTGGTGTGAGAACCAAAACTAATATAGCTAGAATACTTTGTTGTGATTTGGCATCAAAAACATGATTTTTTGTATATATATCAAAATTATGAATTTGAAACGTTAAATCCACTAATTGATTGATGTTTGTGTTGTTTGTTTAATTGTTGGATAATTTTGAACCATTACGTCTAATTGTATCAAATAATGAATTGTATTGAAATTTGGTCGCATTTGCTTGCATATACATGTACTTACATTGAACAGGTCATAGCAAGGAGGCTAGAGCAGAGAATAAAATTTGTTTGCTCGACAAATAGGTACATGTTTACTACATGATTTACTGTTTTGTTTGGGTGATGATGATTTTATGAGCCTATTGGCTAGCCGCTTGGCTTTTTCTTTTTCTTTTTGAGATCTGAAGGACCGGGGAAGCTATTTGAGATTTCCCGATGCTCCCGGTGCAGGGGAGGTTATGGCGAAATTTTTCAAAAATTTAGGGTGTTAGCCAAATTTTTGAAAATTTGAAATTTCTCAGAAACTGAAAAGTTGGAGAATGGAAGCCAGATCGAACGTAGAGCTGATTAATCAAACCACTTTCGACTTTGTTCCTTTTCGGGGACGAAAAGTTTTAAGTGGGGGAGATTGTAATAACCCGGAAAATCTGAGCCAGTTTAAATTTTTTATTTTGGCAATTTTAGCGAAATTTGATTATTTAAAATAGATTATTTTAAATTTAATCGACGAGAAATTTATTTTGAATAGAATTCGAACGTATATATTATACGCGTCGTCGTTAGAATATAAATATTTATATATATAATTATAAATAGAATTGAAAATGGCGCGGTAGTTCGATAATTCGATTTCAAACTTCAATTGAATGTACCGGGTGCAAAACAATCCGGATTTTAGTGAAACCAAAAACATTAGGATCTATTTGAGAATATCTTTCCAACGAATCCGAAGAATCAAAATTCCATAGCGGGAATCAAAAGATATGTCCAGTTGAAAATTCTGAATAGTCGCTATGGAATTCAGGCCCTTAAAAATGGACATTTTGCAAACGACCTCGGATTTCGACGAAACCAGTTTTGTTGGGTCCGTGATGTTAAGATATTGCTAGATTTCAAATTTCATAATTTTTCGAATCAATATGTGAGCGTGGCAAAGGAAAACGCGTTTGACCAATTTCAGTTGATTTTAATCGACTGGAAAATGGCCATTTTTCAAACGGTCTCAGAATTCGACGAAACTAGTTTTGTTAGGACCGTATCGTCAATACGAAGCTAGAAAATATTTTTCTGGAATTTTTAAAGTTAGTATGTGACCCCGGTAATTTGAAATGTACGTTTAAAATTCAATATAGCAATTTAAATGAAAATTCAACGGAAACTGATCGAAACAGTCGAATCAACCTACGCAACATGTCCCATTGTGTTCGGAATGGGGGTGAAACGCTATGGACGACAGGCGGTGGACCTCGTTTAGAGATCGTATGTAAAAGTCAACTTTTTACAAATAAAATAATTAAATAAAAATAAAAATTATCTCCCTCCTTTTAGTTTCTGCCCCCCCCCCCCCGTTTCAATTTCAGTTCAGAGGAAAAAAAAACCCTCGGGAACGATGGACCCCCCCCCCCTCGATCGCACCGTCGCGCCTCCCCAGACCCCGGCCAACCGACCGCCGCCCTTTCCCTCACCTCCCCGATCCGCTTTCCCCTTTTTCTCCCCTGTCGAACTCGTGACCCCGAACCCGATATCCCTCAGAACTGCCGCCACTCCACAGAGCCTCCTTCGTCACCATCGAGGATCGATCGCCCCCCCCCCTGAGCTGACATCGCCGCCCCTGCTTCACCACCGTTCAGGTCGCCACTTCCCCGATCCCCTTTATTTGCAAACAGTGAGTTATTTTTATTTATTTATTTGCATTTAATTTATTTACTGTTTTTATCTGTGTAAATAGCGTATAGAAATTTGATTTGAGATTTATATATATAAATAGCAAAATAAAAGTATAATTTTTATGATATAGAAAAGATAAAAATATGATTTTTATATTTTTAAGGCATTAAAAATATAATCTTGACTATGTAGATGATATAAAAATATGATTTTTATATTTTTAAAGTGTAAAAATATAATCTTTATTATGTAGAAGAATTAAAAATATGATTTTTATATTTTTAAAGTATAAAAAAATATATAGTCTTTACTATATAGCGACTATAAAAATATGATTTTTACTTCGAGAAAAATAAAATCTTTATTTTTGAAAAAGCGAAATCTTCATTTTTGAAAAGGCGGAATCTTCATTTTTGAAAAGGCGAAATCCATATATATGAAAGGAGCCATATTTTTGAAAGTCGATATTTTTATATATTGAATAGCAAAGTAAAAATTCGATTTTTATATATTGAATAGCGAAGTAAAAATTCGATTTTTACATATGTAGAGAATACGGGCAGAGAGCATGACAAAGATGCAAGAACGATGAAGACTTCTATAAAAGAAGAGTCAAGATGATTGGATAGCTATTGGTGAGAATTTCTCACTCTTCAATTTCTTTTCTAGTTATATATATATACTAGGATGCAGACGGTGCTTAGTAGCACCCGACACAATCGTCCACAGACCATGGACTTGTTTGTTTGATTACAAAAATTAGTTAGATGATTTGGTTTGAATTGAATTGTTTGGTGAATTGAATGAATTTGATTGATGTGTGAATGGCGTGGGCCTTCACTAGACCGGGGATAAGGCTAGGCCTCGTCCTGTTTCTAGTATCGTGCCGTTATGCCGCCGAAATTTTCTAAAATATGTTAGAAAAATAAAAATATCATTTTATTTAAAGAATGAAATGAATAGAAATTCATATGTCAAAATAAAATGTTTTATCGTTAAAAATATAATTTTTAACGTAAAGTGAATAAAATATTCATTTACAAACCGGACGGTTTGTTTATGTACACCTATTTGAATGACATTGATTGGGACGATAAATTTTACACATCGCCCAACTGCACAAATAAAATCTGTGTTTGATTGTTTGAAACCCCACACGGGTGTTGGGATGAAATATGAATTTCACTCATCCTGATTGATTAAATATGTCGATCGATTGATTGACAGGCTGTTATAAGCGTTAGATATCTATATTTGATGCTTATACAGTGTAGTGCACTTTGGTTGATGGTTGATTATTTTTCAATGCTATTATACATGTGTTGTATGAAAATCCATATAATTAACTTTATATGGTAATTGATTGGGCATCATTCCAATTTGAAAAATAAAGAATATTATAAAATAAATGTTCATGTGTTGACAGTACTCATCCATTGAGATTGGTCATGTATTGAACGAAACATTTTAGTAATAAAATTTACATCTTTATCAATATAAAATAAAGGTTCATGTGTTGACAGTACTCATCCATTGAGATTGGTCATGTGTTGAACGAAATATTTTGATAATAACAACTATTTTGAAAAAGAAATATTTGAAATAGAATATTTGAAAATAGAAATTTATGAAGCCGTGTTGATTAGATTGACGCCATTTTGACGTGAACGATATTTATATTGATTTTATTCATTTTGAAATGAATTGAATTGAAAACGATTTCGAAATGAATTGAATTGAAAACGATTTCGAAATGAATTGAATTGAAAACGATTTCGAAATGAATTGAATTGAAAACGATTTCGAAATGAATTGAATTGAAAACGATTTCGAAATGAATTGAATTGAAAACGATTTCGAAATGAATTGAATTGAAAACGATTTTGAAATGAATTGAATTGAAAACGATTTCGAAATGAATTGAATTGAAAACGATTTCGAAATGAATTGAATTGAAAACGATTTCGAAATGAATTGAAGTGAAAACGATTTCGAAATGAATTGAATTGAAAACGATTTCGAAATGAATTGAATTGAAAACGATTTCGAAATGAATTGAATTAAAAACGATTTCGAAATGAATTGAATTGAAAACGATTTCGAAATGAATTGAATTAAAAACGATTTCGAAATGAATTGAATTAAAAACGATTTCGAAATGAATTGAATTAAAAACGATTTCGAAATGAATTGAATTGAAATGAATTCAAATTGAATTGAAATTTGATTTGAATAGAAATGAATTTTAAAACGAATTTATAAAGAAGAATTCAATTTTGATTTGAATTGAAATGGAAGTTGAAATTGCTTTTGAAACGAATTTTAAAACTATTTATATAATTCGTTTTAAATAGAAATCGACGAAATATATATTATATATATAATATAATGGCCTGAATAGAACGCGCCGCGGCAGTTCGTGAATTTCGACCATTTATTTCAAACGGACATTACGGGAGATCCGACCGTCGGATTCTCCTAAAACCGGAACCGTTGGGTTCGTATCGAAAAGAGCTTTCTAACGAATATTAGAAATTAGAAATCTAACGGTTGGATTTGGAATTATGTCCAAATCAAATTTGAAAAAGGTCGCTGTAAGTGCAGTTCGATGGCCATTGATGGAAATCGACTGTACGGGCCTTGATAAAATTATTAAAAATAGTAATAATTTGTGTAAAATCATAAGAAATAATTTAGAAAGAATTGGGATGAAAAACTCCATATTTGAAAAGATAAAAATAGATTTTTATCGAAAGGAACTAGTTTTGAACTAGAATTATAATTCTATTTATTTTTAAATAAATAAATTGAATTTGAAAAGGGTTTTAAAAATAACCAAAATTTCCAATGATTACATTGGAATGGAATTGAATCGAAATTGTCTTCGGAATATTTCGATGTTGGAATTCGTGATTATACGGATGTTGTTATGGAAATTTGAAAGATATATATTTATATCGTTATTTCCAATACGACATTTGTTAATCGTAGGATTTGATATTGAATATAAGCCGATATATTTTCTATTCAGAACCTTGTATTGAATATCAAATGTGATTTGGGTTTGTCGTGAGTGGTGTCTTCACTAACACTGTTCTTGAACCCAGTTGAGAAAAGATTAAATCTTTTTATTTAGATTTAATGAAGTGTACCAATTAAATAATATTTAATTGGTATTGAATTGATATTGATTTTTGGGTTTATCGTGGACAGTGTTTTAAATAACACTCGTTCTTTAACCCGATAATCAATGGAATGTGACTTTGGGTTTATCGTGAACTGTGTTTTAAATGACACTGATTCTTTAACCCAGTCAAAGATTAAAACTAAGTGGAGTTTTAATGAATCTTTAATTAGATTGAAAAGATCGAAAATGGAGTACCACCAGTTTTGCTCCAGGCGATAGTTAAATCTTTAATTAGATTTGAACGTGAAATGGTAATTGAATTTACCGATAACACCGTGGTGCTAGATATGAAGTATTACCAGTTTTACTTCATGGGATGAATAGGTTGGGATTGGGAAATTAAAACCAATGATTACTACGGTAAGGTTCGCTAATTCCGACTAGTTGAAACGAAATTCAAAGGAAGATTAGAGAATAAATTCAGGAATTTATCTTGGATAAAATTAATGGGAACCTTTCCCTATGAATGTGAAATCAGAAACTAACTGTCGGTTAGCTAAGCAGAACGGTTTTCTGGATATTGATCTGATGTTGGTTTCGGCCTTCGGGGTTAATATTTGGGGAATTATTCTCTTGATTAATTTGCGGTTAGTGACTGATGAATTGGAATGAGGCGTATGTTGTGTTTGTGTAACACTTATTTAAAATATACGCGAGTTATTCGGAAAGACCGGGTTTATCCCATTCTGAATAACTGATACGACGATAAGTCGAAGATGAAGACGGTGGTCGAAGACCAGAAGTCTTCACGTCGTTTGGGTAATTACTGATGATCTTGATTGGGCTGTACACCCAAGAAGATGGAAACAGTTAGTGATCGTCCAGACGTACTTGGAGATCGATGGATATGCGGGGTACTAGGTGCCTCCGGTTTCGTTCAGCCCCAGAACGGACTTGTAAATGGACCGTGTGTCTGACATTGGATTTTAGTCCGTGTGATTGATCTCTATTAAATATATATCTGTTTGGCGGCGGAGAATTTATTCTCTTGCTTAACGCCCTTCTCTGAGACGTACGAGCTCAGGGGTTATATATTGATGGATATCAAACGCATGGAGTGAATTGCCTGTGTGGCATGCCTAAGTGGCAATTGACCGAGGCTTCTGTTGAAAAGCAAAGTCTTGTGGTGATGATCAAAGCAAGGCCTTAGTGGCGCAGCTTTGTGTAACGTTTACTTCGCGTGTTTCACACCCGGTATGAACCAAAAACGGGAGAGGACGTCAGGGAGGGCATGCGTTTCTTTCTAGCTAGAAGTGGCGTCAGTGGTTTTACACGCCCTGACGAGTTTGACTTATGTGGTTGTTGCTGTTGCGAGGCGCCTCAGATTGATCGGTCGTTCTCGAACCGATGGAGTCATTTAGTTGGCTCATTTACGCCCCATAGGGCGGGGTAACGCATGTTCAGGGTTTAAGTTTAATCCACATCGGTGGACCGGCCCTGACGATCCAAGGTCACTCGAGCTCTGACCTGAGACTCGGGCTAGACAGTCTCGAATCGGTTGAGGACTATCTTTTGCCTCGGTTCATAGATGGAAATCCAATTTCCAAATACGTGACATTTGCGGTTTTAATTGTAGAACTAGTATGGCGACATGATATATGGTACCCATGCCGCCTATGATTGATATTTATGATTTGAAATTGTTTTGACACTATACACTTATAGTAGTATCAAATGATTTGTTTTAAACGTACTAAGCATGTTTGGCTATTATAAGGGAAAACCCTATCCTCGGCTCCGTTGCATTGTGTGATGGGACCTGGGTCTTATAATAGCTTCATTTTTAGAAAAGCATTGCGTTGTTTACTTATAAGCACTGGTATTCTTGGGAGGAAACCCGTTCCGTGTTATACGGCGTGGTCCCTTGATTTACCTATCTTTAAAATAAAGATTAATAACTGCTTTAGTTCTCACACCAGTCCCATGACTGACCTGGAGTTTATTGTTTTGACCTAAACTCTGGGTGCCCTTATTTTGACACGGGCAGCTAGTAGTTTTGGTTTTGCAGATTTATATTCACAGGATCCTGGTTTACAGCTGGAATGATATCCGGAAAGCTTTGTATCCGTATATCTCTTCTAGTTGTGTATTGTATTATTTTCCGCTGCGATGTATTTAAATGTAATTTAAATCTCTGATATTTCTGTGTAATATTTATTCATACTCTGTATATTCTTGTAATCTGATGCAATGTTGTAATATACAATGAGATGTTCTTCTGTATGCGTTCTGTTGTGGCTTGTTCTCGAACTATCCGCCGCTTTCCTTTAGGGGGAAGTTGCGGGTCTTTACAAGTGTATAGAATATCAAGATCGTAAGCCGCCAAAAATTCCAACCAACGCTATTGCCACATATTCAGATCCATTTGGGTGAACAAATACTTCAAAGATTTATGATCTATATAAAGCTCAAATTTCTTACCCAATAGGTAGTGCCTCCAAATCTTTATGGAAAATACGACAACTAGTAATTCCAAATCATGAATGGCGTACCTTTTCCCGTGTAGCTTCAATTTTCAACTTGCATAAGCGATTATTTTACCTCTTTACATCAACACTGTGCCAACTCCTTCACTAGAAGCATTAGTATAAACGGTTAAATCTTGATTACCATTTATAATCGTCAACACTAGAGCAGTAGTTAGACTTTCCTTCAGTCCTTAGAAAGCTACTTCACATTGGCGTCTAAACAAACTTAGTATGCTTCTTCGTCAGCTTTGTCAAAGGACAGAATAACTTTGAAAAATCCTTCACGAACTTCCTATAGTAACTCGCTAATCTAAGAAAACTTCTAACCTCTATGGGAATCCTTGGTTGATTCCAATCCTGGATGGCAGCAGTCTTACTTGGATCTACCAAGATTCCCTCCTTTGATACCACATGTCTAAGGAACTTTACTTCTTCTTTCCAGAATTGGCATTTCAAAAATTTGGTCTTCAATATATTCTTTCTTAGAATCTCCAGTACTTGTTCCAAATGTCTCGTGTACTCTTCCTTTGTCTTAGAAAAAATCAAACTATCATCAATAAAAACCAGAACAAAATTGTTTAGTACTTCTCAAAACACCCGGTTCATCAAGTCTACAAAATAGGCAAGGGCATTGCACAGTCTGAAAGGTATTACTACCCATTCATCAAATAAATCCGGATCCCTGAAAGCTGTGAAAGGAACACACTCTTCTGCAATCCCTAATTGATGAAAACCTGTAGCTAGGTCCATTTTCAAGAATATTCATGCTCCATTCAAAAGATCTAACAAATCATCTATGCAGGGCAGTGGGTACTTATTCTTGAGCGTTTTCTTGTTGAGGTCTCGGTAATCCGCATGAAACCTGAGGGTATCATCTGACTTCAGAACGAATACCAATGCTGCTCCCCAACTCGAGAAACTAGGCCTAATCAGACCTTTCCATAAAAGTTGCCGAGTTTGACAACTCTACTCTTCTTTCTCCTTTATTCTCATTCTCTGAATTGGATGCACAACTGGCCTCGCATTCAGAACCAAATCAATCTCGAAGTCATTCTCCCTTTGTGGAGGAATGCTGTTTACTGCTTCAAACACATCTGCGCAATCCTTAACAACTGGGATAGTTTTTATAGAAGTGAGGGAAACATCGAGAGTAGAACGAAATTCCTTTCTATTGGAGTTTGGACCTTCGCATGGTATGGTTATAAAATTTCTACATTTGGTTTTATCTCTAACAATTCTATCAACGCATTTAACTTCAGCTTCATACATGGTCAACCAATCCAACCCAAGTATAATATCAAATTCGGCAAAATCTATAATGATTAAATCGAAGGAAAATGAATAACGGGAATAAGAGATTGACACTCTACAATATAAGAAAAGTTCGAGGGAACCCCCAATCATATTATTAACGCAAATGGGTTTATTAAGATATCTAAATTTTAGATTTAGTTTCTTAGCCATGTTACTTAAATTAAAATTTCATGATGCGCCCATATCAAATGATACTTTAACGAGAATATGTCTAACGGTAAGCATACCTTCCAAAACAGCTGGCCTTCCCCTACTAGTAGAAGTTGTTGGAGTATCTGCTACGTTGTAGACATGAGCCACCTCGGTCTTCTTCAACAGCGGGCAATTTGGCTTTATGTGCCTGTAACGTCCCAGAATTTGTAGCAATTTGATAATTAATTTATTTAGTTATTTTTATATATTGGTTTGATAATTTAAATGGTTTGAATTTAAATAATTTTGATTATTTAACTAATTTAAATAATGGGATAATAATGTATTTATTTACGAAA
The DNA here is from genome assembly GCA_030737875.1 of Allium sativum. Classification (NCBI taxonomy): domain Eukaryota; kingdom Viridiplantae; phylum Streptophyta; class Magnoliopsida; order Asparagales; family Amaryllidaceae; genus Allium; species Allium sativum. The sequence goes on from JASFAX010000021.1 coordinate 18,981,449, forward strand.
TAACCGGAAATATCTGAATTGACAATATTGTGTAAATTGGATAATATAAGATATTCAGTCTAGTTTATATTCGAATTATATTAACGAATATATTTATATAAAAGACAATTGAAGTATTAATTATAATATAATTATAAATAAGCTTGTAATGATGTGGTAGTTCGTAATATTGAGTTTTGAACTTCAACTGAGTGTACATAATTCGTTTTAAGTCGGATTTCTTTGAAACAATAAATGTTGGAATCTAATTAACTGTATTTTTCTAATAGAAGTGAAAAATTTAGATTTCTCTTTATAGATTGTAAGTTATGTCCAAATCAAATTTTCAAATAGTCCTTGTGCAATCGTTTATAAACCATAATGATTTATTAAAAATAATAAAATATTGGTTTTGAATTTGGATAAGATTGTTAAGACATACGAATAATATAATTTATAGAATTTTTCCATAATTTTTAATGTTGAAAAGAAACAACTTTTCGTTCTACATATTTTGCGCCCTAAATAAGCATTATTGGAACTTCACAGAATAAGTTAACTTGTCAATTTTATTATATTTTTGGTATCATGGCGAATCGCTTGTCACGATAATATTTTTATTTTTGTCCGTAGCGGCCCATACACGAACAAAATTTTATATAATCAGTACCCTACACTTTATAGCTTAAAACATAGTATATAAAACGGAGGTGCATACACTATAATTGGAAGAGCCCATTCTCCTTTCTCTCTTGATTCTATCGGAAGTGAACGCTCATATTAACATGGTAAATTCTACATATATATTATGACCAATTGGACAGGGATGTTCTATTCTTTCCTGCACGATTTAAACTATCATTTGGCATTTCATTTTAAACCAACAATGGAACAAAGGAACCAAGTATGAACATGAGAACATGCAGTATAATACATATACTATCTTCATCATTTGTATATATGCAATACATTGGAGCCCGCAGTTTTCTCGTCATTAAATTAAAGGATCTCAAACTCGCATGATCTAAACTAATCAACTCGTTTGTTTCCAATACCGGTAGAAACAACATGCAGAGATAAAATATACATAAACAAATATTAATTAGATAGAAATCACATGCCCATCACCCTATCTTTTCCAAAGCACATGCCTTACTGTCTTATATGGAGCCTATATGTATTTTCTTTTCAATCTAACGCAGCCTGTACCTTTTCAAAACTTCACGTCTAAGTCTAAATTAATGTACTCTACATAGTTAAATGAAATTTTGATGATAAATATTTGTATACACAAACAAACATTTTCTACATCCTGGTTACAGCTTGTCTTCGAAATTTGGCTTTATATACAAACTAATTAACAAAAGTACAATACTCAAAAAATAATTTATACATATAAAAATCTTTACTTGGAAACTAAGTTTCGTACACCTTCCCTTTCAAAATGCAGTGAAACAGTAACCTAGCCTACCCTAAAACTTCATGCAAAAGGAAATATTGCACACTCTAAACACTGTCACCCTATCATCCTATGCATGCATATTCCTTCAAGATCACGTTTTGGTAAGGATATAAATACACAAGTTGCCATGCATTTCTTCGTCTAAAAACTTATACCAGCCGCCACCTTAGAATAATTTCATCGATCGAAATGGATTTATTTCCTCATAAGTCGAATCACGCTATCCATTTCGAGTGTAACGGTGTACGGTTTCTTTTGGAATACCACAGGAGGACTTCGAACATCGTGGTTTGTCGAGTTAGGGCTCGGATTTGTTGGCATCGAGGAGGAGAAGGTACAGTTGAAGGGGATTGTAGCTGGCAGAGCATTGGGGGTCAGGTAATGTACTGATGACGGTTGGTGCCTCGGGTTGGTCAGGGACATGTGTGCGTGTGCGAGGTGAGGTTGGCATGTATGGGGAAGTGAACATTACTGTAGCGGTTCTGGTGATTGTTTGGTGATGTGGGATATATGCATGCAGCACTAGTGGTATGTATAGGGAAGCATGGTGTTGTTCGGAATTCAAGGGAGGACGTAAACGTGAATAATGGCAAGAGGAGTAGCAAAAATGAAGAAAGGTGGAGGCCTTATAGGGTGAGGAAATAGCAAATGGTTTAATGAAGCTCGATTTTAACAAGAGGAAGATGCTTCTATTGGAGAAGATGGGCATACAGGCGTGGATTTTAAGAATGAGTAGATGGGCCACGTGAATAATTTAGTGAAGCCCATTTAGAAGCGAAAAAAATGTAGTGTGAAGTTTGGGATGGATGGAAACCGAAGTTTTAGAAATTTTGGAGATCTCGTGTATAGGATTCGCAAATGTGTATTGTAGAAGATAACTACAGGGAGTGGGTATGATTTGAACGTGTATGGGTGGGCCGGGTTTAAAAGGTAAAGCCCAATTAAAATTCAGAAATTAAGTTTAATTTTTAATTAAATAACATGATAACTTCTAATTATCATTACATGCTCATACGTTAAAGAAATTTAACAAAACATGATCCCTTAGGATCGTAGGGTCGAAGGCTATACAACGGAACCGGCCTAGAGCAATTTGAAGCTCGTTACAAATTACGGCATAATAGAACGTTTGAATGAAGTCATCTACCGTTTATCATTATTTAACAATAAACGACCAATGTGAGTAAACTCACTAACTCTGTCCAGTTTTATAATATTGTAAACATATTTTAGAATTTATAAATGATGACTGATCGCTATGTGATGGTTGTTTGGATGATTTACTAATTAACTAGTTGAATAATATATATCATTATATATATATATTATTTGTTAAATACTAATTCTATTTATTATAGTATTTCATATTGATATGAAATTAATGATATTTATGTTGATTAACATCTGTGGATGCAGGGAAACAGGTTGGAAGGATCCAACTGGATTCCTTAACAATTATATTGTGTCTTTATTATATTGCATTATATGATGTAACAAATAATCTGGGATTGATTATTATGTGTTTAGGATGTTTGAAAAACATTGACCAAAATTAATTGGTATATAAATACCGTAAAAAATATTCGAATATATTAGGAAAAAAATTAGGGCTTTAAAAAGGATAATTTTTTTTAAATAGAAATTGAATTTCGAATAGACTAGAAAACATAATAACTAATTTTATTAAAATAAAACAAGTGGTTTAATTTATAAATGATATTTATAAATCAAGTGGAATAATTATCATTGGATAGTTCGGGAATGTGAATTCTAGAGTGAAATGAGAAGGGAAACCGGGAATCGATTGTAAGAAGAGAACAGTGACATTATTTCAATGTTCGAAATACAAATAGAAGTGAAATAAATCCGTAAGGATTTGTAATTAAAATTCAACGATGTCAAATTTCATTAATATAATTTATTATATACTGTAAATTCCATAATTTTGGCAAGATAGTTAATATCTCGTTTGAAACCAATAATTTATAATCGAATATGTACTAGAGATTAAATTATAAACTTGGTATATAATTAACAAAAAGTTTACATGTAAATAAGGTTCATGAAGTGGAATATGAATACGTATTTATTAAATAACTTGATAAATAGAAATTGAACCTATGATGGTATTTTTAAATATAAACCCTGTTACATACCGTAACTTCCCCGTTAAGGAAAGAGCGGATATTTTGAGAACAACACACAAAAGAACGCAAATAGAAGAACATTTCATTGCTAATTACAAAAATTCCATTAGATTACAAGAATATACAGAGTATAAATCAATATTAAACATTCACTAAATATTAGAGATTACAATACATTTCATAGCAGCGGGAAAATAATACAATACACAACTGAAAGAGATAAATGGATACAGAGCATTCTGGATATCGTTCCAGCTGTAAATCAGGATCCTGTGAATATAAATCTGCAAAACCAAAACTACTAGCTGCCCGTATCAAAATAAGGGCACCCAGAGTTTAGGTTAAAACAATAAACTCCAGGTCAGTCATGTGACTGGTGTGAGAACTAATATAGTTATTAATCTTTATTTTAAAGTTAGGTAAATCAAGGGACCATGCCGTATAACACGGAACGGGTTTCCTCCCAAGAATACCAGTGCATAAAACAACAGCGCAATGCTAAATAAAGAACAATGAAGCTATTATAAGACCCAGGTCCCATCACATAATGCAACACAAACCGGAGGATAGAGTTTTACCTTATAATATCCAAAGAATGCTTGATACGCTAGAATTCATGTTTTATTATTACTATAAGTGTATAGTGTCAAAACAATTTCAATCATAAGTATTAATCATAGACGGCATGGGTACCATATATCATGTCACCAATACTAGGCTCTACAATCAAAACAGCAAATGTCACGTATTGGAAGTTGGATTCCCATCTGTGAACCAAGGCAAGGGATCGTCCTTGCCGATTTCGAGACGCTCTAGCCCGCCCCTTAGGAACAGAACGCATCGTCCCTTGAATCGCCAGGGCCGGTCCACCGATGTGGATTAAAATGCCTGAACACTGCGTCTCCCCGCCTTATGGGGTGTCTATGAGTCCAATGACTCCATCGGCTCCACATAGTCACCGATATATCCGAGGCGCCTCGCAACCCAACATCCACATAAGTCAATCTCGTCAGGGCGTATCAAACCACTGACGCCACTTCTAGCTAAAAGGAAACGCATGTCCTCCCTGAGGTCCTTCTCCCGTTTCTTGTTCACAATCGGGGTGTGAGGATCGTGAATCAACGCTACACAAAGCTATGCCATACAGGCCGTGCTTTGATCATCAACTACAAGACTCTGCTTTTCAACAGAAGCCTTGATCATTTGCATCTTAGCATGCCACATAGGCAAACCACTCCATGCAACCAATATCTATCACTCACACAGAATGATATCCAATGTCAGACAAACAGTCCATTTACAAGTCCGTTCTGGGTCTGAACGAAACCAGAGGCACCTTGTACCTCGCATATCCATCGATCTCCAAGTGCGTCTGGACGATCACCAACTGATTCCCTCTTCTTGGGTGTACGGCCCAATCAAAATCATCAGTAATTATCCAAACGACGTGAAGACGTCCGGTCTTCAACCACCATATTCATCTTCGACTAATAGTCGTATCAGTTATTCAGAATGAGATAAACCCGATCTTTCTGAATAACTCGCGTATATAATAAACAAGTGTTACACAAACACAACATACGCCTCATTCCAATTCAGAATATTCTTTTATTCAAATATTCTTACACTTTGGGAAAGGTTCCCATTAATTTTATCAAAGATAAATTCTTTAAATTTATTCTTTAATCTCCTTTTGAATATCAATTCAAATTAGTTGGGATTAGCAAACTACACTGAAGTAATCATTTATTTTATTTCCCAATCCCAACCTATTCATCCCATGAAGTAAAAATGGTAATACTTCATATCTAACACCACGGTGTTATCGGTAAATTCAATTACCATATCACGTTCAAATCTAATTAAAGATTTAACAATCGCCTGGAGCAAAACTGGTCATACTCCATTCTCAATCATTTCAATCTGATTAAAGATTCATTAAAAATCCACTTGGTTTTAATCTTCCCAAAAATCAATATTAATGATTATTTAACTTGGGAAATCATATCATGTCTTTTACTGGGTTAAAGAATCAATGTTATTTAAAACACAGTTCACGATAAACCCAATTTCCATTTGATATTAAATACAAGGCTATGAATAGAAAATATATCGGCTTATACTCAATATCAAATTCTACGACCAACAAATATCGTATTGGAAGTAACAATATAAATATATCTTTCAAATTTCCATAACAATATCTGTATAATCACGAAATCCAACATCGTAATATTCCAAAGACAATTTCGATTCAATTCCATTCCAATTTATGTATTGGAAATTCTGGTTATTTTCAAAAGCATTTCAATTCCACTTTATTTATTTTTAAAATAAATGAGATTATAATTCTAGTTCAAAACTAGTTCATTTCGATAAAAATCTATTTTTATATGTTCAAATTTGGAATTTTCATCCCAATTCTTCACAAATCATTTCTTATGGTTTTACACAAATTATTACTATTTTTAATAATTTTATCAAGGCCCGTACAGTTGATTTCCATCAACGGCCATCGAACTGCACTTACAACGACCTTTTCCAAATTTGATTTGGACATAATTCCAAATCCTACAGTTAGATTTCAAATCTCTAATATTCGTTAGAAAGCTCTTTTCGATACGAACCAAACGGTTCCAGTTTTAGGAGAATCCGACGGTCGGATCTCCCGTAACGTCCATTCGAAGTCAATGGTCGAAATTCGCGAACTACCGCGGCGCGGCGCGTTCTATTCAGGCCATAATATATAATATATATATAATACATATTTCGTAGACTTCCTTTCAAAACGTATTTTATAAATCGTTTTAAATCCGTTTTCAAAACGATTTTAACTTCATATTCAATTTCTAATCAAAATTGAATATTCCACATCATCGATATACAAATGATAATATTTTCAAAACGTTATATTTTGAAATCACTTCCTTTTCTATAATCATCATAAAAGCGAATATAACCGATATAAATATCGTTTGCGTCAAAATGGCGCATATCTAACCAACACGGCTTTATATATTTCAATAACTTCGTTATTCTATTCAACAAATGAATATTTTCTTCAATACATGAATTTTCTTTTATTCAACACATGAATATTTATTTTATTCAACACTTGAATTTTCTTCTATCCAACACATGAATATATATTTTTATTCAACACATGAATATATATTTTATTCAACACATGAATATTTTTATAATTTTCCTTATTTTCCCATTTGGATTGAGACCCAATCAATTACCATATAATGTTAATTATATGGATTCCCTACAACACATGTATATAAGAGCAACGATAAATCATCAACCATCATCCAGAGTGCACCACACAACTGCGTAAGCATTAAATATAAATAATTAACGCTTACACAGTCTGCCAACCCATCGATTGACATACAACTAAACAATCGGGATTTGTGTACGTCAAATATCATCCCAATACCCGTGTGGGGTTTCAGATCAACAAACATAAATTTTTATTCGTGCAGTTGGGCGATGTGTAAAATTTATCTTCCCAATCAATATCAGTCAAATGGGTGTACATAAACAAATCGTCCGATTTGTTTATAAATATTTATTTTATATACACGTTAAAAATTATATTTTTAACTATAAAATATTTTATTTCATCCCACATCACACAATAAATTTTCACAACACATCAATCAAACAAACAAGTCATCCATAGTCTGTGGACGATGGGTGTCGTGTGTTGCTAAGCACCGTCTGCATCCTAGTATATATTTCAACTAGAAAATAAAATAAAAGTGAGGAGTTCTCATAGATTAGCTAAACCATACGCCACGACTCTTCGTATGCAGGAAATCTTCATCGCTCTCCTTTTATCACTTTCGTTGTCCGCATCCACTACATATATAAAAATCACATTTTTATTATCTACTTTATATAAAAATCATATTTTTATTATCTACATTATATAAAAATCATATTTTTATTATCTACATTATATAAAAATCATATTTTTATAGTGTTAAAAATCATATCACTTCTCATTTAAAAATCACATCTTGTCTTGTTTAAAAATCTTAACTTTCCTTAACTAAAAATATAATCTTTTTAATTTTAAAAATCTAATCTTTTGTTTATACGAATCAAATCTTCTTACCATTTAAAAATTAAACCTTTTTTGCTTTTAAAAATTAAACCTTTCTATAGTGAAAAGTTAAATCTTTCTTATGAACAAAAATCTATTTTTCTATATGAATAAAAATCTTTACATTTATAGCTAAACACCTCATGATTTTATAACCTAAAAATCAAAATAAAAAAGGACAAAACTCACATTGGAAGGAAGGATGGAGAATGCTCTTTGCCAAAGGGGCGTTCTTGGGCGCCGGAGGTGCTCAGGGCGTTAGAGAGGGGTGCAAGGGGGTGCGGTCGGTCGGCGATTGGTGGGTCAAAGGGTGGTGGCGTCGGGGTTTCATTAGTGGAAAGGGGCGTGGGTTTCTCGAGAAGGGGGAGAAGGAGTGGCGACTGGAGCAACGCGTGGAGGGGGATCAGAGGTTGGGGAGGGGATTGCGCGACCGTCGGTGGTGGCGGCTGGCTAGGGCACGCGTGGTTTTCTCTTTTTTTTTTAATTTCATTTTCGTGAAAACTGACGGGGAGGATAAGTGGAGGAGATAAGGGCTTGGGCCCATATTATAATATATATATTTTATTCTATTTATCTTCAAAAATGTTGACTTTCTATTTGAACTCGAAATGGTACCCAACGACTGTTGCCCCTAGCTAATTACCCCATTCCGAACACAATGAGATATGTTTCATAAGCCACTTCGACAGTTACAATCAGTTTCCGCTAAATTTAAAATATAAATAATTATATTTTAAATTCAAACGCACATTTCAATTTATCGGGGCCATATACGGACTCTAAAAATTCTCGAAAAATATTTTCTAGCTTCGTATTGACGATACGGTTCTAACAAAACTAATTTCATCGAATTCTAAGACCGTTTGAAAAATAGCCTTTTCTATTCAATCCAAATTGACTGAAACTGTCAAAACATGTTTTCCTTTGCCACGCTCACATATTGATTCAGAAAATTACGAATTTTGAGACCTAGCAACAACTTGACATCACGGACCCAACAAAAGTGGTTTCGTCGAAAACCGAGGTCGTTTGCAAAATTTCCATTTTTAAGGGCCAGAATTCCATGGCGACTATTATGAATTTTCAACTGGGCATATCTTTTATTCCCGCTATGAAATTTCAATTTTTCGGATTCGTTGGAAAGATATTCTCGATTAGATTCTAATATTTTTGGTTTCTCTAAAATCCAGTTTATTTTGAATCCTGTACATTCATTTGAAATTTGAAATCGAATTTTCAAACTACCGCGCCATTTTTAATTCCTTTTATAATTTAAAATAAATATTTATATTCTAACGACGAGCTATATAAATATATACGTTCTAATTCTATTCAAAATAAATTTCTCATCGTTATTATTTAAAATAATTCATTTTATATATTCAAAATTCATTAAAATTGCCAAAATAAAAATTTTAAATTGGCTCAGATTTCCATGTTATTACAATATCCCCCACTTAAAACTTTTCGTCCCCGAAAAGGAACGAAGCTGAAAGTTGTTTCACAAATCAACTCAACTTTCATTATTTTCATTACGGCTTAAGTTCTTCAACTTTTCAGTTTCTAAGAACTTTTCAAATTTTTCAAAAATTTGGTTAACACCCTAAATTTTCGAAAAATTTCGCCAAAACCTCCCCTGCACCGGGAGCTTCGGGATATTTCAAATAGCCTCCCATGGCCCTCACCGTTCCAAAAAGAAAAAGAAACAACCAAGCGGCTAGCCAATCGGCTCAAAAAATCGTCCAAACCTAAGAAATACAATAAACATGTACTTATTTGTCGAGCAAACAATTTTATTCCTCTTCTCTAGCCTCGTTGCTATGACCTGTTCAATGTAAGTACATGTATATGTATGCAAATGCGACAAATTTTCAATACAATTCAATATTTAGTACAATTTGGCTAAAGGGTTCAAATTTAATTAATTCAAACAATAATCAAACAATACAACCAGCAATCAATTAGTTGATTATCTTTTCAATCACATAACTTGGATATATAGTCAAAAAATCACATTTTTGGTGCCAAATCACAACAATAGACCCTATCTAATTTTGGTTCTCACACCAGTCTAATGGAAATATATAGAAATCCCACTTTCGGCACTCGAATATAAACACTGATGATGGCGTGCCATAATCAGAATCAGACCCGGGTGACTAGAGTGTGATCTTATATCTATCCAGTATATTAAAACTTCAAATACACGCGAATCAGACGTATATGCAAAGTCTTTATATATTGGATTGTCCAAATCAATATAACTAAATATTCAAATACGAATAATTGAATTAAATTTTCAAAACAAAATTCGTTTTCATTTTAAAAAAATATTCTTCACACTCGTTCTAGGGTACTACTGATCCTATCTCTAACGAGTCATTCTCGTTGGATATTACTAATCCAATCTCTGATGAATTCTTTCGTATGGTTCTAATGTGCCTTGTTCTCCGAGCTCTGTAAACCAAAGCTCTGGTACCAAGCTGTTACACACCGTAACTTCCCCGGTAAGGAAAGAGCGGATACTTTGAGAACAACACACAAAAGAGCGCAAACAGAAGAACATTTTATTGCTAATTAAAACAATTCCATCAGATTACAAGAATATACAGAGTATAAATCAATATTACACATTCACTAAATATCAGAGATTACAATACATTTCATAGCAGCGGAAAAATAATACAATACACAACTAAAAGAGATAAACGGATACAGAGCTTTCCGGATATCGTTCCAGCTGTAAATCAGGATCCTATGAATATAAATCTGCAAAACCAAAACTACTAGCTGCCCGTGTCAAAATAAGGACACCCAGAGTTTAGGTTAAAACAATAAACTCCAGACCAGTCATGTGACTGGTGTGAGAACTAAAAACAGTTATTAATATTTATTTTAAAGTTAGGTAAATCAAGGGACCACGCCGTATAACACGGAACAGGTTTCCTCCTAAGAATATCAGTGCATAAAACAACAACGCAATGCTAAATAAAGAACAATGAAGCTATTATAAGACCCAGGTCCCATCACACAATGCAACACAAACCGTAGGATAGGGTTTTACCTTATAATAGACAAAGAATGCTTGATACGCTAGATTTCAGATTTTATTATTACTATAAGTGTATAGTGTCGAAACAATTTCAATCATAATTATTAATCATAGACGGCATGGGTACTATATATCATGTCGCCAATACTAGGCTCTACAATCAAAACCGAAAATGACACGTATTGGAAGTTGGATTCCCATCTGTGAACCAAGGCAAGGGATCGTCCTTACCGAATTCGAGACGCTCTAGCCCGCCCCTCAGGAACATAACGCATCGTCCCTTGGATCGTCAGGGCCGGTCCGCCGATGTGGATTAAAATGCCTGAACACTGTGTTTCCCTACCCTATGGGATGTCAATGAGTCCAATGACTCCATCGGCTCCACATAGTCACCGATATATCCAAGGCGCCTCGCAATCCAACATCCATATAAGTCAATCTCATCAGGGCGTGTCAAACCACTGACGCCACTTCTAGCTAGAAGGAAATGCACATTGTAACACCTCGTGTATTCTATAACAGTGAAATTCACAAATTAAAGTATAATTAATTTCAAATCAAAGAATTAAGGGAAACGGGATACGCCATTGTGTTCATCTCGGAAAAATACGCGAAATAGAGTCCGAGTTTTCGGAAAACGGAGGTCGTATGAAGAAGATATGGCCTCCGGAAGTTTCAGAATTCAGGTTAAAATTCAAATAGACGAAAACAGCTCAGAAAACAAGTTTAAAATTCAAAATCGGGCCCAATTGGCCAGGGCGGGAAAATTCCCGCCTAAGGCACCCAGGTCGACTTGGCAGTCAACCTGGGCTAGCCAGGTCGACAGGGCTGTCGACAGGGCTGTCGACTGGGCTGTCGACCTGGCCCCAGAGCCAGGTCGAACCCAGCCCACCCTGGCTGGCTTGGTCTGTGTTTGGTCGATTTTCTGAGCCTTGCTTTGTCACTAGGGCTTGGTGTCAGCTCCTGATTGGTCTCTCTTTCGAATGAATGGCTACGATTAACCCAAGCTACATCGATGGTCCTAATCAGTTCATAAACTCTATAAAAATGACCCTAGACTCTACCTAATCTATTCATTCAAAAATAAGAATGAGGCCATCATGCTGCTGAGGAACGACTAGGAGTAGCCACCAATTTGAGAGACGATTAGGAGACAAACTCTAAAGCACAAAGCAACGTCAAATCAATCAAAACAACGCCTACAACAAAGGATAGCATCTCCAAATTCAGAATTCAGATTTCTGAATTGAAGATTCGTCATACGCTGTAAGTAGAGTGCTATTCCGATATGAATTAAATAATTGTGTTGATTTGTGTAATGTAAGAAATGGAATTGTGGCGATAATAATAATATTTTTGTATGTTGCTTTGATGCAAAACGATTTGGGAATATTATGGAATACGATTGGATATTTGCAAGTACGCGATTTGCGTTGGAAACGAAATGGAATTGTGGCGATAATGACTTATATTTGTATGTTATTTTGATTCTAACGATTTGGCAATGCTATGGTTTGACTCATACAAGTATGTGGCTTATGTTGACAACCATATGTTGTGGAATTTTGATTGGGACTTATGCAAGCATATGATTCATATTGAAAAACTACATGTTTGTGGTAGTTATTTACAACACCCATTTGATAATTGCAAGTATATGATTCATGTTGAAAGTAACAACTATATGTTGTAATAATTTGTTTAAGATTCATGCAAGTATATGATTCATGTTAACAACTATATGTTATGATATTTTAATTGGAATCCATGCAAGTATATGATTCGTTATTATGCTAATATGATGTACATACTTTTATGACCACTTTTAGTGTGTAATTGAATCGACTAAGTATTATGATTCATATGAAGTTATGTTGGAATTGGCATCATAGTTCAAGTATAAAAATCATATTTTTGTACATTCCTCTTGCAAGTTTACATAGATAAAATAAAAACCATGATGTAAGTTTAGATATGTTTATGCTATAATTCTATGAATAGAATGAAAACCGTGATCCATATAAGAATTAGGTTGGGATAATTCTAGTTGAACCATACTTTTGTATTAGTGACAAAAGTAAGCACCCTTTTGTTAACATGTAGTGATTTTATGAACATGATTAGTTTATATTATGCCTAAATAAAAGTATAGTCAAGACCATGTGCCAATAATAAGGATATCTAATTTAGTTAGATTCTTAATTTCAAGTTTACATGGTTAGTTGAACCTATAATTCATGTTTAAGTATTTTTTATGCCATACTCATATGAATAGAATAATTCATGTTTAAGTATTGTTTATGCCACAATCATATGAATAAGTGATTCATGTTTAAGTATTGTCTATACCATAATTATATGAATAGAATGATTCATGTTTAAGTACTGCTTATGCCATAATCATATGAGTAAAATAATCCATGATTAAGTATTGTCTATGCATTGACCATATGAATAGAATGATTTATGTCTAAGTGTTGTTTATGCTATGATTATGTGGATAAAATGATTCATGTTATGCCATGATTATATGATGTTACAATTGCAAGTTCACATGTGCCTATTTTATGTTAATTGAATCGTTCGTTGCAAGTTCATGCGTTCACACTCCCCTTTTTCATGATATCTTATAAACACCATGTTGTAAGCCTCCCCTTTTCATTTGGCTTAATTGGGTTTAAGTATTAAACCCAACACACCTTACATTGGAGCGAACGTGTAAAACGGGGGTAATGACGTTTGGGCTAAAATATAGAATATATGTGTTGGCATGTTTAACGCATGCCAACAATCTTGAAAAGCAATTAAGTGGCATAAATGAAATTTAACCAATAAAGATGAATTTGAATAATGGGCCGCAAATATTTACATATAAAAAGAAAAGAGACAAAATATGTAAATGTAGAAAATACGATGTGTTTAACCCGAGGTTGGATTGAGTTGTGATGTAAACCTGCCCGGAACCGCCCGGCTGTCCAGTAGTCACAACAATACCTATCCAATGTGGGTGGTTAAACACGGAGCCCAATAAGGACCCGAGGTTAGACTGAGTTGTGGCGTAAGACTGCCCGGACCCAACCGGCAACAGGCAGCCATAACAATACCTGTCTAATGTGGGAGGTCAAGGCTTTAATAAGACAATTAAGGCTGAGTCTGGATTGATAGGATTTAGTAAATTATATTAATACTTAATCAAAATGGAACATGCTAAACTAAACAGACTGATTGGGGGGTTAGGTTTATAAAACACTTAACCAACTTAGCATGTTGGCTAGAAATAGAAAACCTAGTAGCGGAGGACCCTTTTCGCAGTAACCCTACAAGCTATCATGATACCCTGAAACTAGGCAGGGTGGGGCACGATTACTGGGCTGATTGTAAGAGGTCAAATTGACGGCGGTGGTGCAGCAGTGTAGGTTCTAACGGGGTGCGGGCGTGCACACACTCCGGCGCAGAAAAATAAGGCACTGGGCACCAGTAGCATACCTGTGCATTCTAGGATTGTGTCGGCCCGCCACCATGGGACTTGATACACCCCATGGTGGGACCAGCATAGGTAACTACAACATCGGGGGCCGTAAGACACATGTAATTATGCGAGTAGGAGCCGATCATCATAAAATGGATCACTTCACCCTGATTATGGGGTGCCCATTGGGAACTAGTATATATGGGTACAGAGATTAATATGGGGTACGATAGTATATTCGACCCTAGACAACTTCACTAAGTTTATGGTGCTTTCCCATTTCTAGTTTATACTTATCATACCCAGTTCTTTATTCATAGACTGAATAGTCCTAGACTTACTCAGGCTTTATGTCTGACTCTACTTTTCTTTCGTCTTCTTTTCTTTCGTTTCCCCCCCCCCCCCAGGTCCACAGGGAGGGAATACCGCGGCTTGACCAGCCTTCATATCCAGCTTGAAGAGAAAGAATGTATTGCTTGGATCTTTTCGTTTTGGACTATGGCTTTGGACAGCAACTATGGGACTTTTGCAGTTCATTTATGTTTCCTTTATGCTTCTTTAAATAATGTAATCAAGACAGTTATGAAGATGTTATGTTTTTGGAAGTATTGTAAAACAAATTATGGCATGGATTGTGTAACACATATTTTAATGAAATAAAAGTTGTTGTTTTCCGCTGTTCAAAAATATGTGTTCTTATATCTGTCTTGTATATCTGTGACTTATACTTATAAACCTCCACCAAAATTAGGGCATTCCCTTTGAGAGTGACCCTAACGGAGGTGGGGTGTTTCACTTGGTATCAGAGCATAGGTTTACCAGATAAGATAAAAAGTTTTGAAAATTTATTTTCAAAAAGGAAATTTAAAGAAGCATTTTTAAAGGATAAAATATTATTTTGTTTTAAAAGGCAAAGTCCCCCCAAAGCCATAGGTACTATCTTCTATCCTTCGTTTTGAATCTATCCTTTCTGTTTCAGCATGTCTGGAGACCTTACTCCCCAGCTGCTGACGCTTTCACTCCTCCTCCTCAACGTAAACCAGCAAGCGGAAGAGTCCCAATGTAGG
Organism: Allium sativum; assembly: GCA_030737875.1. NCBI lineage: Eukaryota > Viridiplantae > Streptophyta > Magnoliopsida > Asparagales > Amaryllidaceae > Allium > Allium sativum. The sequence continues at coordinate 18,996,742 of JASFAX010000021.1, forward strand.
AAGACGAATAATAGTCAAACAAGAAAGGATCGTAATAGTAATAATAAGAAACGGGAAAAAAGGAAATGCAATTTTTGTGGTACGGAAGGGAACATAGCCAAGGATTGTAGAAAGAGGAAAAGAAAGCAAGGAGAATGTTTTCATTGTGGGGAGACTGGACACATCAGCAAAGACTGCCCTGAGAAGACAGACTTTGAGAAGGGCGGGAAAGACAACAAGTCCCGAGAGAAGAGGGAGTGTAAATTCTGTGGCAAAGTGGGGCACTTAGTGAAGGATTGCCGGAAAAAGAAGGCCAAGATGAATGGTGGGTGTTTTTCTTGCTGTGAGACAGGCCACATGGCTAAGGACTGCCCAAAGAAATGAGGACAGGGGCAGAGGGCTAGATCCACCTCGGGGGCGCAGGTTCATGTGCTAGAAGCGCCACCTCTGCAACAGCAAGGTATAAATACTTCTGTAGAAAGAGTAGTTTATCTTTATGATCACCCCGTTCGCACTTTATTTGATTCTGGCGCATCACACTCCTTTATCTCGTCTGCTTTAGTAGAATCTCTGCACCTAAAAACTAGTATGGTAGAGGACCCCTTAATTGTTTCAAACCCAATTGGGGGCCCAGCTCATTCGTCTATGATCTGTGTGGGATTGAAAATTTCTATTCTAAGCGTAGAATTTCAATGTAGTGCCTTTGTTTTGGGCTTTTCGGGATATGGTTTGATTTTGGGCATGGATTGGCTATCCAGTAATGGGGCCATCCTTGATTGTGAGAAAAGGGTTGTTAGGCTCCTAACCCAGCTCGGTAATACTTTGGAAATTTCTTGTAATCCCTCGTATGCGGTTATGCTTAGTTATCTTGAATCGCTAGATGCCTCTGTTGAAAATTTGCAATCAGTTAGAGTGGTCGGAGAATATCCGGATGTCTTCGAAGAGGTGAAGGGCTTGCCTCCGAAGCGGGAGATAGACTTCCGTATACATCTTGTAGATAATGCAAAGCCCGTTGCGTCGCCCGTTAGACACATGGCTCCGCGAGAAAGGAAAGAGCTCAGTAAACAGATTAAAGAGCTTCTAGAGAAGGGGTTCATTAGAAGGAGCATTTCAGAATGGGGTGCTCCAGTAGTGTTCGCCACTAAGGCAGAAGGTTCATTTCGCTTATGCATGAGTCGTAAAGTATCACCTTAGTAAATACATTTGGCAACATAGTTGACATTTGTTTATTTTCAAGAGATAATTCATCTATGTGGAATACCTTCTAGTATGTGAACAAGATCCAAGATTCACTAGTGAATTTTGGAGAGCTTGCATGGAACCACGAGTACGCAGTTATGCTTGAGCCAAGTATACTAGAAGGAGAATAAGTGAAAGTGGAACGAGAGGCAACAGTGAAATAGGTTCCAACTCATATTTTGGAAACAAGAATTAAGAAGCTACAAAATTGTGAAGTTAAAGACGGACAAAGCATAATGGAGTTAAGCTCAAGAAATGCGACCTAGAAGATTGAAGACTAGATTCGTGCATCATATCTCTTCTTAAGAATATATCCTTGATCCCTCTCTTCCTGTAGAGCTCACTTGCATGCTATCTTTTGTGTACATCCTCTCGGTCCTATTCTTAATCCAATTTCTGTTGCAAACCCCATAGGGAGTATGACTCATCTGTTGGTAACACATGTTGGGGCTCGAGGGTGTTCGTTGGTTTGACTAAACTTTTTGGGTTTTATAGGATACGGGTTGGTCTTAGGAAGGGACTCCCATGTGACCTAAAAGGAGTCCATCATGCTTAGTTTCCTAGAATCATATATAGTGGTTGGGTTGAGTAATTCTTTGGGTGTCAGTCTGATGTTGATTTCGGTCTTCGGGGCTGATGCTTAGAGAGTTCTTCTCCTAATCAATATATGTGTGGCATAGATTTCCAGTTTTGACATTGCCTAATGGGCACAAAGTTTTTACTTGCTTCATTCGACTATACCTTTAGATAGGAACAATTGGGAAAATGGCCTATAGATTAGAGCTACCCGAAAAATTGGCTGGAGTTCACAGCGTCTTTCACGTTTCACATCTCCGAAAATGTCTACATGAATCTGTTGAAGTGGTAGAGCCAAATATCCTAGAAGAAGCTGAAGTGGAGCGCGAAGCAACCGTGAGGAAAGTTCCAACCCGCATATTAGTGTAACACCCCGAAAATTCTATAACTGTGAAATTCATAAATTAAAGTATAATTAATTTGAAATCAAAGAACTAAGGGAAACGGGATACGCCATTGCGTTCGTCTCGGAAAAATACGTGAAATAGAGTCCGAGTTTTCGAAAAACGGAGTCCGTATGAAGAAGATATGGCCTTCGGAAGTTTTGAATTAAATTTAAAATTCAAACAGAATTAAATAATTAAATTTTCCGAAGTAGGGCCCAACGGGCCAGGGTGGAAGAACACCCGCCTGGGCCACCCAGGTCGACTGGGCTGTCGACCTGGGCTACCCATGTCGACAGGGCTGTCGACAGCCCTGTCGACAGGGGTATCGACCTGGTCGAGCCCAGTCAACCTGGCTGGCCAGGTCTGTGTTCCTCCGATTTTCTGTGGTCTGCTTTGTCACTAGGGCTAGGTGGCAAGTTTTGATTGGTCTCTCTTCCTAATGAATGGCTGTGATCTAACCTAGCAACATCAAGGGTCCTAATCAATTCCTAACCTCTATATAAACAACCCTAGACTAAACCCTAATCTATTCATACAAAATTAAGAACATAGCCGCCATGTTGCTGAGGAACGACAAAGAGTAGCCGCCAACTAAAGAGAGGATTAGGGAGGAAGTTCTAAGGCCTAAAGCAATTCAAGCAACCTAAAGCTAATCAATTCAACAAAGGAATCGTATCTCTTAATTAGAGAATTCGCCGCAACCATTGTAAGTAGAGTATTACTTTGGTATAAATAAACAACTGTGTTGATGTGTATGCTTGAATTGTGGCAATGGAAGTAATTCATATTTGTGCGTTCTTATTAATCTATGTACGTTTGGATATTTATGAATTATGTTATGTTATTCATTATAAAGAACTACATGCGGTAGTTCTATGCAAATATACGTTTGGAATATTGCGCAAATTGTGTAATCTATGTTGAAGCTACGTGTATGTAGTTAATTGAAATTCATGCAAGTTTGGGGCTTTGATATTATGCCATCATGATATATATGTTTGTGCATAAATCATTTTGCAAGTAATTGAAACAAGTTGGTTGTTATAGTTCATATGAAACTATGTTGGAATTTTGACACCATAATCCATGTATTTGCAAAACTTATGAATATGGCTAGGCTAGGAATGACATTTGGCATAATTGAAATCTATGATTAAGTCTATCTTGTTTAAAAGAGTTATATGATGACATATGTGAGACATGGCTAGGTTAGACACAAAAATCCCTTTTTGCAAGTTTTAAAGCAAACACCATGTTTAGGAATATTTATGCATAAGTATATTTATACCATCGTTATGTGATTAGACTTAAACCATGATTAAGTTGAATTATGCTTTTGTATTGGTAACAAAGTATTCCCTTTGTAAACATGTAGAAACCTTATGAATATGACATGTTTATGTTTATGCCATGAACAAAATTTAACTTTACTTATGCCATGCTTATGTTTGACATTATGCCATGATTATGCCAAAAGTATTTACGACATGCTTATGTTTGACATTATGCCTAAATAAGAATATAGGTTCATGTTGTAGTTAAACCTATGCAAGTTCACATGCTTTGATTCATGTCACCTATGTTACCACTATGCAAGTACATCAATTTCTATTTGGTATTTCCAACGTCGTATTGCAAGTTCATGCGCTCACCTTCCCCTCTTTGTGTATACGCCATAAGCCTCCCCTTTTCGCATGGCTAAATTGGGCTTTAAAAGGCTAAGCCCAATATATATGAACGGACGTGTAAAACGGGGGAAAATAACGTTGGGTTAAAATTAATTAATGAATGAAAATATAAAATAGAAGGGCCCAAATTCAAGTATGGGTTGGGCCCGTGGTTGGTGTAATCTTTACACCACTAACTTAATAATGGGCCGCAAATATTTACATATAAATAAAGAAGAATGACAAGATATGTAAATGTAGAAAATACGATGTGTTTAACCCGAGGTTGGATTGAGTTGTGATGTAAACCTGCCCGGAACCGCCCGGCTGTCCAGTAGTCACAACAATACCTATCCAATGTGGGAGGTTAAACAAGGAGCCCAGCAAGGACCCGAGGTTAGACTGAGTTGTGGCGTAAGACTGCCCGGAACCAACCGGCAACAGGCAGCCACAACAATACCTGTCTAATGTGAGAGGTCAGGGCCTTAATAAGACAATTAAGGCTGAGTCAGGATTGTTAGGATTAAGTGAACTAAAGACTTAATCAAAATGGAACATGCTAAACTAAACGGACTGGTGGGGTTAGGTTAGGAAACACTTAACCAACTTAGCATGTTGGCTAGAGATAGAAAACCTAGTAACGGGGGACCCTTTTCAGCAGTAACCCTAAAAGGTGTATCAGGATACCCTGAAACTAGGCAGGGTGGGGCACGATTACTGGGCTGATTGTAAGAGGTCAAAGCGACGGCGGTGGTGTAGCAGTGTAGGTTCTAACGGAGTGCGGGCGTGCACACACTCCGGAGCAGAAAAATAAGGCACTGGACACCAGTAGCATACCTGTGCACTCTAAGGTTGTGTCGGGTTGCCACTATGGGACTTGATACACCCCATGGTGGGACCAGCATAGGTAACTACAGACATCGGGGGCCGTAAGACACATGTAACTATGCGAGTAGGAGCCGATCATCGTAGAATGGATCACATCACCCTGATTATGGGGTGCAAATTGGAAACTAGTTTGTATGGGTTCAGAGATTAACAGGGGGTACGATAGTATATTCGACCCTAGACAACTTAACCAAGTTATGGTGTTTGCCCACTTCTTGTTATTACTTATCATACCCAGTTCTTTATTCATAGACAAAATAGTACTAGACTTACTCAGGCTTTATGTCTGACTCTATTTTTCTTTCGTCTTCTTTCTTCCGTTTCCCCCCCCAGGTCCTCAGGGAGGGAACACAGCAGCTTGACCTACCTCAACATCCAGCTTGAAGAAGAGAAATGTATTGCTTGGACTTTCCTGTTTTGAACTATGGCTTTGGACAACCCACTGTGGGGCTTTTGCAGTTTATCTATGCTTTATTTATGCTTCTTTAAAAATAATGTACTCAAGACAGATTATGAAAGTGTTATGTTATGTTTTTGGAAAGGATGTTGTTGTAACACGTATTTGACTTGATGAAATAAAGTTTGTTGTTCTTCCGCTGTTTACAAATATGTGTTCTTATATCTGTCCTGTATATCTGTGACTTGTACTTATAAACCTCCACCAAAATTAGGGCATTCCCTTTGAGAGTGACCCTAACGGAGGTGGGGTGTTTCACTTGGTATCAGAGCATAGGTTTACCAGATAAGATAAAAAGTTTTGAAAAAATTATTTTCAAAAAGGAAATTTAAAGAAGCATTTTTAAAAGATAAAACTATTATTTTATTTTAAAAGGCAAAGTCCACTCCCCAAAGCCATAGGTACTATCTCTTATCCTTCGTTTTGAATCTATCCTTTTTGTTTCAGCATGTCCCAAGAACTTAACTTACCGGAAGGGGTACCAATACCTGGTTGGTTTAGACGATTCTTAGAAGCAAGGGCCACTCAGCCAGGTCCTATCGTTCCTCCTCCCCCAGCGAAAGGAAATCATCCAGCTGCAGCAGCACCTTTTCCTCCACCTCCTCCTCGGGGAAACACGTTTGCTAAAATATGTAAAGATTTTAAAGCTATGGGAGGAAGGGATTTCCATGGAACCGAGTCCTTCGTAGCAGCTAGAAATTGGCTGAAGGAGACTGAGGATCTATTCATCATCTTTGAGGTAGAGGATAGACAAAAAGTACAATTGGCAGTGTGGCTATTGAAGGGCGAGGCTTCCTACTGGTGGGAAGTCACTAATGCTGAAAGACCAGTGGAGACATGGGAGGACTTTAGGGCAAGGTTTGAGACTAAATTTCTCTCAGATGCGGAAAGAAGTTTGCAGTTGGAGAAATTCTTATTTCTTAAGCAAGGAGACAAGACTGTCAGAGAGTATGTGAATCAGTTCGATGAGCTGGCTAGGTTTGGACTTGACCTAGTCAACACCCCGCACAAGAAGGCTCTCCGTTTCGTCAAAGGGTTAAATGAGCCATTACACAGTTTGGCCATGACCCATATACCCATGGGGGCCACGTATGAAAGATTGGTGCAAATGGCATTGCTGAATGAAGAGGATAAGGGCAAGAAGGAGGCAAAGGCAGAAAGCTCTCAAGGGAAGAAAGAGGGTTTGCAGCCTAAGAAGACAGACTTTAAGAAAGGAGGGAAAGGCAACAAAGAGAAGAGGAAGTGCAATTTCTGTGGCAAAGTGGGACACTTAGTAAAGGACTGCCGGAAAAAGAAGGCCAAGGAGAATGGTGGGTGCTTTTCGTGCGGTCAGACAGGCCACAGGGCTAAGGACTGCCCAAAGAGACGAGGACAGGGGCAGGGCACTGGATCCACCCCAGGGGCACAGGTTCATGTGCTAGAAGCGCCACCTCTGCAACAGCGAGGTATAAATACTTCTGTAGAAAGTGTAGTTTATCTTTATGATCACCCCGTTCGCACTTTATTTGATTCTGGCGCATCACACTCCTTTATCTCGTCTGCTTTAGTAGAATCTCTGCACCTAAAAACTAGTATGGTAGAGGACCCCTTAATTGTTTCAAACCCAATTGGGGGCCCAACTCATTTGTTTATGATCTGTTTGGGATTGAAAATTTCCATTCTAAGTGTAGAATTTCAATGTAGTGCCTTTGTTTTGGGCTTTTCGGGTTATGGTTTGATTGTGGGTATGGATTGGCTATCCAGTAATGGGGCCATCCTTGATTGTGAGAAAAGGGTTGTTAGGCTCCTAACCCAGCTCGGTAATACTTTGGAAATTTCTTGTAATCCCTCGTATGCGGTTATGCTTAGTTATCTTGAATCGCTAGATGCCTCTGTTGAAAATTTGCAATCAGTTAGAGTGGTCCGGGAATATCCGGATGTCTTCGAAGAGGTGAAGGGCTTGCCTCCGAAGCGGGAAATAGACTTCCGCATATATCTTGTAGATAATGCAAAGCCCGTTGCGTTGCCCGTTAGACATATGGCTCCACGAGAAAGGAAAGAGCTCAGTAAACAGATTAAAGAGCTTCTAGAGAAGGGGTTCATTAGGAGGAGCATTTCAGAATGGGGCGCTCCAGTGGTGTTCGCTACAAAGGCGGATGGTTCACTCCGTCTATGTGTTGACTATAGGGAGCTCAACAAGCTAACGAAAAAGAATAGGCATCCTCTCCCTAGAATTGACGATTTATTTGACCAGCTTGTAGGAGCGTCTGTTTTCTCCCAACTCGATTTAGCAACCGGTTTTCATCAGCTAAGGGTGGCTGAAGATAGCATCGATAAAACGGCTTTCAGAACCCCAGACGACTTCTTTGAATGGCTTGTCATGCCTTTCGGCTTGACAAATGCACCTGCTTACTTCGTGGACCTGATGAGTAGGGTATTTAGAGATTTCCTCAACAAATTCGTAGTGGTCTTCGTAGATGATATCCTTATCTTCTCAAAGAATGAAGAGGAACATGCTCAGCACCTAAGGGCAATCATGGAAACTTTGCGAGTCCATCAATTAAAAGCCAAATTCTCCAAATGCCACTTTTGGAGAGAAGAGGTGAGGTTCCTTGGGCACATAGTATCCAAACAAGGGTTAGCGGTGGACCCTGCTAAGGTAGTGGCGGTACAGGATTGGAAGACACCAAGGAATGCAACTGAGGTCCGAAGCTTTCTAGGACTAGCCGGTTTCTATCGAAAATTTATAAGGGATTTTGCGAAAATCTCAGCTCCACTCACGAAATTGACTAAGAAGAATCTAGTATTCAATTGGGACTTGGATTGCGAGTTTGCTTTCCAACGACTAAAAAGGGCTCTCACAACAGCCCCAGTCTTGACGCTGCCAGATGGGAGCAAGATGTTCACTGTTTATACGGATGCATGTGGGACAGGTCTAGGCGCCGTCTTAATGCAAGAAGGAAGGGTAGTAGCTTATGGCGGGAGGCAGTTGAAGTTGCATGAAAAGAACTACCCAACCCACGATCTTGAGTTAGCCGCCATTGTCTTTGCACTCAAGTCTTGGCGACACTATCTCCTAGGTGAGAAGTTCGAACTTTACACTGACCATAAATCGTTGAAATATCTTTTCTCGCAGAAGGATCTTAACTTGAGGCAACAAAGGTGGATGGAGTTTCTTGCCTCGTACGATTTCGAAATCTCCTACACTCCGGGCAAAGGCAACGTAGTTGCAGATGCGTTGAGCTGAAAGAAATTGACACTAAGCCCGTTGTTTGTTGAAAGACAAAGCCTAGAGTTTATAGCCAGCTTCGACTTTAGGCCCTCTTCCGATTTCGTACCAGGCTTGCTTGCATCTCTCGAAGTGCGCCCAACTTTAGTGGATTCAGTAGGGACAGCACAACGCGAAGACCCTCAACTTGTGGAAATAATTGATAGGCTAATTAGGGGTGAGACTTCAAGTCACCTCAACAGACACTCCATTGACGATAAGGGTGTACTAAGGCGAGATGGAAGACTATGCGTCCCACAAACAAAAGATTTGGTAAAGAAGGTTCTCGAGGAAGCACATCACTCCAAGATGACGATACACCCCGGCGGGGATAAAATGTACAAAGACATAAAAAGGACTTTCTTTTGGAACGGCATGAAAAAGGACGTGGCTGAATTCGTTTCTAAGTGTATGGTGTGCCAACAGGTTAAAGCGGAACAGAAAAAGCCTGGCGGGCTACTGCATCCTTTGGAGGTCCCGCAGTGGAAGTGGGATAGCATCTCAATGGACTTCATCGATGGGCTGCCTAGGTCTAGGAGAGGCAACACTAGCATTTGGGTAATAGTGGATAGGCTTACTAAAAGCGCCCACTTTTTACCTATCAAAAGTAAAAGAACCGCCTCATCCCTAGCATCACTTTACCTCAAGGAAATCGTGCGACTCCATGGAATACCATCTAGCATTGTTAGTGACCGAGACCCCATCTTCACCAGCGAGTTTTGGCGGAGTCTGCAAGAAGCAGTAGGAACGCAGTTATGTTTGAGCACAGCCTATCATCCCCAAACTGACGGCCAAACAGAGAGAGTGAACATAATTTTAGAAGACCTTTTAAGGTTATGCGTCCTTGACTTCGGAGGGACATGGGAAGACCACCTTCCTTTGGTGGAATTTGCCTACAACAACAGCTATCAAGAAACCATAGGAATGGCGCCCTTCGAATCTTTATATGGAAGACCGTGCCGATCGCCCACTTGTTGGTGGGAGTCCACGGATAAGCTCATGCTTGGACCAGATATGATCCGAGAGACTTCAGAGAAAGTAGACTTAATACGAAGAAGGATGAAGACGGCCCAAGACAGACAAAAGTCCTATGCCGACAAGAGGAGGACCGACCTTGAATTTGAGGTTGGAGACAGAGTTTTTCTCAAGGTATCACCGCTAAGGAACGTTGTTCGTTTTGGAACCACAGGAAAGCTAGCGCCAAGATTCGTAGGGCCATTCCCTATTATCGAGAAGATTGGGAAAATGGCTTATAGATTAGGGCTATTCGAGAAGTTGGCTGGAGTCCACAACGTCTTTCACGTTTCACATCTCCGAAAATGTCTGCATGAGTCAGCTGAAGTGGTAGAGCCAAACATCCTCGAAGAGGCCGAAGTGGAACGCGAAGCAACCATAAGGAGAGTTCCAACCCGCATATTAGGAACGGAAGTGAAGAAGCTACGCAACCGCGAAGTCAAGCTCGTCAAAGTTCAGTGGAGCGACGCCGAGGGAGACGCGACTTGGGAAACTGAAGCTAGAATCCGCACAGCCTACCCTTTTCTGTTCGAGGGTATATCCTTGATCTTTCATTTTTCCTTAAGTTGCGCTTTTATCTATCTTTTTAGGTATATTTCCTCGACCGTATCTTTTAGGTAAGAAACCCTTTGGATGGAAACATGTAGTTGAAACATGTTATGTATGAATGGTTGCAAGTGGTTGCAAGTGATTGCTAGTGGTTGCTCGTGGTTGCATATACACACACAATCTAGGTTTTAGATCGGCTCAGTCACTTCATATTGCATGTGCATATATGTTTGCATTCGTATGTGGTTGAACTTTAATGTGTTGTCATGTGGATGCTGCATTTGTATTGAATGATTGTGCACTCATGTAGAATCAAGAATAGGAAAATTTGCATACATAATGGATACATGACACTTACATAATTCGCATTAAGGAGGTCAACTGAATCAGTAGACCGCCTGATTTTGCATTAGATAAGTACATGTATACACACACACTTTGCATATGATCATGAAGCATTAGAAGTCTTTTAAGGACAATGGATGCTCGTGTTTGATGGATGAGTAGATGGATGTTTGGATGTTAGGATATACATTCCTCCTAACTTGAAGATTTCGGGGACGAAATCCTTTTAAGTGGGGGAGAATGTAACACCCCGAAAATTCTATAACTGTGAAATTCATAAATTAAAGTATAATTAATTTGAAATCAAAGAACTAAGGGAAACGGGATACGCCATTGCGTTCGTCTCGGAAAAATACGTGAAATAGAGTCCGAGTTTTCGAAAAACGGAGTCCGTATGAAGAAGATATGGCCTTCGGAAGTTTTGAATTAAATTTAAAATTCAAACAGAATTAAATAATTAAATTTTCCGAAGTAGGGCCCAACGGGCCAGGGTGGAAGAACACCCGCCTGGGCCACCCAGGTCGACTGGGCTGTCGACCTGGGCTACCCATGTCGACAGGGCTGTCGACAGCCCTGTCGACAGGGGTATCGACCTGGTCGAGCCCAGTCAACCTGGCTGGCCAGGTCTGTGTTCCTCCGATTTTCTGTGGTCTGCTTTGTCACTAGGGCTAGGTGGCAAGTTTTGATTGGTCTCTCTTCCTAATGAATGGCTGTGATCTAACCTAGCAACATCAAGGGTCCTAATCAATTCCTAACCTCTATATAAACAACCCTAGACTAAACCCTAATCTATTCATACAAAATTAAGAACATAGCCGCCATGTTGCTGAGGAACGACAAAGAGTAGCCGCCAACTAAAGAGAGGATTAGGGAGGAAGTTCTAAGGCCTAAAGCAATTCAAGCAACCTAAAGCTAATCAATTCAACAAAGGAATCGTATCTCTTAATTAGAGAATTCGCCGCAACCATTGTAAGTAGAGTATTACTTTGGTATAAATAAACAACTGTGTTGATGTGTATGCTTGAATTGTGGCAATGGAAGTAATTCATATTTGTGCGTTCTTATTAATCTATGTACGTTTGGATATTTATGAATTATGTTATGTTATTCATTATAAAGAACTACATGCGGTAGTTCTATGCAAATATACGTTTGGAATATTGCGCAAATTGTGTAATCTATGTTGAAGCTACGTGTATGTAGTTAATTGAAATTCATGCAAGTTTGGGGCTTTGATATTATGCCATCATGATATATATGTTTGTGCATAAATCATTTTGCAAGTAATTGAAACAAGTTGGTTGTTATAGTTCATATGAAACTATGTTGGAATTTTGACACCATAATCCATGTATTTGCAAAACTTATGAATATGGCTAGGCTAGGAATGACATTTGGCATAATTGAAATCTATGATTAAGTCTATCTTGTTTAAAAGAGTTATATGATGACATATGTGAGACATGGCTAGGTTAGACACAAAAATCCCTTTTTGCAAGTTTTAAAGCAAACACCATGTTTAGGAATATTTATGCATAAGTATATTTATACCATCGTTATGTGATTAGACTTAAACCATGATTAAGTTGAATTATGCTTTTGTATTGGTAACAAAGTATTCCCTTTGTAAACATGTAGAAACCTTATGAATATGACATGTTTATGTTTATGCCATGAACAAAATTTAACTTTACTTATGCCATGCTTATGTTTGACATTATGCCATGATTATGCCAAAAGTATTTACGACATGCTTATGTTTGACATTATGCCTAAATAAGAATATAGGTTCATGTTGTAGTTAAACCTATGCAAGTTCACATGCTTTGATTCATGTCACCTATGTTACCACTATGCAAGTACATCAATTTCTATTTGGTATTTCCAACGTCGTATTGCAAGTTCATGCGCTCACCTTCCCCTCTTTGTGTATACGCCATAAGCCTCCCCTTTTCGCATGGCTAAATTGGGCTTTAAAAGGCTAAGCCCAATATATATGAACGGACGTGTAAAACGGGGGAAAATAACGTTGGGTTAAAATTAATTAATGAATGAAAATATAAAATAGAAGGGCCCAAATTCAAGTATGGGTTGGGCCCGTGGTTGGTGTAATCTTTACACCACTAACTTAATAATGGGCCGCAAATATTTACATATAAATAAAGAAGAATGACAAGATATGTAAATGTAGAAAATACGATGTGTTTAACCCGAGGTTGGATTGAGTTGTGATGTAAACCTGCCCGGAACCGCCCGGCTGTCCAGTAGTCACAACAATACCTATCCAATGTGGGAGGTTAAACAAGGAGCCCAGCAAGGACCCGAGGTTAGACTGAGTTGTGGCGTAAGACTGCCCGGAACCAACCGGCAACAGGCAGCCACAACAATACCTGTCTAATGTGAGAGGTCAGGGCCTTAATAAGACAATTAAGGCTGAGTCAGGATTGTTAGGATTAAGTGAACTAAAGACTTAATCAAAATGGAACATGCTAAACTAAACGGACTGGTGGGGTTAGGTTAGGAAACACTTAACCAACTTAGCATGTTGGCTAGAGATAGAAAACCTAGTAACGGGGGACCCTTTTCAGCAGTAACCCTAAAAGGTGTATCAGGATACCCTGAAACTAGGCAGGGTGGGGCACGATTACTGGGCTGATTGTAAGAGGTCAAAGCGACGGCGGTGGTGTAGCAGTGTAGGTTCTAACGGAGTGCGGGCGTGCACACACTCCGGAGCAGAAAAATAAGGCACTGGACACCAGTAGCATACCTGTGCACTCTAAGGTTGTGTCGGGTTGCCACTATGGGACTTGATACACCCCATGGTGGGACCAGCATAGGTAACTACAGACATCGGGGGCCGTAAGACACATGTAACTATGCGAGTAGGAGCCGATCATCGTAGAATGGATCACATCACCCTGATTATGGGGTGCAAATTGGAAACTAGTTTGTATGGGTTCAGAGATTAACATGGGGTACGATAGTATATTCGACCCTAGACAACTTAACCAAGTTATGGTGTTTGCCCACTTCTTGTTATTACTTATCATACCCAGTTCTTTATTCATAGACAAAATAGTACTAGACTTACTCAGGCTTTATGTCTGACTCTATTTTTCTTTCGTCTTCTTTCTTCCGTTTCCCCCCCAGGTCCTCAGGGAGGGAACACAGCAGCTTGACCTACCTCAACATCCAGCTTGAAGAAGAGAAATGTATTGCTTGGACTTTCCTGTTTTGAACTATGGCTTTGGACAACCCACTATGGGGCTTTTGCAGTTTATCTATGCTTTATTTATGCTTCTTTAAAAATAATGTACTCAAGACAGATTATGAAAGTGTTATGTTATGTTTTTGGAAAGGATGTTGTTGTAACACGTATTTGACTTGATGAAATAAAGTTTGTTGTTCTTCCGCTGTTTACAAATATGTGTTCTTATATCTGTCCTGTATATCTGTGACTTGTACTTATAAACCTCCACCAAAATTAGGGCATTCCCTTTGAGAGTGACCCTAACGGAGGTGGGGTGTTTCAATTAGGAACAGAAGTGAAGAAGCTACGCAACCGCGAAGTCAAGCTCGTCAAAGTTCAGTGGAGCGACGCCGAGGAAGATGCAACTTGGGAAACTGAAGCTAGAATACGCGCAGCATACCCTTTTCTTTTCGAGGGTACCTCCTTGATCTTTCTTTTTCCTTAAGTTGCGCTCTTATCTATCTTTTTAGGTATATCTCCTCGACCCTATCTTTTAGGTAGAAACTCTCTGGATGAAAACATGTAGTTGAAACATGTTATGGATGATGGTTGCAAGTGGTTGCAAGTGATTGCTAGTGGTTGCTCGTGGTTGCATATACACACAATCTAGGTTTTAGATCGGCTCAGTCACTTCATATTGCATATGCATATATGTTTGCATTCGTATATGGTTGAACTTTAATGTGTTGTCATATGGATGTTGCATTTGTATGAATGATTGTGCACTCATGTAGAATCATGAATAGGAAAATTTGCATACATAATGGATTCATGGCACTTACATAATTCGCATTAAGGAGGTCAACTGAATCAGTAGACCGCCTGATTTCGCATTAGATAAGTACATGTAACACACACACTTCGCATATGATCATGAAGCATTAGAAGTCTTTTAAGGACAATGGATACGCGTGTTTGATGGATGCGTAGATGGATGTTTGGATGTTAGGATATATATATTTTTCCTAAACATGAAGATTTCGGGGACGAAATCCTTTTTAGTGGGGGCGAATGTAACACCCCGTGTATTCTATAACAGTGAAATTCACAAATTAAAGTACAATTAATTTCAAATCAAAGAATTAAGGGAAACACGATACGCCATTGTGTTCGTCTCGGAAAAATACGCGAAATAGAGTCCGAGTTTTCGGAAAACGGAGTCCGTATGAAGAAGATATGGCCTCCGGAAGTTTCAGAATTCAGGTTAAAATTCAAACAGACGAAAACAGCTCAGAAAACAAGTTTAAAATTCAAAATCGGGCCCAATTGGCCAGGGCGGGAAAATTCCCGCCTAAGGCACCCAGGTCGACTTGGCAGTCGACCTGGGCTAGCCAGGTCGACAGGGCTGTCGACAGGGGTGTCGACTGGGCTGTCGACCTGGCCCCAGAGCCAGGTCGAACCCAGCCCACCCTGGCTGGCCTGGTCTGTGTTTGGTCGATTTTTTGAGCCTTGCTTTGTCACTAGGGCTTGGTGTCAGCTCCTGATTGGTCTCTCTTTCGAATGAATGGCTACGATTAACCCAAGCTACATCGATGGTCCTAATCAGTTCATAAACTCTATAAAAATGACCCTAGACTCTACCTAATCTATTCATTCAAAAATAAGAATGAGGCCATCATGCTGCTGAGGAACGACTAGGAGTAGCCACCAATTTGAGAGACGATTAGGAGACAAACTCTAAAGCACAAAGCAACGTCAAATCAATCAAAACAACGCCTACAACAAAGGATAGCATCTCCAAATTCAGAATTCAGATTTCTGAATTGAAGATTCGTCATACGCTGTAAGTAGAGTGCTATTCCGATATGAATTAAATAATTGTGTTGATTTGTGTAATGTAAGAAATGGAATTGTGGCGATAATAATAATATTTTTGTATGTTGCTTTGATGCAAAACGATTTGGGAATATTATGGAATACGATTGGATATTTGCAAGTACGCGATTTGCGTTGGAAACGAAATGGAATTGTGGCGATAATGACTTATATTTGTATGTTATTTTGATTCTAACGATTTGGAAATGCTATGGTTTGATTCATACAAGTATGTGGCTTATGTTGACAACCACATGTTGTGGAATTTTGATTGGGACTTATGCAAGCATATGATTCATATTGAAAAACTACATGTTTGTGGTAGTTATTTACAACACCCATTTGATAATTGCAAGTATATGATTCATGTTGAAAGTAACAACTATATGTTGTAATAATTTGTTTAAGATTCATGCAAGTATATGATTCATGTTAACAACTATATGTTATGATATTTTAATTGGAATCCATGCAAGTATATGATTCGTTATTATGCTAATATGATGTACATACTTTTATGACCACTTTTAGTGTGTAATTGAATCGACTAAGTATTATGATTCATATGAAGTTATGTTGGAATTGGCATCATAGTTCAAGTATAAAAATCATATTTTTGTGATAGTGACAAAAGCACGCATCTTTGTAAATTTGTATTAATTTTATGAACATGACTAAACTATGTTCGTTATTATGCCCAATTGAAAAACATGTTTTTAGGCTCATGTTGTTATCATAAGTTACATTAGAATTACATTAGAATTACATTCCTCTTGCAAGTTTACATAGATAAAATAAAAACCATGATGTAAGTTTAGATATGTTTATACCATAATTATATGAATAGAATGAAAACCATGTTTAAGTACTGCTTATGCCATAATCATATGAGTAAAATAATCCATGATTAAGTATTGTCTATGCATTGACCATATGAATAGAATGATTTATGTCTAAGTATTGTTTATGCTATGATTATGTGGATAAAATGATTCATGTTATGCCATGATTATATGATGTTACAATTGCAAGTTCACATGTGCCTATTTTATGTTAATTGAATCGTTCGTTGCAAGTTCATGCGTTCACACTCCCCTTTTTCATGATATCTTATAAACACCATGTTGTAAGCCTCCCCTTTTCATTTGGCTTAATTGGGTTTAAGTATTAAACCCAACACACCTTACATTGGAGCGAACGTGTAAAACGGGGGTAATGACGTTTGGGCTAAAATATAGAATATATGTGTTGGCATGTTCAACGCATGCCAACAATCTTGAAAAGCAATTAAGTGGCATAAATGAAATTTAACCAATAAAGATGAATTTGAATAATGGGCCGCAAATATTTACATATAAAAAGAAAAGAGACAAAATATGTAAATGTAGAAAATACGATGTGTTTAACCCGAGGTTGGATTGAGTTGTGAGGTGAACCTGCCCGGAACCGCCCGGCTGTCCAGTAGTCACAACAATACCTATCCAATGTGGGTGGTTAAACACGGAGCCCAATAAGGACCCGAGGTTAGAATGAGTTGTGGCGTAAGACTGCCCGGACCCAACCGGCAACAGGCAGCCACAACAATACCTGTCTAATGTGAGAGGTCAAGGCTTTAATAAGACAATTAAGGCTGAGTCTGGATTGATAGGATTAAGTAAATTATATTAATACTTAATCAAAATGGAACATGCTAAACTAAACAGACTGATTGGGGGGTTAGGTTTATAAAACACTTAACCAACTTAGCATGTTGGCTAGAAATAGAAAACCTAGTAGCGGAGGACCCTTTTCGCAGTAACCCTACAAGGTATCATGATACCCTGAAACTAGGCAGGGTGGGGCACGATTACTGGGCTGATTGTAAGAGGTCAAATCGACGGCGGTGGTGCAGCAATGTAGGTTCTAACGGGGTGCGGGCGTGCACACACTCCGGCGCAGAAAAATAAGGCACTGGGCACCAGTAGCATACCTGTGCATTCTAGGATTGTGTCGAGCCGCCACCATGGGACTTGATACACCCCATGGTGGGACCAGCATAGGTAACTACAACATCGGGGGCCGTAAGACACATGTAGTTATGCGAGTAGGAGCCGATCATCATAAAATGGATCACTTCACCCTGATTATGGGGTGCCCGTTGGGAACTAGTATATATGGGTACAGAGATTAATATGGGGTACGATAGTATATTCGACCCTAGACAACTTAACTAAGTTTATGGTGCTTTCCCATTTCTAGTTTATACTTATCATACCCAGTTCTTTATTCATAGACTGAATAGTCCTAGACTTACTCAGGCTTTATGTCTGACTCTACTTTTCTTTCGTTTCCCCCCCCCCCCAGGTCCACAGGGAGGGAATACCGCGGCTTGACCAGCCTTCATATCCAGCTTGAAGAGAAAGAATGTATTGCTTGGATCTTTTCGTTTTGGACTATGGCTTTGGACAGCAACTATGGGACTTTTGCAGTTCATTTATGTTTCCTTTATGCTTCTTTAAATAATGTAATCAAGACAGTTATGAAGATGTTATGTTTTTGGAAGTATTGTAAAACAAATTATGGCATGGATTGTGTAACACATATTTTAATGAAATAAAAGTTGTTGTTTTCCGCTGTTCAAAAATATGTGTTCTTATATCTGTCTTGTATATCTGTGACTTATACTTATAAACCTCCACCAAAATTAGGGCATTCCCTTTGAGAGTGACCCTAACGGAGGTGGGGTGTTTCACACATCCTCCCTGAGGTCCTTCTCCCGTTTCTGGTTCACAACCGGGGTGTGAGGCTCGCGAATCAACGCTACACAAAGCTATGCCACACAGGGCATGCTTTGATCATCAACCAAAGGCTCTGCTTTTCAACAGAAGCCTTGATCATTTGCATCTTAGCATGCCACATAGGCAAACCACTCCATGCAACCAATATCTATCAATCACACAGAATAATATCCAATGTCAGACACACAGTTCATTTACAAGTCCGTTTTGGGTCTGAACGAAACCGGAGGCACCTTGTACCTCGCATATCCATCGATCTCCAAGTGCATCTGGACGATCACCAACTGATTCCCTCCTCTTGGGTGTACGGCCCAATCAAGATAATCAATAATTATCCAAACGACGTGAAGACCTCCGGTCTTCAGCCACCGCCTTCATCTTCGAATAATCATCGTATCAGTTATTCAGAATGGGGTAAACCCGGTCTTTTTGAATAACTCGCGTATATAATAAACAAGAGTTACACAAACACAACATACGCCTCATTCCAATTCAGAATATTATTTTATTCAAATATTCTTACACTTTGGGAAAGGTTCCCATTAATTTTATCAAAGATAAATTCTTTTAATTTATTTTTTAATCTCCTTTTGAGTATCAATTCAAATTAGTCAGGATTAGCGAACTACACCGAAGTAATCATTTATTTTATTTCCCAATCCCAACCTATTCATCCTATAAAGTAAAACTGGTAATAGTTCATATCTAACAACACGGTGTTATTGGTAAATTCAATTACCATTTCACGTTCAAATCTAATTAAAAATTTTACTATCTCCTGGAGCAACGCTGGTGATACTCCATTCTCGATCATTTCAATCTGATTAAAGATTCATTAAAACTCCACTTGGTTTTAATCTTCCCAGAAATCAATATTAATGATTATTTAACTTGGGAAATCATATCCTGTCTTCAACTAGGTTAAAGAATCAATGTTATTTAAAACACCTTTCACGATAAACCCAAATCCCATTTGATATTAAATACAAGGCTCTGAAGAGAAAATATATCGGCTTATACTCAATATCAAATTCTACGACCAACAAATATCGTATTGGAAGTAACGATATAAATATATCTTTCAAATTTCCATAACAAAATCTGTATAATCACGAAATCCAACATCGAAATATTCCAAAGACAATTTCGATTCAATTCCATTCCAATTTATATATTGGAAATTCTGGTTATTTTCAAAACCATTTCAAATCCACTTTATTTATTTTTAAAAATAAATGGGATTATAATTCTAGTTCAAAACTAGTTCATTTCAATAAAAATCTATTTTTATCTGTTCAAATTTGGAATTTTTCATACCAACTCTTCACAAATCATTTCTTATGGTTTTACACAAATTATTACTATTTTTAATAATTTTATCAAGGCCCGTACAGTCGATTTCCATCAACGGCCATCGAACTGCACTTACAGCGACGTTTTCCAAATTTGATTTGGACATAATTCCAAATCCAACCGTTAGATTTCAAATCTCTAATATTCTTAGAAAGCTCTTTTCGATA
The DNA here is from genome assembly GCA_030737875.1 of Allium sativum. Taxonomy (NCBI): domain Eukaryota; kingdom Viridiplantae; phylum Streptophyta; class Magnoliopsida; order Asparagales; family Amaryllidaceae; genus Allium; species Allium sativum. The sequence continues at coordinate 19,016,451 of JASFAX010000021.1, forward strand.
CGAACCCAACGGTTCTGGTTTTAGGAGAATCCGACGGTCGGATCTCCCGTAACGTCCATTCGAAGTCAATGGTCGAAATTCGCGAACTGCCGCGGCGCGGCACGTTCTATTCAGGCCATTATATATATGTTTAATATATATATTATATATATTTCGTCGATTTCCTTTCAAAACGTATTTTATAAATCATTTTAAATTCATTTTCAAAATGATTTCAACTTCATATTCAATTTCTAATCAAAATTGAATATTCCACATCATCGATATACAAATGATAATATTTTCAAAACGTTATATTTTGAAATCACTTCCTTTTCTATAATCATCATAAAAGCGAATATAATCAATATAAATATTGTTCACGTCAAAATGGCGCATATCTTACCAACACGGCTTTATATATTTCAATAACTTCGTTATTCTATTCAACAAATGAATATTTTCTTCAACACATGAATTTTCTTTTATTCAACACATGAATATATATTTTATTCAACACATGAATTTTCTTCTATTCAACACATGAATATATATATTTTTATTCAACACATGAATATATATTTTATTCAACACATGAATATTTTTATAAATTTCCTTATTTTCTCAATTGGAATGAGGCCCAATCAATTACCATATAATGTTAATTATATGGATTCCCTACAACACATGTATATAAGAGCAACGATAAATCATCAACCATCATCCAGAGTGCACCACACAACTGCGTAAGCATTAAATATAAATAATTAACGCTTACACAGTCTGTCAACCCATCGACTGACATACAACTAAATAATCGGGATTAGTGTATGTCAAATATCATCCCAATACCCGTATGGGGTTTCAAATCAACAAACACAAATTTTTATTCGTGCAGTTGGGCGATGTGTAAAATTTATCGTCCCAATCAATATCAGTCAAATGGGTGTACATAAACAAATCATCCGATTTGTTTATAAATATTTATTTTATATACACGTTAAAAATTATATTTTTAACTATAAAATATTTTGCACTATAAAATATTTTATTTCATCCCACGTCACACAATCAATTTTCACAACACATCAATCAAACAAACAAGTCATCCATGGTCTGTGGACGACGGGTGTCAAGTGCTGCTAAGCACCGTCTGTGGACGACGTGTGTCAGGTGCTGCTAAGCACCGTCTGCATCCTAGTATATATTTCAACTAGAAAATAAAATAAAAGTGAGGAGCTCTCACAGATTAGCTAAACCAAACGCCACGACTCTTCATATGCAGGAAATCTTCATCGCTCGCCTTTTATCACTTTCGTTGTCTGCATCCACTACATATATAAAAATCACATTTTTATTATCTACTTTATATAAAAATCATATTTTTATTATCTACATTATATAAAAATCATATTTTTATTATCTACATTATATAAAATTCATATTTTTATAGTGTTAAAAATCATATCACTTCTCATTTAAAAATCTCATCTTGTCTTGTTTAAAAATCTTAACTTTCCTTAACTAAAAATATAATCTTTTTAATTTTAAAAATCTAATCTTTTGTTTATACGAATCAAATCTTTTTACCATTTAAAAATTAAACCTTTTTGCTTTTAAAAATTAAACCTTTCTATAGTGAAAAGTTAAATCTTTCTTATGAACAAAACTCTATTTTTTTATATGAATAAAAATCTTTACTTTTATAGCTAAACACCTCATGATTTTATAACCTAAAAATACAAATTAAAAAGGGACAAAACTCAGAGTGGAAGGAAGGGGGAGAATGCTCTCTGCCAAGGGGGCGTTGGTGGGCGCCGGAGGTGCTCAGGGCGTCGGAGAGGGGTGCAAGGGGGTGCGGTCGGCGGTTGGTGGGTCAAAGGTTGGTAGAGTCGGGGTTTCAGTGGTGGAAAGGGGCGTGGGTTTCTCGAGAAGTGGGAGAAGGAGTGGCGGCTGGAGCAACGCATGGAGGGGGATCAGAGGTTGGGGAGGGGGGTTGCGCGACCGTCGGTGGTGGCGGCTGGCCAGGGCACGTGCGGTTTTCTCTTTTTTTTTTTCATTTTCGTGAAATTGACGTGGAGGATAAGTGGAGGGGATAAGGGCTTGGGCCCATATTATAATATATATATATATATATTATTCCATTTATCTTCAAAAATGTTGACTTTCTATTTGAACTCGAAACGATACCCAACGATTGTTGCCCCCAGCTAATTACCCCTATTCCGAACACAATGGGATATGTTTCGTAAGCCAATTCGACTGTTACGATCAGTTTTCGCTAAATTTAAAATATAAATCATTATATTTTAAATTCAAACGAACATTTCAATTTATCGGGGCCACATACGGACTCTAAAAATTCCCGAAAAATATTTTCTAGCTTCGTATTGACGATACGGTTCAAACAAAACTAATTTCATCGAATTATGAGACCATTTGAAAAATGGCCTTTTCTAGTCGATCCAAATTGACTGAAACTGTCAAAACACGTTTTCCTTTGCCACACTCACATATTGATTCAGAAAATTATGAATTTTGAAACCTAACAACAACTTGACATCACGGACCCAACAAAAGTGGTTTCGACGAAAACTGAGGTAGTTTGCAAAATTTCCATTTTTAAGGGCCGGAATTCCATGGCGACTATTCTGAATTTTCAACTGGGCATATCTTTTTATTCCCGCTATGAAATTTCAATTTTTCGGATTCGTTGGAAAGATATTCTCGATTAGATACTAATATTTTTGGTTTCACTAAAATCCGGTTTATTTTGAATCCTGTACATTCATTTGAAATTTGAAATCGAATTTTCAAACTACCGCGCCATTTCCAATTCCTTTTATAATTTAAAATAAATATTTGTATTCTAATGAAGAGCCATATAAATATATACATTCTAATTCTATTCAAAATAAATTTCTCGTCATTATTATTTAAAATGATTCATTTTAAATATTCAAAATTCATTAAAATTGCCAAAATAAATTTTTTAAATTGGCTCAGATTTCCAGGTTATTACAAACCCAGATTTGATTTGATAAAACGAGTCCAGTTTCCTGTAAAGGAATGATATTCATGTTTTAAAGTGAATAACGATTTGAAAGCAAACGTTTTGCAGATTAAATTGGTTATAAAAGGAAATGGGTAAATATTTGAAATGATTTGAAGTTAAGAATGAAGTTAAGGAAATTTGAAACTGACTGGAAATTAGTTCTGTGGAATGGCTTTCTGAGTCTCGATCCGGTGTTGGTTTCAGCCTTTGGGGTTAATGCTTAGAGAGTTGTCCTCTTACTATTTTACAGTTAGAGACTGATGGATTTGGAAGAGTAGTGATATGTGAATAGAAATTTGGATGTTTTCCGATGTTAAAAACGTATATTTTCTAAATATAGAAAATAGGAAGTCTTTGATACATGGAAATGTTTTCCAAGAATTGTGAGGGGTTAAATGGGTTTTGAAGAATATATGGACAAGGATATAAAAAGGAAATTGGGGAATGAATAAATAACCGACTATCAAAATGTTTGACCATTTTTCCATTGGTAGTTAAATAACCGACTATCAAAGTGTTCGACCATTTTTCCGTGGTCAATACGGAGAGACCGGGATCATATTTATTATCTGAAAACCACTTTGGTTGGGCATTAGCGTTATGAATCAAATATGATGAAGATAATTGAAGACAGAGTTTAGCAAGGGTTGTTCTGGCAATCCTAGGTAGAAATTGCCTAAGATGGATTTACAGAATAGTACCTTTAGTTTGTTCAGACCCAGGACAACATGTATGGACGAATTTCTGAAAGAGTATGTTTAATAGATCGCGTAATTGATCGCTTCAAATGTTTTTACATCGGTGGCGGAGGAATTCGTTACACTTAGCTTTATACCCGTGATATTTTTGGGGAAATCAATTTGTGATTTGGCAGGTATGACGGCATGGCATTCAAAGCAAAAGAAGGTGTGATCTGTCAAAGGAAACATTATGACCTCAAGTCTCATCAATTCGGAAATGACTAAGTGGGTCGCACCCAATTAGGGTATATTGTCACCATCTAGAGAATATTCATATTTGTTAATTCTTTTCATTTTGTATCTCCCGGGAATAGTTACGTTGGTATACCAACCGTAAGGTCACAATATATTCAAGAGAAATGAATGGTCGGTTATATGTGGCCGAGCTGCAAGATGTTCTTGTTGAACTCCAGTGTATCTCCTCTAGAATACACTGATCAGAAGGTGGTTCTGTACCTTTTCATAGTTAGAAATCCATTACCCAATAAGAGCTCACGGTTTTTGATTATATATTATGTATGTAGAACGTGAGATGCAAGCGTTCTGCTAGATTGTTATTTACTTGATGTATACACTATTATAATATCAGAAAAGTAATGGATTTATTAGAAAATGTTTTGGGTTATCGTAAGGTAAAAGCCATCTGTGGTTATGTTGGATCGATCTTACGATTATCATTTTCTTTTAAAGGGATTTTTTAAAGTTAAACCAAGTGATTGGAGTTTACTGACACGTCCCATGACCCAGAGTTAATCTTGTTTTGTTTTATCCTAAACTCTTGGGTGCCCAAATTTGTACGGCCAGTCAAGTATTCGGGATTTTACAGATACTTGGAGGAGCTTAGAGTAGGAGGCTTTAATGTTAGATATATATATATAGAGAGAGAGAGTTTATTTCCGCTGTGATATATATGGAATGTACTCTGATGATATATGTAAGTGCAAATGCAGTTTTGTATTTCAAATGTTGTTATATAATAAATTTTATTCGTTCCGCTGTGAGATTCGTGTTTACTCTGATTTTGTTGCGTTGTGATCTTCTTCTTCTATTTTAACTTTCTTTCTTTCTATTTCTCTCCCTCTAACTTCTTTCTATTAATGGTCCAGTATTCTTGATGCTTGAATAGTCGACATTGTATTTTATGTTGATTTTCAGGGTCGAAAATCCTTGGGTCATTACAGTAACCTTTCTTGTGGTAATAATAGCATTCCATATCTTCAAGGGACTTCCTCAGCTTCTTCGGACATTTACAGTCCCTTACCAAATGTCCTTTCTTGTGGCAGTTATAACATGTGACATTGTTCAATCGCTCATGCTTAAGCTTTTCTTCTTCCTTGCTTGCCTCTGGCTTCTTATTTGCAAACTCTCTTTTTACCAAAATAGACCTTCTCCTTGTCTTCTAAAGCATTCTGTTTATCTATGTTCTCACAACGACAAGCCATCTCTACTATCCCAGCAAATGGAAGTCTCACATGAGCTGTTACTCTGCTTCTATACCTTCCCTGGAGACCCTCTATAAACGTCACGTTTCTTAACTGGGTTCGGAATCAGCTCTGTACCAAAGCATGAGAGTTCATTGAATTTGTTCAAATATTCATGGATGGTTATATCCCTTTGCATCGAGTTGGAGAATTAATAATACAAACACTCCAGTTCGTCTAAGGGAACAAATCTTTCTTCAAAAGCTTCATTGAATCTATTGCAAGTAATATTACCTCTTGGATTACCCATTGTAATAGTTTCCCACCAGATCAGGGCTTTATCCTTAAGTAGCGATGATGATAGAAATCTCTTCTAATCACTGTTCAATCCCAAGCCTTCAAAAATTCTTTCACAAGATCGCATCCATGCTTGTGCCTCAACAACAGAATCCTTGTCGCAGAGTGGCACTCCACCCATATTCTTATACTTCTTTGCAAGCACTTCTAGATCCGGTCCTTACTATGGAGGTACAACTGGCACATCAACAGCTCCTACGGGGTCGGGTTGCTGAGCTTCAGCCTGAACATTGCCCTTTCCTCTTCCTCTACCTCTTCCGCCTCTGCCACTCGTTTTCTACTATGTTTGCAAATAGAAAGAAAAGAGTTAGGCCAACAGAAAAGATATCTTAAGAAAATTGTAAGAGCATAAAGTCATACGTATGAACAGAAATGCGTCTATTAGGTGTGTATGTTATTCTGCTATACTCATTCTAGGATATTACTAATCCTATCTCTAATGAGTCACTCATCCTCGAATGCTACTGATTATATCTCTGATGAGTCCTTTAATATGTTATACTCTAGAACTAAGGTTAGCCCTCAGTTCTGATACCACCTGTGACGACCCAAACCCCCGATACCTGGCGAAAAGTATAGTCGTTGGAATATAACACATTAATCACAATAGCAGAACACATAACATAGCATAACATCAGATAATAATGTACACAAGTTTGCATCAAAGGATAATATAAGAGTTTACAACGTCGTAGGATCATAATTATACATAACAGAGATTTAGATAGCAAATAATTACACAGAGGAATCAAAGATAATAAACAAAGAAGAGTCTGGGACAGTCAAAAGGAAAGATCCAAACATTGCTCCAGCTTCAAAAACAGCTACGAAAGCACCCAAACACATCTAAAATAAAGTAAGCTAATAATCTGTTCACTTGGCTGCCATGTAAAAATATGGGCACCTGAATTGCAAGGGAAAAAACACGAGTTAGTCATGGGACTAGTATGAGAAACCCTATATTTAACATATTTAAAATAAGGCATATCACGAGACCATGCCATATAACATGGAGCGGGTTTCCCCATATGAATGCTAATGCATAAAACCACATAATGCGTTTCGAAAAATGAAGCCATTATAAGACTCAAGTCCCATTACACGATGCAAGTGCAAACCAGAGGATAGAGTTTTACCTTTTTAATGGCCAAACGTGCTTGATACGAAAAAAATCATTTAATATTATTATTAGTATCTAAGTGTTGAAAACAATTTCGAAAATAAATGTATTAATCTTAGACGGCATATAACCCCATCTTATTATGTCGCTATAGGTATACAACTAAAATCGTAAAGTCTCGTATTGGAAATTGGGTTCTATTATAAGCCGAGGCAAAGGATCTTCCTCGTCCAAACTTCGGAACATCTATAAAAAATATTTCGAGGAAAACAACATCCCTTGGAGCAGCAAAGCAGGTCCACATATTCCCATGGATGGGATAATTGCTTGAACATAACGTTTCTCGGTCCTATCAGACTCCTGGTTAGTACGTCGACCATCTTCCGAGGCGCCTTGATTCCAACATCCACATAAGTAAATTGCTTGGGCTCCATACCAAGGCATCACGTTTAGCTAGAAAGAAACGTATGTCCTCTCTGTGGTCCTTCGTCCCATTTTTGACTCATACCGGGGTGTGAAGCTCGCAAATTAACGCGCCACAAAGCTCTACTTTTCAACAAAATCTATGATCTATCTACCAGCAACACTTAACATGCCATACAGTTATTCCATACAATATAAACGATGTCTAATAATATATAACCTCTAAGCACTTACATCTCAGAGAAGGCCCATTTTTCCTCGTCCTATATGTCCAATATAAGAGAATGACCCTTGCACATCCGGATAATCAACAAGTACGTCCGGACCACTGCCACTATAACCCCTTCAAGGAAGCTACCCAAATCCAAGGCATCAGCAGCAATCCAATCGATGTGAATAATTCAGGCCAAAACAAATCAAATCCTTAATATATTATTAACTCACCAATTAAGTCTCCTTTAATTGATTTCCTTTCATAAGATTTAAAATCTTATTTTTAAATCTGGTTAAGTTATTTGGCTTTCAAAAATCATTTCTTAACCTTATAAAAAGGTTTATTTAAGAATTCGATTCGATTTACAAATTAAAATTCTTATTTCCAAACATCTCTCGAGATTCGTTATATAAGGATTTACATAAAACAACCAAATTCTACTTAGACACTTTTATCATTTAAAACCATATAAAATAGGTTTAAATACAATTCAAATCATTATAATAATTTATAATGATTTTTCATTATTTTTATTTTATATAAAAGTAGTCCATACTCATAATTTCCAAATATTGGCCATTACAGGTCACGACGCTATTTTTATTCAAATTTTATTTGAACATTTCAAAAAATCTATCCGTTAGTTTTTAAAAATATTATTATCATTTGAAAGATATTTTCAATACGAACCGATCAGTCCCAATTTCGGGAAAATCCGACAATCAGATCTCTCGGTACATTCATTTAAATTTTTAGGTCGAAATTCGCATACTACCGCTGCGCGACACGTTCTATTCTGACTGATATTCAACATATAGTTTGTAATATGTCGTATAGCTTCAAAAACGTCTTATTTATTATATAAATTATATATGATATTTTTTCAAAGCCATATTTTAATTTTTCAATCTCAAAATCCAATTATTTCAATATTATCATATTATAATAATATTTAAATGATTAAAATAATATTATTTTTAGTCCAAACTTTCCTGACGTTCATTATAAAAATGAATAAGAAAATTTTGTAAAGGAAGTTGTTTTAATACATTCCCTATATACCCTAACTGAACTTCACTCTTCTCAATTACTATTCATTTCGAAAATAAAACTTGGATATGCCATAAGAACATGAAAAGTATTTCAAAACAGCTTGCTACAGTTACGAATATTCATTGATATTTTATAACCTTCATGTTAATCCAAGTTGTTTTGAAATAATTTTATCGTTCATTTTTAACCACTGTATTATATAACACTCAAACAATCATTAAACAACCTTTAATTCACACACAAAGTGGAATTTACTGTATAAGCCTTAAATAAATTACGCTTACGCGAGATCGCCAATTAACATATTAACCACAAATCAAACAATTGTGACTAGTGTCAGTTATTATACCAATACACGTGTGGGTTTTACATCACACATTCAATAAACATTAATTAATAATTACTCAACCAAAACCATTTAAGGTTCGACTACTTTCCAATCTACACATTTGTGTTCTTAACATCGTATACCCAAGTGAATCCTCATATATCAGATAAAAACGACATTTTTATCATACTAATCATCACTTAACATCATCACAAACTTATATGATCATTTACACTTCATTATTTGACACAAACAATTTACTATAAACAGTTAATCCTAATTACCCCTTTTCTAATGAGTTTCAATTTCTCTCCTTCGGTTTTCACTCCACCAAATCTTTACGATAGGATATGGACTCTCGCACATAACTCTAACACTTCCCTGAAGCTTATAAATTTTCCCCAAGGCTTATGAGACTATATTTGGTAACTACGGGGTTCCTACACCTCACGGATTCACTCATGCTCGCGGATCTGGAGTTTTAATGCAAACGGAAGAGGTTTGTGGGTCTAGGGGGCATTAGTTAGAGGTAGGGTCCATGGTGGAGGCGTTTCGGGGCAGGCCTGGGGTGGTATGGCCCTAGGCATAGGGTAGAAAGGTGGTAGGAGGTGGAAAGTTGAGTTTCTAAGGGGGGATTTGTGTAAAAAGGGGGTTAAAATGGAGTTTTTAGAGTTGTGGAGGAAAGGGGGGCCACGACAGGGGGGAGGGCTGTGCACACTAGTGGGGGTGTGGGGAAAGGGTAGCGGTAGTCAGGTGGAGGAGAATTGGAGGAGGGAGGCCATGGATGCAAGGAGGAGGAGGTGCAGTTTGGAACAAGAAGGAGAAAAGAAAAGGAGGAGAAGATAAGAAGGAAGGGAAGATTTATAAAAGAAGAGGAGGTGCGGTTCAGTGACATATCAGCAAGGGAAGCATGGGAAAGAAAAAACATAGGCTAGTTGATCGGGGGACACCTCAAAATGGTGTTTTGGGCTTAGGTCCTTAATTCAAACGTTGAAGTGTTTTAGTTCAACGTTACGTCTTCTACTTGAAGTGTTTTAGTTCAACGTTACGTCTTCTACTCATGTAACCAAACGGCAATTCCGTTTTACACAAAAATTTGAACCCGAACATAAAACGTAATTCCGGATCCAACAGAATAGTTCTTATCGAGTTTGTTGTTTGTTTGACCCTCCATTTATATATTTTTGTTGCGTTTCCGCTTAATTTCAATGGGTTGACCCGGTATGCATTTACTTCTCGCACGCTTATATACTAACTCCAAAAATTATAAAATTTTGAACTCAGCCATTTTTCCATGTTATGGATTTGATAAAATTGTCTTCGTCAAGTATTGAGATAGTTTGAAAATATTTCTTTGTAAGCTATCGAATTCAGCATTAAATCATTGAATTTTCAAAATTGACCTTAAATTCACATAAAATTAATTTAAATATTAATTTTAATTCGTTTTGAAAATTTTAGGTTGTTACAAAAAACAATCATTAAATTAGTTACGTTTTAATTCATAAATTCGAGTATTTCAATCGTAAACTTTAAACTTATAAATACAAATTAAAATTTTATATTAGTTTTTTAAATCACGACAAATTATAAACTTCAGAAAATAATTTTTATTAGGCCAACGGTGTCCATATATAATTTATATCCTATGATGTATCATTTCAATCTATAATGATTTAATAATTAGGTGTGCATCATTTCAACCTATATCCTATTCAAAATTTTCATGTATTTATCATTTCAATCATAATTATTTATTCATAATTTATAGTGTTGGAAACATGCAAGGTGATAACATGGATCATGTCAATGTACAATAGGAGTAAAATATAGATACACACATAATTCAATCTCTAAAATTTCAAGAAAATATGGTTTCATGTGAGTAAACATATAGATAAACATACGTTGGATCAATCACTAACATTTCACAATAGCATCATCCGACGTACAAACATTTCACTGTGAATACCAATACTTGCAAACAAATATTAGTCGTAAGTGAAGTCTCACCTTTCGTGGTTTAGATGGAGACATAAGCATGAATACAAGCAAAATAATGAACAATTAAGTAATAATTACAAACTTTGCATATATATATATATATATATATATATATATATTTCAAGAAGAGAAGAGGGCAATAGGGTTTAGATTTTCATAGAATTTACCAAAAAAACCAAAGGTTGGTCACTTTAAAACATGTTTTTGGATATGTTAGTCATCGAGCTTGAAAAGTGATCAAAAAAGATCTTGCAAATTATTTTTCATAAAATTAAAAAAAATAGGATTTCAGTTATGTTTGAGGGAGATATAGATGAAACAGTAAAGGACGTTTTCGAATCAAAAAACTATACCTAAACAATTGGTCTGAAAGATTTTCATTTTTGACAAAGTAAAGGTAAAATTTGGAAAAGTGGTTAAAATAAAAAAATGTAGCCAACTCATTTACACAAAATCTAATCAAAGAAAAAGTTAGTTTAGAGCTTCTTAAAGGGAGTTATGGCCATGGATAGTAGAGGTAAAATCTAAAAAAAATTCAAAGTCTGGATTTTGGGTGTTAGTAGTGTTAGGGTTTTGGGAAGAAGAAGGTGGCTTGGTGTGGTTTTCCTAACGAAAGTGGGTGGGGCTGGAGGGATGTGATGGTGATTAGGGCGATGATGACTAGTAGGTAGGAGGAGTTTAGGATTTGGGTTGAGGAGGACGGAATTTGTGAAGGTGATTTGAATTTTGATCTGATTTAGAGGAAGAAGATGGAGGTGATTTAAATTTTCATCCAAAATTCAAGCTTTGACCAAATTTGGCTAAAAACTGATTTTTTAGAAAGTTTCACTTTTTAATAAATATGGTCTAACACATTACTCCACATTACAAATTCAATATTTAAATTTAAATTTTGAATTTAACTTTTTTTTGGGCATGACCAACTAGTTTTTAGAGTGCTCTGTAACACTTATTATTATATTAAAATAATAATACAACATAACCAAGAGATACACATTATGTATATCTACTGTATAACCTAAACAATAAAAATTCCATATAGGGAAATTGGGTAAAACGGACAGCCAACTAACCTATTAGAATACCTTATAACAAGTTAACTAGACACAACATAACAAACATGACATAACATCTCCAAACCTAAACAGTATATTACTTAATACAATTTCATGAGCCAACGAAGACCCAACTCCCGAGCACATCTAAGAAAACTTTAGCCATTATCATGTAGATTTAACTTAAATTCATGAAATAACAATATTTAAAAACATCAGGATTTGCAGGTTGTTACATTCTCCCTCACTCAAAACTTTTCGTCCCCAAAAAGGAATGGTGTAAAGAATCACACTTAGATATAATTGAAACAAAAAATTTAATTTATTTAAAAAATATATAATTTATAGAATTTCGAAGTCTTAATTTTTTGTAAAACTCGCAATTACGGGAAATTTCCGTAGTGTTTTCCTTTGTGCGGCTTGATCATATTTTTTAACAATATATAATATAACAAATGTACATCTCATCTCAATATTGAGGCATCCAAAAACATGAGGAAACCGTATATAATATCTATGTATGATATGTAATCTGAGATGTGCACCTTTTATTATTTTATCAAGCATATTTTAGCGATTTATCGTAAAAGCGACTTCCAAAAGCAAAACACATACCATCGATACATACTAAACACTTAGCAGCAAATAATAACAAGTAAATGTGAAGAAAGAATATACATATAAAAAGCTATACACATCCATAAGAAAGCATGGAAAAAGCATGAGCGGAAGTATATTCAATACAATCATCCAATCTTAACATCCAATTTATATACACATTCATTTTATTAACATTCAACTCATAGTATCATCCAATCGCATTCCAATCTTCTGCTGGAACCACCTTCCACTCTCTCCAACCATCTCCACTTTTTCGACAACCTCCCCGCTGCATTCCCTTCTACCCCCTAACCTAGTTCTAATATCCCTTGATTGTAACACCCCACACCCGCTATGGTCACTCACTAAGGGAATGCCATAGCATCGGTGGAGTATTTTAGTGAATATAGAACAGAAAAATTACAACAAGACAGATATAAGTAGTACTTGAAATTTTAAAACATCATCTCATAACAGCGGAAATAAACATGTCTGGTTACAACATAAAACCACAATAAAAGTCAAGTACAATATCCATCAAAATAAAGAGGTACATAATCCCACTCTCAATACAATAGCCAGAACGAAAGAAAAGATAACTGGATAACTGGAGCTTTACATCTACCCAAGCTCCTAAAGACTGGAACAGCAATCCGATCAAGCTCTACTACTGCTAGGATCCACCGTAGGACCTGAGGGTTGGGAAAAAGATAAAACAACGGGGTCAGACATAAGTCTGAGTGAGTCCTATAACTTTAACAATACAATCATTAAAGTAACCAGAGAAGACATAAACTTGACCTACGGTAATATCTGGGGATGAATGGCTACACTAAGCAGCTTGGTAGACTTAGGATAAACTAAGATAACCGTCAGGACGCATCTACCCACCCAAGGATAATTACTAACTGCACCACACCAGTCATTCCTACTTAAAGGTTGATCCCTTCCAAGGACTTAGAAAATTTCCCCAGTAGTTTCATGTACCCCTAGCCCACTACATAGGTGCCGTCTGCCCCTATCTCCACTAGGTGTACCCAGTAATTCTTACCCAGTAGTTTCGTGTACCCCTACATAGGTGCCGTCTGCCCCTATCTTCATTAGGTGTACCCACTACTCCCCAAGCGATCGGCTCCCTACCGTAGATACCCGTGCTGGTCCCACAGTGGGGTGTATCACTCCCCTAAAGTGGCTACCCAATACTAACGGTGCACGACTTTATATCTACACGATGCAACAACGGCTTATCTACCAGCCCGGGCCCACACACGCATATGAAGCCCGTTGGACTTGCGTTGCCACCGCTAACCCGTTTTGGCCTCTTATAATCAAGCCCAATATGCGTGTCCCGTCACTCGACATGGGTCGAGCCCACAAAGATACGTTTGGGATATTGGTTGAAATGGGCCCCCACAAGCTACCCACCTAAGCTTGTCATATATCTAGTGTATCCCACTTAACCCTTTAATCATGTTTAATTACATGTTTCCACTTGGTTAAGTATTCTAATCGTATTTTCTATTGCCACCCAAGGCAACCCACTAGATTCCACATGCCACCCAAGGCAACCACAAAATTTCCTCATGCCACCCAAGGCACCCACTTAAACCCTCATGTCCCACTACATGCTACTATGGTTAAGTGTTTCTTAATTAATTAAGACCGTGATCCCCCATAAAGACCTCCCACATTAGACTGGCTGTTATGACCGCCTGGTTAAGCCGGTAGAGTCCCGGGCAGTCTTACGTCATAACAGAGCCTAACCTCGTGTCTTTACTTTAATCACGTATTTAATTTATGGCTAAGACCTCTCACATTGGGCTGACATTTGTAGCAACTGGTTAAGCCGGTCGGGTCCGGGCAGTTTTACACTACAAATGAGTCCAACCTCGTGTCTTAGTCGATTAATTACACCTAATTAATCACCCCCATATTAATTATCCCTAATTAATATCAAGTTTTCCATAACATGGGTAGACCTAACTCAATAGGTAAATTCCCATGGGGTAGACCTAACTCAATTGGTAAATTCCCACTTATGGTAATTTATTTTTATGGTATGCTTAATCATACCCAATCATTCATTTATTAACATATTTACCAACCCCATCGTTCCCCACGTAAATCGTTCTCATTACATGACAAAATAAAGGGGAAGATCCATCACAAATATCATGGGTTTAGCATAGAACTTTGTCATGGGTTAAGAGGATGTCAACTTGCATATATGAGCATATATTAACCCAACTACTTTTAACCCAAACTTGCATATTATCATACACATGATTTGCATAACATGTTGCATATGAGCTTGCATATTATCATACACATATCTTGCATAACATGTTGAACTTGCATATAGGCATTCTCATAACTTGCATAACATGTTAAACATGCATTTAAACATACACATAACTTGCATAAGCATTCACATACTTGCATAAACATGCATAAATTGCATATCATGTCATTTAAGCATATACATATCTTGCATAAACATTCATATACTCGCATAAGCATGCATAACTTGCATATCACATAAATCTTGCATTTAAACATATACATGACTTGCATAAGCATCCATATACTTGCATAAGCATGCATAACTTGCATATCACATTAAACTTGCATTTAAACATATGCTTAACTTGCATAACTCACTTTGTTAATCATGCATAATTCCACTCATTAAATATGCATAAATCCACTTGTTAAACATGCATATACCAACTTGCTAAACATGCATAAATCAACTTATTAAGCATGCATAAACCAACTTATCAAACATGCATAAACATAGAACAACATAGAGTAACATATCATTATACATGATTCAAACTCACTAATCCGCATTTAAGACCGTAAGTCTCATTACACCCAATCTACTTACTTTAACAATTAATGTTAAAGTGATATAAACTCACCAAACTCAAAATTAACCAACTTATGAAGAGGAATTAGTTGCTAAATATGAAGATGGTGATGATTAGAGAATGATTTGAGAGGGATTAGCTTGCAACTTTCTTCTTAGATTAGTGGAGGCTCCTCTAAGGATTTAATTTGGCGGCATGAGGCCATCATTTCTATTTTTTGGTAAGGATTAAGGGGGGTTTAGGGTGTATTTATAGATTAGGTGAGTATTTTAGGCCCTTAGATTAACCCTAGATTAGATTAGGACCCTTAGATTTAGGAAATCTCTAGAACCAGCCCTCCAAGCCAGCCTAGAACCCAACCTGGTGCACCCAGGTTCACTGGACGGCGCGACCCTGTCGACAGGCATGTCGACACCCCTGTCGACAGGCCTGTCGACAGCCCTGTCGACATGGGTAGGGCGGGAATCTTCCCGCCTGACCCCGCCTGACCCCTTCCAAATCTGAATTTTTAAAATTTTTAAATCTGTTTTAGTTTTGAATTTTCTGCAAACTTCATCGGGCCATAACTGGGCCATACGGACTCCGATTTTCGAAAACTCGGACTCTATTTCGCGTATTTTTCCGAGACGAACATAATGACGCAGCCCTTTTCCCCTAATTCCCACATCTGAGATTATTTATCTTGTAATTAGTGAATTTTAGTATTAACCCAAAATTCGGGGTGTTACATTCTCCCCTCCTTAAAGGATTTCGTCCCCGAAATCTCTAAGCTAAGGAGAATGCATATCCTACCATCCAAACAACCATCTACTCAAACCATCAACCACTGGCATCCATTGTCCTTAAAACAATTTCTAATGATGTATGAGCATATGCAAAAAGTGTGTGTATATGTTCCCTATCTAATGTATGAACATATGCAAACCATGATAGTGCCATGCATCCATTATGTATGCGAGAAAACCCTATCGACACATACAATATCTACATGAGTGCACAATCATTCACCAAAATGCATCATCCATGTGATAACACAACCATTATACATCCATAAATATATCTTCCTACACACAATTTTATGCAATATGCAATATGAAGTGACTGAGCCGATCTAGTGCCTAGAGTGTGTATATGCATCCACGAGCAACCACTAGCAAACACTTGCATCCACTTGCATCCATCAACCATAACATGTCTCAAACACATGTTTCAACCATAGGTTTACCCTATCTAAAGGTCAAAGGTATTAACGAGAGGACATACCAAAGATAAGATAAGTACTAGACAAGCGATAAAGGAGAAAGTAAAGACATACCCTCAAAAAGAAATGGGTACGATGAACGCATCTTCGCTTCCGTCTCCCAAGTTGCGTTGCTCTCATCTTCTCCCCATTGCACTTTGACTAGCTGAACCTCTCTATTTCTCAACTTCCTAGTCTCTGACCCAAGGATGCGAGTAGGGGCTCGTCGAATAGTCGCATCACGCTCTACCTCTACATCTCTAAGCAAGCTCGGCTCAACTACCTCTGCCGTCTCATGTAAGCACTTCCTCAGATGTGATACATGGAATACATCATGAACACCACTAAGTCTGTCGGGCAACTCCACCCTATATGCCATTCGTCCAATCCTTTCCTTGATAGGAAACGGCCCAACGAACCTCGGTGCTAACTTCCCAACGGATCCGAAGCGAACAACATTTCTCAACGGAGATACCTTAACAAAAACCATATCCCCAACCTCAAACTCAAGATCCGTCCTTCTCTTGTCCGCATAAGATTTTTGCCTATCTTGCGCTGCTTTCATCCTTCTTTGAATCAAATCGATCTTCTCTGAAGTCTCCCTAACCATATCTGGCCCAAGCAAGATCTTATCCGTAGATTCCCACCAACATGTAGGTGATCGACAAGGCCTTCCATAGAGAGCTTCGAAAGGAGCCATCCCAATACTGGACTGAAAGCTGTTATTATATGCGAACTCCACCAATGGAAGATGCTCTTCCCATGTACCTCCAAAATCTAAGATACAAAGCCTCAAAAGGTCTTCTAGGACACGATTCACCCTCTCAGTCTGGCCGTCCGTCTGAGGATGATATGCGGTGCTCAGACACAATTGAGTCCCCACTGCTTCTTGCAAACTTCTCCAGAACTCGCTAGTGAAGATAGGATCTCGATCACTTACTATGCTAGAGGGTACCCCATGTAATCGAACTATCTCTCGAAGATATACTGAAGCTAGCCATGGAGCAGTCCTCTTACTCTTCACAGGTATGAAATGGGCGCTCTTAGTAAGTCTGTCTACCACCACCCAAATTCCTGTATTACCCTTCCTCGATCTGGGTAACCCGTCAATAAAATCCATCGAGACGCTATCCCACTTCCATTTCGGAACTTCCAATGGGTGAAGCAACCCACCTGGTTTCCTTTGCTCCGCCTTCACTTGCTGGCACACCAAACATCGAGCGACATACTCGGCCACATCTTTCTTCATACCGGCCCAGAAGAAAACCCTCTTCATATCTTGGTACATCTTATCCCCACCGGGATGAATGGTCATCCTAGAACGGTGTGCATCATCAAGAATAGCCTTCCTCAACCCTTCATCTAGCGGTACACAAAGTCTACCGTCCCTACGCAAGCACCCCCTATCGTCTAGGGTGTACCTACTCAAATGGCTGGACGACTCCCCCCTTATGAGCTTCTCTATCAACTCAACCAACTGTGGGTCGTCCCTCTGGGCTTCCCCAATCCGCCCCAGAAGAGTAGGTCTAACTTCCAAAGAAGCTAGCAAACCGGGTACATAGTCAATGGAAGGTCTGAAATCAAACATCGAGATAAATTCCAAGCTTCGTCGTTCGACGAACAATGGACTCAAGGACAACCTCTTCCTGCTCAAGGCGTCCGCCACCACGTTACCCTTGCCAGGGGTATACGCTATCTCGAAATCATAAGATGCTAAGAACTCCATCCACCTTTGCTGTCTTAAGTTTAGGTCCTTCTGAGAGAACAAGTACTTCAAAGATTTATGGTCAGTGAACAACTCGAATCTCTCACCAAGAAGATAATGGCGCCAAATCTTAAGCGCAAAAACAATAGCGGCCAGCTCTAGATCATGGGTAGGGTAATTTTTCTCACGTGCCCTCAACTGCCTTCCACCATAGGCTATTACCCTTCCCTCTTGCATTAGGACTGCGCCAAGTCCTGTCCCACAGGCATCGGTATAGACAACAAATGGCTTGCTCCCATCTGGCAATACTAAAACTGGAGCCGTGGTTAAAGCTCTCTTTAACCGTCGGAACGCATCATCACAATCTACGTCCCATGTGAAAACAAGATTCTTCTTCGTCAAGCGGGTTAATGGGGCTGATATCTTTGCGAAGTCTTTGATGAACTTCCTATAATAACCGGCCAACCCCAAGAAACTTCTTACTTCGGTAGCATTCTTCGGAACCTTCCAATCCTGAATTGATACTACCTTCGCGGGATCCACAGCTATCCCTTCCTTGGAGACCACGTGCCCCAAGAACCGTACTTCCTTCCTCCAGAAGTGACATTTAGAGAATTTAGCCTTAAGGCTATGCGCTCGAAGAGTCTTCAACACTTCCCCAAGATGTAGGGCATGCTCTTCTTCACTCTTAGAAAATACTAAGATATCATCCACAAAGACCACCACGAATTTATTAAGGAACTCCCTGAACACCCTACTCATCAAATCAACAAAGTATGCAGGGGCGTTCGTCAACCCAAATGGCATCACCAGCCACTCATAGAAACCATCCGGAGTCCTAAAGGCAGTCTTGTCTATGCTATCCTCAGCCACTCTCAACTGATGAAACCCCGTGGCCAAGTCCAACTGAGAAAATACTGAAGCGCCAACCAACTGATCGAAAAGATCATCTATTCTCGGCAATGGGTGTCTATTCTTCTTTGTGAGCTTGTTGAGTTCTCTATAGTCTACACAAAGTCTGAGGGACCCATCCGCTTTCGTAGCAAATACTACTGGAGCACCCCACTCCGATATGCTCCGTCTTATGAACCCCTTCTCAAGCAACTCCCCTACTTTCTTATGGAGTTCCCTCCTCTCACGAGGAGCCATGTGGCGCACTGGTAAAGATATCGGTTTAGCATTATCCACCAAATATATTCGGAAGTCAATCTCCCGCTTCGGAGGTAAGCCCTTCACCTCCTTAAACACATCCGGATATTCCCGGACCACTCTAACAGATTGCAAACTTTCGACCGAAGCGTCAAGCGATTCAAGATAACTTAGCATAACATAGTCCATGGATTACAAGAAATCTCGAGAGTGTTACCCAAACGGGTCATGAGCCTAACAACTCTCCTTTCGCAATCAAGAACGGCACCATTACTGGATAACCAGTCCATGCCCAAAATCAACCCATAGCCCGTGAAGCCCAATACAAAAGCATCACATCTAAACTCAATGCTAAGTATAGAAATCTTCAAACCCAAACATATCATGGACAAATAAGTGGAGCCCCCAATTGGGTTTGAAACAACCAAGGGATCATCTACCAGACTGGTGTCTAAGTGCAGTGACTCAACTAATGATGATGAGATAAACGAATGCGATGCGCCTGAGTCAAATAATGTACGGACAAGATGGTCAAATAGAAAAACCAGACTTTCAACGGAAATAGTTCTACCTCTCTCCTGAATCGGTGGAACCGCGAGAGCCTGTACTTGCCCCCTAGCCTGACTCGGTGCCATAAGAGCTTGCACCTGTCCTCCTGAGGTAGATCCCGTCCTTTGCCCTTTCTTAGGGCAATCCTTCACTAAATGCCCTGCTTCGCCACAGTGGAAGCAGCCGGTCTTTTTCTTCTTGCGACAATCCTTGCTTAGGTGGCCAGGTGTCCCACAATTGAAACACTTCTTCTTCTTGCTCTTGCCACCGTTGCCTTTCCCACCTTTGCTTTGTTGTTGTTGCTGAGGTCTCTTTTGATCTCCCTTCTTCTCGGGTGCCTTATTAGCATTAGGACCCTTCTCTTCCTCATACATGAGTGCCATGTCAACTAGCTTCTCAAAGGTGGCCCCCATAGGGATATAGGTCATAGCCAACCCATGCATCGGTTCATTCAAGCCTTTCACGAACCTCAAAGCCTTCTTCTCCGATGTATTCACCATGTCTAGGCCAAACCTTGCCAATTGATTAAACTTGTTAACATATTCCTTCACCGAGAGATTCCCTTGCTTCAGAGTCAAGAATCTTTCCATATACAAGTTTTCCTCCGCCCTTGAGAGAAACTTTGCCACAAATCTTTGCCTAAAATCCGCCCAAGAGTCAACGGGGCGTTCTCCATTAGTGACCTCCCACCAGAATGAGGCCTCTCCCTTCATTAACCAAGCAGCCAACTTGACTTTCTTTCCTTCTTCCATCTCAAAGATATCTATCAACTCTTCCACCTCCTTAAGCCAATCTCTAGCCTCCACAAAGGTTTCAGATCCTTGAAAAGGTTTTCCTCCCATAGCTTTGAATTCCTTACAAGTCTTAGCAAAAGTATCCGTGCGAGGAGGAGGGGGAGGAGGAAGATCGGGTGCTACGGTTGGTGGAGGAACATTTGCTGGACCCGTAGTGGTGGCCCTAGCCTCCATCAATCTCCTATACCATACTGGTACCGTCACACCCTCCGGAAGATTAAGATTCTCGGCCATGCTGAAACGAAAAAGGAAAGATTCAAAACGGAGAATTCGAAGGATATAGATATGGCTATTGGGGATTATGCTTTTCTTTTCAAAAACTTTTCTCTTAAAAGACATGTTTTTGAAAATATCTCTTCCAAAAATGTTTTTAGAAAAATAGTTTTCTAAAAATTTTATCTGTTCCGGTAACCTTTGCTCTGATACCACGTGTAACACCCCACACCCGCTATGGTCATTCACTAAGGGAATGCCATAGCATCGGTGGAGTATTTTAGTGAATATAGAACAGAAAAATTACAACAAGACAGATATAAGTAGTACTTGAAATTTTAAAACATCATCTCATAACAGCGGAAATAAACATGTCTGGTTACAACATAAAACCACAATAAAAGTCAAGTACAATATCCATCAAAATAAAGAGGTACATAATCCCACTCTCAATACAATAGCCAGAACGAAAGAAAAGATAACTGGATAACTGGAGTTTTACATCTACCCAAGCTCCTAAAGACTGGAACAGCAATCCGATCAAGCTCTACTACTGCTAGGATCCACCGTAGGACCTGAGGGTTGGGAAAAAGATAAAACAACGGGGTCAGACATAAGTCTGAGTGAGTCCTATAACTTTAACAATACAATCATTAAAGTAACCAGAGAAGACATAAACTTGACCTACGGTAATATCTGGGGATGAATGGCTACACTAAGCAGCTTGGTAGACTTAGGATAAACTAAGATAACCGTCAGGACGCATCTACCCACCCAAGGATAATTACTAACTGCACCACACCAGTCATTCCTACTTAAAGGTTGATCCCTTCCAAGGACTTAGAAAATTTCCCCAGTAGTTTCATGTACCCCTAGCCCACTACATAGGTGCCGTCTGCCCCTATCTCCACTAGGTGTACCCAGTAATTCTTACCCAGTAGTTTCGTGTAACCCTACATAGGTGCCGTCTGCCCCTATCTTCATTAGGTGTACCCACTACTCCCCAAGCGATCGGCTCCCTACCGTAGATACCCGTGCTGGTCCCACAGTGGGGTGTATCACTCCCCTAAAGTGGCTACCCAATACTAACGGTGCACGGCTTTATATCTACACGATGCAACAACGGCTTATCTACCAGCCCGGGCCCACACACGCATATGAAGCCCGTTGGACTTGCGTTGCCACCGCTAACCCGTTTTGGCCTCTTATAATCAAGCCCAATATGCGTGTCCCGTCACTCGACATGGGTCGAGCCCACAAAGATACGTTTGGGATATTGGTTGAAATGGGCCCCCACAAGCTACCCACCTAAGCTTGTCATATATCTAGTGTATCCCACTTAACCCTTTAATCATGTTTAATTACATGTTTCCACTTGCTTAAGTATTCTAATCGTATTTTCTATTGCCACCCAAGGCAACCCACTAGATTCCACATGCCACCCAAGGCAACCACAAAATTTCCTCATGCCACCCAAGGCACCCACTTAACCCCTCATGTCCCACTACATGCTACTATGGTTAAGTGTTTCTTAATTAATTAAGACTGTGATCCCCCATAAAGACCTCCCACATTAGACTGGCTGTTATGACCGCCTGGTTAAGCCGGTAGAGTCCTGGGCAGTCTTACGTCATAACAGAGCCTAACCTCGTGTCTTTACTTTAATCACGTATTTAATTTATGGCTAAGACCTCTCACATTGGGCTGACATTTGTAGCAACTGGTTAAGCCGGTCGGGTCCGGGCAGTTTTACACTACAAATGAGTCCAACCTCGTGTCTTAGTCGATTAATTACACCTAATTAATCACCCCCATATTAATTATCCCTAATTAATATCAAGTTTTCCATAACATGGGTAGACCTAACTCAATAGGTAAATTCCCATGGGGTAGACCTAACTCAATAGGTAAATTCCCACTTATGGTAATTTATTTTTATGGTATGCTTAATCATACCCAATCATTCATTTATTATCATATTTACCAACCCCATCGTTCCCCACGTAAATCGTTCTCATTACATGACAAAATAAAGGGGAAGATCCATCACAAATATCATGGGTTTAGCATAGAACTTTGTCATGGGTTAAGAGGATGTCAACTTGCATATATGAGCATATATTAACCCAACTACTTTTAACCCAAACTTGCATATTATCATACACATGATTTGCATAACATGTTGCATATGAGCTTGCATATTATCATACACATATCTTGCATAACATGTTGAACTTGCATATAGGCATTCTCATAACTTGCATAACATGTTAAACATGCATTTAAACATACACATAACTTGCATAAGCATTCACATACTTGCATAAACATGCATAACTTGCATATCATGTCATTTAAGCATATACATATCTTGCATAAACATTCATATACTCGCATAAGCATGCATAACTTGCATATCACATAAATCTTGCATTTAAACATATACATGACTTGCATAAGCATCCATATACTTGCATAAGCATGCATAACTTGCATATCACATTAAACTTGCATTTAAACATATGCTTAACTTGCATAACTCACTTTGTTAATCATGCATAATTCCACTCATTAAATATGCATAAATCCACTTGTTAAACATGCATATACCAACTTGCTAAACATGCATAAATCAACTTATTAAGCATGCATAAACCAACTTATCAAACATGCATAAACATAGAACAACATAGAGTAACATATCATTATACATGATTCAAACTCACTAATCCGCATTTAAGACCGTAAGTCTCATTACACCCAATCTACTTACTTTAACAATTAATGTTAAAGTGATAGAAACTCACCAAACTCAAAATTAACCAACTTATGAAGAGGAATTAGTTGCTAAATATGAAGATGGTGATGATTAGAGAATGATTTGAGAGGGATTAGCTTGCAACTTTCTTCTTAGATTAGTGGAGGCTCCTCTAGGGATTTAATTTGGCGGCATGAGGCCATCATTTCTATTTTTTGGTAAGGATTAAGGGGGGTTTAGGGTGTATTTATAGATTAGGTGAGTATTTTAGGCCCTTAGATTAACCCTAGATTAGATTAGGACCCTTAGATTTAGGAAATCTCTAGAACCAGCCCTCCAAGCCAGCCTAGAACCCAACCTGGTGCACCCAGGTTCACTGGACGGCGCGACCCTGTCGACAGGCAAGTCGACAGGCATGTCGACACCCCTGTCGACAGGCCTGTCGACAGCCCTGTCGACATGGGTAGGGCGGGAATCTTCCCGCCTGACCCCGCCTGACCCCTTCCAAATCTGAATTTTTTAAATTTTTAAATCTGTTTTAGTTTTGAATTTTCTGCAAACTTCATCGGGCCATAACTGGGCCATACGGACTCCGATTTTCGAAAACTCGGACTCTATTTCGCGTATTTTTCCGAGACGAACATAATGACGCAGCCCGTTTCCCCTAATTCCCACATCTGAGATTATTTATCTTGTAATTAGTGAATTTTAGTATTAACCCAAAATTCGGGGTGTTACATTGATTCCACGTTTGAGTCTACTCTGGCTTCAGTCCTTTCTACCTTACCCGAAAAGATATAACTTCATCGTAGGTTGCCTTCTCCCTACTGTAGGCTTGATTCGATGCTAGTGTCGATCTGGTAGGAGACTATGCTCAATACTATCTTCTCCTCGGGTTGTCCTCCCCCTTAGACTGGTTCTTTTGCTTGTGACAGACTAAAAGATGCAAGTGTTATACTTTTAAATATTTTTTGGGCTTCTTCTTGGCATTTGGTTTGATGTGTTTGAGTCTGTTGGTTGATGTTGGTTCCTCTGAAATTGGCCGAGTCTTATTTGTATGTGCCGTCTTAGTGTGATTCTATGGTGGATGTGTTTTGGTTTATGGTTTTTCGCTATCTATTGGCTGTTGTTTTCTTGTGGTATTAACTTGTTCTGACATACAAGCTAAATTTGGTTTGTTGTCGTTGGTGCTATATCAAATTATGGTTGCAGGCTGTGAAACTGGTCCTATCCTTCAATTTTTTGGATCTACGATTCAATCCTCTGCCTCTTGTATGCTGGTCTGTGATGATTTCCGAGTCATAGTGCTTCTAGCTTGAAGAACACGATATTATTTATTTAAATTGTCCTGCTCTAGTGATCGCTGGGATATGATGTGTCACTTGAGGTTTAAAATACGAGCTGCTACTAGTTTCTCGTGTTACCTGCATAACTGAGTTGATTCAATCCTTTGCATCTAATTTAATCTTTATAATAGCTTTCTAGTAGCTGTATCTGGTTGCTGGTAATGGCCAAGAGCATAGTAGTCTCACGTAATAGAAGTGTTACTCTCTAGGACTGTTAGCAGCCTAATAAATTAAGTTAAGTTTTGATACGCTATGTGCAACACTATGTATTGAATTATTTTCTGCCTTCTAACTATTTTATGTAACTCATCCCACCCTGTGTGGTGTTATATAACAGTTTAGGACTTAGTTAAGGAAATCATGTCTATAGCAGATAGGCGTTCAACCTATCTTCTATTATAATTTGTACTCATTACTTGCTATAATGAAAAAGTGGTATGGTCCACTCTATAATCCGGCTGGCTTTATCAAAAAAAAAAAATCATAGTAACATTTTATTAGTTTGTTTTCAATTTATTACTATTCACATATTTACATTAATTTTATTTGTCATTCAGGGTATTTACATTTTATTTGCTTTCAATTGATTTACAATTTCACATTCATTTTATTTAATTTCTCCTTAGTTAACTTTGAATTCATAATTCATTTTACGAACTTATTTCGTTTGCAAATAATTTAATTGGATTCATCTTCCTTAATATAATATCATTTCAATTTATGTTACCACTAAAGTCTTAATTAAATCTTAAACATTCTTTATCAAAATTTATCTTATGTTTTACAACAATCTAACAAAGATGTGATCAATTTATTATTTTTTTTCTTTCTACAGTTCATACTTATTTATCAAAATAGTATTCTCATTTATTATTCAATTTTTTTCTCATTAAATATTTATCATATATTTACAAAAATAGTTTCAAGTATAAACTCAATGTACTAACTGAAACTATATATTTTACTCACTTTCGAAACATGGAAGCAAACATCGATAATATTGCAATCACCACCTGAATTATTTTCAACTGGTCGGAGTGTGACTGAATAGCTAACTGGTACATACATAATTTAGTACACATATTGGCTAAACATATGCCCAAAATCTTCGGTTACTCGATAGTCCTATCTTAACATCAAGTAAAATACTTGAAAACTTTCCCTTCTAAAATAAATGGTATGCGAAATTTCCAAAAATGTACCGTAAAAATATATATTTCAAAAAAATTCTTACAAAATTTCAATTTGGGAAAATTATATATATCCCTCACTCGTTTATTTTATTATATTTCGACTTCTATTTATTCGAATATATAAAATATGTAATCAAATAATTTTCTCAAAACACATGTTGTATGTATGGTTTCTTAACATATATATTTGCATTTCACCAAAGTTACAAATATGTTTTCTTAATTCTCAATCGACATTTTTATTCATCCTAACTTAAATTCCATTTTGGTGAGATTAAAATCTTATCATGCTAAAAGTATAGTAATTAAGTTTCCATTTGCATCAACTTATTAAGCTATATTCAACTTATTCTCATTACATTAGATTCATACCAATATCATTAGTTAATATTACCAAAGTGATGTTTGCCTAAATTATACTTATAAAATTTGATTTAAATTCATAAGTTATATATATATATATATATATATATGGGAAATTCTATAGGGACACAAAATTAAACACACATGATCTGAACCACTAGATCTCCCCATGATTTGCACCTCTCATGTAAAGACAAAAGAATCCAACGGTCAGGATTTTGTGTTTAAAGTTGTGTGTTTTATTTTGTGCCCCAATAGTCGCTCCCTATATATATATATATACACATATACATATACATATACATATACATATATATATATATGAGCATTCCGGGGCACTCCTGTTTTATAGTACCACTTTAGCACCTCTGGCCGTTGGTGAGCTACACTAATTCAAATCCAACAAGAATTTGTAGGTGTTCAATCCACATATATATATAATCATCTATCCAAAATTTGAGCTTGTTCCGACATTCGTAACATTTTAAAAATCTTAGCTCAAATTTTCACCGTTCGGACATTTATTCGAACCATTAAATTTAAAAATTAAATTTATTACTCTACGAATGTCGGAAGAGCTTAAATTTTGGATAGATTATAATATATATGTGGATTGAACATCTACAAATTTTTGTTGGATTTGGATTAGTATAGCTCACGAATGGGTAGGGGTGCTACAAAACAGGGGTTTCCAAGAACGCTTCTCATGTATATATATATACACACACATATACATACATATATATACACATATATATATGGGAAATTCTAAATGAACTCAAAATGTTGATACAAAATTAAATACTCAAAATCTGAGCCATTAGATCTCCCTTTGAATTCCACCTCACATATAAAGACAAACAAATCTTGTGGTCCAGATTTTGTGTATATAAATTTGTGTTCAATTCTGTGTCCCTTTAGTCGCTCCCTATATATATGTATGTGTATGTATGTATGTGTATATATATGTTTGTGTGTGTGTATGTATGTATGTATGTATCACATACGATCATCTTTTATAAATTTAATATTCAAACAAAGTGGACCTTTCGAACAAAATTCACAAATTTTTATTAGAAGATAACTTCGAGCTATTTCCACTTATAATTTCAATTATATGCATTTTACCCAAAAATGTCATTCTACTTTAAAATAGAATCAATTTTTTATAAATTAAAATTCCTGGGGAATATCAAAGGTGGATTTAAAACAACAACAAAAAATTAGACTTAAAGAAATCCTAATAAAAAAAATCGTAATGTGGAAGATGGATTCGAATGGAAGGAGATTTAGGAAAAATATTTATAAATTTTAAAACAATTTACATTTTCAAAATACGTTCTTTAAAGATGATTTCAATGATGATTCAACTCATTCTAGGTTACTACTTTATCTTTAATAAGTTTATACCCTATATGCTATGGTTTTTCTCAAAACTAAAGCTCTGATACCAAGTGTAACGATCATCCCTTTCAAACGATTCAGCTCGACAATAAAATTACACATCTCAACTCGAATCATTCAAAATGACATATTTGTATTACTGTAGGGTTTAATAAGTATCAAATCATGTAATTGTAGACACAAAATAAAATAATAATACACTAGTAGTTTATGAAGCTACTAATAAAATATCTCTGAGTTACGAAATAAAATACAACAGAAACTAAATACATGGAATTTCTTATTCATAAGGAATTAACTGAAATATATAAATGAATATGATCTTCAGTAAGTCTTCAACTCTGATTGGTAAATATCAAATACTGTACTG
This sequence comes from Allium sativum, assembly GCA_030737875.1. NCBI lineage: Eukaryota > Viridiplantae > Streptophyta > Magnoliopsida > Asparagales > Amaryllidaceae > Allium > Allium sativum. The sequence continues at coordinate 19,044,757 of JASFAX010000021.1, forward strand.
ATACTCGGTCTAACCCGAGCATAAATTAAAATAAAACACTCGAGTTGGGACTAACATTTTTATGCAAGTAAATCAACCCAAGTGTATTGTACAAGTAACTCAAAGAATGTTGGAATTTGCATCACTTAAGGATCCGTTAAACTATTTATATATATTACAATGCACTATTATAATAATGTATATTGTAAATATACTATTAAAAATAGCGTCCCCTTAACACATTCAATAACAGAGGGGCCCCACTTGGTTTTGTTGGTCTTTTGTTTTATGTTATTTTATTAGTATACTCTTTGTTTTGTTGGATTGGAACGTATACATCAAAAATTCAATGTAAAATTGATTCTCAATAATCAATAGTTAATAAGATAAGTTTATTAGGTTCTCATAAAAAAAAGACTTGTTTCTAATGAAAAATATTAGCCCTACACGAGGTTTGTGAATAAGTGATTGTCTGATAATGAGCAAGGAATATTCTTCTTTCTACTAAACAGAATATATTGAACTCATAATTCATTAGATACTTTTTCTGAATGTCAACAATTTTTTTTCTAGAAGTTGTATCTTTCCTTTTGTTCTTGTTTCCCTCTCATCCAAAAACAAAAATAGTAATTAATTACTAGTTAACAGAATAACACAAGACCTAAAAATAAAACTTTTTATTTTTAGTGACAAAAAAATGTGTTGTACAGTTTGCATATAAGACTAGTAAACCATTAGTGCATAGGGATATGTCGTGATAAAAACGACGCGAAATAAAACTCGTAATGGCCTCCATTAAGATAATGTGATAAGACACACGAAGTGATACCCAGGGTAGGATTCTATCATTTTACAGAGTGGGGTCGGTGGTATAAATATCCCCAGCTACCGCCCACATCGAACAACACTCTCATAATCATGCATCCAAATCAAATCAAATCAAACTAAGGAACTGAGATAATAAACGAACAAATGCGTCTGATTGGAGGAGCGACCCCACTTGCCTTCAGCATAGCTCATGTTTTAGTCATTTTATTTATGACCCGAAGGTTAAGGCTACCCATTATTGTTCTCTTATCTCAGTCTAGTAGCTTACACCAATCCATCCTCGTTCATTGTGAATTCTCCACCACATACATAGCTGTTATAGTGTTCCCAGTATTGATATAAAGTATACCTATATCCATCCATGTGCTTTTTAACAACCAAGCATTTATTTCACACCGTTATCATTTATATTTAAAATAAATATTATATTTCAATGTCGTATATCAATTAACTTCAAATATTAATTTCCATTATTATTCCTCAAATCAGTCCAGTATTGGATTTAGCTTCATTTATATCAATTTCCAATATTGATTTTCATCATCAAATTCACATTTTGATTTTAGATTTCTATATCACAAATATCTTTATTACATGAAACTTTTATATTCAATCGATTCAAACTTAATTGCTTGGATTGGACATATGTTTAAATTTAAAATAGTTCAATTTAATATAAAATTGGCTAGGTAAAAGTGGTTATAAAAGTATATATAATAGTTAATTTTTTTATATAAAATAGTTTTATTAACATTATGAAATGTATAATAGTTGAATTAAATTTGAATTTTTTATAATTAAAGTAGTCTAAAAATATATAATAGTTAAATAAAATAGTTTTATTAAAATGGTTGTAAAATATATAATAATCATGAAATTAAATAATAGAAGGAAAATTAGTTTAAGGAAATTAGTTTATTATAAAAATAATATAACTTTAAAACAGTAATCAAATCCGAAGAAAATATTTATATTTCAAAAATTCCACTTAACATTAACCAAGATATAGAATTTCAATTATATTCAACTTAAAACTCAAAACAACATAAATTTCTGATTTCACATGTCGTTTAAATTAGTTTACAACATATAATTCCAATTCCAAACCATTTACTACAATTAGGTTTTGAACTTAAATTCTAAATTCATTTTTAATTAATACATATTCAGAGTTAAATATCAGGGTTTATCACTTAAGTCGAAATCTTAGAAATAAATTTTTCTTCTTCCATTAAATCAATTAACAATTAAAGTCAAATAGAAATATTATATCAGCTAAATCTTTAAATTAAATTAAATCTTTCATTTAATTAATTTAAATAAATTAATCTTACAATTTTAAATTTAAACTATTCACTAAATCAATTAAGTTTTAATTCATAAATTCGAGTTTAAATATTTCAATCATAAATTATAAAATAAAAAATATAAATTAAGTTTCTAAATCAGTTTCTTTAAATTGAAAAAATAAATAAACTTCAAAAAAATATATTAGACCAACCATGTCTGTATATATATTGTTTTATCCTATGGTCAGGTGATCTGGGTATGTATCGTTTCAACTCATATTAATTTAATAATCATGTATGTATCAATTCAACCCATATCCCAATTCAAATATTTTGAGTTTTTGGCATGTCAACTCATATTGATTTTTACTCACAATTTGTAGAATCGGGAACTTATAGGGTGATAACATGGATCATGTCAATATATATAAATAGTAACATATAATAAACATACATAAACTCAATCTCTAACATTTCATAACATTATGGTTTCATATGAGTAAACATACAGAAAAACTTACATAGAATTAATCACTAACATTTTATAACAATATCATCCAACATATAAACATTTCAATGTGAATATCAGTATTTGCAAATAAATATTAATCGTGATTGAAATCTCGCCTTTCATGGTTTAAATGGAGATACAAGCATGAATATAAGCGAAGGTAACTTTTGTTAATATATATTTTTCAAGAAGAGAAGAGAGCAATAAGGTTTAGGTTTTCATGGAATTTCCCGAACTAGAACCAAAAATTGGTTATATTGAAACTGGTCTTTAAATATATCAATCATCGAATTTGAAAAAATGATCAAAGGAAAATATCTTGCAAATTATTATTTTCTATAATTTCGAAATAGAAATAGGATTTCAGTTATTTTTGAGGGAAATATGTATGAAATAGTAAATGGAATTTTCGGATAAAAAAGCCGAGCTTAAAAACTAATCTGAAAAATTTGCAGTTTTTACATAGCAAACCTGAAAAATTGGAAAAGTAGTTGGAACAAAAAACATAGCCAACTCAAAAAAAAGTTAGTTTGGAATTACTTTGACAGAGTTATGGCCACTGATAGTAGAGGCAAAATATATATAAAAAGAAAGAAAATCAAAGCCTAGATATGGGTATTAGGGTTAGGGTTTTGGGAAGAAGAAGGCGGCTTGATGTGGTTTATTGGACGAGAGAGATGGGACATGAGGTAAGTGATGGTGACCAGAGGTGATGGTGGTGAATAGTGCAGCAACCAAGGTTAGGGTTTGAATTGAGGAGGAAGGAATTTGTGAAGGTGATTAGGATTTTGATTTGGTATGGAGGAAGAAGATAAAGGTAGATTAGTGATAGGAGTTGATTTAGGTCTAGAGTTTTTGAATGGTTAAAGGAGCAATTTGGTCTTAAGATAAATTTGAGAATAGGGATTGAGAGATGAAAAGAGACATAGAGGAATACATTATTTATTTGTTACCGGTGTCTTTTTAGAAGATAACATGAGAAACCAAGAAACTTAGGATTCAGGAAGTTATTTACGAAATTGAAATGTTGGTCCACATTGACTAATAAATAATTCAAAAAACACAAGAGGAGATCAAAGAACCCAATGAATAAAGGGAGAAGAGGAATGTAAAATACAAACACAAGCATCATTGGTTTTTCGTATTTTTTGCAGTGTAAATTGCAAATTTCGGAGCTCTAGAGAACATATTTCCATGAAAAGAAAAGTGTTACACATCTTAGAATTTAGTCTAATATTTTTAAAAAGACATAACAGTACCTATCACAGTTATAATATCATTTATGAGAAACATATCGTTTAATTTTGACAAACATGTATTATACTAGAACGTTTTACTTAAGTATGAGAAACATATTAAGAAAAAACCAGCATTTGGAAGAATATAACATTTTATTAAGGGAAACATATTTTTGCAGGACATATCACCTAATGATGAGAAACTTATAACATATTATTTTATTATGCAGAAAATATATAACATAAATTACCTGCTCCCAAATGTGCATTGTTAATCATTCCTTGTTGCTTTCTGATTCAGCCTCCATTTCATACTCTATATTGTTTTCATTTATCCTCTCAAATGCATTTAATGATACATTTGGTTAATCTTTTAGAGGTCCAAAATTAATTTGATCATCGGTTATTATTGTTCTACCATTTTTCTCATTATTTTCTTGGTATGCTTATTCGTCTTAAATATTTAGTCCATTAAATGTAAATATTGTCTTGGTCTTAAAGCAGTCGATCAATCTTGTTAATCTATTTTTAACTATGGATAATGAACATAATATACTTGAAGGGCTTATTTGGGTAGTACAAAATGATCGTACTTATGATAACGCGATGTACGTTTTATTTCAGTGACATTATATTTTGGGTGTACGTTGATTCTAGATTCTGGTACATTAGCGAACCAATTGCATCTTACCAAAAAAAATTCTCCAAAGATTTTATGAAATATTCAATAGCAAAACCTGAGTTAAGACGCCATAAAAATCATTTATATGATCATTTGGGTCATCACTACTATAATGACCCACATTTTTAATCACTACTATATATACACTCAAACTCAATCTAGGATATTTCTAATCCCATCTCTATCGAGTTATGCCACAGAGCCAAGGTAATCACTTAACTTAAGCTCTGATACCAACTGTAACGGCTGGAAATTTCCGACTCCTTGAGAGTCGGAAATTCCGAGACGTTAGTGAAAGAATTTAGAAGGTGAGAAAGAAAAGATAGAACTAATAGAATAGAAGAAGAAGAACATTTGAATCATCAGAGTAACACGAATCTCACAGCGGAACGAATAACATATAATATATAACATAGCTTTGAAGTAAACAGTTATATATATACAATAGCACTTATCAGAGTACAACACTTACAACACAGCGGAAATAACTATAGCTATAGAATCTTGCAGCCTCCTGCTCCAAGCTCTCCAAGCATATCTGTAAATCCCGACTACTTGACTGCCCGTACAAATTTAGGCACCCAAGAGTTTAGGGAAAACAACAAAGTAAACCCCGGGTCAGTCATGGGACTGGTATGAGTAAAACAGTTTAAAACAATTGAACAGGTATATGATATCTCATAAGACCACGCCGTGAATACGGAACGGGTTTTTCCCTTATGAGTATCTGAACAACTTTGACAAGCAATATCATTGTGATATTATAATAATGTCTAAGTACAAATAGGTATCAATCTAGCAGAAACGCTTGCATCTCACGTTCTACATACATAGTATAAAATCATAAACCGTAGGGCGTTTATCGGAGAATGGATTTCAACAGACAAGGTATGGGAGCACCTTCTGAATAGTGTACTCTAGAGGTGATACATTCAGGGTTCAACAAGAACGTCTTGTAACCCGGCCACACATGACCGCTCACTCATTTAGCTTGAGTGTCGCGAATATATTGCCACCACGGTTATAGGCCATCAAACCGTCATCCGAAGATACAGAATCAAAAAGAAGTATAAATGTGGATATTCCCTAGATCGGTGACAATACACCCTGCTTGGGAATGACCCAACTAGCCATGCTGCCTAGCCCAACTTTTGTTACTTCCCGGTGTGAGGCTAGAAGTTACGTCTATCTTCAGAACATCTGATCACCATTCACTTTGAATGCCACATCGTCATACCCGCCAAATCACAAATTGACTTATCCAAAAATAACACGGGTATATAGCTAAGAGAAACGAATTCCTCTGCCACCAAACGTGAATACGTTTGAACAGATCAACTTACGCGATCCATTGGATATACTCTGTCAGACCTTCTTCCATATACGTTGTCCTGGGACTGGACAAACCGAAGGCACTATTCAGTATATCCATCTTAGTCACTGTTATCTAAGACTTATACAACAACCCTTGCACTTTACTCCGTCTTCAATTTATCTTTGACATATATTGCTCGCAACGCTTATGCCGATACAGAGTGGTTCTTTGGATAATAATCCAACCGGTCTCTCCATATTAACAACGTTAAAATGGTAAAAACTTTGATAGTCTGTGATTCAACTATCAAATGAAAACATGTCGGTGTACAAACAACTATCTTATTTCCAAATGGAAATTCGATCGATCAATCATCATATGTTCATATTTCCTTATTTCATATATTTAGAAATTATATGTTATTAATCATTGGAAAACATTTCCATAGCTTATTTTCACATCACTATTATTTCGCAACTATCAGTCCCTATCTGTAACTAGTATGAGAACAATTCTCTAAGTATCAATCCAGAAGGTCGAAACCAACATCAGATCGTCACTTAGAAAACCGTTCAACTTACCCTCTCCAGTTAGTTTCTGAATTTGCTTAACTCTATTTCTTAAATTCTTATCATGAAAACATTTCATTTTCTATGTTTAGAAAACATATCTGACTATATTTGGAAAACGTTCCCAAAACTCATTTACGGATTTCCAATGAACGTTGTACAGAACATCGTTACGCTTAATCCGTTAATCGCTTATTACTTAACTATATTTCAAATCAACCTTTTCTATCGAACCACAACTATTCCTTTGTCAATTCTGAAGTCAATCAAGTTGGGGTATAGTTACCTCTCAGACCTTAATTGAACAACGTCCTTTACTGTGAAATAGATGAAGCTCGTCACTCACTTTTTCCAATCATCTGTTTACGCAAATTCTCGGATTCAGGTTACGAATCTACTTCTTATATGACAACGTTTGATTATAACTATAACGTTATAATTCCTACTTCTACAATATCTAACCTGAATTATAACTTTATCTCCTAACTCGAATAATTAAACAGACACCTAATTTCTTAATCAATAACTAAACCTTGATTTAAACCCTGGAAAGTAAATAGTACTTTCCCGTATTCGCTATAATCGAATTCGACGTATAACTCTCTTTCGAGTAATCTCTATTTGATTAACTCTTCTTCGACTAACCTATATTCGATTATCTCTCTTCGAATAACTCATATTCGAAATCTCTTTCTTTCGAATAAACAATATTCGATCTCTTTCTTTCGAATATGCTATATTCGAAAATCTCCTTTCGATTTAGTAATCGATAACTCCTTTCGATCAAACTAAAATCGATAACTCCTTTAACTCTATTCGAATAACTAATATTCGACTAACTCCTTTGGATCGACTCATTTGATTAACTCCTTCGAATAACTAATTCGAATAACTTACCTTCGAATAACCAATATTCGATTTACTCTAACTCGATTAACTTAATTCTAATCGATTTACTCCATTTCGATTCAACTTAATTCAAATCGATTAACTTAACTCAAATTGATTAACTCTTTTCGAATAACTAAATTCGATCTAACTCTTCTCGAATAACTACATTCGATTAACTCAAATTGAATAACTAAAATTCAATTAACTCTTACGTGTTTAACTCTATTCGAATAACTCTAATGTGTTTAACTCTATTCGAATAACTAATTCGAATAACTCTAATGTGTTTAACTCTATTCAAATATCTAATTCGAATAACTCATTTCGAATAACTAAATTCGATTAACTCTTTTAACTTTACTCGAATAACTATATTCGATTAACACCTTCTTTCGAATAACTATATTCGATTAACTCTTCGACTAACTCCTTTGGATTAACCAACTTCGAATAACTCCTTTGGATTAGCTAACTTCGAATAACTCCTTTGGATTAACTACTTCGAATAACTCCTTTGGATTAACTACTTCGAATAACTCCTTTGGATTAACTAACTTCGAATAACCAATATTCGATAACTACTCTTCGAATAAATAATATTCGGTAACTCTTCTCAAATGAATAACATTTGATTTCTCCATTCGAATAAACTATATTCGATTACTCTTCCCTCGAATACACCATATTCGATAACTCTACTTCGGATAAGTGATATTTGACAACTCTACTCGATTAACTCTACTTGGATAACTCTAACTGATCAACTCTAACTGGTCAACTCTAACTGGTCAACTCTAACAGATCAACTCTAACTGGTTAACTCAACTGGTTAACTCTAACAGATTAACTCTAACTGGTTAACTCTAACTGGTCAACTCAACTGGTTTAACCTAACTGGTTAACTCTAACTGGTTAACTCAACTAGTTAACTCTACTGGTTTAACCTAACTGGTTAACTCGTCTTGAATTACTGAACAAATCCACTTAGTTTAACTTAGCTAATTCACGTTGATTAACTCTAACTGATTCACTTAGTTTAACTCAACTAATTCACTTCGATTAACCACTTAGTTAACTTAACTAATTTACTTCGATTAACCACTTAATTTAACTTAGCTAATTCACATCGATTTATCGCTTAGTTTAACTTAACTAACTTACTTTGGTTAACCTAACCAATTACTTTGTTTAACTCGACTAACTCGCTTTGGTTAACCTAACCAATTACTTCGATTAACTCGACTAACTTAGCCCATTTGTTTAACTCGACTAACTTAGCCCATTTGATTCGGTTTGACTAACCCATTTGATTCGGTTTGACTAACCCATTTGATTCGGTTTTGACTAACCCATTTGATTCGGTTTGACTAACCCATTTGATTCGGTTTGACTAATCCATTTGATTCGGTTTGACTAACCCATTTGATTCGGTTTGACTAATCCATTTGATTCGGTTTTGACTAACCCATTTGATTCGGTTTGACTAACCCATTTGATTCGGTTTGCTCGACAAATCCACTTTGTTTAATCTCGACTAATTTACTTAGTTTAATCTTTACCAAATCACTTTGTTTAATCCTTTTATCACACTCTGGTATTTCTTACGGTTTTTAACACATCATCTAACAACGATGAATATCGTCCAACCACATGTAATCACACCAGATTATATATATATCACATTTATATATCACAATACATAAATCACAGTAAAAATAACTGTTGAGGAATCTAGTTGGATTCCTCCAACCTGTTTCCCTGCATCACAGATGTTAGACAATATAGATAACATCACTTTCAGTTCCATTCGATATATTCTGTTAAACAGAATCAATATCGAAATTTAACTAACTGACTAACAGTTAAATCAAACAATCAACACACAGTCAAACAGATAATTTTTAACAGTTCTAAGAATACGTTGTAAAAATAGAACTGTTCAGAGTTGGTGAGTTTTACTCACATTTGCAGTTCATCGTTGAAGAACGATAAACTGTTATTTGATTTGAATCAAACAGTTTATTTCGCCATAAATTCACTCGAGCCCCAATCCACCCCCAGTCAGTCTCATTGTGGAGCTCTCGTCCATACGATCCTGTCGGATCTTGTTTCGCTGAGTTTCGATATCGAATGAGAAAGTTACGTCATTTATAAGTTGGTACATTATAAATTAAATAAAAACTTAAAACTTTAATTCCTTGTTGGGCTCACCATTTCCTTAAGGCCCAACTCCCCCTTGAATTAAATACCCGAACCCGTTTTCCAGCCTCTTCCCCAAATCATCAATTTATTTCGTGACCTCCTGTAATTCATTTTCCCTTTTGACCGCACCTTTTACCCTCCTCCACCATCACTCCGGCCATCGCATCCACCTGCAACCACCGCCAAACACCTCGGTACTCCATCCTCTATTCGAACGCCACCTCAACTCCCACACCGGTTCCCTTTTCTAAACTGCGACCTGGAGCCTCGAATGGCCACTGACAGGGTTGTCGCACCCTCCAACTCATATCGAGTTCCTCACACTCCAACTCCGTTGAAGTGTCGTTTCCCCAGGAACCCTTCGACCCTTCCTCCTCTGCCTAGAACCAACCACGTCGATGCCAAGGTCAAACCCTAGCCGTGACTGTCGAACTCAAACCCACATCGCGACTTCGGTTATGGGTATAAGATGGAAGCATTTTCTCCTGCGGTTTCAAGTGATTTAACGAGAATCGATCTCCTTTTTGGGTTTGGTTTTAAATTGAATTTTTCTGTGGGGATTTTTGGCTGTGAAATGCATTGTCGGCCTTATATAGTCTGTTTTGGGTTAGGTGCCGTTTGTGGCTGAGATTGAAGGCCGCGTGGCCTGTGTGGGATCACAGAAAATGGGGGGAATATTTTGAATTTGATTTTCTTAATTTATTTTCTCGATTTTCTTCTTGTGTCTGTCTTCTAAAATTCCCAGCGACTACATACGATACCCAAAAATCACGAAAATTGACATGCCACTAGAGTTCGACATTACGGTCCCAACGAAACTGGTTTCGTCGAATTCCGACTTCGTATGCTCACACAGCGTATTTTTAACCGTCGAAAAACTGACTATTTCTTACTCTAAAAATTCGTGCGGTCGCACAGTGACTCTAAAAATCACGAAACTTGGAATCTAACAACTATTTGACATTGCGGATCCAACAAAACTGGTTTCGTCGAATTCCGACTTCGTATGCACACACAGCATATTTTTAAAGCTTTGGATGACCCATTTAAATATATAAATATATTTAAATATAATTAAATAAATTATTAATAAATTTATATTATCGTATATCTTCACATATGATATCGTACAGCTCCAGAATATCATATCAGAATATACAGTTTGATATTTCAGATTCCTGATTACCTCGATATTCAGTTTTACATTGAAAAACTGATTTATAACGTATATAAAGCGTCGCAAATTATAAAGGAATTCTACAGCGACTTTTCTGAAATTTGATTTGGACATAACTAAAAATCTACACGACGAAATCTTCATTTTTCTCTTCCATTAGAAAAATATAGCTTAACAGATTCAAACGTTTCTTGTTTCACAAAAATCCGACTTATAACGAATCTTGTATATTCAGTTGAAGTTCAACTTGCCAAATAACGAACTGCCGCGTCGTTACGGGCTCGATTATAATTATTATTATAATTTATACGTTCAACTGTCGTTTATTTAATATATTCGTTATTTAAATAATTAAATAACTTAATTATTATACCTTACAAAACGCGCCATTACAGACTTCCCCCCTTAAAATAATTTCGTCCTCGAAATTGCCAAGCTAGGAAAATGCTACCAACTTTACTAACTAGATTCAAATATCTTTTAGTTTACTTCTCAACTCCAGTTTCAACTGAACCATTTAATTTTCAATTAAATTATTAATTCATTCTGGCTAACTGAATTTCCATAAATCATGAGAATGTTCTAACGCCTGGACTTTTCGAAAAAATTCGCCATAACCTCCTTTGTACGGCTCAATACGTCAAACCACAACTCGCCTCTCTAGGCCTCCTCCAATCCAAAAGAAAATCAAACAGCCAAGCGGCTTGCCAATTCGGCTCATAAAATCCAAACTCATATATAATATAAACTTGTACCTTTTTGTCGGTCGTATCATTATATCCTTTTGATCTGTTATCACTTCTGCATATATCATGGTCATTCCACTCAGTTTACACCCTCAAACCAAATCATTCGCTTATACCCAAGCCGAATTCCATCCAAACTCCAATATCAAATTTCAAACTATTGACTTATCAATTTGGTTCCATTCTAGATTATCTCTAATCCAATTCAATTTTATTTAACTCGGTTCAAGTTAAATTTCAATTTATTTTTGCCATCTCAATTTATTTAACTTCATTAGTTAAATTTTAATTCCAGAACTTAAGTTCCTGGGTTTCTTTCAAATCAAATTTGATTTCATAATGCCAATTCAAAACCTTTGAATTTCTAAACAACTTGTTTCCTCAAAACAATTCAAAAACAAAACCTTTGGTAGTAATCCGTCACTTAGAACTCGAAAATGAACACTGATGATGTCTAGATTCATCATCAGAATCTATTTTCTAGCTATCGAAGTGAGTTCAATACTATATCATTTTCAATTTGAAAAACATTTTCAAAATCTCCCAGGAACTTAAAATTTCCTTATTTTAAATTCCAAATTCTGTTTTAAATTCATATTTAATTCAAACTATTTCATATATTACATTCATATGAATTCTGATTGGTCATTTATAACCATTTCACCCTTTTATAATCTTATTCGATTATAATAACAACCAGCAGAATCAATATACTATAATAATTTCAAGATATATATTTCTTCTATAAACAAATATATTTTGGGAAAAATTATTTCATTTACCCTCTTTCAAAACATACCATGACGGTTCATCGTATTCGAGTGTTTAGTAACCCCTATCGATGCAGTGGATCAAAACTGATCGACCAGAATTCATAAGCCACTCAACCAATGAGTCTCCACAATATAAAACCATTTTATATTGAGTAACAATTACGCGCTCATATATATACACTCAAACTCAATCTAGGATATTACTAATCCCATCTCTATCGAGTTATGCCACAGAGCCAAGGTAATCACTTAACTTAAGCTCTGATACCAACTGTAAAGGCTGGAAATTTCCGACTCCTCGAGAGTCGGAAATTCCGAGACGTTAGTGAAAGAATTTAGAAGGTGAGAAAGAAAAGATAGAACTAATAGAATAGAAGAAGAAGAAGAACATCAGAATCATCAGAGTAACACGAATCTCACAGCGGAACGAATAACATATAATATATAACATAGCTTTGAAGTAAACAGTTATATATATACAATAGCACTTATCAGAGTACAACACTTACAACACAGCGGAAATAACTATAGCTATACAATCTTGCAGCCTCCTGCTCCAAGCTCTCCAAGCATATCTGTAAATCCCGACTACTTGAATGCCCGTACAAATTTAGGCACCCAAGAGTTTAGGGAAAACAACAAAGTAAACTCCGGGTCAGTCATGGGACTGGTATGAGTAAAACAGTTTAAAACAATTGAACAGGTATATGATATCTCATAAGACCACGCCGTGAATACGGAACGGGTTTTTCCCTTATGAGTATCTGAACAACTTTGACAAGCAATATCATTGTGATATTATAATAATGTCTAAGTACAAATAGGTATCAATCTAGCAGAAACGCTTGCATCTCACGTTCTACATACATAGTATAAAATCATAAACCGCAGGGCGTTTATCGGAGAATGGATTTCAACAGACAAGGTATGGGAGCACCTTCTGAATAGTGTACTCTAGAGGTGATACACTCAGGGTTCAACAAGAACGTCTTGTAACCCGGCTACACATGACCGCTCACTCATTTAGCTTGAGTGTCGCGAATATATTGCCACCACGGTTATAGGCCATCAAACCGTCATCCGAAGATACAGAATCAAAAAGAAGTATAAATGTGGATATTCCCTAGATCGGTGACAATACACCCTGCTTGGGAATGACCCAACTAGCCATGCTGCCTAGCCCAACTTTTGTTACTTCCCGGTGTGAGGCTAGAAGTTACGTCTATCTTCAGAACATCTGATCACCATTCACTTTGAATGCCACATCGTCATACCCGCCAAATCACAAATTGACTTATCCAAAAATAACACGGGTATATAGCTAAGAGAAACGAATTCCTCTGCCACCAAACGTGAATACGTTTGAATAGATCAACTTACGCGATCCATTGGATATACTCTGTCAGACCTTCTTCCATATACGTTGTCCTGGGACTGGACAAACCGAAGGCACTATTCAGTATATCCATCTTAGTCACTGTTATCTAAGACTTATACAACAACCCTTGCACTTTACTCCGTCTTCAATTTATCTTTGACATATATTGCTCGCAACGCTTATGCCGATACAGAGTGGTTCTTTGGATAATAATCCAACCGGTCTCTCCATATTAACAACGTTAAAATGGTAAAAACTTTGATAGTCTGTGATTCAACTATCAAATGAAAACATGTCGGTGTACAAACAACTATCTTATTTCCAAATGGAAATTCGATCGATCAATCATCATATGTTCATATTTCCTTATTTCATATATTTAGAAATTATATGTTATTAATCATTGGAAAACATTTCCATAGCTTATTTTCACATCACTATTATTTCGCAAGTATCAGTCCCTATCTGTAACTAGTATGAGAACAATTCTCTAAGTATCAATCCAGAAGGTCGAAACCAACATCAGATCGTCACTTAGAAAACCGTTCAACTTACCCTCTCCAGTTAGTTTCTGAATTTGCTTAACTCTATTTCTTAAATTCTTATCATGAAAACATTTCATTTTCTATGTTTAGAAAACATATCTGACTATATTTGGAAAACGTTCCCAAAACTCATTTACGGATTTCCAATGAACGTTGTACAGAACATCGTTACGCTTAATCCGTTAATCGCTTATTACTTAACTATATTTCAAATCAACCTTTTCTATCGAACCACAACTATTCCTTTGTCAATTCTGAAGTCAATCAAGTTGGGGTATAGTTACCTCTCAGACCTTAATTGAACAACGTCCTTTACTGTGAAATAGATGAAGCTCGTCACTCACTTTTTCCAATCATCTGTTTACGCAAATTCTCGGATTCAGGTTACGAATCTACTTCTTATATGACAACGTTTGATTATAACTATAACGTTATAATTCCTACTTCTACAATATCTAACCTGAATTATAACTTTATCTCCTAACTCGAATAATTAAACAGACACCTAATTTCTTAATCAATAACTAAACCTTGATTTAAACCCTGGAAAGTAAATAGTACTTTCCCGTATTCGCTATAATCGAATTCGACGTATAACTCTCTTTCGAGTAATCTCTATTTGATTAACTCTTCTTCGACTAACCTATATTCGATTATCTCTCTTCGAATAACTCATATTCGAAATCTCTTTCTTTCGAATAAACAATATTCGATCTCTTTCTTTCGAATATGCTATATTCGAAAATCTCCTTTCGATTTAGTAATCGATAACTCCTTTCGATCAAACTAAAATCGATAACTCCTTTAACTCTATTCGAATAACTAATATTCGACTAACTCCTTTGGATCGACTCATTTGATTAACTCCTTCGAATAACTAATTCGAATAACTTACCTTCGAATAACCAATATTCGATTTACTCTAACTCGATTAACTTAATTCTAATCGATTTACTCCATTTCGATTCAACTTAATTCAAATCGATTAACTTAACTCAAATTGATTAACTCTTTTCGAATAACTAAATTCGATCTAACTCTTCTCGAATAACTACATTCGATTAACTCAAATTGAATAACTAAAATTCAATTAACTCTTACGTGTTTAACTCTATTCGAATAACTCTAATGTGTTTAACTCTATTCGAATAACTAATTCGAATAACTCTAATGTGTTTAACTCTATTCAAATATCTAATTCGAATAACTCATTTCGAATAACTAAATTCGATTAACTCTTTTAACTTTACTCGAATAACTATATTCGATTAACACCTTCTTTCGAATAACTATATTCGATTAACTCTTCGACTAACTCCTTTGGATTAACCAACTTCGAATAACTCCTTTGGATTAGCTAACTTCGAATAACTCCTTTGGATTAACTACTTCGAATAACTCCTTTGGATTAACTACTTCGAATAACTCCTTTGGATTAACTAACTTCGAATAACCAATATTCGATAACTACTCTTCGAATAAATAATATTCGGTAACTCTTCTCAAATGAATAACATTTGATTTCTCCATTCGAATAAACTATATTCGATTACTCTTCCCTCGAATACACCATATTCGATAACTCTACTTCGGATAAGTGATATTCGACAACTCTACTCGATTAACTCTACTTGGATAACTCTAACTGATCAACTCTAACTGGTCAACTCTAACTGGTCAACTCTAACAGGTCAACTCTAACTGGTTAACTCAACTGGTTAACTCTAACAGATTAACTCTAACTGGTTAACTCTAACTGGTCAACTCAACTGGTTTAACCTAACTGGTTAACTCTAACTGGTTAACTCAACTAGTTAACTCTACTGGTTTAACCTAACTGGTTAACTCGTCTTGAATTACTGAACAAATCCACTTAGTTTAACTTAGCTAATTCACGTTGATTAACTCTAACTGATTCACTTAGTTTAACTCAACTAATTCACTTCGATTAACCACTTAGTTAACTTAACTAATTTACTTCGATTAACCACTTAATTTAACTTAGCTAATTCACATCGATTTATCGCTTAGTTTAACTTAACTAACTTACTTTGGTTAACCTAACCAATTACTTTGTTTAACTCGACTAACTCGCTTTGGTTAACCTAACCAATTACTTCGATTAACTCGACTAACTTAGCCCATTTGTTTAACTCGACTAACTTAGCCCATTTGATTCGGTTTGACTAATCCATTTGATTCGGTTTGACTAACCCATTTGATTCGGTTTTGACTAACCCATTTGATTCGGTTTGACTAACCCATTTGATTCGGTTTGACAATCCATTTGATTCGGTTTGACTAACCCATTTGATTCGGTTTGACTAATCCATTTGATTCGGTTTTGACTAACCCATTTGATTCGGTTTGACTAACCCATTTGATTCGGTTTGCTCGACAAATCCACTTTGTTTAATCTCGACTAATTTACTTAGTTTAATCTTTACCAAATCACTTTGTTTAATCCTTTTATCACACTCTGGTATTTCTTACGGTTTTTAACACATCATCTAACAACGATGAATATCGTCCAACCACACGTAATCACACTAGATTATATATATATATCACATTTATATATCACAATACATAAATCACAGTAAAAATAACTGTTGAGGAATCTAGTTGGATTCCTCCAACCTGTTTCCCTGCATCACAGATGTTAGACAATATAGATAACATCACTTTCAGTTCCATTCGATATATTCTGTTAAACAGAATCAATATCGAAATTTAACTAACTGACTAACAGTTAAATCAAACAATCAACACACAGTCAAACAGATAATTTTTAACAGTTCTAAGAATACGTTGTAAAAATAGAACTGTTCAGAGTTGGTGAGTTTTACTCACATTTGCAGTTCATCGTTGAAGAACGATAAACTGTTATTTGATTTGAATCAAACAGTTTATTTCGCCATAAATTCACTCGAGCCCCAATCCACCCCCAGTCAGTCTCATTGTGGAGCTCTCGTCCATACGATCCTGTCGGATCTTGTTTCGCTGAGTTTCGATATCGAATGAGAAAGTTACGTCATTTATAAGTTGGTACATTATAAATTAAATAAAAACTTAAAACTTTAATTCCTTGTTGGGCTCACCATTTCCTTAAGGCCCAACTCCCCCTTGAATTAAATACCCGAACCCGTTTTCCAGCCTCTTCCCCAAATCATCAATTTATTTCGTGACCTCCTGTAATTCATTTTCCCTTTTGACCGCACCTTTTACCCTCCTCCACCATCACTCCGGCCATCGCATCCACCTGCAACCACCGCCAAACACCTCGGTACTCCATCCTCTATTCGAACGCCACCTCAACTCCCACACCGGTTCCCTTTTCTAAACTGCGACCTGGAGCCTCGAATGGCCACTGACAGGGTTGTCGCACCCTCCAACTCATATCGAGTTCCTCACACTCCAACTCCGTTGAAGTGTCGTTTCCCCAGGAACCCTTCGACCCTTCCTCCTCTGCCTAGAACCAACCACGTCGATGCCAAGGTCAAACCCTAGCCGTGACTGTCGAACTCAAACCCACATCGCGACTTCGGTTATGGGTATAAGATGGAAGCATTTTCTCCTGCGGTTTCAAGTGATTTAACGAGAATCGATCTCCTTTTTGGGTTTGGTTTTAAATTGAATTTTTCTGTGGGGATTTTTGGCTGTGAAATGCATTGTCGGCCTTATATAGTCTGTTTTGGGTTAGGTGCCGTTTGTGACTGAGATTGAAGGCCGCGTGGCCTGTGTGGGATCACAGAAAATGGGGGGAATATTTTGAATTTGATTTTCTTAATTTATTTTCTCGATTTTCTTCTTGTGTCTGTCTTCTAAAATTCCCAGCGACTACATACGATACCCAAAAATCACGAAAATTGACATGCCACTAGAGTTCGACATTACGGTCCCAACGAAACTGGTTTCGTCGAATTCCGACTTCGTATGCTCACACAACGTATTTTTAACCGTCGAAAAACTGACTATTTCTTACTCTAAAAATCCTTGCGGTCGCACAGTGACTCTAAAAATCACGAAACTTGGAATCTAACAACTATTTGACATTGCTGATCCAACAAAACTGGTTTCGTCGAATTCCGACTTCGTATGCTCACACAGCATATTTTTAAAGCTCTGGATGACCCATTTAAATATATAAATATATTTAAATATAATTAAATAAATTATTAATAAATTTATATCATCGTATATCTTCACATATGATATCGTACAGCTCCAGAATATCATATCAGAATATACAGTTTGATATTTCAGATTCCTGATTACCTCGATATTCAGTTTTACATTGAAAAACTGATTTATAACGTATATAAAGCGTCGCAAATTATAAAGGAATTCTACAGCGACTTTTCTGAAATTTGATTTGGACATAACTAAAAATCTACACGACGAAATCTTTATTTTTCTCTTCCATTAGAAAAATATAGCTTAACAGATTCAAACGTTTCTTGTTTCACAGAAATCCGACTTATAACGAATCTTGTATATTCAGTTGAAGTTCAACTTGCCAAATAACGAACTGCCGCGTCGTTACGGGCTCGATTATAATTATTATTATAATTTATACGTTCAACTGTCGTTTATTTAATATATTCGTTATTTAAATAATTAAATAACTTAATTATTATACCTTACAAAACGCGCCATTACAAGAATAGAAAACGAATTTGAATTGAATTTAATAGAAAACGAATTCGAATTGAATTGAATAGAAAACGAATTCGAATTGAATAGAAAACGAATTTGAATTGAATTGAATTGAAAACGAATTTGAATTGAATCGAATAGAAAACAAATCTGAATTCAATTGAATTCAATTGAAAACGAATTGAAATAAAATTGAAATCGATTTGAATTGAAATCAAATCGAAGTGAATGTAAAAAGAATTTATAAGGGAAAATTCAATTTTGATTTGAATTTGAAATAAATGTTGAAATTGTTTTTGAAACAAATTTGAAATGATTTATAAAATTCGTTTTAAAAAGGAAATCGACGAAATATATAATATATATATATTATATATATAATGGCCTGAATAGAACGCGCCGCGCCGCGGTAGTTCGTGAATTTCGACCATTGACTTCGAACGGACATTGCGGGAGATCCGACCGTCGGATTCTCCTAAAACCAGAACCGTTGGGTTCGTATCGAAAAGAGCTTTCGAATGAATATTAGAAATTTGAAATCTAACGATTGGATTTGGAATTATGTCCAAATCAAATTTGGAAAAGGTCGCTGTAAGTGCAGTTCGATGGCCATTGATGGAAATCGACTGTACGGGCCTTGATAAAATTATTAAAATTAGTAATAATTTGTGTAAAATCATAAGAAATGATTTGGGAAAAATTGGGATGAAAAACCCCATATTTGAAAAGATAAAAATAGATTTTTATCGAAATGAACTAGTTTTGAACTAGAACTATAATTCTATTTATTTTTAAATAAATAAATTGAATTTGAAAATGGTTTTGAAAATAACCAGAATTTCCAATAATTATATTGGAATGGATTAGAATCGAAATTATCTTCGGAATATTTCGATGTTGGATTTCGTGATGATACAAATATTGTTATGGGAATTTGAAAGATATATATATATATATCGTTATTTCCAATACGATATTTGTTAGTCGTAGAATTTGATATTGAATATAAGCCGGTATATTTTCTATTCAGAGCCTTGTATTTAATATCAAATGTGATTTGGGTTTGCCGTGAATGGTGTCTTCATTAACACTGTTCTTAAGCCAGTTGAGAAAAAGATTAAATCTTTTATTTAGATTTAATGAAGTGTACCAATTAAATAATATTTAATTGGAATTGAATTGGTATTGATTTTTGGGTTTATCGTGAACAGTGTTTTAAATAACACTTGTTCTTTAACCCGATAATTAATAGAACGTGATTTTGGGTTGTCGTGAACGATATCTTCAATAATACTGTTCTTAGATCCAAAGGAGTTAAGAAAATCAGAAACTAACTGGAGATTAGTTAAGTTGAATGGTTTCTGGGGTATTGATCTGATGTTGGTTTCGGCCTTCAGGGTTAATACTTAGGGAATTGCTCACTTGCTAATTTATGGTTAGGGTCTGATTGAAATGTAATGTGATTTTGGGTTTATAGTGAACCGTGTTTTAAATGACACTGATTCTTTAACCCAGTTAAAGATTAAAACTAAGTGGAGTTTTAACGAATCTTTAATTAGATTGAAAAGATCGACAATGGAGTATCACCAGTTTTGCTCTAAAGCGATAGTTAAATCTTTAATTAGATTTGAACGTGAAATGGTAATTGAATTTACCGATAACACCGTGGTATTAGATATGGAGTATTACCAGTTTTGCTTCATGGGATGAATAGGTTGGGATTGAGAAATAAAATAAATAATTACTTCGTTGTGGTTCGCTAATCCCGACTAGTTTGAAAAACCATAATTTGGTTTAAAATGATATCCAACGGAAGATTAAAGAATAAATTTTAAAGAATTTATCTTTGATAAAATTAATGGGAACCTTTCCCTAAGAACGTGAAATTTAGAAACTAACTGTAGGTTAGCTAAGAAGGATGGTTTCCTGGGTATTGATCTGATGTTGGTTTCAGCCTTCGGGGTTAATATTTAGGGAATTGTTCTCTTGCTAATTTACGGTTAGTGACTGATGAATTGGAATGAGGCGTATGTTGTGATTGTGTAACATTTGTTTACTATATAAGCGGGTTGTTCGGAAAGGCCGGGTTTATACCCATTCTGAATAACCGATTCGACGATAAGTCGAAGATGATGACGGTGGTCGAAGACCGGAAGTCTTCACATCGTTTGGGTGATTACTGATAATCTTGATTGGGCTGTACACCCAAGATGAGGGAATCAGTCGGTGGTCGTCCAGACGTACTTGGAGATCGACGGATATGCGAGGAAAGTGCCTCCGGTTTCGTTCAGACCTAGAACGGACTTGTAAATGGATGGTGTGTCTGACATTGTATTCCTTTATATTGTATTTGTTGATCTCTACTAAATATATATCTGTTTGGCGGCGGGGAATTTATTCTCTTGCTTAACGCCCTTCTCTGAGACATACGAGCTCAGAGGTTATATATTGGCAGAAATCAGTGGTACGATATGGATTGATAGTGTGGCATGCTGAGATGCAGTGATCCGGACTTTTGTTGAAAAGCAAAGTTTGGTGGATGATGATCAAAGCGCAGCTTTAATATAGCATGGCTTTGTGTATAACGTTGATTCGCGAGCCTCACACCCCGGTATGGTGGTAAACTGATGGTTTGATCAGTATGCTTTTTAGTGGATGGGCACCTTAGTGGTGTCGTTGATTCGGTCAACCGAGATGAGCTTAGTGCTCAGGGATATATAGAGTAAGCGGTGTTTTCTCTCGCTGGGACGTAAGCCGCGGTGATACTCTGGTCCCAAAAGTGCAGATGTGCAGATGGTGTTTTCTCTTGTTGGGACGTAAGCCGTGGGGAATTTCATTACGCGATCGATCTTTCGAATCAGAAGCCACCATGATGGAAATCCAATTTCCAATACGTGTATTTCGGTTTTATTTGTAGAGCCTGGTATGGTGACATAGTGGGATGGGGCGCTTATGCCGTCTATGATTGATACTTATGATTTGAAGATGTTTTATACAATATGGACTTATAATAGTATCAAATGATTTGTTTTAAACGTATCAAGCATTCTTGGCTATTATAAGGTAAAAACCCTATCCTCCGGCTTGCGTTGCATTGTGTGATGGGACCTGGGTCTTATAATAGCTTCATTTTTCTTTGTTTAGCATTGCGCTGTTGTTTTATGCACTGATGTTCTTAGGAGGAAACCTGTTCCGTGTTATACGGCGTGGTCCCTTGATTTACCTTACTTTGAAAATAAAGATAAATAACTGTTTTAGTTCTCACACCAGTCACATGACTGACCTGGAGTTTATTGTTTTAACCTAAACTCTGGGTTCCCTTATTTTGACACGGGCAGCTAGTAGTTTTGGTTTTGCAGATTTATATTCACAGGATCCTGGTTTACAGCTGGAATGATATCCGGAAAGCTTTGTATCCGTATATCTCTTCTAGTTGTGTATTGTATTATTTTCCGCTGCTATGTAATTTATTGTAATCTCTGATAATTTTTGATGTATATTATTCATTTATACTCTGTATATTCTTGTATCTGATGGAATTGTTGTAATAACAATGAAATGTTCTCCCGTTTGCGTTCTGATTTGTCTTGTCCTCACAGTAATTCGTTCTTTCTCATCTCTTCGGAGACCGGGGAAGTTCGGGTCGCTACAGTTGGTATCAGAGCTTTGGTTTACAAAGCTCAGAGAACCAGACACGTTAGAACCATACGAAAGGATGCATCAGAAATTGGATTAGTAATATCCAACGAGAATGACTCGTTAGAGATAGGATCAGTAGTATCCTAGAACGAGTGTGAAGAGTATATTTTTGAAAGTGAAAACAAATTTTGTTTTGAAAATTTAAATCAACTATTCGTATTTGATTAGTTATTATGTTTGAATTTGGACAGTCCAGTATATATAGACTTTGCGTATACGTCTGATCCACATGTATTTGAAGTTTTAATATACTGGATAGATATAGAATCACACTCTAGTCGCCCAGAGACGATTCTGATGATAGTCTAGACATCATCAGAATTGGTATACGAGTTTCGAAGTTGTGATATCTACATATTTCCTATTGACTGGTGTGAGAACCAAAATTAGATAGGGCTTGTTGTTGTGATTTTGCATCAAAAATCTGATTTTTTGACTATGTATCAAAATTATGATTTTGAAAAGCTAATCAACAAATTGATTGATGGTTGTGTTGTTTGATTACTGTTTTGATTAATTGAAATTTTAACCATATAGCCAATTTGATCAAATAGTGAGTTGTATTGGAAATCTAGTCGCATTTGCTTGCATATACATGTACTTTCATTGAACATGTCATAGCAAGGAGGCTAGAGCAGAGAAATAAAATTGTTTGCCCGACAAATAGGTACATGTTTACCATAATTTACTGTTTTGTTTGGGTGATGAAGATTTTATGAGCCGATTGGCTTTTTTTTTTTTTTTGAGATCTGAAGGCCTATATGGCAATTTCGGGATTTTCCCGGTGCTCCCAGTGCAGGGGAGGTTATGGCGAAATTTTTCGAAAATTTAGGGTGTCAGCCAAATTTTTGAAAAATTTGAAAAGTTCTTAGAAACTTAAAAGTTGAAGAACTTAAGCCGTAATCAAAACAATGAAAGTTGAGTTGATTTGTGAAACAACTTTCGGCTTTGTTCCTTTTCGGGGACGAAAAGTTTTAAGTAGAGGAGATTGTAATAACCCGGAAATCTGGGCCAGTTTAAAATTTTTATTTTGGCAATTTTAGCGAATTTTGAATATTTAAAATGAATTATTATAAAATAGTATAGACGAAAAATTTATTTTGAATAGAATTCGACGTATATATTATATACGTCGTCGTTAGAATATAAATAATTATATATAATTATAAAAGGGATTGAAAATGGCGCGGTAGTTCGATAATTCGATTTCAAACTTCAAATGAATGTACCGGGTGCAAAATAAACCGGATTTTAGCGAAACCAAAAATAATAGGATCTAATTGAGAATATCTTACCAACGAATCCGAAAAATCGAAATTTCATGGCGGGAATCAAAAGATATGTCCATTTGAAAATTCTGAATAGTCGCTATGGAATTCAGGCCCTTAAAAATAGCATTTTTGCAAACGACCTCGGATTTCGACGAAACCACTTTTGTTGGATCCGCAATGTCAAATTATTGCTAGGTTTCAAAATTCGTAATTTTTCGAATCAATATGTGAGCATGGCAAAGGAAAACGCGTTTGACCAGTTTTAGTTGATTTTAATCGACTGGAAAATGGCCATTTTTCAAATGGTCTCGGAATTTGACGAAACTAGTTTTGTTAGGACCATATCGTCAATACGAAGCTAGAAAATATTTTTCAGGAATTTTTAAAGTCCGTATGTGGCCCCGGTAAATTGAAATGCGCGTTCAAATTCAATATATAGAGTTATATGTTGATTTTGACGAAAACTAATCGAAACGATCGAATCAGCTTACGATACATATCTCATTGTGTTCAGAATGGGGGTAATTAGCTATGGACGACAGGCGGTGGGTTCGATTCCGAGGTCGAAACGAAAAGTTACTTTTTGAAATTAAAATGAATAATTAAATATATTTGTTTATATACCCTCGCCCACTACCCATCCCTCTCTCCCTTTCACTTTCAGAAGAAAATAAAAAATAAAAAAAATAAAAAAACCTCTCCCCATTGACCACGACGCCTCCCTCCCCTTTCCGCATCGCAATCGCCGCCACCCCCGTCAACGCCTCCCCAGCGCGCCGCCCAACGCGCCGCTTCCCTCCCCCTCTTCCCCAGTTCCCCGACGCTAGCCCCCTTCCTCCCTCTCTCGATTTTCCCCCATCAAGCGCGCTCGAGAAAACCCTCCCCTTGTCGCCATCTACAGTCCAACGCCTCCCCGTCCCGCAAACGAGGATCGAACCGCCCCTCCATACTACCGCCTCAACCCCCACCAGTGATGACCGCCGACCCGCTGCTATTATAAAAAAAAAAACCAATCAAGGTAAATCTTTATTTTATTTATTTATTTTATTTTTATTTTTCCTTTCTTATTTTTCTCTGATTTGTTTATTTCATTTGGCTTAGAAAAATATGATTTTAAAAATAGGAATACCATTGTTTTAAAATAGAAAATAGTATTGTTTTGAAATTAAATTTCTTTGTTTTAAAAATATGAATTTTATAGAAATAACTTTGAAATAAAAATAGGAACTTTTATGTATAGGTTTATAGTGATAAATTAAAAATATGGTTTTTATGAATTTTATTATTTAAAGTTATGAACTTCATTATCTAAAGTTGTGATTTTTAATAAATAAAGTTCGGATTTTTAACATTGCAAAGAAGCGATTTTTAACAAATAAAGAATATTATTTTTATAGTTAAATGGTAATATAAAGATTCGATTTTTATATATTGAATAGCGAAGTAAAAATTCGATTTTTATATATTGAATAGCAAAGAAAAAATTCGATTTTTATATATTGAATAGCAAAGTAAAAATTCGATTTTTATATATCGAATAGCAAAGTAAAAATTCGATTTTTATATATCGAATAGCAAAGTAAAAATTCGATTTTTATATATTGAATAACAAAGTAAAAATTCGATTTTTACATATTGAATAGCAAAGTAAAAATTTGATTTTTATATATTGATTAGCGAAGTAAAAATTTGATTTTTATATATGTAGTGAATACGGGCGACGAAAGTGACGAAAGGCAAACAACGGCGAAGATTTCCTACCTAAGAAGAGTCGAGGCGTTTGGTTTAGCTATTTGGTGAGAACTTCACACCTTTTAATTTTGTTTTTTAGTTAATAATATATACTAGGATGCAGACGGTGTTTAGTAGCACCCGACACCCGTCGTCCACAGACCATGGACGGCTTGTATGCTTGTTTGTTTGATTTTGGTGTGTAGTTGATTGTGTGATGTGATGTGAAATGAAATAAAACATTTATATAGTTGAAATAAAATATTTTATAGTGGAAAATATTTTATAGTTAAAAATAGAATTTTTAAGGTGTATATGAAATGAAATAAAAAATAAACAAATCGGACGATTTGTTTATATACACACATTTGACTGATATTGATTGGGACGATAAATTTTACACATCGCCCAACTGCACAAATAAAATCTGTGTTTGATTGTTTGAAACCCCACACGGGTATTGGGATGATATTTGACGTACACTAATCCCGATTGTTTAGTTGTATGTCAATCGATTGATTGACAGACTGTTATGAGCGTTAAATATTTATATTCGATGCTTATACAGTGTAGAATGCACTTTGGATGATGGTTGATTATTCATCGTTGTTATTGTAAACATGTGTTGTAGAAAACCCATATAATTAACATTATATGGTAATTGATTGGACCTCATTCAATATTGGAAATAGAAATATTCGAAATAGAAATATTTGGAAAAAAAAAGAAATATTTGAGATAGAAATATTTGAAATAGAATATTTGAAATAAAATATTTGAAAATAGATATATATGAAGTCGTGTTGATTAGATTAACGCCATTTTGACGTGAACGATATTTATATCGATTTTATCCAATTTATAATAGAAAACAAATTCGAATTGAATAGAATAGAAAACAAATTTGAATTGAATAGAAAACGAATTCGAATTGAATTGAATAGAAAACGAATTCGAATTGAATAGAATAGAAAACGAATTTGAATTGAATTTAATAGAAAACGAATTTGAATTGAATTGAATAGAAAACGAATTCGAATTTGAATTGAATAGAAAACGAATTCGAATTGAATTGAAAACGAATTTGAATTGAATCGAATAGAAAACAAATCTGAATTGAATTGAATTCAATTGAAAACGAATTGAAATAAAATTGAAATCGATTTGAATTGAAATCAAATCGAAGTGAATGTAAAAAGAATTTATAAGGGAAAATTCAATTTTGATTTGAATTTGAAATAAAGGTTGAAATTGTTTTTGAAACAAATTTGAAATGATTTATAAAATTCGTTTTAAAAAGGAAATCGACGAAATATATATAATATATATATTATATATATAATGGCCTGAATAGAACGCGCCGCGCCGCGGTAGTTCGTGAATTTCGACCATTGACTTCGAACGGACATTGCGGGAGATCCAATCGTCGGATTCTCCTAAAACTGGAACCGTTGGGTTCGTATCGAAAAGAGCTTTCTAACGAATATTAGAAATTTGAAATCTAACGGTTGGATTTGGAATTGTCCAAATCAAATTTGGAAAAGGTCGCTGTAAGTGCAGTTCGATGGCCGTTGATGGAAATCGACTGTACGGGCCTTGATAAAATTATTAAAAATAGTAATAATTTGTGTAAAATCACAAGAAATGATTTGGGAAAAATTGGGATGAAAAACTCCATATTTGAAAAGACAAAAATAGATTTTTATCGAAATGAACTAGTTTTGAACTAGAACTATAATTCTATTTATTTTTAAATAAATAAATTGAATTTGAAAATGGTTTTGAAAATAACCAGAATTTCCAATAATTATATTGGAATGGATTTGAATCGAAATTGTCTTCGGAATATTTCGATGTTGGATTTCGTGATGATACAGATATTGTTGTGGGAATTTGAAAAATATATATATATCGTTATTTCCAATACGATATTTGTTAGTCGTAGAATTTGATATTGAATATAAGCCGGTATATTTTCTATTCAGAGCCTTGTATTTAATATCAAATGTGATTTGGGTTTGTCGTGAATGGTGTCTTCATTAACACTGTTCTTAAGCCCAGTTGAGAAAAAGATTAAATCTTTTATTTAGATTTAATGAAGTGTACCAATTAAATAATATTTAATTGGAATTGAATTGGTATTGATTTTTGGGTTTATCGTGAACAGTGTTTTAAATAACACTTGTTCTTTAACCCGATAATTAATAGAACGTTATTTTGGGTTGTCGTGAACGGTATCTTCAATAATACTGTTCTCAGATCCAAAGGAGTTAAGAAAATCAGAAACTAACTGGAGATTAGTTAAGTTGAATGGTTTCTGGGGTATTGATCTGATGTTGGTTTCGGCCTTCGGGGTTAATACTTAGGGAATTGCTCACTTGCTCATTTATGGTTAGGGTCTGATTGAAATGTAATGTGATTTTGGGTTTATAGTGAACCGTGTTTTAAATGACACTGATTCTTTAACCCAGTTAAAGATTAAAACTAAGTGGAGTTTTAATGAATCTTTAATTAGATTGAAAAGATCGAGAATGGAGTATCACCAATTTTGCTCTAAAGCGATAGTTAAATCTTTAATTAGATTTGAACGTGAAATGGTAATTGAATTTACCGATAACACCGTGGTATTAGATATGGAGTATTACCAGTTTTGCTTCATGGGATGAATAGGTTGGGATTGAGAAATAAAATAAATAATTACTTCGGTGTGGTTTGCTAATCCCGACTAGTTTGAAAAACCATAATTTGGTTTAAAATGATATCCAAAGGAAGATTAAAGAATAAATTTTAAAGAATTTATCTTTGATAAAATTAATGGGAACCTTTCCCTAAGAACGTGAAATTTAGAAACTAACTGTAGGTTAGCTAAGAAGGATGGTTTCCTGGGTATTGATCTGATGTTGGTTTCGGGCTTCGGGGTTAATATTTGGGGAATTGTTCTCTTGCTAATTTACCGTTAGCGACTGATGAATTGGAATGAGGCGTATGTTGTGATTGTGTAACATTTGTTTACTATATACGCGGGTTGTTCGGAAAGGCCGGGTTTATACCCATTCTGAATAACC
Organism: Allium sativum; assembly: GCA_030737875.1. Taxonomy (NCBI): domain Eukaryota; kingdom Viridiplantae; phylum Streptophyta; class Magnoliopsida; order Asparagales; family Amaryllidaceae; genus Allium; species Allium sativum. The sequence goes on from JASFAX010000021.1 coordinate 19,073,305, forward strand.
GATTCGACGATAAGTCGAAGATGATGACGGGGGTGGAAGACCGGAATTCTTCACATCGTTTGGGTGATTACTGATAATCTTGATTGGGTTGTACACCCAAGATGAGGGAATCAGTCGGTTGTCGTCCAGACGTACTTGGAGATCGACGGATATGCGAGGAAAGTGCCTCCGGTTTCGTTCAGACCTAGAATGGACTTGTAAATGGATGGTGTGTCTGACATTGTATTCCTTTATATTGTATTTGTTGATCTCTGCTAAATATATATATGTTTGGCGGCGGGGAATTTATTCTCTTGCTTAACGCCCTTCTCTGAGACATACGAGCTCAGAGGTTATATATTGGCAGAAATCAGTGGTACGATATGGATTGATAGTGTGGCATGCTGAGATGCAGTGATCCAAACTTTTGTTGAAAAGCAAAGTTTGGCGGATGATGATCAAAGCGCAGCTTTAATATAGCATGGCTTTGTGTATAGCGTTGATTCGCGAGCCTCACACCCCGGTATGTGGGTAAACTGATGGTTTGATCAATATGCTTTTTAGTGGATGGGCACCTTAGTGGTGTCGTGGATTCGGTCGACCGAGATGAGCTTAGTGCTCAGGGATATATAGAGTAAGCGGTGTTTTCTCTCGCTGGGACGTAAGCCGCGGTGATACTCTGGTCCCAAAAGTGCGGATGTGCAAACGGTGTTTTCTCTTGTTGGGACGTAAGCCATGGGGAATTGCATTACGCGATCGATCTTTCGAATCAGGAGCCACCATGATGGAAATCCAATTTCCAATACGTGTATTTCAGTTTTATTTGTAGAGCCTAGTATGGCGACATAGTGGGATGGGGCGCTTATGCCGTCTATGATTGATACTTACGATTTGAAGATGTTTTATACAATATGCACTTATAATAGTATCAAATGATTTGTTTTAAACGTATCAAGCATTCTTGGCTATTATAAGGTAAAAACCCTATCCTCTGGCTTGTGTTGCATTGTGTGATGGGACCTGGGTCTTATAATAGCTTCATTTTTCTTTATTTAGCATTGCGCTGTTGTTTTATGCACTGATGTTCTTGGGAGGAAACCCATTCCGTGTTATACGGCGTGGTCCCTTGATTTACCTTACTTTGAAAATAAAGATAAATAACTGTTTTAGTTCTCACACCAGTCACATGACTGACCTGGAGTTTATTGTTTCAACCTAAACTCTGGGTGCCCTTATTTTGACACGGGCAGCTAGTAGTTTTGGTTTTGCAGGTTTATATTCACAGGATCCTGGTTTACAGCCGGAATGATATCCGGAAAGCTCTGTATCCGTATATCTCTTCTAGTTGTGTATTGTATTATTTTCCGCTGCTATGTAATTTATTGTAATCTCTGATAATTTTTTATGTATATTATTCATTTATACTCTGTATATTCTTGTATCTGATGGAATTGTTGTAATAACAATGAAATGTTCTCCCGTTTGCGTTCTGATTTGTCTTGTCCTCACAGTAATTCGTTCTTTCTCATCTCTTCGGAGACCGGGGAAGTTCGGGTCGCTACAGAACCCAAGGCATCAATAAGCTATCCATCCGATGTGAAGAATACCGGTTTTCAACCATTATCATTGAGAACTTAATCCTTTCACGTCGTATAATTATTCAGAATGAGTAAAAATCCGGCCTTTCCAAACAATTAGCACATCTTTTAACACTAATCGGTTTACAAGATCTCATGAACCTCATTCCATTCTTTTATTCAATCCATTCATTAAAACTATGCTAAGTTTTAAGACGTCAAAACTCTTTATTTCTATCTCATGGAGCAAAACTGACAACACTCCATTTTTAATCATCTTTTGTTATAGTAATTTTAATTACCTTAAAATCTTATTCCTGCAAATCTTGTTGAAAGATTTCAAATCAAATATTCTGATCACTTAACTTCAAATTCCAAGTTAAATCTTTCCAAAAATCCTTATCGATTATTCACCATTTGCCTCATGTAAAAACATGTTCATTCCTTTCCCAAAAATATTTATAAATAAAGATTTCGTTTGCTTAACTTGGAAAATTATCTTACCTTTTCATGGGCCGAAGAACGATGTTAATGAAGATATCATTCACAACAAACCCAAAATCATATTTCCTTTAATATTGGAATCTCTATAGAAATCATACTGGTTTATAATTGATATAAACATCCATATCCAACAGACACTATAAGTTGGATAACGGCACTGCCTTTTAAATCCCTCGAATTTTCTAAGTCATCATCCATGGAGACTTATCTCAGTCAATGACTAATCTAGTTTTTGTTCAATTTCAATTAAATTAAATAGATTGGAAACTTGGATTCTAATTTACCCATATTAATAATATCATTTATTAACAAATAAACTCCTTTAGGTTTAAATGAAGATCTTATTAAATGTTGAAACCGGATTATATCGATGTCGACAGGTGAACTATTCATGAATTGCAGATACACAATGTTTTCGTCTGGGTTCACCGGAAAGCATACATATCAGTAGGAAGCCGCTTCCCTACGAATTGGATAGATCAACTGAAGACACAATTATATTTAAATAAAGGTCTAATTAAAAGTCAAAACCGGATTCCCTAAAGGGTTCACTTAGTTGCTAAATAGCTCACTTTAACACGATTCATTTTTATCTTACCAAATATTAACATATATTTGGTGCAAAGCACTTTTAAATCATTTTATAGGATTTATCACGGTTTTTTGATATTTTTATATAATTTATAAACACCTTTTTATGAAAAAAAAATCTGAATTTAGCATTTGAACTACCAAAACTGGATTTTCCAGTCAAACTGATTTAGACTAGTAGGAAAATCAGACTGTTGGAAAATGTTTCTTTTTTTTTTTGTTGGAAAGCTATACAAATTTCGGACAAATCATGATGCGTTTCAAGAAAATCCGATGTTTAGAATTCCCGGAATTTCAATTTCATATTTCAGGTCGAAATTCGCGAACTATTGCTACGCAACAAGTCCTATTCGAATCCAAAAGTGACTTATTTTTAAAACTGAGTCAAAATTCTTCAAAATAAATTCAATAATTATTCTAACCATATTAAATAACTTTTGGAATTTAATTTCAACATTTTTGACCGTTAGATCAATTATTCCACATTTAAATATTTAAATTTATATTTAAATCATTTAAATAATATTATTTTCAAATATGATTATTAAAGTCTCAAAGTTGGCGACGCCCATTATAAAAATAAGTAAGAATGTTGAAACCATAATTTTGCAAAACCGAGTCCGTTTGTTAGGCAAACACAACTTCAATTTACTATTCATTGTAAATTCGATTAACTATTCGTTTCAATATTTGATAAGCCATTAACTTGCTCTTAACTTCTTCAAAACCAGTTTATTCTTTCTGCAAAAGTTCATTGTTATGAAATCAAATTCATTTCCGAAAAGTATTAGAACTTAAATTCAAACTTTTATTTTCCTTGATTATTTTATTGTTAAAATAACCATTTAAAATCCAATTTCTGGAATGAGACCCATTTAACTCCTATATAACCCGAGAATCTGGGTATATACAAACATCCAATAAACATAAACAAGATGTCATGTGCCTAACGTGTTGCAACCAAACTCGTTAGTTATTTAACCATATATGTCAGTGTCAACTTGGTTTCTATATTTTCAGAATTTTTTTCCATAACCTCCCCTATACGGAACATCGATACAACCACATTGTTGCCTTAACAGGCCATCCAAATCACATATCAAACCAAATGGTGTTCATAACCATTGATCAGCCCAATCCAAATATAAACATTATGACAACTCCATAGCAACCACATACACAATTTAGTGAACACTTGGGATTGGTGTGGGTCATCATCCCAATACCCTGTGTAGGGGTTTACTAATAAATAGAAATATGTGTAGTAAAAACATGGGACTAGTGTAATTTCATCCCACGGCCTATGTAGGGTTTCCAAACAATATCAAACATTTCAAGACACACAACAACATGCATGAAATCATCTCATACAAACAAGTACCACAAGAAAATGTGAGTGGATAAACCACTCACCATCCTAGTAGATTCCTACAATTCCTTTACTGTAGGACCATCACAACCTTGCGCTCTCTCTCTAATGTTTAACAACCTAACCATTGAGGGTTATAATTAACATTAGCCTTTGTAATATTAATAACTTTTCTAATTAACATGAATATACTTTTAAATATATATTGATTTCCAAATCTACATATACTCATACATGAGAATACCTTCTTCATGGACTAAGCTAATTTAAATTCATGATTACAGTTTTCAAAGTTCATCATAGATTCCACAATATTACATCTAATTTTGCTAATCACTTAAATAGGTTATTAGCTTATTACCTTTAGGATTTTCATTCCTAACTCAACTCCAATGACATCAATACTTCACATAGGTGTTAATTATCCTAATATCATTTATTCTTTCACTTAAGAATATTTACTTTTGCTATTACCATTTTCTACTTCCATAGACAAATTTGCAAATAGAAATTGCTTTCTACCTTCAGGATCTAACATCTAATCTCAAAAGATTCACATATAAACTTCATGGAAGTGATAAGCTATTAACTACAACCTTAATCCATGAATATTCACTACAAATTTACTTAGGTTTTCTCTTTTAGGAATTTCTGCAAACAACTTGTATGCATATTGTTAAAACTAGTTTTAAACAGTTTAAATCAAACTATTTCTTACCCCAGAAGCTTGCAGATCTTAGCCTAAGGTATATAAGTCATTCCCTTAGCTTTTCCTTCCATTATCTTCTTCTTTTCCCTTGAAAATCCCTTTTTTATTTGATAAGAAGGAAAAACGTGAGCAACAAGTGGTGGTGGAAGGAGATTTTATGGAGGAGGAGGTGACTAAATGGAAGAGCTTGGTTCTCCTTTACTTCTTCCCTCTTTTCCCTTTAATTTCTCCTTTCCTTTCCTTTGATTTTTCTTTTTTTTTATATAAACTTTCAACCATGAGTTTCATGGAGGAGGAATTTTCAAGAAGAAAAGAGATGTTAAAATGAAGATAAGGATAAGCTTAAGGCTTATATATAATGAAGGAAAATGCATGGATGAATGACACGTGCCTTGTGGATAAGCATGAAAGAATGTGTAGCCAATATTCATCCTTATCCTTAGGAATAGTAACTTGTGTTTTCTCCAGCACATTCCAGCCTCATGTCGGAGTATCAAACAATAACGGTTTTCAGAAATTCTTCAACCATATGGTCCGGTTTCTAGCGTACTTCCATCTTATGTGTTCAAATTATAAATCTTAGTTTTTTTCATTTTCAAATAATTTATTTTAGTTTTGTCTTGTTAATAACATTTTATATTCAATAAGGAACCTTCATAGACTTTATACATAGCTAATACCCTACATTTAGAAATGTCCTAGATAGGTCTCAGGTTCCAGTTTTTCCGTTAGTACTATCAAATTCGAATTACCATCAAATTTTAGTTTAAATTTTGGCCCTTATAGTTTTTCTTTTCCACATACGGATTCCGTTTTATGCGAAACTTCCCTGAGTACTAAAATCCACTATTCCGGATCCAACGGAGGTGGTCTCACAATTTAGCCATATCTCATACTCAACATATCCTCAAAATTGTCTGTTTTTAGTTTAAATTTTAACCTTTCAATCTTTAATCAATATTAAACGGATTCCATTTTTGGCCAAACTTGGCTGGTTACCTAATTTCATTATTCTGGATTCAATGGAACAAGTTGTAGGGTAGGGAAATAAATATTTCTTATACTTCCTTTGTAAACGTGCTATTTTTATATTAAAACTTATTGTTATAACCCTTTTCCAATTACGCCATTATCCGTTTTCAATTTTGTTTTGATTCTTATGAAATTTGGAAGTTCTGAATTGGTTCTAAATTTTCGGATCGTTACATTCTCCCCCACTTTAAAAGATTTTGTCCTCAAAATCAAAGACGGAACCAGAGATTGTCTACTCAATCATGGTATAACAAAATTTATCAAAAAGATACCATAATATTATATATATATATATATATATGAATATATGTATCCATACAACCATACATCCATTAAATACATACATCTGAGCATACTTCCTTGTATATTTACATACATTCTTAAAATATTAGTTTTAACCTTAGGATAATATTTCTAACTAAACAACGATTTCCTTCTGGCCTACTCCAGGATTCTTATCCTAATCCGTCATTAAGCGGTAAACTCGATTTTTCTTTATTACAGTACTTGACAGTATGTCCTACTTCCCTACACCGGAAGCATCTTATCTCCCCTCTGTTTTTTTTTCCTTTTCTGGACAATTGTGGACATAATGCCCCTTCTACTTACATTGGAAACAAGTAATTTCTTTTTGTACCTTTTCCTTGCTCTCCTTCTTATTCTTGTTTTTCATTGGCCATAGGACAACAGAATGTCCCTCTTTATAGCATTTATAACAGCAAACGCCTACAAATTTTACTTTATTCTTATCTTTCCTGGAGTAACTACGAATACACTTTCATAGGTCCAACCTATTTTCTTCTTCTATCTGCTCATAAGTCCTTCTCGTTTGTTTTTGAGTCATCTTTCTAGGTTTAACTCCAGATGGATCGCAGTTATCCATACCCTACAACATTTAATATTTTATCAAAAGAGTTTTATAATTCCTTAACAAATACCTCGACCGTCCAAAATCGTCGAGAATTCAATTTTCTTAATTAGTTATAATAATTATTATCTCCCACAATCAATTAGTGGGTTAAATGTTCCAAAACATAACTTCCATAAAAACATATATCATTTTTATGAAAATATACTTTTGGACAAAATTATTATAAAAACTGGGTTAAACTATCTGTTTAAGTGTCTAGAAACACCCATCGATACAGCGGTATCTTACTGCATCGACTAATGTTCGTAACTTACTCAACAAATCTATCCAACAAAAAATCTGCTGTATATCAAATTACAAATACGTCTCTCTTATATATATGTATATATATATATATATATATATATATGAAAATTGGTTCACTTTATTACGAAACCAAATAAAAACCACCTTTACATGCCTCATTAAAATCCAGTAATCCCCCCTAACATAGATGGGTGCCTTACTGGGAAAAAGAGTACACGTAAATTTGATATACATCATTTCATTACATACTCAAAACATAGAAAAGGCTGAAATAAAAGCAAAACAAAAGCCTGAAAAATAACAAAACCCACATCGACCCATACAAACCACTGATTTGAAATTCAAATCTCCAAATTTCCTCATACACTTTTGCTACCCCACATCAAAAAGCTCGATTCCCCTGCGTTCCAGAATTAAAGAGTTTCTCGGATTTCTAACTGTTTTACTCCCACTGTTTTGAATTAAGTACTGAATTTATCTCTTAATTTGCAATAACTTCATTGCTGAATGGGTGCTTCTATTTTTGAAGATCCTATGATTCCTCTCCTTCCATAAGAAATAAATAGCAGCAGTAAACGAAGCGCAAACCAAATCATGAATTTGATCCTGTTTTCTGAAATTGGAATGTAAAGCTCTAGCCCCACTTCTCAAATCAACTTCACCATTTAAAGGAAGCATCAATTTTTGTCTTAACGAAATCCAAATAAAAGCAGCATAGTCACATTCAAAAAAGAGACGATTCACTGATTCTGGGTGATTGTTACATAATGGACATGTGATGTCTGATACATTACCATAATGAATGATCCTATCTTTAGTATTAAGTCTTCCCATAGCAGCAAGGTATGTAATGAAGGACATCTTTTTTACTGTTCTTTTTATGCCATATCACAGCATACATAAGGTCATTTTCTTCACGAACTCTTATAAAAATCCCATCCTTTATGAGAAGTAAACTGTCTCCTATATATATATATTTATATATAAACACACTCACACCCAACTCATTCTATGGTATCACTAACACTATCTCTAACGAGTTAGTTGTCATAGGATACCACTGATCCTATCTTTGACAAGTCTATATTCCACAGAGCCAAGGTTATCGCTTAACCTTAAGCTTTGATACCAACTGTAACGACCACATGTCCATTGTAACTCAATTCAAACCAACAAAAACCCGAACCCACGTCGATTCAACGCAAGAAAAAATACGTTTTGTAGTTTAAACGAAACATTTCATATTCTAATAATGTCTAGGGTGTGGGAAAATCCTTCCAAAAAAGTAACTTATAAATCTTAGCTTACATAGTGTCCCATACCACTATGTTGGCTACATAGGTATACAACTGAAAATCGTAAAAGGGTTTGTATTGGAGTTTGGATTCCATCATGATGGTTACTAATTAAAAAGATCTCTCAGGCATTCAGCGGATACCATGTTCGTACACAACACCGCACCCATTTTCTCAGGTTGGCGGAATTTAATCCCTACAACCTATTAGTAGGCAGGCCACCTCACCTACTTGGTCGAAAAGAATCCGTGCAAAACATAAAGTCATGTTGATCTGACCATCAGCATACCATCATACCGGGGTGTGAGGCTATCACGAGGTCCCTCATACACAAAGCTACGCATTTAAGCCATGCTTTGATCAACACCACAGAGCCATGCTTTTCAACAAAATCCCTGATCATTGCTCAGCACTTAGCATACCTCATGGTCATTCCATGTCAGACATGCAATCCATCCACAAGTCCATTTCGGGAATAGGAACATAACCGAAGGCACTTAATTCCACGTCCCCGCCTAGGAGTGCAAGTCCTTGCAATCCGATACGCTTCAAGTATGGTCACATAATGTCGTTAATTTAATCTCTTGAGGAGCGACCCCGAGGCAACAACAAGTTATCCATCCGATGTGAAGAATACCGGTCTTAGACCATTATCATTGAGAACTTAATCCTTTCACGTCATATAATTATTCAGAAGGAGTAAAAACCCGGCCTTTCCAAACAATTATCGCATGTTTTAATACCAATCGGTTTACAAGATCTCATGTACCTCATTCCATTCTTTTATTTAATCCATTCATTAAAACTATATTAAATTTTAAGACGTCAAAACTTTTCATTTCTATCTCATGGAGAAATACTGGAAACACTGCATTTTTATTCATCTTATGTTTTGGTAATTTTAATTACCTTTCTAATCATGTTCCTTCAAATCTTGTTGAAAGATTTCAAATCAAATATTCTGATTACTTAACTTCAAATTCATAGTTAAATCTTTCCAATAATCCTTATCGATTATTTGCCATTCGCCTCATGTAAAAAACATGTTCATTCCTTTCCCAAAAATCTTTATAAATAAAGATTTCATTTGCTTAACTTGGAAAATTGTCTTACCTTGTCATGGGCCAAAGAACAACGTTATTGAAGACATCATTCATAACAAACCCAAAATCATATTTCCTTTTATATTGGAAACTCTACATAAATCATATTGGTTTATAATCGATATAAACCATCATATCTAACAAACACTATAAGCGGGATAACGACACTGCCTTTTAAATCCTTCGAATAGTCTAAGTCACCATCCATGGAGACTTATCTCAGTCAATGACCAATCTGGTTTCTATTCAATTTCAGTTTAATTAAATAGATCAGAAACTTGAATTCTAATTTACCCTTATTAATAATCACATTTATTAATAAATAAACTCCTTTAAGTTCAAACGAAGATCTTATTAAATGTTTAAACTGGATTATATTGATGTCGACTGGTGAACTATTCATGAATTGCAGGTACACAATGGTTTCGTCTAGGTTCACGAGAAAACACCCATATCAGTAGGAAGCCGCTTCCCTATGAATTGGATAGACCTACTGAAGACACCATTATATTTAAATAAAGGTCTTATTAAAAGTCAAAACCGATTCCCAAAAGGGTTCACTTTAGTTGTGAAATAACTCACTTTAACACGATTCATTTTTATCTTACAAATATTAATATATATTTGGTCCAAGACACTTTTAAATCATTTAATATGTTTTATCATGATTTTTCCATATTTTTATACAATTTATAAACACCTTTTTAAGAAAAAAAAATCGAATTTGGCACTTGAACTGCCGAAACTGGATTTTCCGGTCAAACTGATTTAGACTTGTAGGAAAATCCGACAGTTGAAAAATATTTCTTTTTCTTTTGTTGAAAAGCTATTCAAATTTAGAACAAAACGTGACGTGTTTTAAGAAAATCTGACGGTTAGATCAATTATTCGACATTTAAATATTTAAATCAATAAAATACTATTATTCTTAAAAAATGATTATTAAAGTCTCAAAGTTAGCTGATATCCATTATAAAAATAAGTAAGAACATCGAAACCATGATTTCACAAAACTGAGTCAGTTTGTTAGGCGAACGCAACTTCAATTTACTATTCATCGTAAAATCGATTTACTATTCGTTTCAACATTCGATAAGCCATAACTTGTTCTTAACTTCTTCAAAACCAGTTCGTTCTTTTTGCAAAAATTCATTATTATGAACTCAAATTCATTTCCGAAAAGTATTGGAACTTAAATTCAAACTTTTATTTTCCTCGATTATTTTATTGTTAACATAATCATTTGAAATCCAATTTCTAGAATGAGACTCATTCAACTCCTGTATGACCAGAGAATTTGGGTATATACAAACATCCAATAAACATAAACAAGATGTCATGTGTCTAATGAGTTACAACCAAACTCGTTAGTTATTTAACCATATATGTCAGTGTCAACTTGGTTTCTATATTTTCAGAATTTTTTTCCATAATCTCCCCCATACGGAGCATCGATACAACCACACTATTGCCTTAAAAGGCCATCCAAATCACATATCAAACCAAGTGGTGTTCATAACCATTGATCAACCCAATCCAGATATCAAATACTATGATATCCGCAAAGCAACCACATACACAATTTACTGAACACTTAGGACTGGTGTGGGTCATCATCCCAATACCTTGTGTAGGGGTTTACAAATAAATAGAATATGTGTAGTAAAAACATGGGACTAGTGTAATTTCATCCCACGACCTATATATGATTTCCAAACAACATCAATCATTTCAAGACACACAACAACATGCATGAAATCATCTCACACAAACAAGTACCACAAGCAAATGTGAGGGGATAAACCACTCACCATCCCATTAGGTTCCTTCAATTCCTTCATTGTAGGACCATCACAGCCTTGCACTCTCTCTCGAATGTTTAACAACCTAACCATTAATGGTTATAATTAACATTAGCCGCTGTAATATTAATATCTTTTCTAATTAACATGAATATACTTTTAAATATAAATTGATTTCCTAATCTAATTATGTTCATACATGAGAATACCTTCTTCATGGATTAAGCTAACTTAAATTCATGGTTACAATTTTCAAAGATCATTATAGCTTTTACAATATTACTCCTAATTTTGCTAATCACTTAAATAGGTAATTAGCTTATTACCTTCAGGATTTTCATTCCTAACTCAACTCCAATGACATCAATACTTCACATAGGTGTTAATTATCCTAAAATCATTTATTCTTTCACTTAGGAATATTCACTTTTGCTATTACCATTTTCTACTTCCATACAGAAATTTGCTAATAGAAATTGCTTTCTACCTTCAGGATCTAACTATTATCTCAAAAGATTCACATATAAACTTTATGGAAGTGATAAGCTATTAACTAAAACCTTAATCCATGAATATTCACTACAGATTTACTTAGATTTTCTCTTTTAGGAATTTATACAAACACTTGTATGCCTATTATTAAAACTAGTTTTAAACACTTTAAATCAAACTATTTCTTACCCCAGAAGCTTGTAGATCTTAGCCTAAGGTATATAAGTCCTTCCCTTAGCTTTTCCTTCCATTATCTACTTCTTTTCCCTTGAAAATCCCTTTTTCATTTGTTTAGGGGGAAAACGTGATAAATAAGTGGGAGGTGGGGGGAGATTTTATGGAGAAGGAGGTGATTAAATGGAAGAGCTTGGTTCTCCTTCACTTCTTATCTCTTTTCCCTTTAATTCCTCCTTTCCTTTCCTTTGATTTTTCTTTTTATTTTATACATAAACATTCTGCCATGAAAGTTTCATGGAGGATGAGTTTTCGAGAAGAAAAGAAATGTTAAAATGAAGATAAGAATAAGCTTAAGGCTTATTTATAATAAAGGAAAATGCATGGAAGAATGACACATGATTTGTGGATAAGCATGAAAGAATGAATGGCCCATGTTCTTCCTTATCCTTAGGAATAGTAACTTGTATTTTCTCAAGCACCGTCCGGCCGCGTGTTGGAGTATCAAACGATAACGGTTTTTAGAAATTCTTCAACCATAAGGTCCAGTTTCTAATGTACTTCAATCCTATGTGTTCAAATATAATATCTGAGTTCATTTTCACTTTCAAATAATTTATTTTAATATTTTTTTGTTAATAACTTTTTATATTCGATAAAAAAAATTCTCAGACTTTATACATAGCTAATATCCTACGTTTAGAATTTTCCTGGATAGGTCCCAGGTTCCAGTTTTGCTGTTAACACTATCAAATTCCAATTACCGTCAAATTTTAGTTCAAATTTTGGCCCTATTAATTTTTTGTTTTCCGCATACGGATGCTGTTTTACACGAAACTTCCCTGGGTACTAAAATTCACTATTCCGGATCCAACGGAGATGATCTCATGGTCTAGCGATATCCCGTTCTCAAGATGTCCTAAAAATCATCCATTTTTAGTTCAAATTTTAACCTTTCAATCTTTAATCAATATTAAACAGATTATGTTTTTGGACAAACTTGGCTGTTTACCTAATTTCGTTATTCTGGATTCAATGGAACCAATTTCAGGGTCTAGAAATAAATATTTCTTATACTTCCTTTGTAAACGTGCTACTTTTGTATTAAAACTCATTATTATAACCATGTTCCAATTATATCATTATCCATTTTCAATTTTATTTTGATTCCTATGAAATTTGGAAGTTCTAAATTGGTTCTGAATTTCTAGGTTGTTACAACTACCTTTGAAAAATACTCTAATATTTTTAGTTAATTTGTCAGCACCATACTCTTTGGTGTCAAACTTATATCCGTTGGCGATGAATATTGGATAAGTTTTGAATTTTTTTTGTCCCATAGCCAAATGTTTCAATCCTTCGTCGATCACATAGTTTATCATATCAAAGGTGTAGTTCGAAGACAAACTAGCAAAATATTTGTTGATATTGCAGTCTGGATGTTATGATTCATAAATACTATAATATAGATAAAATAATGCATTATAACATGTACATATGTATGTATGTGTGGATAGATTTAAGTATATAGTATATCATATATGTAGAAGAGTACATACGTATTACCTAACAAATGGTACAACTTTGGTATAATTTAAAAGAATATATGTGTGTGCTACATGATAATCTCTATTGTCCAACCATAGTTCCACACATTTTCCAATAGGTCGGCTATGTTTTAAAAAAAATGGATAATGTTACCTGAGAATTATCTTAATCAATACCTTCATCATTATGTGTAGCACTTTCAAATTATAAGTTCACATGATCGCAAAAATAATGAGAGAGAAAAGGAAACTTCTTCTTCGATATATGATTTACCGATTGAACCTACAACTCGTGTTTTATATCTCACTTTTTTATTTAAATGATTTAAAATGCCTATCAGGAATTAATCCAGATTATAATTTAGTTATATATATATATATATATATATATGCTAAAAATCAACATATTAAATAGCAATATCTCTCAAATAGATACATTTATCCATATTGCACAGACCCTCGAAAACGTACATCAGATGGAAGATGAATAGGTAAGTTTTCTATTGCATTAAAAAAACATGAAGTAAAATTTTCACCAGTTTGCATAGTACTATAAGGATTTCATCATCAAGTTTACATAGGCGATCAATTTTGAACATAGCAAAATAAAACACTTCATAAAACATACTAAGTTCTGTTATAACCGTCCAAACTTTCATGGGCAACAGTTCTTTCAAAGTAACGGGTAATAAAAAAATTTATCATAACACGACAATCGTGGTTATTTATCCCATTAAGCTTGTTGTTCTTATAGTTGACACATCTACAAAGATTAGAAGAAATACCATAAAAAAAATCTTAGTCCTTCCACTTGTTTTAAAAGTAATTTAACTTTATTATTGTTAGGTCATAGCATGCTTTTGGTTTTATTGTGCCATTTAGCTTCATATGAAGCTCATGACAATTACATATTACTTCTACAACATGTGTGATTTCAAATCATCCTTCGTCTTCCACTAACATTAAAACTTTGTTAAACACATTTTTCTGATTGTGTATCACATCAATATTATGATGAAGCAGGAAATTTTTCCAGTAAGGAAACCCTCAAAATATACTTTATTTACAACAAATATGAATCTACAATTTATCTTGAATTTCAATCTGTTCTTTGATTTCATGTATCTTTGGATAATCCTTTATAAGTTCATATATATCATCGGTTAACCAAACCGTTGGTGGTCATAAATTCTTGCGTCTATAGCTGTAAATTCTTATCTTTTATAAAAGTGTGACTAGTATGAAGAAAATTGCGATGATAATCAGACAACTAAATTTTGTTTTCATGAGATAACGAAAGTGCTTTTGTTTCATTCATGCAATAATGGAAGTACTTTTTTTTTGAAATATCATATGTTTCTACTCTTTTATACCATGATGTTTTCAGTTCTCCTATTTAAATAAACATCCATTCCTTATGTTGGATCATCAGGGCCAGGGATGACAATTTTGAGAAACATATATGCAGTTTTCACACGTATGCATAGAGATAAATTATAAGGTGTAACGATTATAGGCCAATATGAACATTTAGAGCCAAACTGAGAAAATGGTGAAAATCCAACTGCATATAAACTAAATCTAATGTTATGGCTCTCCACTGCAAAAACAGGATAATTTTGATTAAATTGCTTCCATGCTTCTCTGTTGTCTAGGTGTGTTAATGTATATTCTTACTGCACAGTCACACTGTGTCATTCATATAATGCGGAGCTACAGAAGATGCATATAATCTTTGAATCCTAGGAGTAATTGGTAAGTAATGAATATGTTTGTATGACACTTCCTTTCCCTTATTTTTTTTGGTTTGTATCTTTTCCAGTTACATATTCTACAATTTCTTAAATTGATATCTTCTTTATGAAATAATCTTAACCATGTATTCATTTTCTAATACAGTAATTGGAAAGTTAACATAAGTAATTTTACTTCATCACAATTCTCACACATTAAATTATCAGAAGGCATATGTCATTTTGCAGCTTGTACAATGGATATAAATTCAACTTTTGTGAGGTTGTATCTTGTTTCAATTGCAATATATTATGCGGTTATAGATAATTTAGTGCTGCTTGTACAACCTTCCCAAAAGGGTTTCTAAGAAGCATCTAATAAATCATAGATTATTTTGCTCAAATATTCGGTTCTTGTTCGACATTAATATCATCGTTGTCATCAATAAAACAACTAGTAGGAAACATAGAACATGTTATATCTTCAACCATATCTTCTATGAGATTCATTGTAGCAATTGCATTACTCACCACCTCCTCCGATTGTAAACGACTAGGTGATACGAATTCTCCATGATGATCTCATACCAAATAATTTGGCATAAAACCTTGCTGACGTAGATAAATTCTAACCATATACGGTATCAAATGCTTCAATAATTTTGCACCTACTGCATGGACAATGGATTTCTTCATCTTTTCCGTTATTAGTCAAAGCGAATTCAATAAATATCTGTATACCACTATAAAAATATTTGCTTATAGAACTACCCATTTTCCTTTATTATTAATACATCCAGGTCCGATTAGTAAAATAATTAATCATTTCTCCTAATTTAACAAAAACATCGACAGTTTATTTTTCAGTTAAATCATACATTTTAAAGTTTCATTATAACTTATATATTATTAGTCTTTTTAAATGTAGTTCCGGTTCATTTATACAGTTTAATACTCCTTTAATTTAATACTCCTTTGGTAACATTGTGAATATAATATTATCTTTTTATATTTTTGTTTTCTACTTTACTGGTCGACCATCCTACTTCCTATTATAAGCACAAAGCTAATTACATCTCATAAATCATTTCATTTTGAAAATTCAATAAAATTTTGATAGCACTTCCCCTTTGTTCCTTGAATCATACACAAATAAATGTGAACAAAAAGGAAGCACTATGCAAATTTTATGACTTTTTAAAATGAGATAATTTACAAAATGTAATTATTTTATTGTGCTGGTAACTTGTCCAATATAGGGACAAATCAAACAACTACTATATACGATGAGTACAAATGCTCATTCCTTGATAAAAACGAATAACCTAAAACGATCATGTACAATACTTGTCATACGGAGCCAAAAACTCTCTAAGGGTTTTCTGTAACAACCCAGAAATGCGAGCCAATTTAAAATTTTTATTTTGGCAATTTTAGCGGATTTTGATTATTTAAAATGATTTATTTTAAATAATAACGACGAGAAATTAATTTTGAATAGAAATAGAACGATATATTTATATACGTCGTCGTTAGAATATAAAATATTTATTTTAATTATAAAAGGAATTGAAAATGGCGCGGTAGTTTGATAATTCGATTTCAAAGTTCAAATGAATGTACCGGGTGCAAAATAAGCCGGATTTTAGCGATACCAAAAATATTTGAATCTAATTGAAGAAATCTTTCCAACGAATCCGAAAAATTGAAATTACTTAGCGGGAATCAAAAGATATGCCCAGTTGAAAATTCTGAATAGTCGTTATGGAATTCAGGCCCTTAAAAATAGCCATTTTGCAAACGACCTCGGATTTCGACGAAACCACTTTTGTTGGGTTTGTGATGTCAAGTTATTGCTAGAATCCAATTTTCATAATTTTTCGAATCAATATGTGAGCGTGGCGAAGGAAAACGCGTTTGACCAGTTTAAGTTGATTTTAATCGACTGGAAAATGTCCATTTTTCCAACGGTCTCAGAATTCGACGAAACTAGTTTTGTTGGGACCGTATCATCAATACGAAGCTAGAAAATATTTTTTTGGATTTTTTCGAGTTAGTATGTGACCCCAGTAAATTGAAATGCGCGTTCAAATTCAATATATAAAGTTATATTTTGATTTTGCCGAAAACTGATCGAAACGATCGAATCAGCCTACGATACATATCCCATTGTGTTCGGAATGGGGGTAATAAGCTAGGGGCGTCAGTCGTTGGGTGTTGTTTGGAGATCGTATGAAAAGTCAATATAAATTAAAAATTAAAATATTAAAATATATAATTATATAAATTCTCTCTACCCCCCCCCCCCCCCCCCGGTCAGTTCATTTCTAATCAGAAAAAAAAGAAGAAAAAGAGGGAAATCGCGATTCCCCCTAGGCGATTGATCGCCTCGTCGCCGCTGCCAGGAGGCGCAGTGCCCCCCCAGCCTCCTTCCTCCACTTCCTCTCCGCCCTCCTCTTCTTCTCCTTCCCTTCGTTCCTCAACCGACCGCGCCCCCCCAGACCGCAACGCGCCACCTCGTATGCCACCCCCTAGCCTTGCAAGCCAGCTGCGTCGCCTTCCTTGGCCTTCATCGCCACTAACAACGCCTCCTCCTCCTTCCTGCGACGTGAAGTCCCCCATTTCAATTAGAACGCAACCTTCACCCCTCCGAAAAAGAAAAGTGAGTTTCTTTCTTTGTTTAATTAATTTTCTAGGGCTATAATTATATTGTTAGGAGGGAATAATGTTGTTTTCATAGGAATATGATTTTTAGAGATGAAAAATATATTTTTTATTATGTAGAAGAAGTAAAAATATAATTTTTATATGGTTATGATAATAAAAATTAAATCTGTATATTTGAAAAGGCGAAATCTTTATATTTGAAAAGGCGAAATCTTTATATTTGAAAAGGTGAAATCTTTATATTTGAAAGGGCGAAATCTTTATATTTGAAAAGGCGAAATCTTTATATTTGAAAAGGCGAAATCTTTATATAGAGAATAGCGTGATTGAAATATAATCTTTATTATATGAACACCATTGTAAAAATAGAATTTTTATCTATATAATAGAGATGTAAAAATAAAAAATTTATCTATATAATAGAGGTGTAAAAATAGAATTTTTATCTATATAATAGAGGTGTAAAAATTGAATTTTTATCTATATAATAGAGGTGTAAAAATAGAATTTTTATCTATATAATAGAGGTGTAAAAATATAATTTTTATCTATATAGTAGCGGTGTAAAAATATAATTTTTATCTATATAGTAGCGGTGTAAAAATAGAATTCATATATACATAGCAACATATAAAAATGTAATTTTATATATGTAGTGGCTACGGGCAACGAAAGTGACAAAAGACGAAAAGGTGAAGATTTCCTACATTTGATGTGTCGTAGATTTGGGATTGCTTTGGTGAGAACTTCTGACTTTAAATTTCTTTTTCTAGTATATATATACTAGGATGCATACGGTGCTTAGCAGCACCCGACACCCGTCGTCCACAGACCATGGACGGCTTGTATGTTTGTTTGATGTACTGTGAAATTTGTTTGTGATGTTGATGTGAAATCGATAATAAATTGTAGATGGTTGAAATAAATTAATTATCGTTGAAAATATAATTTTTAACGTGGATGTGAATAAATAAATATTTATAAACAAATCGGCCGATTTGTTTATATACACTGATTTGACTGATATTGATTGGGTCGATAAATTTTACACATCGCCCAACTACACAAATAAAAATCTGTGTTTGTTGATTTGAAACCCCACACGGGTGTTGGGATGATATTTTATTCGTTTTTATTGTGAATATAGAAAAGATAGTGATTTCAAAATATAACGTTTTGAAAATATTATCATTTATATAGAAATGATATGAAATATTCAATTTTGATTTGAAATTGAATATAAAGTTGAAATGGTTTCGAAAACGAATTTAAAACGATTTATAAAATACGTTTTTAAAGGAAATCGATGAAATATATAATATATATATATATATTATATATATAATGGCCTGAATAGAACGCGCCGCGCCGCGGTAGTTCCTGAATTTCGACCATTGACTTCGAATTGACATTGCGGGAGATCCGACCGTCGGATTCTCCTAAAACCGGAACCGTTGGGTTCGTATCGAAAAGAGCTTTCCAATGAATATTAGAAATTTGAAATCTAACGTTTGGATTTGGAATTACGTCCAAATCAAATTTGGAAAAGGTCGTTGTAAGTGCAGTTCGATGGCCGTTGATGGAAATCGACTGTACGGGCCTTGATAAAATTATTAAAAAAATATCAATAATTTGTGTAAAATCATAATATGTGAATTGGAAAGAACTGGGGTGAAAAACTCCACATTTGAAAGGATAAAAATGTATTTTTATTGAAATAAACTAGTTTTGAACTAGAATTAAAATTAATTTATTTTTGAAATAAATAAATTGAATTTGAATTGGTTTTGAAAATAACCAGAATTTCCTATATATATAAAGTGGAAGTGGATTTGAACCGAAATTGTTTTTGGAATATTTCGATTTTGGATTCCGTGATTATACAGATATTGTTATGGTAATTTGAAAGATATATCTATATCGTTATTTCCAATACGATATTTGTTGGTTTCAGAATTTGATGTTGAATATAAGCCGGTTTATTTTCTATTCAGAGCCTTGTATTTAATATCAAATGTGATTTGGGTTTGTCATGAATCGTGTTTTAGGTGGCATTGGTTCTTTAACCCAGTTAAAGAGAGGATATTGATTTTTGAGAAAATTAATACTAAGTGGAGTTTTAATGAATCTTTAATTAGATTGAAAGTGAATTGATAATTTAAATTATCAAATCTGAAGGGTGATCGAGATTGGAGTACCACCAGTTTTGCTCCAAAGCGATAGTTAAATCTTTAATCAGATTTGAACGTGAAATGGTAATTAATTTTACCAATAACACCGTGGTGTTAGATATGGAGTATTACCAGTTTTGCTTCATGGGATGAATAGGTTGGATTGGGAAATAAAATAAATAATTACTTCGGTGTGCTTCGCTAATCCCGACTAGTTTGGAAAACCATAATATGGTTTGAAATGATATCCAAAGGAAGATTAAAGAATAAATTTAGAAGAATTTATCTTTGATAAAATTAATGGGAACCTTTCCCTAAGTGTGTGAAAATTTGAATAAAAGAATATTCTGAATTGGAATGAGGCGTATGTTGTGTTTGTGTAACACGTGTTTATTATATACGCGGGTTATTTGGAAAGGCCGGGTTTATACCCATTCTGAATAACCGATTCGACGATATGTCGAAGATGAAGACGGTGGTTGAAGACCGGAAGTCTTCACATCATTTGGGTGATTGTTGATGATCTCGATTGGGCTGTACACCCAAGATGAGAGAAACAGTTGGTGATCGTCGAGACATACTTGGAGATCGATGGATATGCGAGGAAACTGCCTCCGGTTTCGTTCAGACCCAGAACGAACTTGTAAATGGACTATGTGTCTGACATTGGATTTTATTCTGTGTTGATTGATCTCTATTAAATATACATCTGTTTGGCGGCGGAGAATTTATTCTTTTGCTTAACGCCTTTCTCTGAGACGTACGAGCTCAGAGGTTGTATATCGATGGACATCAGTCGCATGGAGTGAATTGCCTGTGTGGCACGCCTAAGTGGAAAATGATCAAGGCTTCTGTTGAAAAGCAAAGTGTTGTGGTTGATGATCAAAGCACGGCCTGTGTGGCGTAGCTTTGTGTATAACGTGAATTCGCGAGCCTCACACCTCGGTATGAGTCAAAAATGGGATAGTGACTGCAGGGAGAGCACGACATTTCTTTCTAGCTATAGTGGTGTCAGTGACCTACTAGCCCTGACATTTATATACTTTTCACCTGTGTGGTTGTTGGATATGAGGCGCCTCGGATATAGGTCTGTAAGGACCGGGAAACGTGTGTTCAGGAATTGCCAATCCTCAAAAGTAAGAGAGGACCGCCCCTGTAGATCCAAGGATTGCTGTGTGCGGTCCTGAGACATTTCCTAGAGTGTCTCGAACGGAGAGGAGCTTACCCCTTGCCTCGACTCATGATGGAATCCAATTTCAAATACATGATAATTCGGTTTTATTTGTAGAACCCAGTATGGCGACATAGTGGTATGGGTCATTCATGTCGCCTATGATTGATATTTATGATTGAAATTGTTTTGACACTATACATTTATTATAGTATCAAATGATTTGTTTTAAACGTATCAAGCATGCTTTGGCTATTTTAAGGTAAAAACCCTATCCTCTGGCTTGCGTTGCATTGTGTGATGGGACCTGGGTCTTATAATAGCTTCATTTTTCTTTATTTAGCATTGCGCTGTTTGTTTTATGCACTGGTATTCTTGGGAGGAAACCCGTTCCGTGTTATACGGCGTGGTCCCTTGATTTACCGAACTTTAAAATAAAGATTAATAACTGTTTTAGTTCTTACACCAGTCACATGACTGACCTGGAGTTTATTGTTTTAACCTAAACTCTGGGTGCCCCTATTTCCTACACGGGCAGCTAGTAGTTTTGGTTTTGCAGAATAATATTCACAGGATCCTGATTTACAGCTGGAACGATGCTCGGAAAGCTCTGTATCCGTGCATTACTTCTAGTTGTGTTTTTGTATTATTTTCCGCTGCGATGTATTTAAATGTAATTTAAATCTCTGATATTTTCTGTGTAATATTTATTCATACCCTATATATTCTTGTATCTGATAGAATTGTTGAAATATACAATGAAATGTTCTTCCGTCTGCGTTCTGATTTGTCCTATTCTCATAACGATCAGGGGTTTCGAACGGCCTTGGTCGGTTTAACGATCGATTAGGATCGAGAGAAATTTCTTACCGTTTCAGTGGTATCAGAGCTTTGGTATACAGAGCTCGAGAACAAGACGCATTAGAACCATACGAAAGAATTCATCAGATATTGGATTAGTAATATCCAATTAGAACGAGTCGTTAGAGATAGGATCAGTAGTATCCTAGAACGAGTGTGAAGAGTATATTTTTCAAATGAAAACAAATATTGTTTTGAAAATTTAAACCCTTTTATACGTATTTGAATATTTATTTATATTGAATTTGGTCAATCCAATATATAAAGATTTTGCATATACGCGTCATGAACATATACTCGAAGTTTTAATTTACTGGATAGATATAGAATCACATTCTAGACACCTGGAGATGGTTCTGATGATTGATCGATCATCATCAGAACTTATGTTCGTGTTTCGAAGGTGTGATATCTATATATTTCCATTAGACTGGTGTGAGAACCAAAACTTACATAGATTTATTTGTTGTGATTTGGCATCAAAAACATGTTTTTTGACTATATATCAAAACTATGAATTTGAAATGATAATCAACTAATTGATTGATGGTTGTGTTGTTTGTTTATTCGTTTGATAATTTTGAACCATTATGCCAAATTGAACCGAATATTGACCTGTATTTAAAATTGCTTGAAATTTGCATGCATATACATGTATATCTACTGAACAGGTCATAGCAAGGTGGGTGGCTAGAGCAGAAAAATAAAATTTGTTTGCCCGACAAATAAGTACATATTTACCATAATTTACTGTTTTGTTTGGGTGATGATGATTTTATGAGCCGATTGGCTAGCCGCTTGGCTTTTTCATTTTCTTTTTGAGAACAGAGAGCCTGTATGGCAATTTCGGGATTTTCCCGGTGCTCCCTGTGCAGGGGAGGTTATGGCGAAATTTTTCGAAAATTTAGGGTGTTAACCAAATTTTTGAAAATTTTGAAAAGTTCTTAGAAACTGAAAAGTCGAAGAACTTGAGCCGTAGTCAAAAGAAAGGAAGTTGAGTTGATTAATTAAACAACTTTCGGCTTCGTTCCTATTCGGGGACGAAAAGTTTTAAGTGGGGGAGATTGTAACAACCCGGAAATGCGAGCCAATTTAAAATTTTTATTTTGGCAATTTTAGCGGATTTTGATTATTTAAAATGATTTATTTTAAATAATAACAACAAGAAATTAATTTTGAATAGAAATAGAATGTATATATTTATATATGTCGTCGTTAGAATATAAAATGTTTATTTTAATTATAAAAGGAATTGAAAATGGCACGGTAGTTCGATAATTCGATTTCAAAGTTTAAATGAATGTACCGGGTGCAAAATAAGCCGGATTTTAGCGATACCAAAAATATTTGAATCTAGTTGAAGATATCTTTCCAACGAATCCGAAAAATTGAAATTTCATAGCGGGAATCAAAAGATATGCCCAGTTGAAAATTCTGAATAGTCGCTATGGAATTCAGGCCCTTAAAAATAGCCATTTTGCAAACGACCTCGGATTTTGACGAAACCACTTTTGTTGGGTCCGTGATGTCACGTTATTGCTAGATTCCAATTTTCATAATTTTTCGAATCAATATGTGAGCGTGGCGAAGGAAAACGCATTTGACCAGTTTCAATTGATTTTAATCGACTGGAAAATGGCCATTTTTCCAACGGTCTCAGAATTCGACGAAACTAGTTTTGTTGGGACCGTATCTTCAATACGAAGCTAGACAATATTGTTTTGGAATTTTTCGAGTTAGTATATGACCCCAGTAAATTGAAATGCGCGTTCAAATTCAATATATAAAGTTATATTTTGATTTTGACGAAAACTGATCGAAACGATCGAATCAGCCTACGATACATATCCCATTGTGTTCGGAATGGGGGTAATTAGCTAGGGGCGTCAGTCGTTGGGTGTTGTTTGGAGATCGTATGAAAAGTCAATAAAAATTGAAACTTAAAATATTAAAATATATAATTATATAAATTCTCTCTACCCCCCCCCCCGGTCAGTTCATTTCTAATCGAAAAAAAGAAGAAAAAGGGGGGGTCGCGATTCCCCCCAGGCGATCGATCGCTTCGTCGCCGCCGCCAGGAGGCGCAGCGCCCCCCCAGCCTCCTTCCTCCACTTCCTCTCTGCCCTCCTCTTCTTCTCCTTCCCTTCGTTCCTCAACCGACCCCCCCCCAGACCGCAACGTGCCACCTCTAGCCTCGCAAGCCACCTGCGCCGCCTCCCCTGGCCATCACCGCCACCAACAACGCCTCCTTCTCCTTCCTGCGACGTGAAGTCCCCCATTTCAATTAGAACTCAACCTTCACCCCTCCGAAAAAGAAAAGTGAGTTTCTTTCTTTGTTTAATTAATTTTCTAAGGCTGTAATTATATTGTTATGAGGGAATAACGTTGTTTTCATAGGAATATGATTTTTAGAGATGAAAAATATAATTTTTATTATGTAGAAGAAGTAAAAATATAATTTTTATATGGTTATGATAATAAAAATTAAATCTTTATATTTGAAAAGGCGAAATCTTTATATTTGAAAAGGCGAAATCTTTATATTTGAAAAGGCGAAATCTTTATATAGAGAATAGCGTGATAAAAATATAATCTTTATTATATGAACACCGTTGTAAAAGTAGAATTTTTATCTATATAATAGAGGTGTAAAAATAGAATTTTTATCTATATAATAGAGGTGTAAAAATAGAATTTTTATCTATATAATAGAGGTGTAAAAATAGAATTTTTATCTATATAATAGCGGTGTAAAAATAGAATTTTTATCTATACAGTAGTGGTGTAAAAATAGAATTTTTATATACATAGCAACATATAAAAATGTGATTTTATATATGTAGTGGCTATGGGCAACGAAAGTGACAAAAGACGAAAAGGTGAAGATTTCCTACATTTGAAGTGTCGTGGAGTTGGGATAGCTTTGGTGAGAACTTCTCACTTTAAATTTCTTTTTCTAGTTATATATATATATATACTAGGATGCAGACGGTGCTTAGCAGCACCCGACACCCGTCGTCCACAGACCATGGACGGCTTGTATGTTTGTTTGATGTACTGTGAAATATGTTTGTGATGTTGATGTGAAATCGATAATAAATTGTAGATGGTTGAAATAAATTAATTATCGTTGAAAATATAATTTTTAACGTGGATGTGAATAAATAAATATTTATAAACAAATCGGCCGATTTGTTTATATACACTGATTTGACTGATATTGATTGGGTCAATAAATTTTACACATCGCCCAACTGCACAAATAAAAATCTGTGTTTGTTGATTTGAAACCCCACACGGGTGTTGGGATGATATTTGGCGTACACTAATCTCAATTATTTAATTGTATGTCGATCGATTGGTCGATAGGCTGTATGAGCGATAATTATTTATATTTGATGCTTATACAGTTGTGTAGTGCACTTTAGGTGATGGTTGATTGGTTATCGTTGCTATTATGTACATGTGTTGTATGGAATCCATATAATTAACGTTATATGGTAATTGATTGGGCCTCATTCCAATTGGGAAGATAAAGAATATTTGTAACACCCCGTGTATTCTATAACAGTAAAATTCACAAATTAAAGTATAATTAATTTCAAATCAAAGAATTAAGGGAAACGGGATATGCCATTGTGTTTGTATCGGAAAAATACGCGAAATAGAGTCTGAGTTTTCGAAAAACGGAGTCTGTATGAAGAAGATATGGCCTCCGGAAGTTTCAGAATTCAGTTTAAAATTCAAACAGAAGAAAACAGCTCAGAAAAACAAGTTTAAAATTCAAAATCGGGCCCAATTGGCCAGGGCAGGAAAATTCCCTCCTAAGGCACCCAGGTCGACTGGGCAGTCGACCTGGGCTAGCCAGGTCGACAGGGCTGTCGACTGGGCTGTCGACCTGGCCCCAGAGCCAGGTCGAACCCAGCCCACCCTGGCTGGCCTAGTCTATGTTTGGTCGATTTTCAGAGGCTTGCTTTCTCACTAGGGCTAGGTGGCAGCCCCTGATTGGCCTCTCTTTCGAATGAATGGCTACGATTAACCCAAGCTACATCGATGGTCCTAATCAGTTCATAAACTCTATAAAAATGACCCTAGACTCTACCTAATCTATTCATTCAAAAATAAGAACGAGGCCATCATGCTGCTGAGGAACGACTAGGAGTAGCCACCAATTTGAGAGACGATTAGGAGGCAAACTCTAAAGCATAAAGCAAACTTAAAGCAAATCAAATCAAAGCAACGCCTACATCAAAAGGAATAGCATCTCCTAAATTGAAGAATTCGTCACACGATTGTAAGTAGAGTATTATTCCGGTATGAATTAAATAACTGTGTTTGGTTTGTAATGTAAGAAATGGAATTGTGGCGTTAATAATTCATATTTGTGCGTTGCTATGATTCTAAACGTTGTGATATAACGATGTGATATTCGCAAGTATGTAATTCATGTTGAAGCTATATGATTATGGTTGTTTAATTTAGATTCATGCAAGTTTGTGGTTTTGCTACTATGCCAACATAATGTATAACGATGTGATATTCGCAAGTATGTAATTCATGTTGAAGCTATATGTTTATGGTTGTTTAATTGAGAATCATGCAAGTTTGTGGTTTTGCTACTATGCCAACATAATGTATATTTTGTACAAAAATCACTTTTTGAGTAATTGGATCAAATTTGGGATATTATGATTCATATATGTTGGAATTGGCATCATGATCTATGTATAAAACCATACTTTTGTATTAGAAACAAAAGTAAGCCTCTTTGTGAACTTATGTTGATTTTTATGAATATGACTAGGCTATGTTTTGTATTATGCCAAATTGAAAAACAAGTTAGGCCTATGTTGTTAACAAGAATTATGTAATATATGTGACACATAGCTAAGTTAGATTTACATTCTAATTGCAAGTTTGCATGAATAAAGTAAAAACCATGATTTCATGTTTAGGAATATTTATGCCATGATTATATGAATAGATCAAAAACCACCATTTCATGTTTGGGTTATGTGAATAGATTAAAAATCATGATTGAGTTGAAATAATTCTAGTTGAACTATACCAAGCACCTTTGTAGACATATGGTAATTTTATAAACATGATTTGCTTATGTTTGACATTATGCCTAAGTAAAAATATAGGTTTTTGTTGTAGTTAGACTATGTGTCAATAATTATATCTAATTTAGTTAGATTCTTAACTTAACTACAAGTTTACATGGTTTGATTTATGTCACTTATGCTTTATGACCAAAGTATATGTCACCACAATGCAAGTACACCAGTTTCTATTTTGTAGTTCCAACGTCATGTTGCAAGTTCATGCGTTCACATTCCCCTCTTTGTGTATGTAATCACGTTTTAAGCCTCCCCTTTTTCACGTGGCTAAGTTGGGCTTAAAAAAGGCTAAGCCCAACATATATTACAACAAACGAACGTATTAAACGGGGGAAATAGCGTTGGGCCAAATTAATTAATAAATGAAAATATAAAAGTAGAGGGGCCCAAAATCCAAGAATGGGTTGGGCCCATGATTGGTGTAAACTTTTACACCATTAGGTTAAATTGATTTTTGAATAATGGGCCGCAAATATTTACATATAAAGAGAAGAAAGACAAAATACGTAAATGTAGAAAATACGATGTGTTTAACCCGAGGTTGGATTGAGTTGTGATGTAAACCTGCCCGGAACCGCCCGGCTGTCCAGTAGTCACAACAATACCTATCCAATGTGGGTGGTTAAACATGGAGGCCAATAAGGACCCGAGGTTAGACTGAGTTGTGGCGTAAGACTGCCCGGACCCAACCGGCAACAGCAGCCACAACAATACCTGTCTAATGTGAGAGGTCAAGGCTTTAATAAAACAATTAAGGCTGAGTCAGGATTGATAGGATTAAGTAAATTATATTAATACTTAATCAAGATGGAACATGCTAAACTAAACAGACTGATTGGGGGTTAGGTTTATAAAACACTTAACCAACTTAGCATGTTGGCTAGAGATAGAAAACCTAGTAGCGGGGGACCCTTTTCAGCAGTAACCCTATAAGGTGTATCATGATACCCTGAAACTAGGCAGGGTGGGGCACGATTACTGGGCTGATTGTAAGAGGTCAAATCGACGGCGGTGGTGCAGCAGTGTAGGTTCTAACGGGGTGCGGGCGTGCACACACTCCGGCGCAGAAAAATAAGGCACTGGGCACCAGTAGCATACCTGTGCATTCTAGGATTGTGTCGGGCCGCAACCATGGGACTTGATACACCCCATGGTGGGACCAGCATAGGTAACTACAACATCAGGGGCCGTAAGACACATGTAACTATGTGAGTAGGAGCCGATCATTATAATATGGATCACTTCACCCTGATTATGGGGTGCCAGTTGGGAACTAGTTTATATGGGTTCAGAGATTAAAATGGGGTACGATAGTATATTCGACCCTAGACAACTTAATTAAGTTTATGGTGCTTTTCCATTTCTAGTTATACTTATCATACCCAGTTCTTTATTCATAGACTGAATAGTCCTAGACTTACTCAGGCTTTATGTCTGACTCTACTTTTCTTTCGTCTTCTTTTCTTCCGTTCCCCCCCCCCCAGGTCCACAGGGAGGGAATACTGCAGCTTGACCAGCCTTCACATCAAGCTTGAAGAGAAAAATGTATTGCTTGGATCTTTTCATTTTGGACTATGGCTTTGGACAGCAACAATGGGACTTTTGCAGTTTATTTATGTTTTCTTTATGCTTTTTAAATAATGTAATCAAGACAGTTATGAAAATGTTATGTTTTTGGAAGTATTGTAAGACAATGGTGGTATGGATGTTGTGACACGTATTTTTAATGAAATAAAAGTTGTTGTTTTTCCGCTGTTCTAAAATATGTGTTCTTATATCTGTCTTGTATATCTGTGACTTATACTTATAAACCTCCAACAAAATTAGGGCATTCCCTTTGAGAGTGACCCTAACGGAGGTGGGGTGTTTCAATATTAGAATATAAAAATAGTCATTTGTTGACGATGCTCATGTGTTGAAACTATTCATGTTTTGAGTAAAATATTTTGACAATAAAATTTACATCTTTATCATATTTGAAATTAGAATCTGCTTTACGGTTAGAGTCTGATTGAAAATCAAATGATAGATACAATAATTTTATAAAATATATTACACAACAAAAATAGTGATGTGTTGACAGTACTCACGTGTTGAGATTAGTCATGTGTTGAAAGAAATATAGATTCATGTGTTGAATAGAATAAATATTCATTTGTTGAATAGAATAACGAATTTATTGAAATATATAAAGCCGTGTTGATTAGAGTTGCACTATTTTGACGTGAACGATACTTATATTGATTTTATTCGTCTTTATTGTGAATATAGAAAAGATAGTGATTTCAAAATATAACGTTTTGAAAATATTATCATTTATACAGAAATGATATGAAATATTCAATTTTGATTTGAAATTGAATATAGAGTTGAATGGTTTTGAAAACGAATTTAAAACGATTTATAAAATACGTTTTAAAAGGAAATTGATGAAATATATATAATTTATATATATATTATATATATATATATAATGGCCCGAATAGAACGCGCCGCGCCGCGGCAGTTCGTGAATTTCGACCATTGACTTCGAATTGACATTGCGGGAGATCCGACCGTCGGATTCTCCTAAAACCGGAACCGTTGGGTTTGTATCGAAAAGAGCTTTCCAATGAATATTAGAAATTTGAAATCTAACGGTTGGATTTGGAATTACGTCCAAATCAGATTTGGAAAAGGTCGTTGTAAGTGCAGTTCGATGGCCGTTGATGGAAATCGACTGTACGGGCCTTGCTAAAATTATTAAAAAAATATATCAATAATTTGTGTAAAATCATAATATGTGAATTGGAAAGAACTGGGGTGAAAAACTCCACATTTGAAAGGATAAAAATGTATTTTTATCAAAATGAACTAGTTTTGAACTAGAATTAAAATTAATTTATTTTTAAATAAATAAATTGAATTTGAATTGGTTTTGAAAATAACCAGAATTTCCAATATATATAAAGTGGAAGTGGATTTGAATAGAAATTGTTTTTGGAATATTTCGATGTTGGATTCCGTGACTATACAGATATTGTTATGGGAATTTGAAAGATATATCTATATCGTTATTTCCAATACGATATTTGTTGGTTTCAGAATTGGATGTTGAATATAAGATGGTATATATTCTATTCAGAGCCATGTATTTAATATCAAATGTGATTTGGGTTTGTCATGAATCGTGTTTTAGGTGGCATTGGTTCTTTAACCCAGTTAAAGACAGGATATTGATTTTTGAGAAGATTAAAACTAAGTGGAGTTTTAATGAATCTTTAATTAGATTGAAAGTGAATTGATAATTTAAATTATCAAATCTGAAGGGTGATCGAGATTGGAGTACCACCAGTTTTGCTCCAAAGCGATAGTTAAATCTTTAATCAGATTTAAACGTGAAATGATAATTAATTTTACCAATAACACCGTGGTGTTAGATATGGAGTATTACCAGTTTTGCTTTATGGGATGAATAGGTTGGGATTAGGAAATAAAATAAATAATTACTTCGGTGTGGTTCGCTAATCCCGACTAGTTTGGAAAACCATAATATGGTTTGAAATGATATCCAAAGGAAGATTAAAGAATAAATTTAGAAGAATTTATCTTTGATAAAATTAATGGGAACCATTCCCTAGGTGTGTGAAAATTTGAATAAAAGAATATTCTGAATTGGAATGAGGCGTATGTTGTGTTTGTGTAACACGTGTTTACTATATACGCGGGTTATTCGGAAAGGCCGGGTTTATACCCATTCTGAATAACCGATTCGACGATATGTCGAAGATGAAGACGGTGGTTGAAGACCGGAAGTCTTCACATCGTTTGGGTGATTGCTGATGATCTCGATTGGGCTGTACACCCAAGATGAGAGAAACAGTTGGTGATCGTCCAGACGTACTTGGAGATCGATGGATATGCGAGGAAAGTGCCTCCGGTTTCGTTCAGACCCAGAACGAACTTGTAAATGGACTGTGTGTCTGACATTGGATTTTATTCTGTGTTGACTGATCCCTATTAAATATACATCTGTTTGGCGGCGGAGAATTTATTCTTTTGCTTAACGCCCTTCTCTGAGACGTACGAGCTTAGAGGTTGTATATCGATGTACATCACTCGCATGGAGTGAATTGCCTGTGTGGCACGCCTAAGTGGCAAATGATCAAGGCTTCTGTTGAAAAGCAAAGTCTTGTGGTTGATGATCAAAGCATGGCCTGTGTGGCGTAGCATTGTGTATAACGTGAATTCGCGAGCCTCACACCTCGGTATGAGTCAAAAACGGGATAGTGACTGCAGGGAGAGCACGACGTTTCTTTCTAGCTATGGTGGTGTCAGTGACCTACCAGCCCTGACATTTATATACTTTTCACCTGTGTGGTTGTTGGATACGAGGCGCCTCGGATATAGGTCTTTAAGGACCGGGAAACGTGTGTTTAGGAATTGCCGATCCTCAAAAGTAAGAGAGGACCGGCCCTGAAGATCCAAGGATTGTTGTGTGCGGTCCCGAGACATTTGCTAAAGTGTCTCGAACGGAGAGGAGCTTGCCCCTTGCCTCGACTCATGATGGAATCCAATTTCCAATACATGATAATTCAGTTTTATTTGTAGAACCTAGTATGGCGACATAGTGGTATGGGTCATTCATGCCACCTATGATTGATATTTATAATTGAAATTGTTTTGACACTATACATTTATTATAGTATCAAATGATTTGTTTTAAACGTATCAAGCATGCTTTGGCTATTATAAGGTAAAAACCCTATCCTCCGGCTTGCGTTGCATTGTGTGATGAGACCTGGGTCTTATAATAGCTTCATTTTTCTTTATTTAGCATTGCGTTGTTTGTTTTATGCACTGGTATTCTTGGGAGGAAACCCGTTCCGTGTTATACGGCGTGGTCCCTTGATTTACCGAACTCTAATATAAAGATTAATAACTGTTTTAGTTCTCACACCAGTCACATGACTGACCTGGAGTTTATTGTTTTAACCTAAACTCTGGGTGCCCCTATTTCCTACACGGGCAGCTAGTAGTTTTGGTTTTGCATATTTATATTCACAGCATCCTAATTTACAGCTGGAACAATGCTCGGAAAGCTCTGTATCCGTGCATTACTTCTAGTTGTGTTTTTGCATTATTTTCCGCTGCGATGTATTTAAATGTAATTTAAATCTATGATATTTTCTGTGTAATATTTATTCATACTCTGTATATTCTTGTATCTGATGGAATTGTTGAAATATACAATGAAATGTTCTTCCGTCTGCATTCTGATTTGTCCTGTTCTCAAAACGATCAGGGGTTTCGAACGGTCTTGGTCGGTTTAACGATCGATTAGGATCGAGAGAAATTCCTTACCGTTACATTTTCTGAAGATTATAGTATATCACATAAGGTATATTGCATATAAAAATTGGTTTTATGCATGACCATAATTTAATTAACGGGTATGTTAATTAAATTAAACTACGATATATTCATATATTAATTCATAACTATTACACAAAAATAATAATTGTCTTAAATGCTTTACAAAACATGTAAATTATACCATGCATTTCCATAATTTCTAACCTAAGCAAGTTTTAAATGAACTAGTTACTCAACAATTACATGTAAGATACAAGCTAAATAAAGCTAATTTTAAACAATTAGTGGTTAATAATAGCAATTAATACTTAGTGAACTATACTAAATAATCATAGATATATACAAACAAGTATAGTAGCATATTAACCTTAACTAACAAAATTAAATCAATTTAGGGATTAGATAAATTACTGCTTAGAAAAGCCTAAAGGTTCGAAGATTCTGATAGACTGATTTGGGTGAGTTGGATATCTTTAGGAGGCTTAGAGGACGTTGAATGGCGAATTGGAGGTGTTGGGGTGAGTAATTTTCATCTGGAAATGTTTTTAAGGGGAAGACGAAATGAGGAAGAAGAATATTATCGGGTTGCTGTAACCCATTATTTTTCGACGACTATTGATAGCCACCATCAAAAGTAAAAGCTACAGTTTCCAAGGACTATGTATTCTATTTACAAATATACCACAGAAACAGGCATTCATCGCTAACCGTCGGAAAAACCGTTAGCCGGAATACACTGTATATCTTGTAGTGAATAGAGAATTTGGTTATTTTAAATGCAGAATGTTCATTTAATCCTTAACAAGAAAAGGTATAAGTATATAGCGTGGGAAATGTGAAGAGGACTCATTTGTGGTCTAAAAGTGCAAGATGATTGCAATCTCCATCTTATATTTTTGTGTTCATAACTTTAATTGCTCTTATATAACCTGTAACCATCATCATTGACAATTTAAAAGGCATTTGATGGGCTTTCCTTTTTGATATGATTTTGAAGCTTCATTACTTTTATTTAATCATAACCAATTTTTAGTAGTGCATTTGAGATGCATTTGACGGGTTCTGTTATTTTATATGAGTCTGGATTTCATTGCTTTTGTAAAATATGAATGGTTTTTTAGTGGTTTTGAGATGCCTGTCTTTTTTATATGATTTCGAGATTCTTTCATTTTTGTGCAACCTTTAACCAGCTTTTATTGGTGTATTTGAAATGCACATGGTGGATTTTACTATTTTACACAAGTTGCGTTTTATTTTCTTCTTTCGTATATGATCAATTTTGTTAGTACTTTTGAGATACACTTAATGAATTTTTCTGTTTAATATAATTTTGAGATATTTTATTTTGATATTATACATAACCAGTTATGGTGGGATTTTTGAGACGCAGTAGTTGTATAATATTATTTATTACAAATTTGAGTTTCTTTATTTTTATATATTTAATAAATAGTTTTTATGGTGCTTTAAAGACACTCGATGGATCATATTATTTAACTGTATATAATACATAACCAGCTTTGGTGATACTTTTTGAGACACAATTTATGGATTCTATAATTTTCTTCTGTATACTCTATAAGTAGTTTTGGTAGTGGTTCGATGTGCACTTGATGGGTATAAAAAATTATCCTACTTGAGTCATTTAGCTCATTTTATATATTTCATAACCAGTTTTGATGGTGCTTTTGAGAAGCACTAGATGGATATACTATTTTTTTAAGTTTAAGCACACGTTTGCTTTTTTGAACCTATAACCAATATTTTTAGTGCTCTTAAGACGTACTTGATGGATATCACTAATTTTTTTAAGGTAGCGCCTTATTACTTACATATGATTCATAGCCAGCATTGGTGATGCTTCTAAGATGCAGTTGGATGTCGTTCATGACGAACAACTGGCCAGGTAATGTTTCAGATGCGTCCGAAATATTGCCTCGCCATTTAACCAGGCAAGTCAATAGGTGAAATTTTGATGCATTGGCTATAAAGCCCTCCCACTCTCGCTTTTCCTCACCCAACCCCAAGCCATCATAGTAAATTCCCTTTTTTTTAATTTTTCAGCCTCTTAAACTGTAACGACACGGATTTCGCCCATACTTAATCGATCGCTAAATCGACTAAGACCGTTCGAATCCCGCATACGTTAACTTTGGGCGTACAACACATCAGAACAAATAACAGAAGACTTTCATTACATCATAATAATGCAACATCAGAGTACAGAATATCAGAGTACATCGAATATAATAATACAATAGCGGAAGATTAATTTACAATAATTTTAATACAACGCAACGGAAACAATTAAACTAACACAGCGAAAGACTATCAATGCTCTGGATACAGCTTTAAACTTCGATCTAGAATCCTGCTCAATATATTTGCAAAATAAGCTACTCGACTACCCATGTGGAAAATGTGGGAACCCGAGTTTGCAAGTGAAACAAACTACGAGTCAGTCATGGGACTGGTATGAGAAATCTTGCTTAACTTATCTAACAATAAAGTTAATCATATGACCACGCCGCTAACGCGGAACGAATTTACTCCATTGGATTGCCAGTGCATAAATTTATTAAATCTTTTAAAAACAACGCAATACTTTTTAGAAAAATGAAATCATTATAAGACACAAGTCCCATCGCATAATGCAACGCAAACCGGAGGATAGAATTTTACCTTATAATGATCAAACATGCTTGATACGTATAAAATAACATTTAATAATATTATTAGTGTCTATCAATTTAAAAATACTTTCAAAGTAAATGTATCAATCCTAGACGGCATAGTACCCCATCCTACTATGTCGCCATATATAGGTTTACAATCAAATCTGTAATGTCGTATTGGAATTTTGGGTTTCCATCATGAGTCAAGGCTAGGGATGGTCTCCATACCGATTCGAGGCACTCTAGCAAACGTCTCAGGATCACACCTACGGGAAACTCTTGGATCCTGCAGGGCCGGTCCACAAATACTTTAGTGGATTAGTTATGCTTGAACACACGTTTCCCGGTCCTATTGGACCTATCAATTGGCCACTATCGACTAATATATCCGAGGCGCCTCATTCCATCATCCATATAAGTAAAAAATGTCTGGGCTACACACTATGACACCACTTCTAGCTAAAAAGAAATGTGTGCACTCCCTGCATTCCCTTGTCCCGTTTTAGACTCATACCAAGGTATGAGGCTCGCGAAGTAATGCTATACATAAAGCTATGACTAAACAGGCAGTGCTTTAATCTTCTATGAGATTCTAATGTCAAATACAAGGAGAAGTTTTATTTGCATGACTTTCTACATGTTTTCTAATATCAAATAAAAATGCATTTTATTTGCTTAACTTTTCTACATGATTCTAATGTCATATAAAATGTAATTTATTTGCATACATTCACTACATGTTTTCTAATGTCAAATAAAATGTAATTTATTTTCATATATTACTACATGTTTTCTAATGTCAAATAAAATGTAATTTATTTGCATATGTTCACTACATGTTTTCAATATCAAATAAAATATAATGTATTTGCATATATTATTACATGTATTCTAATGTCAAATAAAATGTGATGTATTTGCATATATTACTACATGTATTCTAATGTCAAATAAAATGTAATGTATTTGCATATATTACTACATGTATTCTTGTAACAACCCGGAAAATCTGAGCCAGTTTAGTATTTTTAATTTGGCTATTTTAGTCGATTTAGATATTTAAAATAAATTATTTTAAATAATAACGCTAAAAAGTATGTTTGAATCGTTGTTTGAAAATAAATATAATTATTTTAAATTATAAACAAGGCCCGAAATGGCGCGGTAGTTTCAAAATTTCAATTCAAACTTTGACTGACTGTACCGGGTGCAAAATAAAATGGATTTTAGTGAAACCAAAAATATTTAAATCTGTTAGTGAATATCTTTCTAACGAATCTGAAAAATCAAAGTTTCATAGCGGGAATCAAAAGTTATGGCCAAATGGAATTTCAGAAAGGTCGCTATAGAATTTATATAGCCAGTGAAAACAGCCATTTTGCAAACGAGCTCAGAATTCGACGAAACCACTTTTTTGGATCCGGGATGTCAAATTATTGCTAGGTATCAAATTCCATAATTTTTGAAGTCAATATGTGAGCGTGGCGAAGGAAAATGTGTTGGGTTGATTTCAGTTTAATTGGATCGACCAAAAAGGGGCCATTTTCCAAAAGGTCTCAGAATTCGACGAAACTAGTCTTGTTGGGACCGTATCATCAAAACACAGCTAGATTTATTTTTTTGGAATTTTTAGAATCAGTATGTGGCCCCGGCAAATTGAAATGTACGATCAAATCAAATATTGAATGTTTTATATTTTAATTTGAAGAGAAACTGGTTGAAACAGTCGAATGGACCTACGAAACATATCCCATTGTGTTCGGAATGAGGGTATTTAGCTAGGGACTACAGTCATTGGGTTTGGATTAGAGTTAGTACGTGAAGAGGGATATTTTTGGAATTTTAAAAATATATAAATAAAACAAAAAATCCAATTGGCTAGCCAAACTTTCTCTCTCCCCGTAATCGATCCAGGCGACAGCGGAAAAAGCTCTCGTGCTTCTCTCCTCGTTTTCTCCTCCTCCACGCAATAAAATCAGGAGCTCCAGTTGAACTTTTTGAAGATCTCTCTCTTCACTTCAAATTCGTACCCATTGGAGATTTTTTCGTGGCCTGTAGCTCGCGAATCACCTCACCAAAGCTGGCGCCTTCAGACCGCCACCGCTCGCGTCTAGGACCACCGAAGTGGACCCCACTTCTGGCACAGGTGCGCCCCTCCTGGCACTTCAACGTGGCGCAGGCCGATCGGCCCCTAGCTTCACGGATTCGACGAAAATCGCAAACCTAGTTTTGAAGAAAACAGAAAGGTAACGGCTTATTTTATTTTAAACTGATTATAGCACTTCTAAGCGCTACGGATTTTGATTTCACAATAAAATTCATATCTTTTTCGTTTGTGGTCGAAATTCAGTGAAACAAGAGACGCTGGGACCGTGAGGACGTCTTCTACATTCTAGAAGAAATCGCATATTTTTCTGAGCCTTCTACAATTTTTGGTGGAGTGGAACCCAATATGAGATTTCTAATTTATAAACGATAGGGAAAACAATGATGTATAAATTATATAGTCGAAGTATGAGTTATATAAGCGTTGTACACCTCATGTATAAGCGTTGTATAAGTTGTATGTTCGATGTATAAGTTATATATGCGTTGTAAAAGTGATATTTGTGTTGAAATAAATATAAATGATATTGAAATGAAATTGAAATATAGTTATATAGTATATCTATATATATATACTCCCCTCTTCCACAGACCATGGACGATATATATTGGTTGTGATATTGTTTGGATTATTGGTTGATGTGAAATTTGGTGAATATCATGAATGGTTGATTTGAAATGATGGATTGTGGTTGAAATACCAGTAGGATTAGTATATGGAAAATTCGTCTGCGTACGAACTAGATATTGAAAATCCACATTGTCAAAAGCTGCGAGGCTTTAAGGTAGAGCGAGGAACCGTATTAGGGATGGTGCCTGTTTTAACTTCCCTACCGCTATGCTGCTGAAATTTTCAATAATATTCAGGTGTTAGAATTGTTTTCATGTGTTGAAACTATATTCATGTGTTGAATAGAAATTCATGTGTTGAGTAGAAATTCATGTGTCGAATGAAGTTCATGTGTTGAATAAATTCTTTGAAAGATAAAATTACATTTTTACCTTATATATGAACTGTATAAAATAATCGTGTTTTGAAATAAATTGTTTTACAATAAAAATCACATTTTTATTATATATATAAACTATAGAGAATATTCATGTGTTGAATAAAGGACTAGAACGATAAAAATCATATTTTTATCGTATGTGTGAAGTCGAAAGCATTCATGTGTTGAATATATGGATTGATCAATAAAATCTACATTTTTATTATGAATATGAAGTGCTAAAAATATTCATGTGTTGAATAAATATTTTTGATGATAAAAATATCATTTTTATCAAATATATGAAGTGGATATGGTTTTGAAATCGAAGAATGAATTATATTCATATATATAAATATAATTAAAATAAATCGAATAACGACGTTGTAGTTCGTATTTTGAAACCGTGATTTCAAACGATTAGTGCGGGAGATCCGACCATCGGATTTTCCCAAAACTGAAACCGTTGGGTTCGCTTTGGAAATATCTTTCCAACGACACCCACTTTGTGAAGATCCAACGGTTGGATTGTCTGGAATGTTTAATTCAAATCTGAAGAAAAACAGCGCCAGAATCGATTATATTTTTATATATATAATTATAATTAAATTAAATCGAATAACGACGCTGCAGTTCATATTTTGAAATCGTAAGTTCAAACGATTGTACCGGGAGATCCGACCGTCGGATTTTCCCAAAACTGAAACCGTTGGGTTCGTTTTGAAAAGATATTTCAAATGATATAAAATTAGTGAAGATCCAATGGTTAGATTTTCAGATATGTGTAAATTAAATCTGAAGAAAAACAGCGCCATGACCGCGTTATGGCCTGAAGCGTCGTTTAAGTGAATAGGCTATTTTTAAATAAATAAAAATAGCGATAAATCATGATAAAATATTATAAACGATATGGAATGGAAATAGAACTGAATTTGCTCATTTTATTTGATTTTTGATGGTTGAATGTGATTGGCGTGAAAATTACATTAAAGAATAGAATTATTGAGGTCGAATAATTTAACCGTTGAAATGAATTGATTTGAAAATCTAAATATACGTGAATTATCTGAAAAGGCCGAGTTAATTCTCATTTCAAATAATTGATCGACGGTTAGAAGGCGAAGATATGAAGACGATGCAAGACCGATGATCTTCAGGTCGAATGGAGGGGTGCTATTGATGCTCATGATAGGAGTAGCTACCTTGAAGGGGCTGAAGTAGTAGTCGTCCGAACATACTTGTTGATTGTACGGATATTCGAGGTATTGAGTGCCTCCGGTTTCGTTTAGACCCAGAACGAACTTGTAAATGGACTGTGTTTCTGACATTGGATTTTGTTCTATGCTGATTGATCTCTATTAAATATATATCTGTTTGGCGGCGGAGAATTTATTCTCTTGCCTAACGCCATTCTCTGAGACATACGAGCTTAGAGGTTATATATCGATAGAAATCAGTCGCATGGAGTGAATTGCCTGTGTGGCATGCCTAAGTGGCAGATGATCAAGGCTTCTGTTGAAAAGCAAAGTCTTGTGGGTGATGATCAAAGCGCGGCCTATGTGGCATAGCTTTGTGTATAACGTTGATTCGCGAGCCTCACACCCCGGTATGGACCAGAAACGGGAGAAGGATCCAGGGAGGACATGCGTTTCCTTCTAGCTAGGGTGGTGTCAGTGACCTACCAGCCCTAACATTTATATTATTTTCACCTGTGTGGTTGTTGGATTGCGAGGCGCCTCGGATATATCGATGACTATGTGCAGCCGATGGAGTCATAGGACTCATTTACGCCCCAAAGGGCGGGGAAACGCAGTGTTCAGGCATTTTAATCCACATCGGTGGACCGACCCTGTGGCTCCAAAGGGTCGATGCGTTCTGATCCTGAGACATAGGCTAGATTGTCTCGAATTCGGTAAGGACTATCTTTTGCCTTGGTTGATGATGGAAATCCACTTTTCAAATACGACATCGTGTGGTTTTGATTGTATACTTATATATGGCGACATAGTGGTATGGGGCATTAATGTCGTCTATGATTGATACTTATGATTGAAATTGTTTTTGAAACATATAAACACTAGTAATAATATCAAGTGCTTTTGTTTTATTCGTATCATGCATATGTTGGCCATTATAAGGTAAATCTCTATCCTCCGGTTTGTGTCGCATTGTGTGTTGGGAACTGAGTCTTATAATGGCTTCATTTTTATAAAAAGCATTGCGATGTTTAAAAGATTTACTTGTTTTAAAGCACTGGCAATCCAATGGAGTAAACCCGTTCCGCGAAAGTGGCGTGGTCCTGAGATTGGCCATATTATAAAGTGTGTTAAGTAGATTTCTCATACCAGTCCCATGACTGACTCGTAGTTTGCTTCACTTGCAAACTCGGGTACCCCTTTTTCAACGCGGGCAGCCTTATATTCAGGTTTTAGCAAGCTCTTTCTGGATAGAGGGAGCTGAAGATGGATTCTATCATTTATCTCTTTTTATACTGTTCAGCTCCTATTGTACACATTATGTTTGTTTTCCGCTGTAGACATTTATGTAAAGCTGAACTGTATCTTGTACTAAGTATGATCCTGTATACTGTGTAACTTTGATGATTATGTTTAACCAGTGTATTCTATTGTACATTATCCGGTGTATTTATTTATTTATGTTCTGCTGTTATCTGTTTAAAGATTACCCTTGCCACCGTCGTACGGGGTTTGGGGTCGTCACAATTCTAATATCAAATAAAATGTAATATATTTGCATATATGTAGCTAATGACAAATAAAAGATAATTTTTATTTTTATGTATGCAATTTCTATTTTTAACTTTAACAAGTAAAAAGAAATATTTTTATTTGCATATAATTTCAATGTATAACATGACACATAAAAATATTTGTTTTATTTTGTATACATATTCTATGTATAAACTGACGATAAAAATGTTTGTTTTAATTTGTATACAAATTCTATGTATAAAATGACAAATAAAAAGTATGTTAATTTGTATACAAATTCTAACGGCGATAAACATGTCTCTTTTAAATTGTATACAATTCTAATATATAACATGACGATAACAATGTATCTTTTATATTGTATACAATTCTAATTTAACAAAACAATTAAAAATGATAACTCTATTTTATTGACAATTCTATTTCAACAAAACAATAAAAATGATGACTTTGTTTTGTCGACAAATCTATTTCAACAAAACAATAAAAATGATAACTTTGTTTTGTCGACAATTCTATTTCAACAAAAAATAAAAATGATAACTTTTTTTTATTGACAATTCTATTTCAACAAAACAGTAAAAATGATATTTCTATTTTTGTTGACAATTCTATTTCAACAAAAATGATATTTTTATATTTGACAATTCTAATATATCAAGAAGAACATTTTTATGTTTGGCAATTCTAATACATCAAAAGTGACAATTTTATTTTGTCAATTCTAATTTCAACAAAAATGACAATTTTATATTGACAATTCTAATTTCAACAAAAATGACAATTTTATATTG
This sequence comes from Allium sativum, assembly GCA_030737875.1. Lineage (NCBI taxonomy): Eukaryota > Viridiplantae > Streptophyta > Magnoliopsida > Asparagales > Amaryllidaceae > Allium > Allium sativum. The sequence goes on from JASFAX010000021.1 coordinate 19,115,033, forward strand.
ACAATTCTAATTTCAACAAAAATGATTAAAATGATTCATTTAAATTGTTGACAATTTTATTTCAACAAAACAATTAAAAATGATTCTTTCATTTTTGTTGATAACTCTTGTAACGACCCGCCTTTTTGCCCGACTCTCGCCGGTAATTAAACCGACTCAAATCGTTCATAAAGACGAATTGTTATGGGTACTTACATACATTGAACAAAACAACAGAACTTTTCATTGAATAATTCAATATTACATCAGAGTTACATGAATATCAGAGTTACACGTAAATATACACAGCGGAAGAAATAAAACTCTCAGTGGAATAACATTATCTGATATAGCGGAAGCTCCAACTCTAGCGTGAACTCTAACTCCGGAAGCGTTCTGAATCTTCTCCAACGATCCATAACTGCAAAACTAAACACTAGCTGCCCGTGTGGAAATTAGTGGGCACCCAGAGTTTAGGAAGGAACAATAAACTCCAAGTCAGTCGTGGGACTGGTGTGAGAACTCAAAAACAGTTATCATTTAGGTTTCATTTTAAAGTTGGGTAATTCAACGGACCACGCCGCTAATGCGGAACGGGTTTTACTCCATATGAATTCCCGTGCATAGAAATACGCTATGACTTTCGAAAAATGAAGCTATCATAAGCTCGTCCCACATCACACAATGCAAGCGCACACCAGATGGGTGAGTTTTGTCTTATGATAACCAAACATGATTTCATACGTGAAAATCCTCTTTGATATTATCATATAGTGTGGAAAACAAATTCGCACTTAAATGTATTAATCCTAGACGGCATGAGTGTCCCATACCACTATGTCGCCATATATAAATAAAATCAAAATCGCAAGGCTCGTATTAGGATTTGGATTTCCAACTTGATGATTCCTGGCACGAAAGATCAATCAGGGATACAAACGAAGTGCCTCAACGGCTTTTTCGACCATACGCGGACACCGAATACACATCGTCAGGGCAGATCAACGGTTTTCGACCAGACGCGGCCCCCCGAACATACCCCATCCCCAGTTCACAAGTGGTTCCCACTGCTGCAGCGCTCATCAAATCATATATATATATATATACAGACCAAACCGCCAGTTTCTCATCATCCGGTGTGTGAGGTTTGTCGATGTCACGTCATACACAAAGCTACGCTTCGATAAGCCATGCTTTGATCATCATTAGCTCATATCATACTTGGGTATGCCACATTGTCAATATCTCCACATATCACTGATTCGAATTAATACATATTCTCTAAGAACGTAACTTAGAGACGGAGATATTCAATTGCCACAAATCATATGTATATTCACACGGATCAGTGCTATGTGGTCAATTACAAATGTCAGACACACCATCCATACAAGTCTGTTCTGTGTGAAAACCCGTAACTTCCCCGTAAAGGAAAGTGTCGGATAGTTCGAGAACAAGCCACAACAGAACGCATACAGAAGAACATTTCATTGTATATTACAACAATGCACCAGATTACAAGAATATACATAGTATGAATGAATATTACACAGAAATATCAGAGATTTAAATTACATTTAAATACATAGCAGCGGAAAATAATACAATACACAACTAGAAGGAGATATACGGATGCAAAGCTTTCCGAATATCGTTCCAGCTGTAAACCAGGATCCTGTGAATATAAATCTGCAAAACCAAAACTACTAGCTGCCCGTGTCAAAATAGGGGCACCCAGAGTTTAGGTTAAAACAATAAACTCCAGGTCAGTCATGTGACTGGTGTGAGAACTAAAACAGTTAATCTTTATTTTCAAAGGTAAATCAAGGGACCACGCCGTATAACACGGAACGGGTTTCCTCCCAAGAATACCAGTGCATAAAACAAACAGCGCAATGCTAAATAAAGAAAAATGAAGCTGTTATAAGACCCAGGTCCTATCACACAATGCAACGCAAGCCGGGGGATAGGGTTTTCCCTTATAACAGCCAAAGAATGCTTGATACGTTTTAAAACAAATCATTTGATACTATAATAAGTGCATAGTGTATAAAAATACTTCACATCATAAGTATCAATCATAGGCGGCATGAATGGCCCATAACACTATGTCGCCATATATAAGTTTACAATCAAAACCGCAAGACGACGTATTGGAAGTTGGGTTATCATTTATGGTATGAACCGAGGCTAGGGGCAAGATCCTCAACCGATTCGAGACAATCTAGCCCATGTCTCAGGCAAGCGCGCAGGCAAGCCTTGGATCGTCAGGGCCGGTCCACCGATGTGGATTATTATGCCTGAACACTACGTTCCTCCGCCCTTTGGGGCGTAAGCCTGGCCCGTCAGCCGACCAGAAGCATCGGCCGAAGCCGATATCACGAGGCGCCTCGCTTTTCAGCAAGTAATAATAAGTAACATCCACATGAGTCAAACTCGTCAGCCAGTTCAAGCACTGACGCCACTCATAACTAGAAAGAAACGCATGCCCTCCCTGAGGTCCGTCTCCCGTTTTTGATTCATACCGGGTGTGATACTCGCGAATCAACGTTACACAAAGCTACGCCACAAAGGCCGTGCTTCGATCATCAACCACAAGACTTTGCTTTTCAACAGAAGCCTTGATCATTTGCATCTTAGCATGCCACACAGGCAATTCACTCCATGCGATTGATATCCATCAATATATAACCCCTGAGCTCGTACGTCTCAGAGAAGGGCATTAAGCAAGAGAATAAATTCTCCGCCGCCAAACAGATATATATTTAATAGAGATCAATCACACGGACTAAAATCCAATGTCAGACACACAGTCCATTTACAAGTCCGTTCTGGGTCTGAACGAAACCGGAGGCACCTAGTACCTCGCATATCCATCGATCTCCAAGTACGTCTGGACGATCACCAACTGTTTCCATCTTCTTGGGTGTACAACCCAATCAAGATCATCAGTAATTACCCAAACGACGTGAAGACCTCCGGTCTTCGACCATCGTCTTCATCTTCGACTTATCGTCGTATCAGTTATTCAGAATGGGATAAACCCGGTCTTTCCGAATAACTCGCGTATATATTAAATAAGTGTTACACAAACACAACATACGCCTCATTCCAATTCATCAGTCACTAACCGTAAATTAATCAAGAGAATAATTCCCCAAATATTAACCCCGAAGGCCGAAACCAACATCAGATCAATATCCAGAAAACCATTCTGCTTGGCCAACCGACAGTTAGTTTCTAAATTTCACATTCATAGGGAAATGTTCCCATTAATTTTATCCAAGATAAATTTCTTGAATTTATTCTTCTTTTGACTTTCGATTCAACTAGTCGAGATTAACGAACCTTACCGAAGTAATCATTGGTTTTAATTTTCCAATCCCAACCTATTTATCCCATGAAGTAAAACTGGTAATACTTCATATCTAACACCACAGTGTTATCGGTAAATTCAATTACCATTTCACGTTCAAATCTAATTAAAGATTTAACTATCGCCTGGAGCAAAACTTGTGATACTCCATTTCGATTATTTCAATCTAATTAAAGATTCATTAAAACTCCACTTAGTTTTAATCTGTGACTGGGTTAAAGAATCAGTGTCATTTAAAACACGGTTCACGATAAACCCAAAATCACATCACATTTCAATCAGTCCCTAATTGTAAATTAGCAAGTGAGCAATTCCCCAAGTATTAATCCCGAAGGCCGAAACCAACATCAGATCAATACCTCGGAAACTATTCAACTTAACTAATCTCCAGTTAGTTTCTGATTTTCTTAACTCCTTTAGGTCTAAGAACTGTATTATTGAAGATACCGTTCACGACAACCCACAATCACATTTCATTAATGATCGGGTTAAAGAACGAGTGTTATTTAAAACACTGTTCACGATAAACCCAAAAATCGATATCAATTCAATTCCAATTAAATATTATTTAATTGGTACACTTCATTAAATCTAAATAAAAAGATTTAATCATTTCTCAACTGGGTTCAAGAACAGTGTTAGTGAAGACACCATTCACGACAAACCCAAATCACATTTGATATTCAATATAAGGCTCTGAATAGAAAATATATCGGCTTATATTCAATATCAAATTCCACGATTAACAAATGTCGTATTGGAAATAACGATATAAATATCTTTCAAATTTCCATAACAACATCTGTATAATCACGGATTTCAACATCGAAATATTCCGAAGACCATTTCGATTCAAGTCCACTCCAATGCAATCATTGGAAATTCTGGTTATTTCTAAAACCCTTTTCAAATTCAATTTATTTATTTAAAAATAAATAGAATTATATTTCTTGTTCAAAACTAGTTCATTTCGATAAAAATCTATTTTTATCTTTTGAAACATGGAGTTTTTCATCCCAATCCTTTCTAAATCATTTCTTATGATTTTACACAAATTATTACTATTTTTAATAATTTTATCAAGGCCCGTACAGTCGATTTCCATCAACGGCCATCGAACTGCACTTACAGCGACCTTTTTCGAATTTGATTTGGACGTATCTCCAAATCCAACCGTTAGATTTCAAATTTCTAACATTCGTTAGAAAGCTCTTTTCGATACGAACCCAACGGTTCCGGTTTTAGGAAAATCCGACGGTCGGATCTCCCGTAATGTCCGTTTGAAATAAATGGTCGAAATTCGCGAACTGCCGCGGCGCGGCGCATTCTATTCAGGCCATTATATTATATATAATATATATAATATATATATTTCGTCGATTCCTATTTAAAACGAATTTTATAAATGGTTTTAAATTCGTTTCCAAAGCAATTTCAACTTCCTTTTCAATTCAAATCAAAATTGAATTCTTCTTTATAAAATCGTTTCAAAATTCATTTCTATTCAATTCAAATTTCAATTCAATTTGAATTCATTTCAATTCGTTTTCAATTCAATTTGAATTCGTTTTCAATTCAATTCATTTCGAAATCGTTTTATATTCAATTCATTTCGAAATCGTTTTCAATTCAATTCATTTCGAAATCGTTTTCAATTCAATTCATTTCGAAATCGTTTTATATTCAATTCATTTCAAAATCGTTTTCAATTCAATTCATTTCGAAATCGTTTTCAATTCAATTCATTTCAAAATCGTTTTATATTCAATTCATTTCGAAATCGTTTTCAATTCAATTCATTTCGAAATCGTTTTCAATTCAATTCATTTCGAAATCGTTTTATATTCAATTCATTTCGAAATCGTTTTATATTCAATTCATTTCGAAATCGTTTTATATTCAATTCATTTCGAAATCGTTTTATATTCAATTCATTTCGAAATCGTTAAAATCGATATAAATATCGTTCACGTCAAAATGGCGTCAAACTAATCAACACGGCTTCATAAATTTCTATTTTCAAATATTCTATTTCAAATATTTCTTTTTCAAAATAGTTGTTATTATCAAAATATTTCGTTCAACGCATGACCAATCTCGATGGATGAGTACTGTCAACACATGAACCTTTATTTTATAATGATAAACATGTAAATTTTATTATTAAAATATTTCGTTCAACACATGACCAATCTCAATGGATGAGTACTGTCAACACATGAACCTTTATTTTATAATATTCTTTATTTTCTAAATTGGAATGAGGCCCAATCAATTACCATATAAAGTTAATTATATGGATTTTCACACAACACATGTATATCATAGCATTGAAAAATAATCAGCCATCAACCAAAGTGCACTACACTGTATAAGCATCAAATATAGATATCTAATGCTTAAAACAGCCTGTCAATCAACCGATCGACATATTTAATCAATCAGGATGAGTAAACTTCAAATTTCATCCTAACACCCGTGTGGGGTTTCAAACAATCAAACACACATATTTTATTTGTGCTGTTGGGCGATGTGTAAAATTTATCGTCCCAATCAATGTCCTTCAAATAGGTGTACATAAACAAACTGTTCAGTTTGTAAATGAATATTTTATTTTATTCACTTCACGTTAAAAATTATATTTTTAACGATAAAACATTTTATTACAACCTATGAATTTCTATTCAATTCATTTATTCAATAAAATGATATTTTTATTTTTCTAACTTATTTTAGAAAATTTCGGCGGCATAACGGCACGATACTAGAAACGGGACGAGGCCTAGCCTTATCCCCGGTCTAGTGAAGGCCCACGCCATTCACACATCAATCAAATCAATTCGTTATGCAAACCACAAAATTTGGAGTAAGAGTCTAACCTAGCCTTACTCCTTCGCCTTATAACGGCGCACGTCTAATCCTAACCAATTTATCGATTCGATTTTTCACACCAATATCGCAATCAATCACTAAACAGCCAAACAAACAAGTCCATGGTCTGTGGACGATTGTGTCGGGTGCTACTAAGCACCGTCTGCATCCTAGTATATATATAACTAGAAAAATTAAATTGAAAGGTGAGAAATTCTCACATATAGCTATCCAATCATCTTGACTCTTCTTTTGCAGAATTCTTCGTCGCTCTCGCCTTTTGTCGCTTTCGCCCGTAGCCACTACATATATAAAAATCGAATTTTTACTTCGCTATTCAATATATAAAAATCGAATTTTTATTTCAAAGTTCAATATATAAAAATCGAATTTTTATTTCAAAGATTCAATATATAAAAATTGAATTTTTATTTCAAAGTTCAATATATAAAAATCGAATTTTTATTTCAAAGTTCAATATATAAAAATCGAATTTTTATTTCAAAGATTCAATATATAAAAATCGAATTTTTATTTCAAAGTTCAATATATAAAAATCGAATTTTTATTTCAAAGATTCAATATATAAAAATCGAATTTTTATTTCAAAGATTCAATATATAAAAATCGAATTTTTATTTCAAAGTTCAATATATAAAAATCGAATTTTTATTTCAAAGATTCAATATATAAAAATCGAATTTTTATTTCAAAGTTCAATATATAAAAATCGAATTTTTATTTCAAAGATTCAATATATAAAAATCGAATTTTTATTTCAAAGATTCAATATATAAAAATCGAATTTTTATTTCAAAGTTCAATATATAAAAATCGAATTTTTATTTCAAAGATTCAATATATAAAAATCGAATTTTTATTTCAAAGATTAAATCTTTTCTTTTACTTTTCAAAATTCAAATCTTTTACTTTTCTTAAAATCAGTTTTTTCCTATTTAAACAAAAATCAGTTTTTTTTCCTATTAAACAAAAATCAGTTTTTTTTCCTTAAAACAAATCAGTTTTTATTTTTCTTAAAACAAATCAGTTTTTATTTTTCTTAAAATCGAAATTAGTTTAACGAATTAAAATAAAAATAAAATACGATAAAATACTTACTGTGAATATGGGAGGAGGCTGTCGCGCGTTCTACAGGGAGGAGGGGGTGGCCTTTTCCGTCGCAGGAGGTCGGTCTGGCGGTGGAGTGGAGGGTGACTGCGCTTGTCGCTGAGGGGGGGGGGGGTGGCGAGGTGGTTTAGGGCAAAAAGGGGAGGCTCGATGTCGCAGGCGAGGGCAGAGGCTCGGGGGTGCCAGAGTTCGTGACTGGGGAAAAGGGGAGGGCTCGAGGCTGAGCTGCGGTCGGAGATCGATGGCGGCGGGGTCCCCCGAGGGTGGTGGCGACCAGTGGAAGGCGGCGGCTTCGATTCTCTTTTTTTTTTTTTATACTGAGTCGATTTCTGTTTTCAACGAGGCAAGGGGGGGCCAGAGGCAATAAAAGGGGGAGAGGGTTTTAAAATTTTATTTAATTATTATTTTTCTAAAATGTTGACTTTTTCCATACGACCTCTAAACGAGGCCCACCGCCTGTCGCCCATAGCGTATTACCCCCATTCCGAACACAATGGGATATGTTCCGCTAGCTGATTCGACTGTTTCGATCAGTTTCCGTTTAAATTAAAGTTTAAATCTATATATTCAATTTTAAACGTACATTTCAAATTACCGGGGTCACATACGAACTTTAAAAATTCCTGAAAAATATTTTCTAGCTTCATATTGACGATACGGTCCTAACAAAACTAGTTTCGTCGAATTCTGAGACCGTTGGAAAAATGACCAATTTCCAGTCGATTAAAATCAACTAAAACTGGTCAAACGCGTTTTCCTTTGCCACGCTCACATATTGATTCGAAAAATTATGAAATTTGTAATCTAGCAATAACCCGACATCACGGACCCAACAAAATGGGTTTCGTCGAGATCCGAGGTCATTTGCAAAATGTCCATTTTTAAGGGCCTGAATTCCATAGCGACTATTCAGAATTTTCAACTGGACATATCTTTTGATTCTCGCTACGAAATTTCGATTGGTCGGATTCGTTGGAAAGATATTCACTATTAGATTCCATTATTTTTGGTTTCACTAAAATCCGGATTGTTTTGCACCCGGTACATTCAATTGAAGTTTGAAATCGAATTATCGAACTACCGCGCCATTTTCAATTCCTTTTATAATTATATATAATTATTATATATTCTAACGACGACGCGTATAATATATACGTCGAATTCCATTCCAAACATTTTCTCGCCGCTATTATTTAAAATAATCTATTTTAAATAATCAAAATTCGCTAAAAATCGCCAAAATAAAAATTTTAAACTGGCCCAGATTTTCCGGGTTGTTACAATCTCCCCCATTTAAAACTTTTCGTCCCCGAAAAGGAACAAAGTCGAAAGTGGTTTGATTAATTCAACTCTACGCTCGATCTGGTTTCCATTCTCCAACTTTTCAGTTTCTGAGAATTTCTCAAATTTCAAAAATTTGGCTAACTCCCTAAATTTTCGAAAAATTTCGCCATAACCTCCCCTGCACCGGGAGCATCGGGGAATTTCAAATAGCTTCCCCGGTCCTTCAGATCTCAAAAAGAAAAAGAAAAAGCCAAGCGACTAGCCAATAGGCTCACAAAATCATCATCACCCAAACAAAACAGGAAATTATGTAGTAAACATGTACCTATTTGTCGGGCAAACAAATTTTATTCTCTGCTCTAGCCTCCTTGCTATGACCTGTTCAATGATATATATGTATATGCAAACAAATGCGACCAAATTTCGATACAAGTCAATATTTGATCCAATTAGGCATAATGGTTCAAAATTAGCAAACAAATGAACTAACAATACAAACATCAATCAATTTGTGAATTTAAAGTTTCAAGTTCATAATTTTGATACATATACTAAAAGCGTGTTTTTGATGCCAATTCACAACAAAGTGTTCTAACTATATTAGTTTTGGTTCTCACACCAGTCCAATGGAAATATATAGAAAATCACACCTTCGAAACACGAACATAAATACTGATGATGCACGTGCTATCATCAGTACCTCCTCCGGGCGACTAGAGTGTGATTCTATATCTATCCAATATATTAAAATTTCAAATACACGTGGATCAGACGTATATGCAAAATCTTTATATACTGGACTGTCCAACTCAATATAAATAGATAATCAGATACGAATAATTGATTTAAATTTTCAAACCAAAATTTGTTTTCACTTTAAAAATATACTCTTCACACCCGTTCTAGGATACTACTGATCCTATCTCTAACGAGTCATTCTAATTGGATATTACTAATCCAATATCTGATGAATTCTTTCGTAAGGTTCTAATGTGTCTTATTCTCTGCTTTGTAAACCAAAGCTCTGATACCAACTGTGAAAACCCGTAACTTCCCCGTAAAGGAAAGTGTCGGATAGTTCGAGAACAAGCCACAACAGAACGCATACAGAAGAACATTTCATTGTATATTACAACAATGCACCAGATTACAAGAATATACATAGTATGAATGAATATTACACAGAAATATCAGAGATTTAAATTACATTTAAATACATAGCGGCGGAAAATAATACAATACACAACTAGAAGGAGATATACGGATGCAAAGCTTTCCGGATATCGTTCCAGCTGTAAACCAGGATCCTGTGAATATAAATCTGCAAAACCAAAACTACTAGCTGCCCGTGTCAAAATAGGGGCACCCAGAGTTTAGGTTAAAACAATAAACTCCAGGTCAGTCATGTGACTGGTGTGAGAACTAAAACAGTTAATCTTTATTTTCAAAGGTAAATCAAGGGACCACGCCGTATAACACGGAACGGGTTTCCTCCCAAGAATACCAGTGCATAAAACAAACAGCGCAATGCTAAATAAAGAAAAATGAAGCTGTTATAAGACCCAGGTCCTATCACACAATGCAACGCAAGCCGGGGGATAGGGTTTTCCCTTATAACAGCCAAAGAATGCTTGATACGTTTTAAAACAAATCATTTGATACTATAATAAGTGCATAGTGTATAAAACAACTTCACATCATAAGTATCAATCATAGGCGGCATGAATGGCCCATAACACTATGTCGCCATATATAAGTTTACAATCAAAACCGCAAGACGATGTATTGGAAGTTGGGTTATCATTTATGGTATGAACCGAGGCTAGGGGCAAGATCCTCAACTGATTCGAGACAATCTAGCCCATGTCTCAGGCAAGCGCGCAGGCAAGCCTTGGATCGTCAGGGCCGGTCCACCGATGTGGATTATTATGCCTGAACACTACGTTCCTCCGCCCTTTGGGGCGTAAGCCTGGCCCGTCAGCCGACCAGAAGCATCGGCCGAAGCCGATATCACGAGGCGCCTCGCTTTTCAGCAAGTAATAATAAGTAACATCCACATGAGTCAAACTCGTCAGCCAGTTCAAGCACTGACGCCACTCATAACTAGAAAGAAACGCATGCCCTCCCTGAGGTCCGTCTCCCGTTTTTGATTCATACCGGGTGTGATACTCGCGAATCAACGTTACACAAAGCTACGCCACAAAGGCCGTGCTTCGATCATCAACCACAAGACTTTGCTTTTCAACAGAAGCCTTGATCATTTGCATCTTAGCATGCCACACAGGCAATTCACTCCATGCGATTGATATCCATCAATATATAACCCCTGAGCTCGTACGTCTCAGAGAAGGGCGTTAAGCAAGAGAATAAATTCTCCGCCGCCAAACAGATATATATTTAATAGAGATCAATCACACGGACTAAAATCCAATGTCAGACACACAGTCCATTTACAAGTCCGTTCTGGGTCTGAACGAAACCGGAGGCACCTAGTACCTCGCATATCCATCGATCTCCAAGTACGTCTGGACGATCACCAACTGTTTCCATCTTCTTGGGTGTACAACCCAATCAAGATCATCAGTAATTACCCAAACGACGTGAAGACCTCCGGTCTTCGACCATCGTCTTCATCTTCGACTTATCGTCGTATCAGTTATTCAGAATGGGATAAACCCGGTCTTTCCGAATAACTCGCGTATATATTAAATAAGTGTTACACAAACACAACATACGCCTCATTCCAATTCATCAGTCACTAACCGTAAATTAATCAAGAGAATAATTCCCCAAATATTAACCCCGAAGGCCGAAACCAACATCAGATCAATATCCAGAAAACCATTCTGCTTGGCCAACCGACAGTTAGTTTCTAAATTTCACATTCATAGGGAAATGTTCCCATTAATTTTATCCAAGATAAATTTCTTGAATTTATTCTTCTTTTGACTTTCGATTCAACTAGTCGAGATTAACGAACCTTACCGAAGTAATCATTGGTTTTAATTTTCCAATCCCAACCTATTTATCCCATGAAGTAAAACTGGTAATACTTCATATCTAACACCACAGTGTTATCGGTAAATTCAATTACCATTTCACGTTCAAATCTAATTAAAGATTTAACTATGGCCTGGAGCAAAACTGGTGATACTCCATTTCGATTATTTCAATCTAATTAAAGATTCATTAAAACTCCACTTAGTTTTAATCTGTGACTGGGTTAAAGAATCAGTGTCATTTAAAACACGGTTCACGATAAACCCAAAATCACATCACATTTCAATCAGTCCCTAATTGTAAATTAGCAAGTGAGCAATTCCCCAAGTATTAATCCCGAAGGCCGAAACCAGCATCAGATCAATACCTCGGAAACTATTCAACTTAACTAATCTCCAGTTAGTTTCTGATTTTCTTAACTCCTTTAGGTCTAAGAACTGTATTATTGAAGATACCGTTCACGACAACCCACAATCACATTTCATTAATGATCGGGTTAAAGAACGAGTGTTATTTAAAACACTGTTCACGATAAACCCAAAAATCAATATCAATTCAATTCCAATTAAATATTATTTAATTGGTACACTTCATTAAATCTAAATAAAAAGATTTAATCATTTCTCAACTGGGTTCAAGAACAGTGTTAGTGAAGACACCATTCACGACAAACCCAAATCACATTTGATATTCAATATAAGGCTCTGAATAGAAAATATATCGGCTTATATTCAATATCAAATTCCACGATTAACAAATGTCGTATTGGAAATAACGATATAAATATCTTTCAAATTTCCATAACAACATCTGTATAATCACGGATTTCAACATCGAAATATTCCGAAGACCATTTCGATTCAAGTCCACTCCAATGCAATCATTGGAAATTCTGGTTATTTCTAAAACCCTTTTCAAATTCAATTTATTTATTTAAAAATAAATAGAATTATATTTCTAGTTCAAAACTAGTTCATTTCGATAAAAATCTATTTTTATCTTTTCAAACATGGAGTTTTTCATCCCAATCCTTTCTAAATCATTTCTTATGATTTTACACAAATTATTACTATTTTTAATAATTTTATCAAGGCCCGTACAGTCGATTTCCATCAACGGCCATCGAACTGCACTTACAACGACCTTTTTCGAATTTGATTTGGACGTATCTCCAAATCCAACCATTAGATTTCAAATTTCTAACATTCGTTAGAAAGCTCTTTTCGATACGAACCCAACGGTTCCGGTTTTAGGAAAATCCGACGGTCGGATCTCCCGTAATGTCCGTTTGAAATAAATGGTCGAAATTCGCGAACTGCCGCGGCGCGGCGCATTCTATTCAGGCCATTATATTATATATAATATATATAATATATATATTTCGTCGATTCCTATTTAAAACGAATTTTATAAATGGTTTTAAATTCGTTTCCAAAGCAATTTCAACTTCCTTTTCAATTCAAATCAAAATTGAATTCTTCTTTATAAAATCGTTTCAAAATTCATTTCTATTCAATTCAAATTTCAATTCAATTTGAATTCATTTCAATTCGTTTTCAATTTTCATTTCGAAATCGTTTTATATTCAATTCATTTCGAAATCGTTTTCAATTCAATTCATTTCGAAATCGTTTTCAATTCAATTCATTTCGAAATCGTTTTATATTCAATTCATTTCGAAATCGTTTTCAATTCAATTCATTTCGAAATCGTTTTCAATTCAATTCATTTCGAAATCGTTTTCAATTCAATTCATTACGAAATCGTTTTCAATTCAATTCATTTCGAAATCGTTTTATATTCAATTCATTTCGAAATCATTTTATATTCAATTCATTTCGAAATCGTTTTATATTCAATTCATTTCGAAATCGTTTTATATTCAATTCATTTCGAAATCGTTTTATATTCAATTCATTTCGAAATCGTTTTATATTCAATTCATTTCGAAATCGTTAAAATCGATATAAATATCGTTCACGTCAAAATGGCGTCAAACTAATCAACACGGCTTCATAAATTTCTATTTTCAAATATTCTATTTCAAATATTTCTTTTTCAAAATAGTTGTTATTATCAAAATATTTCGTTCAACGCATGACCAATCTCAATGGATGAGTACTGTCAACACATGAACCTTTATTTTATAATTATAAACATGTAAATTTTATTATTAAAATATTTCGTTCAACACATGACCAGTCTCAATGGATGAGTACTGTCAACACATGAACCTTTATTTTATAATATTCTTTATTTTCTAAATTGGAATGAGGCCCAATCAATTACCATATAAAGTTAATTATATGGATTTTCACACAACACATGTATATCATAGCATTGAAAAATAATCAGCCATCAACCAAAGTGCACTACACTGTATAAGCATCAAATATAGATATCTAACGCTTAAAACAGCCTGTCAATCAACCGATCGACATATTTAATCAATCAGGATGAGTAAACTTCAAATTTCATCCTAACACCCGTGTGGGGTTTCAAACAATCAAACACACATATTTTATTTGTGCTGTTGGGCGATGTGTAAAATTTATCATCCCAATCAATGTCCTTCAAATAGGTGTACATAAACAAACCGTTCGGTTTGTAAATGATTATTTTATTTTATTCACTTCACGTTAAAAATTATATTTTTAACGATAAAACATTTTATTACAACCTATGAATTTCTATTCAATTCATTTATTCAATAAAATGATATTTTTATTTTTCTAACTTATTTTAGAAAATTTCGGCGGCATAACGGCACGATACTAGAAACGGGACGAGGCCTAGCCTTATCCCCGGTCTAGTGAAGGCCCACGCCATTCACACATCAATCAAATCAATTCGTTATGCAAACCACAAAATTTGGAGTAAGAGTCTAACCTAGCCTTACTCCTTCGCCTTATAACGGCGCACGTCTAATCCTAACCAATTTATCGATTCGATTTTTCACACCAATATCGCAATCAATCACTAAACAGCCAAACAAACAAGTCCATGGTCTGTGGACGATTGTGTCGGGTGCTACTAAGCACCGTCTGCATCCTAGTATATATATAACTAGAAAAATTAAATTGAAAGGTGAGAAATTCTCACCTATAGCTATCCAATCATCTTGACTCTTCTTTTGCAGAATTCTTCGTCGCTCTCGCCTTTTGTCGCTTTCGCCCGTAGCCACTACATATATAAAAATCGAATTTTTACTTCGCTATTCAATATATAAAAATCGAATTTTTATTTCAAAGTTCAATATATAAAAATCGAATTTTTATTTCAAAGATTCAATATATAAAAATCGAATTTTTATTTCAAAGTTCTATATATAAAAATCGAATTTTTATTTCAAAGTTCAATATATAAAAATCGAATTTTTATTTCAAAGATTCAATATATAAAAATCGAATTTTTATTTCAAAGTTCAATATATAAAAATCGAATTTTTATTTCAAAGATTCAATATATAAAAATCGAATTTTTATTTCAAAGATTCAATATATAAAAATCGAATTTTTATTTCAAAGTTCAATATATAAAAATCGAATTTTTATTTCAAAGATTCAATATATAAAAATCGAATTTTTATTTCAAAGTTCAATATATCAAAATCGAATTTTTATTTCAAAGATTCAATATATAAAAATCGAATTTTTATTTCAAAGATTCAATATATAAAAATCGAATTTTTATTTCAAAGTTCAATATATAAAAATCGAATTTTTATTTCAAAGATTCAATATATAAAAATCGAATTTTTATTTCAAAGATTAAATCTTTTCTTTTACTTTTCAAAATTCAATCTTTTACTTTTCTTAAAATCAGTTTTTTCCTATTTAAACAAAAATCAGTTTTTTTTCCTATTAAACAAAAATCAGTTTTTTTTCCTTAAAACAAATCAGTTTTTATTTTTCTTAAAATCGAAATTAGTTTAACGAATTAAAATAAAAATAAAATACGATAAAATACTTACTGTGAATATGGGAGGAGGCTGTCGTGCGTTCTACAGGGAGGAGGGGATGGCCTTTTCCGTCGCAGGAGGTCGGTCTGGCGGTGGGATGGAGGGTGACTGCGCTTGTCGCTGAGGGGGGGGGGGGTGGCGAGGTGGTTTAGGGCAAAAAGGGGAGGCTCGATGTCGCAGGCGAGGGCAGAGGCTCGGGGGTGCCAGAGTTCGTGACTGGGGAAAAGGGGAGGGCTCGAGGCTGAGCTGCGGTCGGAGATCGATGGCGGCGGGGTCCCCCGAGGGTGGTGGCGACCAGTGGAAGGCGGCGGCTTCGATTCTCTTTTTTTTTTATACTGAGTCGATTTCTGTTTTCAACGAGGCAAGGGGGGGGGGCAGAGGCAATAAAAGGGGGAGAGGGTTTTAAAATTTTATTTAATTATTATTTTTCTAAAATGTTGACTTTTTCCATACGACCTCTAAACGAGGCCCACCGCCTGTCGCCCATAGCGTATTACCCCCCATTCCGAACACAATGGGATATGTTCCGCTAGCTGATTCGACTGTTTCGATCAGTTTCCATTTAAATTAAAGTTTAAATCTATATATTCAATTTTAAACATACATTTCAAATTACCGGGGTCACATACGAACTTTAAAAATTCCTGAAAAATATTTTCTAGCTTCGTATTGACGATACGGTCCTAACAAAACTAGTTTCGTCGAATTCTGAGACCGTTGGAAAAATGACCAATTTCCAGTCGATTAAAATCAACTGAAACTGGTCAAACGCGTTTTCCTTTGCCACGCTCACATATTGATTCGAAAAATTATGAAATTTGGAATCTGGCAATAACCCGACATCACGGACCCAACAAAACGGGTTTCGTCGAGATCCGAGGTCATTTGCAAAATGTCCATTTTTAAGGGCCTGAATTCCATAGCGACTATTCAGAATTTTCAACTGGACATATCTTTTGATTCTCGCTACGAAATTTCGATTGGTCGGATTCGTTGGAAAGATATTCACTATTAGATTCCATTATTTTTGGTTTCACTAAAATCCGGATTGTTTTGCACCCGGTACATTCAATTGAAGTTTGAAATCGAATTATCGAACTACCGCGCCATTTTCAATTCCTTTTATAATTATATATAATTATTATATATTCTAACGACGACGCGTATAATATATACGTCGAATTCCATTCCAAACATTTTCTCGCCGCTATTATTTAAAATAATCTATTTTAAATAATCAAAATTCGCTAAAAATCGCCAAAATAAAAATTTTAAACTGGCCCAGATTTTCCGGGTTGTTACATTCTGGGTCTGAACGGAACACAATCCGAAAATTTCCAAATATACTCAGATCTCCTGCCACCCTCGTATCGGGTGTACGGCCCGATCCGAGATGTCAGCAATCGATCCAAATAATCTTGATATTTCCGGTCTTCATTTATCGATTCCAAATCTTGAATTGCTTCATAACGTCGTAATATTACTTGGAATGGTTTTCGGACCTATATCCGATCCCGGACTTTCCAAGTAACAAACGTATCTTAAAACAATAGTTACAAATCACACGGGTTTCCCAATTCAAATCTCCTTTCCAAACATTTCCAATTTACTTTGAATTAAATGTTGGATTAAATTCCCCGGAAACCCATTATCCTTAACCCCTTTCAAATTCAATGTTTGTTTCCAAACTTCATTTTCAAACAACTTAATTAATTCGTCGACATTTGAATAACCAAATCTTTATCTGGATTTTAGATTTCCATTTAAATACCTATGTTTCACATATCAGTTCATATAGAATAAATCGACTTATACTCGATATTGATTCACGAACTCAGGCAACACGATCAGAATCAGGATATGGATATGTTAGTATTTCTGATCGTATTTGTCGGTTCCATGTCGAGTACCAGGCGACCAATTTTATTCAAAACTCATCTCAATTCCATATCATATGGAAAAATCAAGTCCTTTCCATAATGATTCATGTTTGAAGTCTTCAATTCAAATCATTTCAAATAACGTTAAAGCGTTACTGAAAGCGTTGGGAAAATGGTTATTAAATCAAATAACTCCAAATCATTCTAAATTCAAAATTTAAATCATAAATCACTTTCAAATAATATAATATAAATTCATTCTATTCGATTTTCATTGCGGTCGGCGAACGGCATGTATGGCGACCTTTTCAGATTTAAATTTAAACCTAACTTGAAAATCATACGATGGAATTTGAAAATTCCTCTTTTATATGAAACCCATTATTGTTATAAATCCGTCGTTTTCTGTTTCACGTCAATTCGATTTCATATGTTCAAGTTATAACGATTTGAAATTCGAAACCGATATCGTCGAACTGTCTCTTAACAACGAATTCGATTCCGCTATAAAATGTTTTATATGATTTGTTCAATCCATTTCCAAAACAAATTTATTTCATAACTTTAGTTTAAAACCAAATTTATATTTCTCAAAAATCAAGTTTGTCCGAAATCACTTCATATTGCTCAAATCTTCATTTCAAATAAAATATGGATTCTCATGCTTTTCAAAACTTGGTTCATTTCAAATAATCGTTCAAATTTTTGTTCGCATCAAAAATCCATATTAAACCCATATTTGAATCATTTCCAAATTCAATTTCGAAATTTAAATCCCTAAATCATATATGAGAATTTGAAGATTATTTTCAAAACACTTTACTTGAAAATTAACAATTGATATCCAAGAATATATATTACTTGATGCGATAAAATTTAAAATACCAATTTATTCTAAATTTAAATAATTCAAATATAAAAACATATTTATACGCCTGATATCGATAAAATAATTCGTTCAATCTCTTTTCTTTTACTTAAACAATCATTTTAGTATTATCGATAAAAATCGATGCTAAAACTCAGATCATTTTTAAAGGCCAACAAAGCTTAATAATTCATTGAAAATTTTTTTTTTCCAAAATTTATTCATCTTAAATTTGGATTTCAAACAGTTTCAACAAATTTACAAATCTTTATTAAAATGAAAATATTTATTTAACTAAAAGGAGTATTTACAATCGGTCACCCGTAAGATCCGTAACTATGGTGCATGCGACTTCACTCAAACAGAACAAATGCAATATCTTAACTAAACAAACATGCACCATCCATTCATCACAACCACAAAATAAATCAAGTGTGTACGAAGCGTTATTGTCAGTAACGCTCGGTGTTTTACGGTGTTACTACAGCATACATATCCATCGATCAATCAGCGACATACAACCATAACATTTCAAGCATCCACAACCACTGATTTTCCATCAATTATTATAATTATAAATAATTTATAACAAATTATTTCTACCCAAAATGAAATAATTAAAGTGGAGTTCTCACCTGCGTTGCGCTCTGGTTTCACTGACGAACCCGGTATCAACTGCATATCGGTTCACGAACATTATAATTGACAAGCGCGCACCGTTCTTCGCAACGCGTCTTCATGCACCGTACATCGTTTTTTTTGTATTTCTTCTTAATAGAGGCTAAGATGAATGGCACAGTAGCGGAGGATTATTGCAGAAGTGGACGCATGCGGTGAAGGAGGTGTTATTGGCCGCGGAGTTTGCACTGATAGTGGCGCGGGTAGGACCGAGAGCAGGGTAGAAGATGCTTGCGGCTTACAGATGGGTGTATGCGTTTTGGTGAGGCGGAGTGCTGAGGAGCGGTGATTGTAGGAGGGTGATGAGAGAGAAGGCTTGCGGATTTTCGGGTTGAGGTAAGTGGACTGTCAAAGGAAAGGAGGAGAGACTAGAGGCGGTGGAGGTTTGGAGAACCGCGAGTTGCTGATGCGAAAGTGGAAGAGCGAAAATAAAATTAAGAAGGGTGGCTAGGTACAGGCGTGTGGAGTAGAAAGGAGGCCTTCACTTAAGTGCGTGTCCTTTATAATAGGATTTAGGGGTAGATTGGTCTTTAGAGCAAGGGACACACGTACATGCTAAATCACAATTTTTTTTGCATGCACCATACACGTGTATACACGTGTCTCTTTTTATTCATGCATTAAGCCACCTCAACAAATGCAAACAATACATGCGTTGCACCTCTTCATGAACACATCCACCCATATTTTTAAGTCCAAATGTAGTGTATTATTATGTTCCACTTCCAATTTTTGATTTTTAGAGTTATTTACCGCGAGTTGTACTGAAATAAGACCATTATCGTAAACAACAACACGCTCTGATTTGAAAACAGCAATAAAACCGGTCTGATTGATCAATTCTGTAAAGCGTCTAAAGGACCACATTTATACCCAAAATACGTTGAAAAATTATCTGCTTATTTTTCAAAATAAAAATTACAGAAAAATTCTAAAAATTATTTTAAAATTACGCGTACAGAAATCAGATGAATATTTTAAACCGATATTTATCTATAATTTATTTTCAAGTCAAACTACTTTGTAAAAATTAAAAATCCATATAAATCTATATATAAAATTGTTTAAATCTTTATATATTAAATATTTCCTCAAAATAAATCTTCAAATTATAAAATTCATATTATAAAACATTTATATATATATAAATACAAAATATTACTATCTATAAATATAAAACCATTATATAAAATTACAAAAATCATTTTTATACAAAATCTTTAAAATAAGTCTTATACAAAATAAAATAATTTGTTTAAACTAATAAAAAGGGAATTTCAAATATTAAATCCTATTAATTCCAAAATATGTATTCAGAAAATTTCAAAATGTGCTATGGAAATTCATATTCAAATTTAGAAAATTCTGGTTCGTTACATTCTTCCCCCCTTAAGACTTTTCGTCCTCGAAAAGGAAGATAGTAAATTTTAAACTATAAATCAAACTTTTCTATATGATTTGGAACATGTTTTATAACAAACAGATTTAAAATAGTGGGACACGCATATCATAGTAAATCCAAAATATCATGTCATACAGATCTTTCAAGTCAGCATACAAAACGTATCTAACCTCTCCTGAGCACATACTACGCACTTGGGCAGTCAAAATGCAGTCATCAAAGGTGTACCTAGGTATCCGTTACTAGTCCTCAAAACCATACTAGCCAAAACAACTTAGTGCATCTAGGGTCTTAAGACAACATATAAACGCTATATACATACAAGGTCCAGACTCATCGCAACTAATCATCTGTCGACCCATTATCTGGTGGATCGGTCAAGCCAATCTCCTCGGGTTCTTCATCAGCTAACGGCTCTTCATCGTCTGCCATGAAGCCATCATCATCTACTCCCACGATAAATTTATCGTGCTCATTACCCATAAAGCCATCTTCATTAGCCTTGTCCGAGGGCTGGTCTATACTCTCCATTTTCTCACCAATCTCATCATCTCCCATATCTGGAAGTAGGTCATCCTCGAATGTAGGTTATTCAAAATCACCCTCATCGGCTACAACCTTATTATCGTCTACCCCGACATCGTCACCATGTTGGGGTTTCTCCACTCTTTTCTATAACATCGTCAAATCCATCATTTCCCGCTTCTGGGAGTGGGTCGTCCTCAGCTATAACTGCTAGTTATCCCATTTCATGCATCAACATTTCTAAACCGCTCAACAAATACAGGGTCTATAGGCCAATTAATGTCTTCTGGTGCAGCCTGTGCTAGTGTGGCGTTTCCTAACAACTCCTGATTGCTCTGGTCTAGGATCTACTACCCAAAACTCTAATGCATCATTATAAATCTATGAGGGACATTAAATCCAAAGTAGGTTGCTGCCTTATCCCTTACCCTCTAGTCAAAATCACAGGTCCTAGAACATACTCATACATTATTACAGGGTCGTCCTACTGCAGGGTTGGGCCTTATTCCTAACATGACAGGATAATGATCAGGTCTACAGTTCATATTACTGCTAGGGCACTTGGTCCGATCCTAAATCAGGTTGGAATTTGATGAAATCTCAGTTATTATATAGTTACCCCAGTTACTAGAAATGATCGAATTCTCGATTACCGCTACTCTTAGGCCGGAATTAAGCAAGATTTACTATCTAAAATTAAAAAATTTAAAGCTTATGGGTCACCCAAAATCTACTCATCACTAATTTAACAAAAACGATTCACATTAAGTGCTTGTACCCAAAATTTCTCCTTTTAAGGTTCTCAAAACTTGCAAAGGGGTTTACCAAAATCAACAAATGGTCAAGGGTCCAAATCGGGTCATCTTAATTCCTACCAAATCAACAGAAATCATTTTTACACAAGGAGTTAGTGAAATTTACTTAAGTCTCAGTGTATTCCCACATTTTCTTAATTATTATTGTAAGAATTTTATACTCAAGTTATTCATCCAATTTTCTAGATTCATAAATATTCCCTACTCGTCCTGGTTTATTTGCGAATTGCATTTATATTCTTCATTTAAGAAAATATAACCTATATTTCATTCCTATTTCAAGTTACTATATCGGCTTTCACTTTAATTCATCAACAATTTCAAACACTTATGAAAATGGTTTCAAGTATTCTCGACGTTTAAATCGGAATCATATGGTCATCCCATTTTCGAAACTCGAGAATAATCACTGACGATGTCCGGATCATCAACAGAATTATCCTCCAGCGACTAGAATGGAATCCTATATCTATCTAGTACATATAAGATTTCGTATACACGTTGATCAGACATATATTAAAAATCCTTACATACTCGATAGTCCAATCATGACGTCGAATAAAACACTCAAAATCCTTATTTCAAATTATATTCCCAATAATCATTGTTTCAAATTGATTTACTTGTTCAAAAATACCTTTTATAGGTTTCAAAAATATACGCTCTCTCGTCATAATATTCCGAGATCTCATTCTAGGGTATTTCAAATCCTATCTCTAATGAGATAATATAACTCTGAGGAGTCCTATTCTTTTGTCCAAATATGTACGTACCCAATAGCTTTGTATAACCAAAGCTCTAATACCAACTGTAACGACCCGCCTTTTTGCCCGACTCTCGCCGGTAATTAAACCGACTCAAATCGTTCATAAAGACGAATTGTTATGGGTACTTACATACATTGAACAAAACAACAGAACTTTTCATTGAATAATTCAATATTACATCAGAGTTACATGAATATCAGAGTTACACGTAAATATACACAGCGGAAGAAATAAAACTCTCAGTGGAATAACATTATCTGATATAGCGGAAGCTCCAACTCTAGCGTGAACTCTAACTCCGGAAGCGTTCTGAATCTTCTCCAACGATCCATAACTGCAAAACTAAACACTAGCTGCCCGTGTGGAAATTTGTGGGCACCCAGAGTTTAGGAAGGAACAATAAACTCCAAGTCAGTCGTGGGACTGGTGTGAGAACTCAAAAACAGTTATCATTTAGGTTTCATTTTAAAGTTGGGTAATTCAACGGACCACGCCGCTAATGCGGAACGGGTTTTACTCCATATGAATTCTCGTGCATAGAAATACGCTATGACTTTCGAAAAATGAAGCTATCATAAGCTCGTCCCACATCACACAATGCAAGCGCACACCAGATGGGTGAGTTTTGTCTTATGATAACCAAACATGATTTCATACGTGAAAATCCTCTTTGATATTATCATATAGTGTGGAAAACAAATTCGCACTTAAATGTATTAATCCTAGACGGCATGAGTGTTCCATACCACTATGTCGCCATATATAAATAAAATCAAAATCGCAAGGCTCGTATTGGGATTTGGATTTCCAACTTGATGATTCCTGGCACGAAAGATCAATCAGGGATACAAACGAAGTGCCTCAACGGCTTATTCGACCATACGCGGACACCGAATACACATCGTCAGGGCAGATCAACGGTTTTCGACCAGACACGGCCCCCCGAACATACCCCATCCCCAGTTCACAAGTGGTTCCCACTGCTGCAGCGCTCATCAAATCATATATATATATATACAAACCAAACCGCCAGTTTCTCATCATCCGGTGTGTGAGGTTTGTCGATGTCACGTCATACACAAAGCTACGCTTCGATAAGCCATGCTTTGATCATCATTAGCTCATATCATACTTGGGTATGCCACATTGTCAATATCTCCACATATCACTGATTCGAATTAATACATATTCTCTAAGAACGTAACTTAGAGACGGAGATATTCAATTGCCACAAATCATATGTATATTCACACGGATCAGTGCTACGTGGTCAATTACAAATGTCAGACACACCATCCATACAAGTCTGTTCTGGGTCTGAATGGAACACAATCCGAAAATTTCCAAATATACTCAGATCTCCTGCCACCCTCGTATCGAGTGTACGGCCCGATCCGAGATGTCAGCAATCGATCCAAATAATCTGGATATTTCCGGTCTTCATTTATCGATTCCAAATCTTGAATTGCTTCATAACGTCGTAATATTACTTGGAATGGTTTTCGGACCTATATCCGATCCCGGACTTTCCAAGTAACAAACGTATCTTAAAACAATAGTTAAAAATCACACGGGTTTCCCAATTCAAATCTCCTTTCCAAACATTTCAAATTTACTTTGAATTAAATGTTGGATTAAATTCCCCGGAAACCCATTATCCTTAACCCCTTTCAAATTCAATGTTTGTTTCCAAACTTCATTTTCAAACAACTTAATTAATTCGTCGACATTTGAATAACCAAATCTTTATCTGGATTTTAGATTTCCATTTAAATACCTATGTTTCACATATCAGTTCATATAGAATAAATCGACTTATACTCGATATTGATTCACGAACTCAGGCAACACGATCAGAATCAGGATATGGATATGTTAGTATTTCTGATCGTATTTGTCTGTTCCATGTCGTGTATCAGGCGACCAATTTTATTCAAAACTCATCTCAATTCCATATCATATGGAAAAATCAAGTCCTTTCCATAATGATTCATGTTTGAAGTCTTCAATTCAAATCATTTCAAATAACGTTAAAGCGTTACTGAAAGCGTTGGGAAAATGGTTATTAAATCAAATAACTCCAAATCATTCTAAATTCAAAATTTAAATCATAAATCACTTTCAAATAATATAATATAAATTCATTCTATTCGATTTTCATTGCGGTCGGCGAACGGCATGTATGGCGACCTTTTCAGATTTAAATTTAAACCTAACTTGAAAATCATACGACGGAATTTGAAAATTCCTCTTTTATATGAAACCCATTATTGTTATAAATCCGTCGTTTTCTGTTTCACGTCAATTCGATTTCATATGTTCAAGTTATAACGATTTGAAATTCGAAACCGATATCGTCGAACTGTCTCTTAACAACGAATTCGATTCCGCTATAAAATGTTTTATATGATTTGTTCAATCCATTTCCAAAACAAATTTATTTCATAACTTTAGTTTAAAACCAAATTTATATTTCTCAAAAATCAAGTTTGTCCGAAATCACTTCATATTGCTCAAATCTTCATTTCAAATAAAATATGGATTCTCATGCTTTTCAAAACTTGGTTCATTTCAAATAATCGTTCAAATTTTTGTTCGCATCAAAAATCCATATTAAACCCATATTTGAATCATTTCCAAATTCAATTTCGAAATTTAAATCCCTAAATCATATATGAGAATTTGAAGATTATTTTCAAAACACTTTACTTGAAAATTAACAATTGATATCCAAGAATATATATTACTTGATGCGATAAAATTTAAAATACCAATTTATTCTAAATTTAAATAATTCAAATATAAAAACATATTTATACGCCTGATATCGATAAAATAATTCGTTCAATCTCTTTTCTTTTACTTAAACAATCATTTTAGTATTATCGATAAAAATCGATGCTAAAACTCAGATCATTTTTAAAGGCCAACAAAGCTTAATAATTCATTGAAATTTTTTTTTTCCAAAATTTATTCATCTTAAATTTGGATTTCAAACAGTTTCAACAAATTTACAAATCTTTATTAAAATGAAAATATTTATTTAACTAAAAGGAGTATTTACAATCGGTCACCCGTAAGATCCGTAACTATGGTGCATGCGACTTCACTCAAACAGAACAAATGCAATATCTTAACTAAACAAACATGCACCATCCATTCATCACAACCACAAAATAAATCAAGTGTGTACGAAGCATTATTGTCAGTAACGCTCGGTGTTTTATGGTGTTACTACAGCATACATATCCATCGATCAATCAGCGACATACAACCATAACATTTCAAGCATCCACAACCACTGATTTTCCATCAATTATTATAATTATAAATAATTTATAACAAATTATTTCTACCCAAAATGAAATAATTAAAGTGGAGTTCTCACCTGCGTTGCGCTCTGGTTTCACTGACGAACCCGGTATCAACTGCATATCGGTTCACGAACATTATAATTGACAAGCGCGCACCGTTCTTCGCAACGCGTCTTCATGCACCGTACATCGTTTTTTTGTATTCCTTCTTAATAGATGCTAAGATGAATGGCACAGTAGCGGAGGATTATTGCAGAAGTGGACGCATGCGGTGAAGGAGGTGTTATTGGCCGCGGAGTTTGCACTGATAGTGGCGCGGGTAGGACCGAGAGCAGGGTAGAATATGCTTGCGGCTTACAGATGGGTGTATGCGTTTTGGTGAGGCGGAGTGCTGAGGAGCGGTGATTGTAGGAGGGTGATGAGAGAGAAGGCTTGCGGATTTTCGGGTTGAGGTAAGTGGACTGTCAAAGGAAAGGAGGAGAGACTAGAGGCGGTGGAGGTTTGGAGAACCGCGAGTTGCTGATGCGAAAGTGGAAGAGCGAAAATAAAATGAAGAAGGGTGGCTAGGTACAGGCGTGTGGAGTAGAAAGGAGGCCTTCACTTAAGTGCGTGTCCTTTATAATAGGATTTAGGGGTAGATTGGTCTTTAGAGCAAGGGACACACGTACATGCTAAATCACAATTTTTTTTGCATGCACCATACACGTGTATACACGTGTCTCTTTTTATTCATGCATTAAGCCACCTTAACAAATGCAAACAATACATGCGTTGCACCTCTTCATGAACACATCCACCCATATTTTTAAGTCCAAATGTAGTGTATTATTATGTTCCACTTCCAATTTTTGATTTTTAGAGTTATTTACCGCGAGTTGTACTGAAATAAGACCATTATCGTAAACAACAACACGCTCTGATTTGAAAACAGCAATAAAACCGGTCTGATTGATCAATTCTGTAAAGCGTCTAAAGGACCACATTTATACCCAAAATACGTTGAAAAATTATCTGCTTATTTTTCAAAATAAAAATTACAGAAAAATTCTAAAAATTATTTTAAAATTACGCGTACAGAAATCAGATGAATATTTTAAACGGATATTTATCTATAATTTATTTTCAAGTCAAACTACTTTGTAAAAATTAAAAATCCATATAAATCTATATATAAAATTGTTTAAATCTTTATATATTAAATATTTCCTCAAAATAAATCTTCAAATTATAAAATTCATATTATAAAACATTTATATATATAAATACAAAATATTACTATCTATAAATATAAAACCATTATGTAAAATTACAAAAATCATTTTTATACAAAATCTTTAAAATAAGTCTTATACAAAATAAAATAATTTATTTAAACTAATAAAAAGGGAATTTCAAATATTAAATCCTATTAATTCCAAAATATGTATTCATAAAATTTCAAAATGTGCTATGGAAATTCATATTTAAATTTAGAAAATTCTGGTTCGTTACAACTCTATTTCAATAAAAATGATTAAAAATGATTCTTTCATTTTTGTTGACAATTCTATTTCAACAAAATGATTAAAAATGGTTCTATCATTTTTGTTGACAACTCTATTTCAACAAAAATGATTAAAAATAATTCTTTCATTTTTATTGACAATTCTATTTCAACAAAATGATTAAAAATTATTCTTTCATTTTTGTTGACAATTCTATTTCAACAAAAATGATTAAAAATGATTCTTTCATTTTTATTGACAATTCTATTTCAACAAAATGATTAAAAATGATTATTTCATTTTTGTTGACAATTCTATTTCAACAAAAATGATTAAAATTGATTCTTTCATTTTTGTTGACAACTCTATTTCAACAAAAATGATTCTTTCATTTTTGTTGACAATTCTATTTCAACAAAATGATTAAAAATGATTCTTTCATTTTTGTTGACAATTATATTTCAACAAAATGATTAAAAATGAATTCTGTTTTAACATAATGAATAAAAATGACAACTTCATTTTGTTAACAATTCTATTTTAACAAATTAAATAAAAATGATAACTTAATTTTATAATAATCTAATTCAACAAAATTGACAATTTTGTTTTAACAAAATGTTAATTTTGTTTTGACACAAATCTATTTAACAAAAATGTTATTTTTTTCTAAACACAAATCTATTTAACAAAAATATTATTTTTGTCTTACAAAACATGTTCTAACTAAATGGCATTTTTTTTAACTTCACAAGACATTTTCCGCTAATATGTAAATGACAATGTTTTTAATAAACAAAACATGTATTAATAAATGATCATTTTTTCTTTTTCACTAACATGTAAAAGTTTACATTAACAAAATCTCTTTATTGAATCCTACGTACCATAAAAATATAATTTTTATTGTCTAATCTTTTTATTGACTTAAACATACAAAAAAATGTAATTTTTTATATTGTAAGAACATTTCCCTTTTAAACTTGATTCTTTTTAATGAATCAACAATAAATAAAAATGTAATTTTTACTGTCTACTTTTTTTTAATGGTTGAAAATTACAATAGAAATGTAATTCTTATTGTCTAAACATTTTAATGATCTAATATTACAATAAAAATGTAATCCTTATTATCTAAACATTTTAATGATCTGATATTACAATAAAAAATGTAATTCTTATTATCTACACATTTTAATGATCTAATATTACAATAAAAATGTAATTCTTATTGTCTACACATTTTAATGATCTAATATTGTAATCCTTATTGTCTACACATTTTAATGATCTAATATCACAATAAAAATGTAATCCTTATTGTCTACACATTTTAATGATCTAATATCACAATAAAAAAGTAATCCTTATTGTCTACACATTTTAATGATCTAATATCACAATAAAAATGCAATCCTTATTGTCTACACATTTTAATGATCTAATATCACAATAAAAATTCAATCCTTATCGTCTACACATTATAATGATCTTTTTTTTTGAAAATTGGTTCTGTTTATTGCTAAACCAATTAAACCTACTTTACAAGCCTCGTTAAAACCTTGCAATCCCCCAAGTTTGTACCTTACAAGGAAAAAGAGTACGCATAAAGTAGGAAATACAGAGATAAAGCTAAACAAACATACTCGAAAGCAAATACAACAAAATAAAAACAGAAAAATACAGAAGTCCATCGACCCATCCCATAATGAGCCCAAAGAAAACCAACCGCCTCAAACTTATTCAAACTCCATCACTTTAGCCTGTATCATTTAGCTCGATACCCCACCTTTCTAATAGCTGTTCATTCCTCGAACTCCGTGCAGTCTTCGATCTATTATTTCGAACTAGATCTACAATTTCCTTTTCAATTCTTAGTAACAAAATTGAAGCAAGCGATCTTTTGTTCCAAAAAATCCACATGTTTCTCTCTCTCCAAAGGAAGTAAATTGCAGTGGTCAAAGCTCCAAAAGCTATGTCTCTGAGTTGATCCATGTTAGAAAACCTTGAAAAGAGGAACCTAGCTTCCTCTTTAACAACACCAAGAAGATCCAGTGGTAAATCCAGCTTTCCTTTCAAAGATTTCCAAATGAAAGCGGAAAAATCACACTGAAATAGTAGATGAGGAATTGATTCTGGATGATTGTCGCGTAAGGGACACATGATGTTCTCCACAGTACTGAAACGAAGCAGACGATCCTTTGTATTTAATTGACCCATTATTGCATGGTAAGAAATAAATGACATTCTTCTACTATTTTTCTTATGCCAAACTACTGAGAATAAAGTATCAGATGTATCCCTCAAACTTATGTATTCCCGTGTGTAACGACCCTCAAATCCATACTATCTGAGCTGGCTAATACAACACACGTCCAACTCAAATAATACAGAAATAGGAGTCATTAGGGTTAAAGAAAATAGAAAAGATAGAAATGAATAGAAATAGCAATACAGAACCTCACAGCGGAATGAATAAAATATATTATATAACATAAGCTTTGAAATACAAAATTTTATATCATATATACATACTATCATTAGAATACAATACATCGTTTGGTACAGCGGAAATAACTCTAAATAACTAACATTGAAGCCTCCTGCTTCAAGCTCCTCTAAGTGTATCTGTAAAGCCTGAAACACTTGACTGCTCGTACAAATTTGGGCACCCAAGAGTTTAGGAAAAACAACAAAATAAACTCTGGGCCAGTCATGGGACTGGTGTGAGTAAACTCCAACCATATTGTTCAACTTTGAAAAACCTTTTAAAAGAAAAAGATAATAGTAAGACCAGCCCACACATAAACACAGACGGTTTTTACCTTACTATAACCCAAAACATTTTTAATATCAAAATCCAGTGATATTATAATAATGTCTAATCAAATAGATAACCAAATAGTAGAACGCTTGCATCTCACGCTCTACATATATAGTATGAAATCAAAAACCGCAGGGCGCTTATTGGAGATTGGATTCCAACTATGACAAGGTATGGGACCACCTGTCGATAGTGTATCTCTAGAGGGGAACACACTGGGTTCAATAAGAATGTAACAACCCGTATTTTCAATAACCTATTATAACATAAATCAAGGCAGAATTTAATTCTAAAATCTGAATCAAGGGAAACGGGCTATGCCATTGCGTTCGTCTCGGAAAAATACGCGAAATAGAGTCCGAGTTTTCGAAAATCGGAGTCCGTATGACCCAGTTAAGGCCCATTGAAGTTTTCAGAAATTTCCATATTAAAAACATATTTGAATTTCAAGTTCAAAGTGGGAAATTAGGGCAAACTGGCGCAGGCGGGAAAATTCCCGCCAGGACCCCCATGTCGACAGGCATGTCGACAGGGTCCCCAGGGTGTCGACAGCCCTGTCGACACAGGGTGGCCGGGCAGTTTTGCCTGGCGCACCATTTTGGGTTTGGTCTGGTCTTGTGGCTTGGTTCTAGAGAATTCCGAAATCTGATGGACCTAATTCAACTAGGGTTTAATCCTATGGTCTAAATCACTAGCCTAATCTATAAATAAGACCCTAACCTACCCTAAATCACTCATTATTCATTCTAGCAACTAAACTATGTCAAAATCAAACCTCTCATGGCCTCCACTCTCTTCATACAATTCCTAAACAAATTCCTAAGAGATTTCCATGCATACAAGTGTATTTAGGCTTGTATGATCCTCCTTAACTTGCATTAAAGTCTTGTTTCTCTATTGTCATCATAAAGGAGGAGTCTTGATCAAGTTTGCTTGCATTTTGGGGTTTTATTTTGTTGCATAAGGGGTTTCTTACATTTTCTATACTCATTTGAGTCCGCATAAGTATTGTAAGCCCTCTTACCTTCATTTTAGAAACTCTAAAGTTAATATGTGATGAAAGTTGGGATTTATGCATGTTTAATAAGTTATGCATGTTTATGCAAGTTCACTATGCCATGATTTGCAAGTTTAACGAGTTATGCATGTTTATGCAAGTTCACTATGCCATGATTTGCAAGTTTATTGAGTTATGCATGTTTATGCAAGTTCACTATGCCATGATTTGCAAGTTTAACGAGTTATGCATGTTTATGCAAGTTCACTATGCCATGATTTGCAAGTTTATTGAGTTATGCATGTTTATGCAAGTTCACTATGCCATGATTTGCAAGTTTAACGAGTTATGCATGTTTATGCAAATTCACTATGCCATGATTTGCAAGTTTATTGAGTTATGCATGTTTATGCAAGTTCACTATGCCATGATTTGCAAGTTTAACGAGTTATGCATGTTTATGCAAGTTCACTATGCCATGATTTGCAAGTTTATTGAGTTATGCATGTTTATGCAAGTTCACTATGCCATGATTTGCAAGTTTATTGGGTTATGCATGTTTATGCAAGTTCACCATGCCATGTTATGCATGTTTAATAAGTTATGCATGCTTATGCAAGTTCACAATGACATGTTATGCATGTTTGACAAGTTATGCATGTTTATGCAAGTTCCATATGCTATGTTAGGCAAGTTTAACATGTTATGCATGTTTATGGTAATATGCAAGTTCACTATGCTAAGTTATGCAAGTCTAACATGTTATGCATGTTTGTTGTGATATGCAAGTTCATCATGTATGTTATGCCAAGTTCCCTCTTCCTATCCTTTATGTGTTATTACGAATATGTAAGCGATAGAATGACGTTGGGGGGTTTGGGTAAACTTAAAATACATGAAAATATAAGATTGGGAATTTACCTATTAAGTTAGGTCTACCCCTTGGGAATTTACCTATTAAGTTAGGTCTACCCAAGTATTTGTTGACTTGTAACTATGTTTTGAAATAAAGTGGACATGACACTTAGAAAACATAAGTGTGGCCAACTCGAGGTTGGGTTGAGTTTGTAGCGTAATTCTACCCGGAACCTACCGGCTTAACTAGTGGCTACAAACAATAAGACCCAATGTGAGAAGTTGGTCATGTGGTGCCAAGACCCGAGGTTAGACCAAGTTGTGGTGTAAATCTACCCGAAACCCACCGGCTTAACTAGGTAACCACAACAAAGTCTAATGTGAGAGGTTAAGGTGCATTAAACTAATTAATGCCTCATGATTAGGGTTAAGTCAGGGTCCACTAATACTTAACCAATTTGGGGATTCGAGGGATTGAAATGGGTTTAAGTTGTGAACTGTCGGTTACACTTAACCAATTTAATCCATTTGGGAGTTTGAGGGATTGAAATGGGGTTAAGTTGTGAACTGTCGGTTACACTTAACCAATTTAATCCATGATTAGTGAAGGGTTAAATCACACTTAACCCTCTTAGGAAACCCTAGCAACGTGGTCTGTTCCACCAGTAATCCCAGTTTGGTATCATCACAACCCTAGAGGCTGGGCTAGGGCGGGGCACGATTACTGGACTGATGTAAGCGACCAAAGCGACGGCTGAGTGGTACAGCGGTGCGGGTCCAGGCGGGCTACGGACGTGCACGTAATCCGGTATTGGACAAACTCGAGGCACGGGTACCAGTAGGCTTAGACTGTGCATTATTGCTTCAGTGTCTGGGGTTGACACCCGAGGGCTTGACACACCCGAAGGTGGACCCAGCACAGTCTGACTACATCCACATGTGGGCCGTATGGACACCAACACTTGACGTGTTAGGCTTATAGGGGGCCGATCGACTAGACCATTTGGTTGGACCTTATATTAAGGTCACTTCATGTTATTGGGTCAAAGCTTGGGCCAAGGGATTAATACATGTTATGTTGGTTTGCTAGTACACCGTGGTGCAGAACTTAACCTTGTTTATGCGATGACACCTCTATCTATCTTGTAGTTAATTTATCATGCCAGTATGTTGTTATCTATGATCATCTCAGTTTCCATCATGTTGTTAACCTTATTAGTTTATAGACTGATCGTAGCAGGGCTTACTCAGTCTTTTTGACTGACCTGTTTTCTTTCGCCTCTTTTCTTCCGTTTCCCCCCCCCCCCAAGGTTCTCAGGGAGGGAATACAGGAGCCTAGCTTGGATCTTAGCTGCTTTCTTGGATAGCTCATGTATGCTTTGGACTTGAGCTCGCTATGGTTTTTCCACTTTGGGGATAGCTACTTTTATGTTTTCCTTTTCAGTTTCAGATGATGTTATTTTATGTACTAGACTTGTTTATTTGGGAAATTGACATTATGATGTAGCAGACTTGTTTTTGAAATGGTTTAAAATTCTTCCGCTGTTTTATCTATCTACTTACTCTGTTTATTTACATATATATATGTCATGTCCTGCCTTGTTATATCATTATGCATGTTTACCTTGTTTTAAAACGCCCCACCAAAGTCAGAGTTGCTTGCAAGAGCCACCCTGGCGGAGGTGGGGTGTTACATTTGGTATCAGAGCATATGGTTTACGAGAAGGGATAAAAAGGTTTTTTTTTTAAAACTTTTGAAAAACTATTTTCAAAACCAAGTATAAAGTATTTTCCAAAGAAAAGTCTAGTTATTTTTTTTAAAGGCTATTCCCCAAAAGCCATTAGCACTATCCTTTGACCCCTCGTTTGAACTCTTTTCTTTTCGTTTCCAGCATGTCTGATAATCTCATCTTGCCCGAAGGAGTAACAATACCCGATTGGTTTCGTCGGTACTTGGAAGTCACGGCACCGGTCCCGGGTGTCTCTAATGTTGTCTTTCCAGTCAAGGCCGCTGTTCCTCCTCCTCCTTCCGTATCTGATGTTCCTCTTCTCCCTCAGCCTCCACAAGCGGATTTTGCGGAAACTTGTAAGAACTTTAAGATGATGGGTGGCAAGAATTTTAGTGGAACAGAGACTTTTGAAGAGGCAAGGAATTGGTTGAAAGAGACCGAAGATCTTTTAGCCACCTTTGATATAGGTGACCGCATGAAGGTTTTATTAGCAGTATGGTTGCTAAAGGAAGAAGTTGCATGTTGGTGGGTAGTCACCACCGCTACTAGGCCAATTGAGACTTGGGATGACTTTAGAGGAAGGTTTGGACTGAGGTTCTTATCCCTGAAGCAAGGGGACATGACTATTAGGGAATACATAGATAAGTTTAATCAACTGGCTCGGGTCGATTTAGACTTGGTTAATACAGCTCAGAAGAAGGCCCTACACTTTGCTCTAGGATTAAACGAGCCATTACATGGTTTGGCCATGTCTCATATACCCTTGGGGGCGACTTTCGAGAATTTGGTGAATACGGCCCTACTTCAAGAAGAAGATAACAATGACAAGAAAGAGGTCAAGGCGAATGAGTCTCAAGGCAAGAGGGTAAATTCCGGGAAACGAGGCAAGAATAACAACAACCGCAAGGACAAGCCAAGAGAGAATAGGAAATGCAACTTCTGTGGTAAAGTTGGACATATATCCAGGGAATGTAGGAAGAAGAAGAGAAAGCGGGGCGAATGCTTTCATTGTGGTAAGTTTGGACATCTCAGCAAGGATTGCCCGAGGAAACAAGGGCAAGGTCAGACTCAGTGTGCAGGACTATCTGGAGGGCGAGTTCATCCCCTCAACACCGTCCTTCCAACTCATGATAAGGGTAGTGTTTCTGTTGAAAGACTTGTTTACATTTTCTGATTTTCCCTGTTCGTACTTTGTTTGATTCTGGCACATCGCATAGTTTTATTTCATCTGATCTAGTTGAAAGTTTGCACCTAAGTGCTAGTCTAGTTGATGATCCCGTATGTGTTTCAAATCCAATTGGGGGTTCTGCCCGTTTGTCTGTGGTCTGAGTGGATTTGAAAATTTCTATCTTGAGTATAGAATTCTCGTGGGATGTTTATATTCTCGGTTTCAGGGGATATGGGTTGGTTTTGGCATGGAATGGTTGTCCTGTTTTGGAGCCATTCTTGGTTTTTGTGCATAGGGTTGTGAGGCTCATGATCCGCCTCGGTAATACCCTAGAAATTTCTAGTAACCCTATGGGTCCCGTCATGTTATGTTATCTTGAAATCCCTCGACTCGTCTATCGATAGTTTGCAATCTGTGAGGGTGGTCCGAGAATATCCTGATATCTTGGGTGAAGTAAAAGGGGTTACCCTGGACGTGGGATAGATTTCCGCATTATCTGGTTGGTAATACCAAGCCAGTTTCGTGGCCGGTTAGGCGCATGACCTCGCGAGATGAGAGTTAAGAAAGCAAGTCAAGGAGTTGCTTGAGAAGAACTTCCTGAGACGAAGCATTTTTTAGTAGGGTGCTCCAGTAGTATTCGTTAATAATGTGGACCGTTTGCTTCGCTTATGTGTTGATTATCGTGAGAAGAATAGACAACTGTTACCAAGGATCGATGATTTGTTTGATCAGCTTGTGGGAGCATCTGTTTTCTTTTGATCTAGCTACCGGATTCCATCAGCTTAGGATGGTTGAGGATGGAATTGACAAGACTACGTTTAGGACTCTAGATGGATTTTTAGAATGGCTAGTCATGCTATTTGGTTTGACTAATGCACCCGCATATTACGTAAACTTGATGGGTAGGGTGTTTAGGGAGTCCTTGAACAAGTTTGTCGAGGTCGTCGTAGACGATATTTTGATCTCCTTAAAAGAACGAGGAAGAGCATGCTAGACATCTCAAGGAGGTGATGGATATGCTTAGAGCCACCAGTTGAAGGTCAAGTTCTCCAAATGTCACTTTGGAGGAAAGAAGTTGGATTTCTTGGGCATATAGTTCCTAAGTAAGGCTTAGCGGTGGATTCCGCTAAAGTGGTTGCGGTTTAAGACCGGAAAACTCTGAGGAGGGCAATTGAAGTAAGAAGCTTTCTCCGTTTGGCTAGTTAGTTAGCATTCCCTGAGCTTAGGCTTGCTCTTCTGGATCAAGAAGGGGGTTTCACAGGAAGAAGACCCGCAGTTAGTCAAGAACATGGACCAGTTGATTCGAGGCGAGCTGTTAAGTCACCTCGCTAGATATATTATAGATGACAAGGGATGACTAAGGCGCGATGAGAGATTATGTGTTCCTCGAGTGGAAGACTTGGTAAAGAAGGTTCTTGAAGATGCGCATCACTCGAGGAGGTGGCCGAGTTGGTCTCAGGATGCATGTTGTGCCACCAGGTTAAGGCCAAGTCATAGAAGCCCGGCGGGCCATTACCTCCATTGGAGGTTCCGCAAGGGAAGTGTGAAAACATCTCGATAGATTATGTGGATAGATTACCTAGATCAAAGAAAGGGAATACGGGTAGGTGGGTCATAATAGGTAGACTCACGAAGAGTGCTCATTTCAGTCCGGTGAAGAGCAAGAGGACTGCATCATGGTTAGCAACGGTTTACCCTCAAGAAGTTGGCCAGTTTTGGAATAGCCTACAGGAAGCCATGAGTAGGCAACTGAATCTAGGTATGGCCTATCACTCATAGGCGGATGGTTCATTTCGATTAAGCATGAGCTATAGAAAATCACGTTTATAAGAGCGATTGGCAACGTGAATTGGTATTTTAAAGAAAGTTCTGCTGCGTGGAATACTTTATAGTAAGTAGATGAGATCCAGGATTCACGAGTGAATTTTGGAGAGCTTGCATGAAATCTTGAGGTAACAGTTGTGTTTAAGCCAAGTATACAGAAAGAAGAATAAGTGGAAAAGGAAGACGAGAGGCGATAATGAAATGAGTTCCAACTCGAATTTGGGAAATAGGAGTTAGGAAGCCAAGAAATCATGAAGTAAAAGACGGTCAAAGCACAGTGGAGTTAAGCTCAAGGAAACGTGACTAAGAAGAGTGAAGACTAGATACACGCATCATATCTCTTTTTAAGAGTGCATCCTTGATCCTTGTTTTCCAGTGGAGCTTGCTTGCAAGTTATCTTTTGTATATATCCTCTCGGTCCCATTCTCGATCTTATTTCTGTTGTAAACTCCATAAGGGGGTTATGACTCATCGGATAGTACTATATGTCAGAGTTTGAATGGATTTCTTGTAATCCAAAAAGGAGTTTATCTTGCTTATCTTCTAAGATCTCTTTTTAGTATATCACTCTATCCATGTTTATCTAGTTTATCTAGTTTATCGTGTTTATCTTGTCATGAGAACCTTAGGTAGAATCCTTTGGATGAAACATGTGTTTGAGACATGTTATGTTTGATGGTTGCAAGTGGTTGCAAGTGTTTGCAAGTGGTTGCTCGTGGATGCATTATACACAATTAGGCACTAGATCGGCTCGCACACTCCTCATATTGCATATGCATGAGTGTTTATGCTTATTCATGGATGAAAATTGTGTGTTATCACATGGATGTTGCATATGGGTGTATGTTATGTGCACACATATAGATGATATACATTATGTTAGGAATTGCATACATATGGATTCATTTCACCAACATAATTCGCATTGATGATATTTGCATTAGATAAGTACATATACACACACCTCTGCATATGTTCATCCAGCATTTAGAATCTTGTAAGGACAATGATTGCTTGTGGATGATGCTTTGAGTAGATGGATGAGTGGATGGTAGGATACGTTCTTCCTAACTTGAAGATTTCGGGGACGAAATCCTTTAAGGAGGGGAGAATGTAACAACCCGTATTTTCAATAACCTATTATAACATAAATCGAGGCAGAATTTAATTCTAAAATCTGAATCAAGGGAAACGGGCTATGCCATTGCGTTCGTCTCGGAAAAATACGCGAAATAGAGTCCGAGTTTTCGAAAATCGGAGTCCGTATGACCCAGTTAAGGCCCATTGAAGTTTTCAGAAATTTCCATATTAAAAACAGATTTGAATTTCAAGTTCAAAGTGGGAAATTAGGGCAAACTGGCGCAGGCGGGAAAATTCCCGCCAGGACCCCCATGTCGACAGGCATGTCGACAGGGTCCCCAGGGTGTCGACAGCCCTGTCGACAGCCCTGTCGACACAGGGTGGCCGGGCAGTTTTGCCTGGCGCACCATTTTGGGTTTGGTCTGGTCTTGTGGCTTGGTTCTAGAGAATTCCGAAATCTGATGGACCTAATTCAACTAGGGTTTAATCCTATGGTCTAAATCACTAGCCTAATCTATAAATAAGACCCTAACCTACCCTAAATCACTCATTATTCATTCTAGCAACTAAACTATGTCAAAATCAAACCTCTCATGGCCTCCACTCTCTTCATACAATTCCTAAACAAATTCCTAAGAGATTTCCATGCATACAAGTGTATTTAGGCTTGTATGATCCTCCTTAACTTGCATTAAAGTCTTGTTTCTCTATTGTCATCATAAAGGAGGAGTCTTGATCAAGTTTGCTTGCATTTTGGGGTTTTATTTTGTTGCATAAGGGGTTTCTTACATTTGCTATACTCATTTGAGTCCGCATAAGTATAGTAAGCCCTCTTACCTTCATTTTAGAAACTCTAAAGTTAATATGTGATGAAAGTTGGGATTTATGCATGTTTAATAAGTTATGCATGTTTATGCAAGTTCACTATGCCATGATTTGCAAGTTTAACGAGTTATGCATGTTTATGCAAGTTCACTATGCCATGATTTGCAAGTTTATTGAGTTATGCATGTTTATGCAAGTTCACTATGCCATGATTTGCAAGTTTATTGAGTTATGCATGTTTATGCAAGTTCACTATGCCATGATTTGCAAGTTTAACGAGTTATGCATGTTTATGCAAGTTCACTATGCCATGATTTGCAAGTTTATTGAGTTATGCATGTTTATGCAAGTTCACTATGCCATGATTTGCAAGTTTAACGAGTTATGCATGTTTATGCAAGTTCACTATGCCATGATTTGCAAGTTTATTGAGTTATGCATGTTTATGAAAGTTCACTATGCCATGATTTGCAAGTTTAACGAGTTATGCATGTTTATGCAAGTTCACTATGCCATGATTTGCAAGTTTATTGAGTTATGCATGTTTATGCAAGTTCACTATGCCATGATTTGCAAGTTTATTGGGTTATGCATGTTTATGCAAGTTCACCATGCCATGTTATGCATGTTTAATAAGTTGTGCATGCTTATGCAAGTTCACAATGACATGTTATGCATGTTTGACAAGTTATGCATGTTTATGCAAGTTCCATATGCTATGTTAGGCAAGTTTAACATGTTATGCATGTTTATGGTAATATGCAAGTTCACTATGCTAAGTTATGCAAGTCTAACATGTTATGCATGTTTGTTGTGATATGCAAGTTCATCATGTATGTTATGCCAAGTTCCCTCTTCCTATCCTTTATGCGTTATTACGAATATGTAAGCGATAGAATGACGTTGGGGGGTTTGGGTAAACTTAAAATACATGAAAATATAAGATTGGGAATTTACCTATTAAGTTAGGTCTACCCCTTGGGAATTTACCTATTAAGTTAGGTCTACCCAAGTATTTGTTGACTTGTAACTATGTTTTGAAATAAAGTGGACATGACACTTAGAAAATATAAGTGTGGCCAACTCGAGGTTGGGTTGAGTTTGTAGCGTAATTCTACCCGGAACCTACCGGCTTAACTAGTGGCTACAAACAATAAGACCCAATGTGAGAAGTTGGTCATGTGGTGCCAAGACCCGAGGTTAGACCAAGTTGTGGTGTAAATCTACCCGGAACCCACCGGCTTAACTAGGTAACCACAACAAAGTCTAATGTGAGAGGTTAAGGTGCATTAAACTAATTAATGCCTCATGATTAGGGTTAAGTCAGGGTCCACTAATACTTAACCAATTTGGGGATTCGAGGGATTGAAATGGGGTTAAGTTGTGAACTGTCGGTTACACTTAACCAATTTAATCCATTTGGGAGTTTGAGGGATTGAAATGGGGTTAAGTTGTGAACTGTCGGTTACACTTAACCAATTTAATCCATGATTAGTGAAGGGTTAAATCACACTTAACCCTCTTAGGAAACCCTAGCAACGTGGTCTGTTCCAGCAGTAATCCCAGTTTGGTATCATCACAACCCTAGAGGCTGGGCTAGGGCGGGGCACGATTACTGGACTGATGTAAGCGACCAAAGCGACGGCTGAGTGGTACAGCGGTGCGGGTCCAGGCGGGCTACGGACGTGCACGTAATCCGGTATTGGACAAACTCGAGGCACGGGTACCAGTAGGCTTAGACTGTGCATTATTGCTTCAGTGTCTGGGGTTGACACCCGAGGGCTTGATACACCCGAAGGTGGACCCAGCACAGTCTGACTACATCCATATGTGGGCCGTATGGACACCAACACTTGACGTGTTAGGCTTATAGGGAGCCGATCGACTAGACCGTTTGGTTGGACCTTATATTAAGGTCACTTCATGTTATTGGGTCAAAGCTTGGGCCAAGGGATCACTACCTGTTATGTTGGTTTGCTAGTACACCGTGGTGCAGAACTTAACCTTGTTTATGCGATGACACCTCTATCTATCTTGTAGTTAATTTATCATGCCAGTATGTTGTTATCTATGATCATCTCAGTTTCCATCATGTTGTTAACCTTATTAGTTTATAGACTGATCGTAGCAGGGCTTACTCAGTCTTTTTGACTGACCTGTTTTCTTTCGCCTCTTTTCTTCCGTTCCCCCCCCCCAGGTTCTCAGGGAGGGAATACAGGAGCCTAGCTTGGATCTTAGCTGCTTTCTTGGATAGCTCATGTATGCTTTGGACTTGAGCTCGCTATGGTTTTTCCACTTTGGGGATAGCTACTTTTATGTTTTCCTTTTCAGTTTCAGATGATGTTATTTTATGTACTAGACTTGTTTATTTGGGAAATTGACATTATGATGTAGCAGACTTGTTTTTGAAATGGTTTAAAATTCTTCCGCTGTTTTATCTATCTACTTACTCTGTTTATTTACATATATATATATGTCATGTCCTGCCTTGTTATATCATTATGCATGTTTACCTTGTTTTAAAACGCCCCACCAAAGTCAGAGTTGCTTGCAACAGCCACCCTAGCGGAGGTGGGGTGTTACAAAGAATGTCTTGCAACCTGGTCCACACATGACCGACCACTCATTTTGCTTGAGTGTATCGAATGTATATCACCAACGGTTGGGCTCAAACCACCATTTCCCGAAAAGGGACAGCATCGAAATAGATTAAAGAAGCAAATGGAATTTCTCTAGATAGGTGGTTATACACCCTAATGGGAGCGACCCACATAGCCATTGTAACGACCCGTATTTTTCAGCGATATATAATTAATTTATTTAATTATTTAAATAATGATTTAGATATTTAAATGGTCGTTGAATTAAATAACAGTGAATATTTAATTAATATAATAATTAAATAATATATTTAATTGTGAAATAGTCGAAAATAGTGAATTGACAATATAATATGAACTGGACAATTTATAATGTATATAATTCAGTTTAGAGTTGAATTATATTATCGAATATACTATATAAACGACAGTTGAACATATAATTATATTATAATTAAAATCGAGCTCGAAATAGCGCGGCAGTTTGCTATTTGGCGATTCGAACTTTAGTCGAATATACAGAATCCGTTTTAAATCGGATTTCTGTGAAACAAGAAACGTTCGGAGCTGGTGAAGTATATTTTTCTAATGGAAGAGAAAAATCTGGATTTCGTCGTGTGGATTTTGATTTATGTCCAAA
Source organism: Allium sativum (assembly GCA_030737875.1). Taxonomy (NCBI): domain Eukaryota; kingdom Viridiplantae; phylum Streptophyta; class Magnoliopsida; order Asparagales; family Amaryllidaceae; genus Allium; species Allium sativum. The sequence continues at coordinate 19,156,908 of JASFAX010000021.1, forward strand.
TCAAATTTCAGAAAAGTCGCTATGGAATTCCTTTATAAATTATAGCTATTTATTTATATTATAAAAGGATTTTTCAATGTAAATTGAATATCGATTCAACCGGGACTTGAATACCGAGTTATAAATCCAATTGGAGCTGTATGGTATTTTAGTGTGAATATATACGATAATATTTATTTTTAAATATTTAATTTAATTATTTTTAAATATATTTATATATTTAAAAGGGTTATTTAGAGCTTTAAAAATAACCAGTTTTGCAAACTGCCTCCGTTTTCGACGAAACTAATTTTGTTGGATCCGTAATATTAAATTATAGTTAGATTCCAAGTTTCATGATTTTTGGGGTCACTGTGTAGCCGTACGGGTTTTTAATGTAAAAAATAGTCGATATTTTGACAGTTAAAAATACGCTGTGTTAGCAAACGGAGTCGGAATTCGACGAAACCAGTTTCGTTGGGTCCGTAATGTCGAACTATAGTTGCATGCCCATTTTCATGATTTTTGGGTATTATATGTAGTCGTAGGAATTTTTAAAAGACAAATACATATAACGATTGCTTAAAATTGAATATAATAATAAATATAAAATTATTTAAATCTTTCTATAAATATCCCTCAACATTTCCAAACCCTAATCACTTTTTCTTTGGTCAAAAATATAGCGCTGCAACCGCTACTTAAAATACACAGTAAAGTTCATCCTTTGAAAATCAAAATCAAATAAAAGAAATTGTTATAAATTCTAAAATTTATATAGATGGAAGCGTTGATTAAAGAGCTTCAAGTTGGTACTCTTGTTCCTAATTGCGATCAAGGTTTCATAAGGACGTCCCTTTACCTTAAAACTAGGGTTAGGCACTTTGTGTTATGTGTGAATTCGAGTGATTATTTGAGTTTATATTTGGATCGAGGTGATCGAGTTAGGTTTGTTGGCAAAAATTTGGGGTTTTCGGTGATCAATTTGATCGCGCGATGTGTGTTGTGCTTGAACCTGGGTTATTCATCGCATAATAGTTTGGGGGTTCGAGTTCTGCTCGATGGAGAGGAAGGTGTAGAGTTCGGGAAGGGGAACTCATTGGTGAAAAGTTTGTGAATTTTTATGGCAAATTGTAGAAGGAAGATGGATCAAAGAATTTCAAAATAGTGGAGTAGGAGTACTGTAAAATAGCTGAAGCACGACTTGTTGGAAGTAACGTAGAAGAAGGAGGCGGTTGGGCTGATATTTTCTAAATGGGCCAAGTTAAGTGAGGGTGAGGCCCAAATATATAATGATTTAGTTTGATTTTAAATTTTAAATTTGTACATCAACTTGTAAAGTATATAACTTATACGTACGCTATCAGAATTCTGAACGGTCAGATCCATTGGGATCGTAGGGACGGACATTACAACATGGAACCGACTGGAAGTAATTCGGAGCTCGTTACAATTTATAGTAAAATAAATTGTCCGTCTGAGTCAAGTGATGGTTATCGTTATTAAAGATGATCGTCCAATGCGAGTAAAACTCTCCAACTCTAAATAGTTATATTTGTATAACATATTTTTAGAACTAATAATTATCTGTTGATTGTTGTGTGTTAACTGTTTGGTTGAAATGTTGATTGATTGGTTGAAATTATAGATTACGATATATATATATATATATATATATATATATATCGTTAATGAAATATTGATTCTGTTTTGCAGAATATTTCATAGTGAAATGACATTGATGTGAATTATATTGTGTAAGATCTGTGGATGCAGGGAAACAGGTCGGAGGAATCCAACTGGATTCCTCAACATTTATTTTACTGCCTTTCATATATTGTAATATATGATGTGATATATAATCTGTTGTTGATTATGTGTGTTTGAATGATATCGATCACTGTTATCCGGTATTTTAAATACCATAAGAAATTATGGAATGTAGAAAGAGGGGATTTTCAAAGTGTATTTTGAAAATGAATTATTTATATAAAATCAATGGATTTTATATATAAAAGAAAATATTTGTGAAACAAATAGAAAATGGAATATTTGTAAAACATTTACAAATAGATTTGAAAATTAAATAATCGTAAAACATTTATAAATAGATTATAAATGGAAATATTTATTTGTTAAATAAATAGGATAGAAAAGGAAATATTTATTTGTTAAATAAATAGGATATATAAAAGGAAAATATTTGTGAAACAAATAGAAAAGGGAATATTTGTAAAACATTTACAAATAGAATTGAAAATGAAATAATTGTAAAACATTTATAAATAGATTATAAAAGGAAATATTTATTTGTTAAATAAATAGGATTGAAAAGGAAATATTTATTTGTTAAATAAATAGGATTGAAAAGGAAATACTTATTTGTTAAATAAACAAATAGAAAAGGGAATATTTGTAAAACCAATAGAAAATGAAATATTTGTATAAACAAATAGAAAAAGAAGTATTTGTAATCAAATAGTGTTAGTCGAGAAAGAGTTATCGAATAGGGTTATTCGAAAGAAAGAGTTATCGAATATTAGTTATTCGAAAAGAGTTATCGAATATTGGTTATTCGAAAAGGAGATATCGAATATAGTTTGTTCGAAAAGAGTTAACCGATTAGAGTTAATTCATTAAAGTTAATTCATTAGAGTTAATCGATAGGGTTGATCCAATAGAGTAAATCGATTAGAGTTAATCGATTAGAGTTAATCAAATTAGAGTTAATCGAGTTAGAGTTAATTGGATTAGAGTTAGTCGAATTAGAGTTATTCGAATATAGTTTATTCGAAGAAAGAGTTATCAACTAAGGTTATTCGAAGAAGAGAATTAATCGAAAATTTAGTTATTTGGAAGGATTTATCGAATATAGTTTATTCGAATAGAGTAAAAGGAGTTATCAATTATTAGTTATTCGAATAGAGTTAAAAGGATTTATCGAATATAAGTTATTCGAATAGAGTTAAAAGGAGTTATCGAACATTAGTTATTCGAATAGAGTTAAAAGGAGTTATAAAATATTAGTTATTCGAATAGAGTTAAAAGGAGTTATCGAATATTAGTTATTCGAATAGAGTTGAAAGGGGTTATCGAATATTAGTTATTCGAATAGAGTTAAAAGGAGTTATCGAATGTTAGTTATTCGAATAGAGTTAAAAGGAGTTATCGAATATTTGTTATCCGAATAGAGTTAAAAAGTAGTTAATCGAATTTAGTTATTCAAAAGGAGTTAATCGAATTTAGTTATTCGAAGAGAGATAATCGAATATTAGTTATTCGAAGAGAGTTAATCGAATATAAGTTATTCGAAGTGGGATAATCGAATATTAGTTATTCGAAGAGAGATAATCGAATATAAGTTATTCGAAGTGAGTTAATCGAATATTAGTTATTCGAAGAGAGTTAATCATCGAATTCGATTATATCGAATTCGGGAAAGTACTTATACTTTCCGGTATTTAAATCAAGATTTATTTATTTATAAATTAGGTGTTTATTTATTTATTCAAATTAAAGAATAAAAGTTATATTTGAAGTTAGATATTGCGAATGTAGGATTATAACGTTATCGTTATAACCAATGTTTTTATAAAAGAAGTGGATTCGTAAATATAAGCCGTGAGTTTCGCAAGGAAGTTTGTTAAAGATTAAAAGGATGAATTTGATCTATTTCCAGGTTAGAAATGTTGTTCAGTTAAGGTCTGAGAGGTAGCTATACCCCAACTTGATTGAGTTCGTTTTTAACTAAGAAATGGTTGCAGTTTGATGGTGAAATTTGGTTAAGTGAATTTAGTTAATGAGTGTAATGGTTTGAGTGGGCATGACGATGTTTTATTTTAAACATCGGTTAAATCCAATGAAGGAGTTTCGAAGTGTTTTCCAAAGAGGAATCAGAATATTTTCTAATATAAAAAATAAGAAGCGAGAGTAAGTTTGGTAATGTTTTCCAGTGATTAATAACGTATATTTTCTAAAGTAGAAAATAAAAATTTCTGTATATATATATGGGAATAGGAAATGGGTAAATGAATAAATTAATGATAAATTAATTTAAGAGATAAATGATGATTGATGATTTATCGATAGAATTTCCATCTAGAAATAATATCGTTGTTTGTACGCATGTTTTTCTTTGATAGCTAAATCACCGACTATCGAAGTTTTTGACCATTTTTCCATGTCAATACGGAGGCATCGGGATCAGATTCATTATTGAAAAACCACTATATATGGGCGTTAGCGTTGCGATAAAAAATGATGAAGAAAATTGAAGACGGAGTTATGCAAGGGCTGTCCTGTTTACAGAATAGTGCCTTCGGTTTGTCCAGTCCCAGGACGACCTGTATGGAAGAATGTATGACAGAGTATATTTAATAGATCGCGTAAGTTGATCTCTTCAAACGTATATACGTTTGGTGGCGGAGGAATTCGTTTCTCTTAGCTGTATACCCGTTGTATTTTTGGGGAAATCAATTTGTGATTTAGCGGGTATGACAATGTGACATTCAAAGTGAATAAATGTGTGATCTATCAGAGATAAGAGTGGCCTCTAGCCTCACAACCGGGAAATGACAAAAATCGGGCAGGCAGTATGGCTAAGTGGTTGGCTGCCAATTAGGGTGTATTATCACCTATCTAGAGATATTCATTTCATTTTATAATCTATTGTCGATGTTGCCCCATTCGGGAAATGGTTGCTGATCCCAACCGTTGGTATATACATTCGAACCACTCAAGCGAAATGAGTGGTCGGTCATGTGTGGCCGGGTTGCAAGATGTTCTTGTTGAACCCAGTGTATTCCTCTCTAGAGGTACGCTATCGGAATGTGGTTCCATACCTTGTCATAGATGGAAATCCATTATCCAATAAGTGCTCGCGGTTTTGATTGTATACTATGTATGTAGAACGTGAGATGAAAGCGTTTCTGCTAGTTGATTATTTAGTTGTGGTTGATATACATTATTATAATATCAAAAGCGTTTTGATACAAAGTTTACCGTTTCTTTCAAAAGGATTTTCAAAATTAAATCAAATGTTTTGGATTCTAATAAGGGAAAAACCCATTCCGTTATACGGCGTGGTCTTATGAGATATCATTTAATTTCTCAAACTGTTTTAAACTGTTTTACTCACACCAGTCTCATGACTGACCCAGAGTTTATTTTGCTTTGTTTTCCCTAAACTCTTGGGTGCCCAAATTTGTACGGGCAGTCAAGTAGTCAGGATTTACAGATACACTAGATGGATCTTGGAGCAGGAGGCTTCAGGATTATATAGCTATTGTTATTTCTGATGTGTTGTAAGTGTTATACTCTGATAATGTTATTGTATACATATACTGATTTTATTTCTAAGTTATTTACCTATTATATATTGTTCTTTCCGCTATGAGATTCGTGTTTACACTAATGTTGTATGTTCTTCTTCTATTCTAAGTTTCCATCTTTTCTATCCTCACCTTCTGTTTTCTTTCTATTAGTTTTCTGGTTTCCAATGCATTGTGGGTTGGACTTGTGTTATTTGGTCAGCTCAAATTGTACTGGAATTTCGGGACACTACAGCCATGCTGCCTGCCCGATTTTTGTCATTTCCCGATTATGAAGCTTGAGGTTACGTCTATCTTTTATAACATCTGGCCACCATACACTTTGAATGCCATATCGTCAAATCCGTCAAATCACTAGTTAATCTTCCTAAAAATATTTCACTGGAATTTCGGGACACTACAGCCATGCTGCCTGCCCGATTTTTGTCATTTCCCGATTGTGAAGCTTAAGGCTACGTCTATCTTTTAGAACATCTGGCCACCATACACTTTGAATGCCACACCGTCAAATCCGTCAAATCACTTGTTGATCTCCTAAAACTATTACGGGTATAAAAGCTAAGAGAAACGAATTTCTATGCCACCAGACGTAATACCTTGAAAAGATCGTCTCATGTGACATTTAGGAATACTCTGTCAGACATTCGTCCATACAAGTTGTCCTGGGACTGGACAAACATAACAGCTCTTGAATTTCACTCTGTCTTCGATTATCTTCAGCATAATCTAATTTGCAACACCTATGCCTATACCGAGTGGTTTTCGGATATTAAATCCATCCGGTCTCTCTGTATTGACAACGATGGTCAAAAATCTTTGATAGTCGGTGATTTAACTATCAAAGGAAAATAAACATCCATCAAATAATCAAACATTCACTGGCCCTTTCTAATATTTCATAATAAATTCATTTTCTTAGCAAATTCTATATATATCGTTATATCGATTTCTATTATCAAAATTTCTTAAAAATATTCTAACTCCTTAAATGGAAATAGTTCAAACCCCAACTCGCCTCTCTAGGCCCTTTCCATTCAAAAAGAAAATCCAAAGGCCAAGCGACATGCCGATTCGGCGCATAAAACCTCCTATGGAAATTTAAACATGTACCTTTTTGTTGGGCACTTAAATTATAATCTTTAAACTCTCTTCCTACTCTTCATCCGATACCTGTCTATCACATATATGACATCCACAATTATTTAAACTCAATCCAAATCATTTGACCCAATTTGCAAATTTATTCTCCAATTCACCTTCTTACCAAATCCCTTTTTATTTTGAACTTATCATGTTTAAATATAACTTAATTCGCTTGCCAACATGTTGAATTCCATTTCTAACTCGATTTTCATATTCGATTTTCCAATAAATCCACATCCCTTCCCAAACCAAGTTAAGTTTCATTCCAACTTTATTAAATAGTTTCTTTTGAGATTAGTTAACATCATTGGGTAAATAAAAATCTGATTTTTATTTGGAAAACCACATCACTTACTCCACTTGAGTTCGTATTTATTTTATACCTCAAAGCTGGATTTTCTAATTGCAATTTGGATTTTTATTCATTAATAATTCCTTTATTTTATTTAATAAACTGTTATGGTATTAAACAATTATGGCGCTACTTTTTCTTAAATTTTGATTCTGACATAACTCAAAATCTATAAAATGAAATCCAAATTTTTCTCTTTCATTTGAAAACTGTAATAACCTGGAAATCCGAACCAATTTAAAAAATTTATTTTAGCAATTTTAATAAATTTTGGGTAATTAAAATGAATTATTTTAAATAATAACGACTAGAAATTTATTTTGAATAGAATTAGAACATGTATATTTATTTGAATCGACTTTAGAATATAAATATTTATTTTTATTTATAAAAGGAATTGAAAATGGCGCGGTAGTTTGAAATTTCGATTTCAAATTTCAAATGAAGGTACATGATTCAAAATAAACTGGATTTGGAGAAACCAAAAATTTTTGAATCCATTTGAAAATATCTTTCCAACGAATCGGAAAAATTGAAATTTCATATCGGGAATAAAAAGTTACACCCAGTAGAAAATTCAGAATAGTCGCTATGGAAATATAGCCCTTAAAAATGGAAATTTTGCAAATGACCTCCGTTTTCGACAGAACCACTTTTGTTGGATCCGGGATGTGTAATTATTGCTAGATTCCAAAATTCAAATTTTTCGGGATTAGTATGTGAGCGTGGCGAAGTAAAACGTGTTTTGATAGTTTCAGTCAATTTGAATCGACCAGAAAATGGTCATTTTTCAAACGGTCTTCAAATTTGATGAAATTAGTTTTATTAGGGCCGTATCGTCAATAGGAAGCTAGAAATATTTTTTTGGAATTTTTAGAATCAGTACGTGGCCCCGGTAAATTAAAATGTTCATTTGAATTTAAAATATAATGAATATATTTTAAATTTAATGGAAACTGATCGAAACAGTCGAATTTGCTAATGGCACACCATTATGTTTGGAAAGGGAGTAATTAGCTAGGTCGATAGTCATAGGGTTTGATTTAGACTTCGAATTAAAATGGTACTTTTTGAAATAAATAATATATATATATTCACAAACTAGGCCACCCCCCTCACTATCTCCCTCAATCAAAAAACATGCGCCTCCCTTCCAGCTCGATCCACCGCCACTGCCTTAGGCCGTCGTGTTCCCCTCCGGTGAGCCACCCCAGCGCCGCATCCCTGCCGCCCCACTTCCATCAACATCGCCCCTCCTCCCTTCCCCGTCGCAAGCCCAAAACCCTAAAATCCCTCAGTCCCAAATCGAACGGATAAGCTCCAACCCCCACTGCACATCTGACCGCGCCTCCCTGATCCCCCACGCCGGCCACCAGAGCACCACTTCGACCTGCATTCGCTCCCCCTTTCTTCTTTGAAGCACCCAAACGCCCTCCTCCCTCTTTGATTCAACGCAGTAAGTTTTTTCTCTTCCATTTAATCTCTTTGATTTTATTTCTGTTTAAAAGATGAGATATTTAAATTACAAAACATATGATTTTCAGTTTATAAAGATTATATATATATATATTGTATGAAATAATTATATTTTTATATGAAAGGATTATATATTTTTATATGAACATAATTAATATAAAAATATGATTTATATATGAATAGCGTTCATTTTATATATATAAGCGTTGAAATAAAAATGTGTTTTTATTATATATATGTTGAAAGAAAAGATATGATCTTCGAAAAAGAAAAGATATGATTTTTCCTTGAAGAGAACTATGCTTTTTCATTGCAGATAAATATGATTTTTCGTTGTAGAAAACTTTGATTTTTCAATATGGAAAGCTATGATTTTTATAGCAAATAAAATTGTGATTCTGATTTATATGTATAGCAAATAAAAATGTGATTTTTAAAATAAACATCATATTAAAAATACGATTTTTAGCTATAAAGAAAAATATGACCTTTGTTTAGATAAAAATATGATTTTTATTCAAAGAAGTAGCGGTTTGAAAAAAATATGATTTTTATATGGATTACTTGAAAATGATTTGGTTTTTAGAAATGAAAAGATACAATTTTTAACATATGGAAAGATTCGATTTTTATAAAATAAAAAGATTTGATTTTTTATATTTAAAAGGGTATGATTTTTATATTTGAAAAGATAAGATTTTATAATGAAGTAGCGAATATAAAAATATAACTTTTATATATATGACTTTAGAATAAAAATTTAATTTTTATTATATGAACAACAATATAAAAATGTGATTTTTATATATATGTAGCAAATTGAAAATATGATTTTAATATAAACTGTGAAAAACGGATTTCGTTGAAAACACGGTGAAGGACACGACAAGTGGGAAACGAGTAGAATCCAAACCGTTCAGAAATAGAGAATGCGTAGTGGAACCCAAAGGTGAGAACTTCTTACTTTTTATTTTATTTTCTAGTTAAAATATATAATAGGATGCAGACGGTGCTTAGAAGCACCCGACACCCGTTGTCCACAGACCATGGACGACTTGTTTATTTTTTTGATTGTGTTGTGAAATTTATGGTGTGATGTGGAATGGAATAAAATATTTTATAGTTAAAAATATAATTTTTAACGTGTATATGAATAAAATAAATATTTATAAACAAATTGGACGGTTTGTTTATGTACACACATTTGACTGATATTGATTGGGACGATAAATTTTACACATCGCCAAACTGCACAAACAAAATTTGTATTTGATTGATTGAAACTCCACACGGGTATTGGGATGATATATGACATACACTAGTCCCAGTAATTAGTTGTATGTCGAACAATTGATTGACAGGCTGTAGTAAGCGTTAAATATTTATATTTGACGCTTACGCAGTGCAGATAGCACTTTGGATGATGGTTGACTGTGTTTGATTATTGTTGTATACATGTGTATATGAAATCCATATAAATCACATTATATGGTAATTGACTACGTCTGATTCCAGTCTAGAAAGAATGATTATTTTAAAATAATGAATTTTAAAATAATATTCAGTAAAAAAATCAAAATTTGATTTTGATGTCCGATTTGGGATGGACACAAATTGTAACAACCCAGAAATGCGAGCCAATTTAAAATTTTTGTTTTGGCAATTTTACTGAATTTTGAATATTTAAAATGAATTATTTTAAATAATATCGATGAGAAATTTATTTTGAATAGAATTCGAATGTATATATTTATATACGTCGTCGTTAGAATATAAATATTTATTTTAAATTATAAAAGGAATTGAAAATGGCGCGGTAGTTCGATAATTCGATTTCAAATTTCAATTGAACATACCGGGTGCAAAATAAACCGAATTTTAGTGAAACCAAAAGTATTTGAATCTAATTGAGAATATATTTCCAACGAATCCGAGAAATCAAAATTTCATAGCGGGAATCAAAAGATATGCCCGGTTGAAAATTCAGAATAGTCGCTATGGAATTCTGGCCCTTAAAAATGGAAATTTTGCAAACGACCTCAGAATTCGACGAAACCACTTTTGTTGGATCCGGGATGTCAAATTATTGTTGGGTTTCAAATTCCATAATTTTTGAAGTTAATATGTGAGCGTGGCGAAGGAAAATGTGTTTGGTTGATTTCAGTTAAATTGGATCGACCAGAAAATAGCCATTTTTCAAACGGTCTCAGAATTTGACGAAACTAGTTTTGTTAGGACCGTATCGTCAATACGAAGCTAGAAATATTTTTTGGGAATTTTTAGAGTCAGTATGTGGCCCCGGAAAATTAAAATGTGCGTTCAAATTCAATATATAGATTTATATTTTGATTTTGAACGAAAACTGAGCGTAACAGTCGAATTGGGTTACAATACATAACCCATTGGGTCTAGAATGGGGGTAATTCGCTAGTCGCTACATTCGTTGGTTTTGAGTTGGAATTCAGAACGGTTAATTTTACATCGGAGAAATTATTGAATAAAATAATATTTAAATATTTATATAAAAGGCCACACCAATACCCTAGTTTCAGAAACCCTAATTCCATTCACGTTATCTGAGCCACCGCTCCACTTCGATTAACAGACGAAATTAATCGATTTTATTTCCCCAAATCGCAATCCAAATACAAAGAGTTTAACGTTGGTTTATACACGAAAATGGTTAAGCCTTCTCCGATCTACAAATCTATACCGAATTGAAGAATCATCGATGAGTATTTCGTGAGTTCTCTGGCCTAGAAGGGCTGACGTTCGGCCTAGATTTTGATGCACCAGAGGGGTGCGAGTGGGTCCCCGAGCTGGGCGATGGAGGAGACATGTGTGGGGGTTTGAATGGTGTAAGGCGATCATGGTCTTGGACATCGGAGTGTGTGCGTGGATGAACCCTAACTGCGAAGGGCGGGTTCGATTTCAACTGTAATTGAACGAAGAAGAAAATGAATCAATGGGGAAGACAACGTCTATTAAACGTTATTAAAGATTACAAAGGAAATTAATTATATTTAATTATATAATTAAGTAATTAACATTCAAATTATCATAACTCGTTCAAACGAATACATAATTCCATGAAACAAAGTTCTTTGGAATTATGGAGCCGAGCTCTACAACATGGCATTGACCAAAACGGAAATAGAGCAAACTGGAATTCGAGGCAAATTATAATCCAAACAGTTCAGAAATGAAAACTAGTCAATGTGAGAATTCTCTCACTATATTATTTCTATACAGTTATTTATTGTATAACTGCATATATGAACTACTCCCCGTCGTCCACAGACCATGGACGACTTGTTTGATTGTATTCTGTGTGAAAATTGATCGTGTTTTGAAAGTGAAAATATCATATATATTGAAAGTGAAAATATCGTATATATTGAAAGTGAAAATATCGTATATATTGAAAGTGAAAATATCGTATATATTGAAAGTGAAAATATTATATATATGAAATGTGAAAACGATATATATATGAAATGTGAAAAGATATATATATATATATGAAATGAAAACGATATATATATATATATATATACATATATATGAAATGTGAAAATGATTTGATTGTTAAAAATATAATTTTTAACATATATATACACTGTATAAAATTGTCATGTATAGGGAATATTCAATTTTGATTGGAAATTGAATATGAAGTTGAGATCGTTTTGAAAACGAATTTAAAACGATTTATAAAATACGTTTTAAAAAGGAAGTCGACAAAATATATATTATATATATTATATATGTAATATAATAGCCTGAATAGAACGCGCCTTGCTGCGGCAGTTCGTGAATTTTGACCATTGACTTCGAATGGACATTAAGGGAGATCCGACCGTCGGATTCTCCTGAAACCAGAACCGTTAGGTTCATATCGAAAAGAGCTTTCTAACGAATATTAGATATTTGAAATCTAATGGTTGTATTTGGAATTATGTCCAAATCAAATTGGGAAAAGGTCGCTGTAAGTGCAGCTCGACGACAGTTGATGGAAATCGACTGTACGGGCCTTGATAAAATCATTAAAAATATCGATAATTTGTGTAAAGTCATAAGAAATGATTTGTGAAGAATTGGGATGAAAAATTCCACATTTGAAAAGATAAAAATATATTTTTATCGAAACAAACTAGTTATTTACTAAAAAAATAATTCAATGGTTATAAATAAATAAATTGGATTGGATTTGAATTGAAATTATCTTTGGATATTTTCGATATTGGATTCCGTGATTATACAGATATTGTGAAGGGAATTTGGAAGATATCGATATCGTTATTCCCGATATGATATCTGTTGGGTTCAGGATTTGATGTTGAATATAAGTCGGTACTATCTCTATCCAAAACCTTATATTTAATGTCAAATTTGATTGATTGATTGCTTGGATTGTGCTCGACCAGTTTATGAGCAAAATATGCTTTTACATTTAGCATTGGGTTGGGTAGAAATATCTATGTGCTAATACCTTGTGAAACACTACACGATTTGACGATAAGGGGTTTAGCGATGTTGTGTTTATTTCAAATTTAATGAATGATTGTGAAATGATATTTTTCTTAAGTGAAAAGAAATGTATTCCCGATTTTGGACAGGGAATGTTTTATAAAAATGTTTTATAAAACAGAAAGGATTTCGAGGCCCAAAACCCGATGATTTCAAAAATGATTTAGAAATGTATTATATGTTACATTGTGGTTCATCGCATATTCGATTAGTTGCTATTGATGATGTATCTGTTTGGTGGCGGAGAATTTATTCTCTTGCTTAACACCCTTCTTTGAGATGTACGAGCTCAAAGGTTATGTGATTAATAGTGGCTGATCATATGTGTGAATTACTGACGTGAAGTACTATATTTTGAAAGTACTTGTGATTATTATGTTGTGAAATGATTTTCCCTACTACGGGATATGAAATGATTTAGTATGTGGCTAAAGAGTCGGGTGACCCTGAGACTAAAAGTATGGGTGAGAGGTCGGTGTAGCCTGCTCCTGTGTGGGGTAGGTGCATCGTCGGTGTAGACTGCTCCTATGTGGGGTAGGTGCACATTTATATATCGAGTTGCGAGGTGCGTACCCTTTGCCTTGTCGATGGGGAGCACGATATTTGGTTGCATATTTGTTTGTATGCATTGTTATGTTTTGGAATTCATATTTCCAAACGATTTGATTTGAGATCCCGAAATGAAATCTACTTTGATATAGAAAGTTAGATAGGTATTTCAAATGATTTGAAATAAGAAATCAGGAATATAATCCAAAGGAATAATTTCTGTAAATTGAATTGGATTTGGAAAATCTAAGTGTAGTGATTAATCTAAGTGGGTAGATTGGGATACTGCATGTTGATTGATGCATAGTAGATCCATATATCTATATTGATTGTTGTTTATACACTAGCATTCATGGGGGTAAACCCGTTCCGTGTTAGCGGCGTGGTCCCATGATATGCCATATGATTTATATAAGGTTATAAATGTTTAGAGTTTCTCACACTAGTCCTATGACTGACCTGTAGTTTGTTTTTCCCTTGCAAACTCGGGTGCCCTTATTTTCCACACGGGCAGTCGAGTGGTATGTTTTGCAGATATTTATATTGAGCAGGACTCTGGATTGAAGCTTAAAGCTATGTCCAGAGTATTGATGGTCTTCCGCTGTGTTATTTTATTTGTTTCCGCTGTATTATATTACATTTATTGTAAATTAATCTTCTGTTGTATTATATTACATTTATTATAAATTAATCTTCTGTTGTATTATATTTCCATATACTCTGATATATTCTGTACTCTGATGTAACATTATTATGATGTTTATAAAAGTCTTCTGTTATTTGTTCAGACGTGTTGTATGCCCAGAGTTAGCGTATGCGGGATTCGAACGGTCTTGGTCGATTTAGCGATCGATTAGGTCCGGGCGAAATCCGTGTCGTTACAGCTGGTATCAGAGCTTTGGTTAACTCAAATCTTTGGGGTACAACTCGTTAGAACAGAATAGAAGGACTCATCAGAGGTAGGATTAGTAATATCCTATGAAAGAATCCTCATTAGAGATAGAATCAGTAGCATTCTAGAATGAGTGACTCGTTAGAGATGGGGATAGAAATGCCCTAGAATGAGTTGAGTGTAATATGATTATATATAACGTATTTGTGATTATATATATAATCCTGTCTTAGAAAATTTGATTTTTGATTATATAAATTTATATGTTTGAAAATTTAATCAACAAATTGATTGTTGGTTATGTTGTGTGATTATTAGTACAACTAATCAGAATATTGAATTGATAATACCAATAAGAGAGTGTAAGGTGCATTAGCCAAATTGAACCAAATATTGAACTGTATTGAAATTGGTTGAAATTGCATATTTGTACATGTACATATAATGAACAGGTCATAGCAAGGAGGCTAGAGAAGAGGATTAAAATTGTTTGCCCGACAAATAGGTACATGTTTACCATAATTTACTGTTTTGTTTGGGTGATGATGATTTTATGAGCTGATTGGCTAGCCGCTTGGCTTTTTCTTTTTCTTTTTGAGATCAGAGGGCCTGTATGAAAATTTTGGGATTTTCCCGGTGCTCCCGGTGCAAGGGAGGTTATGGCGAAATTTTTCAGAAATTTAGAGTGTTAGCCAAATTTTTGAAAAATTTGAAAAGTTCTTAGGAACTGAAAAGTTGAACAACTTAAGCCGTAAAGAAAATAATGAAAGTTGAGTTGATTAGTTAAACAAATTTTGGCTTCGTTCCTTTTCGAGGACGAAAAGTTTTAAGTGGGGGAGATTCTAACAACCCGGAAATGCAAGCCAATTTAAAAAATTATTTTGGCAATTTTACTGAATTTTGAATATTAAAATGAATTATTTTAAATAATATCGATGAGAAATTTATTCTGAATAGAATTCGAACGTATATATTTATATACGTCGTCGTTAGAATATAAATATTTATTTTAAATCCTTAAAGGAATTGAAAATGGCGCGATAGTTCGATAATTCGATTTCAAATTTCAATTGAACATACCGGGTGCAAAATAAACCGGATTTTAGTGAAATCAAAAATATTTGAATCTAATTGAGAATATCTTTCCAACGAATCCGAGAAATCAAAATTTCATAGCGGGAATCAAAAGATATGCCCGGTTGAAAATTCAGAATAGTCGCTATGGAATTCTGGCCCTTAAAAATGGAAATTTTGCAAACGACCTCAGAATTCGACGAAACCACTTTTATTGGATCCGGGATGTCAAATTATTGTTGGGTTTCAAATTCCATAATTTTTGAAGTTAATATGTGAGCGTGGCGAAGGAAAATGTGTTTGGTTGATTTTAGTTAAATTGGATCGACCAGAAAATAACCATTTTTCAAACGGTCTCAGAATTTGACGGAACTAGTTTTGTTCGGATCGTATCGTCAATACAAAGCTAGAAATATTTTTCGGGAATTTTTAGAGTCAGTATGTGGCCCCGTTAAATTAAAATGTGCGTTCAAATTCAATATATAGATTTATATTTTGATTTTGAACGAAAACTGAGCGTAACAGTCGAATTGGGTTATGATACATATCCCATTGGGTCCGGAATGAGGGTAATTAGCTAGTCGCTACAGTCGTTGGGTTTGAGTTGGAATTCAGAACGGTTAATTTTACATCGGAGAAATTATTGAATAAAATAATATTTATATATTTATATAAAAGGCCACACCAATACCCTAGTTTCAGAAACCCTAATTCCATTCACGTTATCTGAGCCGCCGCTCCACTTCGATTAACAGACAAAATTAATCGATTTTATTTCCCCAAACCGCAATCCAAATACAAAGAGTTTAACGATGGTTTATACACGAAAATGGTTAAGCCTTCTCCGATCTACAAATCTATACCGAATTGAAGAATCATCGATGAGTATTTCGTGAGTTCTCTGGCCTAGAAGGGCTGGCGTTCGGCCTCGATTTTGACACACCAGAGAGGTGCGAGTGGGTCCCCGAGCTGGGCGATGGAGGAGACATGTGCGGGGGTTTGAATTGTGTAAGGCGATCATGGTCTTGGACATCGGAGTGTGTGCATGGATGAACCCTAACTGCGAAGGGCGCGTTCGATTTCAACTGCAGTTGAACGAAGAAGAAAATGAATCAATGGGGAAGACAATGTCTGTTAAACGTTATTAAAGGTTACAAAGGAAATTAATTATATTTAATTATATAATTAAGTAATTAACATTCAAATTATCATAACTCGTTCAAACGAATACAGAATTCCACAAAACAAAGTTCTTTGGAATTGTGGAGCCGAGCTCTACAACATGGCATTGACCAGAACGGAAATAGAGCAAACTGGAATTCGAGGCAAATTATAATCCGAACAGTTCAGAAATGAAAACCAATCAATGTGAGAATTCTCTCACTATATTATTTCTGTACATTTATTTATTGTATAACTGCATATATGAACTACTCCCCGTCGTCCACAGACCATGGACGACTTGTTTGATTGTATTCTGTGTGAAAATTGATCGTGTTTTGAAAGTGAAAATATCATATATATTGAAAGTGAAAATATCATATATATTGAAAGTGAAAATATCGTATATATTGAAAGTGAAAACATCATATATTGAAAGTGAAAATATCGTATATATTGAAAGTGAAAATATTATATATATGAAATGTGAAAATGATATATATATGGAATATGAAAAGATATATATATATATATATATATGAAATGAAAACAAGATATATATGTATATATATGAAATGTGAAAATGATTTTATTGTTAAAAATATAATTTTTAACATATATATACACTGTATAAAATTGTCATGTATAGGGAATATTCAATTTTGATTGGAAATTGAATATGAAGCTGAAATAGTTTTGAAAACAAATTTAAAACGATTTATAAAATACGTTTTAAAAAGGAAGTCGACGAAATATATATTATATATATTATATATATTATATACATATATATAATATAATGGCCTGAATAGAACGCGCCGCGCTATGGCAGTTCGTGAATTTCGACCATTGACTTCAAATGGACATTACGGGAGATCCGACAGTCGGATTCTCCTGAAACCAGAACCGTTGGGTTCGTATCGAAAGAGCTTTCTAACGAATATTAGAGATTTGAAATCTAACGGTTGGATTTGGAATTATGTCCAAATCAAATTGGGAAAAGGTCGCTGTAAGTGCAGTTAGATGACCGTTGATGGAAATCGACTGTACGGGCGTTGATAAAATTATTAAAAATATCGATAATTTGTGTAAAATCATAAGAAATGATTTGTGAAGAATTGGGATGAAAAATTCCACATTTGAAAAGATAAAAATATATTTTTATCGAAACAAACTAGTTATTTACTAGAAAAATAATCCAATGGTTATAAATAAATAAATTGGATTGGATTTGAATTGAAATTATCTTTGGATATTTTCGATATTGGATTCCGTGATTATACAGATATTGTGAAGGGAATTTGGAAGATATCGATATCGTTATTCCCGATATGATATCTGTTGGGTTCAGGATTTGATGTTGAATATAAGTCGGTACTATCTCTATTCAAAACCTTATATTTAATGTCAAATTTGATTGATTGATTGTTTGGATTGTGCTCGACCAGTTTATGAGCAAAATATGCTTTTACATTCAGCATTGGGTTGGGTAGAAATATCTGTGTGCAAACACCTTGTGAAACACTTCACGATTTGACAATATGGGTTTTAGCGATGTTGTGTTCATTTCAAATTTAATGAATGATTGTGAAATGATATTTTTCTTGAGTGAAAAGAAATGTATTCCCGATTTTGGATAGGGAATGTTTTATAAAAATGTTTTATAAAACAGAAAGGATTTCGAGGCCCAAAACCCGATGATTTCAAAAATGATTTATAAATGTATTATAGGTTACATTGTGGTTCATCGCATATTCGATTAGTTACTATTGATGATGTATCTGTTTGGTGGCAGAGAATTTATTCTCTTGCTTAACACCCTTCTTTGAGACGTACGAGCTCAAAGGTTATGTGATTAATACTGGTTGATCATATGTGTGAATTACTGATGTGAAGTACTATATTTTGAAATTACTTGTGATTATTATGTTGTGAAATGATTTTCCCTAGTACGGGATATGAAATGATTTAGTATGTGGCTAAAGAGTCGGGTGACCCTGAGACTAAAAGTATGGGTGAAAGGTCGGTGTAGCCTGCTCCTGTGTGGGGTAGGTGCATCGTCGGTGTAGACTGCTCCTATGTGGGGCAGGTGTACATTTATATATCGAGTTGCGAGGTGCGTACCCTTTGCCTTGTCGATGGAGAGCACGATAATTGGTTGCATATTTGTTTGTATGCATTATTATGTTTTGGAATTCATATTTCCAAACGATTTGATTTGAGATCCCGAAGTGAAATCTACTTTGATATAGAAAGTTAGATAGGTATTTCAAATGATTTGAAATAAGAAATCGGGAATATAATCCAAAGGAATAATTTCTGTAAATTGAATTGGATTTGGAAAATCTAAGTGTAGTAATTAATCTAAGTGGGTAGATTGGGATATTGCATGTTGAATGATGCATAGTAGATCCATATATCTATATTGATTGTTGTTTATACACTAGCATTCATGGGGGTAAACCCGTTCCGCGTTAGCGGCGTGGTCCCGTGATATGCCATATGATTTTTATAAGGTTATAACTGTTTAGAGTTTCTCACACCAGTCCCAGGACTGACCTGTAGTTTGCTTTTCCCTTGCAAACTCGGGTGCCCTTATTTTCCACACGGGCAGTCAAGTGGTATGTTTTGCAGATATTTATATTGAGCAGGATTCTGGATTGAAGCTTAAAGCTGTGTCCAGAGTATTGATGGTCTTCCGCTGTGTTATTTTATTTGTTTCCGCTGTATTATATTACATTTATTGTAAATTAATCTTCCGCTGTATTATATTTCGATATACTCTGATATATTCTGTACTCTGATGTAACATTATTATGATGTTTATAAAAGTCTTCTGTTATTTGTTCTGACGTGTTGTATGCCCAGAGTTAGCGTATGCGGGATTCGAACGGTATTGGTCGATTTAGCGATCGATTAGGTCCGGGCGAAATCCGTGTCGTTACACGAATATATTTAAAAATATAAAGCCGTGTTGATTAGATATATGCTATTTTGACGTGAACGATATTTATATAGATTTTATTCATTTTTATAATGAATATCGAAAAGGATTTGATTTCAAAATCTAATGTTTTGAAAATATTATCATTTATATATATTTCGATGATATGGAATATTCAATTTTGATTTGAAATTGAATATGAAGTTGAAATCGTTTTGAAAACGAATTTAAAACGATTTATAAAATACGTTTTCAATGGAAATTGATGATATATATAATATATATATATATATTATATATATAATGGCCTGAATAGAACACGTCGCGCAGTGGCAGTTCGCGAATTTCGACCATTGACTTCAAACGGACTTTACGAGAGATCTGACTGTCGGATTCTCCTAAAACCGGAACTATTGGGTTCGTATCGAAAAGAGATTTCTAAAGAATATTAGAGTTTTGAAATCTAATGGTTGGATTTGGAATTATGTCTAAATCAAATTTGGAAAATGTCGCTGTAAGTGCAGTTCGATGGCCGTTTATGGAAATCGACTATACGGACCTTGATAAAATTATTAAAATTATCAATAATTAGTGTAAAATCATAATAAATGATTTTGAAAGAATTGGAATGATAAAATCCATATTTGAAAAGATAAAAATAGATTCTTATCGAAATGAACTAGTTTTGAACTAGAATTATGAAATCCAACATTTTTAAATAAAATAAACTGGATTTGAAATGGTTTTAAAAATAACCAGAATTTCCAATATATATTTTTGAAATGGATTTGGATCGAAACTGTCTTCGGAATATTTCGATGTTGGATTTTGTGATTATATAGATATTGTTATGGAAATTTGAAAGATATAATTATATCGTTATTTCCAATACGATATTTGTTAGTTGTATTTGATATTGAATATAAGCTGATGTATTTTTTATTCAGAGCCTTGTATTTAATATCAAATGGGATTTTGGGTTGTCGTGAACGGTGTCTTCACTAACACTGTTCTTAAACCAAGTTGATTTAAGAAAATTATAAACTAACTGGAGATTAGTCAAGTTGAATGGTTTCCTGGGTACTGATCTGATGTTGGTTTCGGCCTTCGGGTTAATACATAGGGAATTGTTCTCTTACTAATTTATGGTTAGAGATGGAATGGAATATGAATTGGGTTTATTGTGAACTGTGTTTTTAACAACATTCGTTTTTTAACCCGATTTACCGTGAAATGTGATTTGGAATTTATAAATCTTTTTATTAAGATTTAACAGAAATTTTCAGAAGTAAAGTTTTCCAATTTAACATATTAAATTGGAATTGAATGGAATTCGATTTGGAAATAATCGAAGCAAGCTTCTGTAGAGGAACGCGGTTAATATATATGGAATTTAAAAGGCCTTGTCGTTATTCAATCTATATTATCGGTTGGATATGGAAGTTTATATCGATTATATATATCGATTTGTTTTCCATGAAGATTCCATTGTTAATGGAATGTGATTTGGATTTGTCGTGAATGGTATCTTTAGTAATACTGTTCTTAGAACCAATGGAGTTAAGAAAATCAGAAACTGATTGGAGATTAGTTAAGTTAAATGGTTTCCTGGGTATTGATCTGTTGTTGGTTTCGGCCTTCGTGGTTAATACTTAGGGAATTGTTCACTTGCTAATTTACGGTTAAAGGCTGATGGAATGTGATGTTGGGTTTGTCGTGAACGGTGTTTTAAATGACATTGGTTCTTTAACCCAGTTAAAGGTAGGATATTGATTTTTGGGAAGATTAAAACCAAGTGGAGTTTTAATACATCTTTAATAAGATTGATATGATATCCAAAGGAAGATTAAAGAATAAATTTAAAGAATTTATCTTTGATAAAATTAATGGGAACCTTTCCCAAAGTATATGAATATTTGTATAAAGAAATATTATGGATTGGAATGAGGCGTATGTTGTGTTTTTATAGCACTTGTTTATTATATACGCAAGTTATTCAGAAAGACCGGGTTTATCCCATTCTGAATAACTGATTCGACGATGTGTCGTGTGAAGATGGTGGTTGAAGACCGGAGGTTTTCACATCGTTTGGATGATTACTGATGTCTTGATTGGGTTGTACACCCAAGGCGATGTAATAAGTGGTGATCGTCCAGACGTACCTGGAGATCGACGGGTATGCGAGGGCCTCTCCCTGTATTGGACATATGGGGGAGGAATAAGGTGCCTTCAGTTTCGTTCATACCCAACACGAACTTGTAAATGGATGTGTGTCTGACATCGGATTTCATTCTGTGTGATTTGCATAGTGTGAATTGCCTGTCTGGCACATTGAGATGCAAATGATCCAGGCTTCTGTTGAAAAGAAGAGTTTGGTGGTTGATGATCCAAGCACGGCCTTTGTGGTGTAGCTTTGTGTAATGTTGATCCGTGAGCCTCACACCCCTGTGTGAACCAGAAACAGGAAAGGACATCAGGGAGGGCAAGGGTTTCCTTCTAGCTAGGAGTGGTGTTTTGGGTTTTACATGCCCGGACATTTATGTGGGTGATTGATTGCGAGGCGCTTCGGTTATATCGGTCGATCCGGAACCGATGGAGTCATTTGGCTCATTGACGCCCTATAGGGCGGGGAAACACAGTGTTCGGCTTTTTAATCCAAATCGAGTGGACCGGCCATGATGATCCAAAGGTCACTCGAGCTCTGATCTGAGACACGGGCTAGAGCGTCTTGAAGCGGTAAGGACGATCCCTTGCCTTGGTTCACATACGGAAATCCAACTTCCAACGCGACATTTTGTGGTTTTGATTGTAAACCTATATATGGCGACATAGTGGTATGGGGCACTTATGCTGTCTATGATTGATACTTATGATTGAAATTGTTTTGACACTATACACTTATGGTAATAATAAAACATAAATTTTTGCATTCTTGGCTATTATTAGGTAAAAACTCTATCCTCCGGCTTGCGTTGCATTGTGTGATGGGACCTGAGTCTTATAATAGCTTCATTGTTCTTTATTTAGCGTTGCGCTGTTGTTTTATGCACTGGTATTCTTGGGAGGAAACCCGTTCCGTGTTATACGGCGTGGTCCCTTGATTTACCGAACTTTAAAATAAAGATTAATAACTGTTTTATTTCTCACACCAGTCACATGACTGACTTGGAGTTTATTGTTTTTACCTAAACTCTGGGTGCCCCTATTTTCCACATGGGCAGCTAGTAGTTTTGGTTTTGTAGATTTATATTCACAGGATACTGGTTTACAGCTGGAATGATATTCGGAAAGCTCTGTATCCGTATATTCCTTTCAGTTGTGTTTTGTATTATTTTTCCACTGCATTGTAACTTGTAAACCTCTGATATTTAGTAAATGTGTAATATTTATTCATACTCTGTATATTCTTGTATTATGATGAAATTGTTGTAATAAGCAATGAAATGTTCTTATGTTTGTGTTCTGAGTCGTTTTGTCCTCAAGGAAATCCGTTCTTCCTCTTCTCCTCGGAGACCGGGGAAGTTACGGGACCTTACAGTGGTATCAGAGCTCTAGTTTACAAAGCTCGAGAACAAGGCATATTAGAACCAAACGAAAGAATTCATCAGAGATTGGATTAGTAATATCCAATGAGAATGACTCGTTAGAGATGGGATCAGTAGTATCCTAGAAGGAGTGTGAAGAGTATTATTTTTAAAATAATCAAATGAAAACAAATTTTGTTTTGAAAATTTAAACCTTATTCAACGTATTTGAATATATATTTTTTATTGAATTTGGACAATCTAATATATAAAGATTCTGCATATATGCCTTGCAAACGTATATTCAAAGTTTTAATATACTGGATAGATATAGAATCACACACTAGTTGCCCGGAGATGATTCTGATGATTGACTAGTCGTCATTAGTAGTTATGTTCGAGTTTCGATGGTGGGATTTCTATATATTTCCAATTGACTTGTGTGAGAACCAAAACTAGATAGGGTTACTTGTCGTGAATTGGCATCAAAAACATGATTTTCTGTATATGTATCAAAATTATGAATTTGAAACATTAATTAACTAATTGATTGATGGTTATGTTGTATGACTATTTATTTAAATCAACATGTGAAAGAAAGGTAAATTTAGGCCAAAATGAACCAAATTTGAACTGTATTGAAAATTGTTTGAAATTGCATGCATATACATGTGTATCCATTGGAAAGGTCATTGAATGGAGGCTAGATCAGAGGAATAAAATTGTATGCCTGACAAATAGGTACATGTTTACAAATTCATTGGGTTTGGATGATTTTATGAGACGATTGGCTAGCCGCTTAGCTATTTCTTTTTCTTTTTGGATTGGAGAGGCCTGTATGGCAATTTCGGGATTTTTCCGGTGCCCCCGTGCAGGGGAGGTTATGACAAAAATTTTCGAAAATTTAGGATGTTAGCCAAATTTTTGAAAAAAATTGAAAAGTTCTTAGAAACTGAAAAGTTGGAGAACTTAAGCCATAATGAAAACAATGAAAGTTGAGTTGGTTTGTAAAACAACTTTCAGCTCCGTTCCTTTTTTAGGACGAAAAGATTTCAAGTCGGGGATATTGTAATAACCCGAAATTCGAACCAATTTAAAATTTTTATTTTAGCAATTCTAATGAATTTTGGGTATTTAAAATGAATTATTTTAAATAATAACGACTAGAAATTTATTTCGAATAGAATTAGAACATGTATATATATTTGAATCGACGTTAGAATATAAATATTTATTTTTATTTATAAAAGGAATTGAAAATGGCGCGGTAGTTTGAAATTTCGATTTAAAATTTCAAATGAAGGTACAGGATTCAAAATAAACCGGATTTTGGCAAAACCAAAAATATTTGAATCTATTTGAAAATATCTTTCCAACGAATCCGAAAATTTGAAATTTCATAGCGGGAATAAAAAGTTACACCCAGTAGAAAATTCAGAATAGTCGTTATGGAAATATAGCCCTTAAAAATGGAAATTTTGCAAACGACCTCCGTTTTTGACGAAACCACTTTTTTTGGATCCGGGATGTATAATTATTGCTAGATTCCAAAATTCATAATTTTTGGGATTAGTATGTGACTGTGGCGAAGTAAAACGTGTTTTGATAGTTACAGTCAATTTGAATCGACCAGAAAATGGTCGTTTTTCAAACGGTTTTCAAATTTGACGAAATTAGTTTTGTTAGGGCCATATCGTCAATAGGAAGCTAGAAATAATTTTTCTTTTGGAATTTTCAGAATCAGTATGTGGCCCCGGTAAGTAAAAGTGTGCTTTTGAATTTAAAATATAATGATTTATATTTTAAATTTAACGGAAACTGATCGAAACAATCGAATTTGCTAATGGCTCATATCCCATTGTATTCGGAATGGGGGTAATTAGCTAAGGGCGATAGTCGTAGGGTTCGAGTTAAAATGGTACTTTTTGAAATAAATAATATATATATATATTCAAAAACTAGGTCATCCCCTCACTATCTCCCTCAATCAAAAAACATGCGCCTCCATTCCAGAAAATCGTTCCACCGCTACTGCCTTAGGTTCACCGTTGTGCTCCCCTCCGGTGAGCCACCGCCAGCGCCGCATCCCTGTCGCCCCACTTCCATCAACGTTGCCCCTCCTCCCTTCCCCATTGCAAGCCCAAAACCCTAAAATCCCTCAGTCCCAAATCGAATGGATAAGCTCCAACCCACACCGCACGTCTGACCGCGCCTACCTGACCCCCACGCTGGCCACCAGAGCACCACTTCGACCTGCATTCGCTCCCCCTTTCTTCTTCGAAGCACCCAAACGCCCTCCTCCCTCTTTGATTCAACGCAGTATGTTTTTTTCTCTTCAATTTATTCTCTTTGATTTTATTTGTGTTAAAAGATGAGATCTTTTGTAACATCCCAGAATTTTAACTATGTTTGATTTGGATTTTTATTTATTTAATTTTAGATTTTATGAATATAAATTGATTTTATTAGGTTTAAATATGAATTTTAACTTTGTATAAGTATTTTGTTTTTATTATGATTTTTATAAGAAAACTTATTTTGAAAATTTTTAATTATAAGATTTATGTTTAAGTAATGATATTTTCTGATTTTGATAATATTGATTGGTAAAAATATGAATTTGGTAAAGGATAATTTATTTTATGATTTTACAAGAATGATTATTAATAAATTGGATTTACTGATATTATTTGTCGTTCGATCGGATTTGTCAAAAGATAACATAAATTAGTAGCATTAGTATTATGCGTTGCTCTTTGTTTTCATAACGTTTAAGGTAAATGCTACCAAAAACACATTCCTCCTCTTTACAAGTGTTAAGACACTTGTAATTTTGCATGCAACATTCCATGCATGTAATACACATGTCCTATGATGTGTCACTCTCTCCTTACTCCTCTTTTCCTATAAATACCACCCTTTCCTTCCACTTTTTCATTCATTCTCACTTCTTTTCTTTCTCTCTTCTTCTTAAAGCTTATGGCCATGGTTTCCATGGCATAAGTCTTCCTCCTTCCCACCACCACCTTGCCAAAGTTCGTCATTTCTCCTCTTCCTCCTCTTATAATATAAAGAGAGATTAGTGTATATTATATTATATATATTTTTGTGAAGAAGACGCTGCGCCGAAATACTGTCCGACGATTCACTCAACTAGGCTCGCCTACCGTGAAGATTTAGAGAGCTGTTAGGTGAGAACTTCTAATTTAAAATTATTTGTTTAAATTAGTTAATTATAATTAACTGAGATAATTAAAATTTGTTGATTATGATTGTGTGATGGATGTTATTATGTGAATGGATGCGCATGTAGTTAGATAATACACTGAACACTGGTAAGCGTTATTGACCGTAACGCTTGTGCACCGTTAAACTGTTTGTTTGTGATGAATGAATTCGTATCCATCTGGTTATATGGTTCATTTGGATAAATATGATTGCATTGCATGATATTACACACACACACCGTGGTTGTGGAATATATGGGTGATCGATTTAGAATCTCCTTCCTATATACAATTTTATTTAATTATTAAATAATATTTAAAATGTTAGTTTTGAATTAAACATCAACTTTTTAAAACTTTGAATAAAGATTGAAAAATGATTTGAATTATGTATTGATTTTTGTATAACAATTATATCTATCTGGAACTAGTTATTTTCAATTTTAATTCGAAATGAGATTTTTAAATTTGAATAAGGTTTTTATATATATAAATATAATATACACCAGAACGTTCTAGGATGACAGAGAGGATAGTGTCTAGGCTTGGGTTTGGAAATGAAGTTTCCTGCTCTCCCTAGCTATCCCTAACTGATCCGACGAATGGGAAGGTTAATTTGAAGTTATTTCAATTTAGGAATGAATTGGAATTTATGAAAGTTGAATTTTAGATCCAAATAATTTGAAAAGTAAATCTAAATGATTTTTAAAGGGTTATATAAGGATATAACGATTTTCTAAGATATTTTGAAGTATTGGTTATTATGGTAAAAATAGAGCTTGTCGCATAACGACAATTTACGTATTTTAGATGCAAACTTTAAACGCTTATAACTTTTGCAATCTAAATCGGATTTCCACGAAACGAAAAACATTTGATTTATATAAACAAGAACTTTCAAATGAGTGAAAGCAGATTTTAAATTCGAGTTATAATTTTCAAGTTATGTTTGAAACCGTTTTGGAAAAGATCGATGTAAGAACAATTGTTGCCCATAACTATAAACAGCTATTTTAAATTATTTAAAAATATGGAAAAATTTGTAAAATCATTACAAATTATGAAAAGGTGGTTTCAATTGTAAAGTTTAATTTTTGGCTAAGATAAACGATATTTTGATCAAAATAGTTAAGATAACTGTTTTGTAACACTTTTGTAACACTTTTGGAACGCTATTGTAACGCTTTCTTCGAAAACAATCTATTTTGAAGTTTTAACCCATAAACGATTTTCCGAACTTTAAGTAATGATTTGTGGAATGTTTTCAAAGGTTTAAGACTATTAGAAATATTTTATATGGGATTTAAATTGATACTAATACGGGTTTTTAATACTAAATAATTGGATATGGTTGGAGATAAATCTTAGGATGTTTGATATTAGTTCGGTAAATGAAAACTCTTATTATCTGAGGAATTTAAAAGGTAATTCACCGTTATTCCGCTTATAATATGAGCTGGATACGGAAATTAATATTGAAGATAAGTTGATGGTATTTCTATCCAGATCTAATGTCAAAGAGTTGAATAAACCTTTCAATTAAGATACGGGTTCTCACCTTGATTGAAATAAGCTAGACAGAAATAATCTTCGATATTTGGTATGAACCTCATAATGTAAATGTATACTATCTGGGGAATTTGAAAGATATTATTATATCGTTATTCTACTTATAGTATTCGTTGATTATGAGAATTTATATCGAATATAAGTGGATAAAATTTCTGTGTAATTTATGATTCAATGACGATTGATTTGGGTTTTGTCGTGAATCGTATCTTCAATAATACCATTCTTGAAACCCAATAAGATTGAGTTGTGGAAATTCGTA
Organism: Allium sativum; assembly: GCA_030737875.1. Classification (NCBI taxonomy): domain Eukaryota; kingdom Viridiplantae; phylum Streptophyta; class Magnoliopsida; order Asparagales; family Amaryllidaceae; genus Allium; species Allium sativum. Next base: position 19,184,920 of record JASFAX010000021.1, read on the forward strand.
TCGTAATTGGAATTTAGTCAAAATCTTCGATCCGAGGGAATTAAAAGTAAGAAATTGAAGCGAAGGTATACTCTTTGATTTCAAAGAAGAATTTAAGATGATAACGAGATGTACGAAATTATAGAAATTCAAATCTTTAGTTCTAAATGAATTGGTAAATATTTGGAAGGAGATTTGAATTGAAAAGCCTATGTAAACCATAGCTACTGTTTTAAAGTACGCTTGTTACTTGGAAAGACCAGGATCGAGCATATGTTCGAAAACCATTCCAAGTAATAATACGACGTTATGAAGCAATTCAGGACTTGGTAAACGACGAATGAAGACCGGGAATATTTGAATTGTTTAGATTGATTGTTGATTAATGTCTCGGTTGGGTAGGCCACCCGATACGAGATGTGAGTTGCATGAGACCTGAACAAATTTGAGTATTTTCGGGTTGTTCCGTTCAGACCCAGAACGGTCTTGTATGGATGGTGTGTCTGACATTGAAATTGACTGCATAGCACTGATTTCCGTTAATGAATATCGGATTTGTGGCAATATATTATCCTCGTCTCTAAGTCATATGAACTTAGAGGGTATGCATTGATTGAAATTAGTGATATGTCGTGAATTGTCAATGTGACATACCCAAGTTAGGAAACGAGCTAGTGATGATCAAAGAATGGCTTATCGAAGCATAGCTTTGTGTATGACGTGACATCGACAAACCTCACACCCCGGATGATGAGAAACTGGCGGTTAGGTTGTGTATATATATGAATTGATGATGACCGCTGCAGCAGTGGGAAACCACTTATAACTTATGGAATAGGGTATGTTCGGGGGGCCGCGTCTGGTCGAAAACCGTTGATCTACCTCACGATTTGTATTGGTGTCCGCGTCTGGATGAAAAACCCTTAATTACATTTCGTTTGTGTTCCGATTGATCTTTCGTGCCAGGAATCATCAAGTTGGAAACCAAATCTCCAATACGTACCACACGATTTTGGTTTGTATATATATATATATATATATATATGTATTTATATATATATATATATGGCGACATAATAGGATGGGGTATTATGCCGTCTAGGATTAATACATTTATTTGAGAAATGTTTTCCACACTATATATATATTATGGCTTTGAAAGAGGATTTCACGTATGAAAGCATGTTTGGTTATCATAAGATAAACCTCGCCCATCTGGTGTGCGCTTGCATTGTGTGATGTGGGACGAGCTTATGATAACTTCATTTTAGAAAGGTCATTGCGTATTTATATGCACGGGTATTCACATGGAGTAAACCCGTTCCGCGTTAGCGGCGTGGTCCGGTGAAATTACCAACTTTAAAATGAACCTAATAATAACTGTTTTGAGTTCTCACACCAGTCCCACGACTGACCTGGAGTTTATTGTTCCCTCACCTAAACTCTGGGTGCCCATAATTTTGCACGGACAGCTAGTAGTTTAGTTTTGCAGTTTTAGTTCGCTGGAGCAAAGTTCGGAGCGCTTTCTGAGTTGGAGTACACGATGGAGTTTGGAGCTTCTGCTATATCATACGATTTTCTTCCGCTAAGAGTATATTTTCTTTTCCTCCGCTGTATGTGTTGTAACTCTGATATTTTATGTAACTCTGATATTTTATGTAACTCTGATGTAACATTGTATTTCGCAATGAAAAATTCTGTTATTTTGTTCAATATATGTATGTACCCATAACAATTCGTCTTTTTAAACGGTTTGAGTCGGTTTAATTACCGGCAAGAACTGGGCAAAAAGGCGGGTCGTTACAGTTGGTATCAGAGCTTTGGTTATACAAAGCTATAGGGTACAACATATTTTGAACAAAGGATAGGACTCATCAGAGCTATAGTATCTCATTAGAGATAGGGTTAGAAATGCCCTAGAATGAGATTTCGGAATATTATGATGAGAGAGCGTATTTTTGAAATCTATATAAGGTATTTTTGTACAAGTAAATCATTTTTGAAAATAATAATTATTTGAAATAAAATATTTTGAAGAAGATTTGAAAATAATATTTTTAAAGGAAATACTTTCAAAATAAAAAGGGCTCTTTGTGATAAAACTTCGAAAATCCAGCGTCGATCTGTTCAGAGTTATCGAGAAATAAGCGATTAGTGAATTGGCTTTAACAAGCGTATTGGAAAAAAAAAACTCCGAGCTTGGAATGAGAATTTCAAAATATTTTGCAACCTATATATAAAAGATTTATATAAAAAGATCGTTAATTCAAAGCTAGAGATTTGAAAGATAATCAACGTGTAATAAAAACGGTTGCGAGTATTTATTTGACGTCAAGGTTGGACGATCAAGTATGTAAGGATTTTGCATATACGCCTAGCTAACGTATATATGAAGTCCAATATATACTAGATGGATATAGAATCACATTCTAGTCGCTTGGGGATAATTCTGATGATTGATCGATCATCATCAGTCTTATTTTTGGGTTTCGAAAGTGGGATGACTATATGTTTCTGATCGAGACGTCAAGAAGTACTTAAAGCTATATAGATAAACAATCGAAAGTGTTTTGCGACGTCCTCACAATTGTAAAATTGATTTTACAAATGACTTTCGAAGTATTGAATGTATTATGTTATGAAATGGGATATGCGAAAAAATGAATTTAACATAAGGTAGTTAAGTTAAATGCATACTTAACTGATAATTAGTAGCGTGAATCAGACTATTTTGTCAAAACCGCAAGGATATATTTTAGAAGCTAATCTCACTTGAAGAACTGAAAAGTGAAATTTTGAAAATGCATAAGCGAGCTGGGTTCACCCCATATTTCGATTTTGACGATACAATTTAATAAAATTATGGTAAATGTCTTAAGTGGGGGAGAAGACCGATTTTCCCACCTGAAGCTATACGAATTTTGAGAAACAAGGTTAATATGATAAAATGGATATGTATTGAACACATCAATTGAATTTTATAATTTCCCTTGTTAAGAGAAACCGACATGAACGAGTGGGTCAAACGAAAATTTCTCAACAAGTATTCACTTGAAGCACAAAGGAAGAAAATGAAGTTGTTAAAGTAAGATTTATTCAAGAGGAAAATTTTGAAAATTTAACGAGTATCCCATGATTAAACTGTTAGAATTTGTATCCTTGTTTGCATGTGAGTTCCCATCTTGGGCTAGACTATCCATTTAAATTCCAACCATCTGCTATTGAGTAGGGTCATTCGTACCTTTGTATCATGTGCATTTGGCCAAGTATTTGATTCGAACCTTTTCACCTATTGATGCTCATTAGATGTTGAATTTCTATTCCAAGCTCATGAAACCTGATTTGGTCTATGTATACCTTTCATGCACAAATTAGCATGGAACTTCTATGCATCTTTACTTGACTAGAGCACATGGAATTTTGATTTGATCTATGTATGCCTCTTTGTGCCGTGTGAAACCGTGTCGATAACTTTAATTTGTCCAAGATATTTTGTAACAAAACATCAATAAATGAGCTTTCTTTGAAATATAGAATCCAACTTATGCAAGAAAATTTGGATTTTTAAATATTAATTTTGAGGATTTGGTTCCGGAAATTTTGAAAGCAATGTTTTGGGATGTTTTACCAATACTAGTTTGAATATACACATAATCAGAGTGTGCAGAGGAAGCGTGATGGTATTTTTTATAAAACCGTTTTAAGAGATTTTACGGCTAGTTAAGTAAGAAAATGTTTTTAAACAAGACAAGATATTTAAACAAGAATGAAAAAGAGATTTTATATATTTTGAATTTTAAAGTGGATTTAGAAAAAGTGTTATTCGATTAGGTGAATATGACAACAAAAATTTGAATATTAAATGAGTATAAAAGTTAACTTATAAATGGGTTAATATGGGATTGTATTGGAAATGATTGAAATAAAAATTTGAAATAAAATGAGTATTTCGGAAATATAATTCTATCTCTTCCCTTGTCGCTGGGTTTGCTCGACCCATTGTCATATTTTGAATATCACCCCGAATTGTCATTATTCAACTTTATTTCGGAATTCTTCCTTTTTCCCTACTCTGATAAAGCCATGGACAAGCGAATTAATTTAGATTGAAACCAGTATTTTGAATTATCTCTAAAATTGAACTTGATTTGTGTTGAGAGCAATAGAATTTCTAATACTGAATATAGCCAAGATGTTATATTGCAAGATAATTGAACGATTAGGGAAAATTTTATTTGAGAACTTGGATTTAAATTTCTAATTTGAGCGCTTAGTCTTATAATTGATAAGAAAACCATGGGTTCCGTAAGAGTAAGTTAGGAAGATAATTTTCTTAGGGTCATAGACCTCTAAGTACTAGATAGTATCTATCCCAGTTTCTCCTTAATGGTAGGATAGCAGCTCTGAGTCTAACTCAGAGGATGCGATTTTTAAACAAGACCCGTGACGACCCTAGTAATCACGAGATCATAGAAGTAACCTTAGACTCTACCTTTAGTGAGAATCAGACATAGTACCCTGAGAATGATATGAGCCTTGGTTCTGACCATTACATGTCTGGTATGTTGAGAGAGAAATTGGAATTTAAATTTGTGAAGGAGTTTAAATTTACTCGACTTCCTTTTCGAGGACGAAAAGTTTCTAAGGGGGGGTGAATGTAACATCCCAGAATTTTAACTATGTTTGATTTGGATTTTTATTTATTTAATTTTAGATTTTATGAATATAAATTGATTTTATTAGGTTTAAATATGAATTTTAACTTTGTATAAGTATTTTGTTTTTATTATGATTTTTATAAGAAAACTTATTTTGAAATTTTTTAATTATAAGATTTATGTTTAAGTAATGATATTTTCTGATTTTGATAATATTGATTGGTAAAAATATGAATTTGGTAAAGGATAATTTATTTTATGATTTTACAAGAATGATTATTAATAAATTGGATTTACTGATATTATTTGTCGTTCGATCGGATTTGTCAAAAGATAACATAAATTAGTAGCATTAGTATTATGCGTTGCTCTTTGTTTTCATAACGTTTAAGGTAAATGCTACCAAAAACACATTCCTCCTCTTTACAAGTGTTAAGACACTTGTAATTTTGCATGCAACATTCCATGCATGTAATACACATGTCCTATGATGTGTCACTCTCTCCTTACTCCTCTTTTCCTATAAATACCACCCTTTCCTTCCACTTTTTCATTCATTCTCACTTCTTTTCTTTCTCTCTTCTTCTTAAAGCTTATGGCCATGGTTTCCATGGCATAAGTCTTCCTCCTTCCCACCACCACCTTGCCAAAGTTCGTCATTTCTCCTCTTCCTCCTCTTATAATATAAAGAGAGATTAGTGTATATTATATTATATATATTTTTGTGAAGAAGACGCTGCGCCGAAATACTGTCCGACGATTCACTCAACTAGGCTCGCCTACCGTGAAGATTTAGAGAGCTGTTAGGTGAGAACTTCTAATTTAAAATTATTTGTTTAAATTAGTTAATTATAATTAACTGAGATAATTAAAATTTGTTGATTATGATTGTGTGATGGATGTTATTATGTGAATGGATGCGCATGTAGTTAGATAATACACTGAACACTGGTAAGCGTTATTGACCGTAACGCTTGTGCACCGTTAAACTGTTTGTTTGTGATGAATGAATTCGTATCCATCTGGTTATATGGTTCATTTGGATAAATATGATTGCATTGCATGATATTACACACACACACCGTGGTTGTGGAATATATGGGTGATCGATTTAGAATCTCCTTCCTATATACAATTTTATTTAATTATTAAATAATATTTAAAATGTTAGTTTTGAATTAAACATCAACTTTTTAAAACTTTGAATAAAGATTGAAAAATGATTTGAATTATGTATTGATTTTTGTATAACAATTATATCTATCTGGAACTAGTTATTTTCAATTTTAATTCGAAATGAGATTTTTAAATTTGAATAAGGTTTTTATATATATAAATATAATATACACCAGAACGTTCTAGGATGACAGAGAGGATAGTGTCTAGGCTTGGGTTTGGAAATGAAGTTTCCTGCTCTCCCTAGCTATCCCTAACTGATCCGACGAATGGGAAGGTTAATTTGAAGTTATTTCAATTTAGGAATGAATTGGAATTTATGAAAGTTGAATTTTAGATCCAAATAATTTGAAAAGTAAATCTAAATGATTTTTAAAGGGTTATATAAGGATATAACGATTTTCTAAGATATTTTGAAGTATTGGTTATTATGGTAAAAATAGAGCTTGTCGCATAACGACAATTTACGTATTTTAGATGCAAACTTTAAACGCTTATAACTTTTGCAATCTAAATCGGATTTCCACGAAACGAAAAACATTTGATTTATATAAACAAGAACTTTCAAATGAGTGAAAGCAGATTTTAAATTCGAGTTATAATTTTCAAGTTATGTTTGAAACCGTTTTGGAAAAGATCGATGTAAGAACAATTGTTGCCCATAACTATAAACAGCTATTTTAAATTATTTAAAAATATGGAAAAATTTGTAAAATCATTACAAATTATGAAAAGGTGGTTTCAATTGTAAAGTTTAATTTTTGGCTAAGATAAACGATATTTTGATCAAAATAGTTAAGATAACTGTTTTGTAACACTTTTGTAACACTTTTGGAACGCTATTGTAACGCTTTCTTCGAAAACAATCTATTTTGAAGTTTTAACCCATAAACGATTTTCCGAACTTTAAGTAATGATTTGTGGAATGTTTTCAAAGGTTTAAGAGTATTAGAAATATTTTATATGGGATTTAAATTGATACTAATACGGGTTTTTAATACTAAATAATTGGATATGGTTGGAGATAAATCTTAGGATGTTTGATATTAGTTCAGTAAATGAAAACTCTTATTATCTGAGGAATTTAAAAGGTAATTCACCGTTATTCCGCTTATAATATGAGCTGGATACGGAAATTAATATTGAAGATAAGTTGATGGTATTTCTATCCAGATCTAATGTCAAAGAGTTGAATAAACCTTTCAATTAAGATACGGGTTCTCACCTTGATTGAAATAAGCTAGACAGAAATAATCTTCGATATTTGGTATGAACCTCATAATGTAAATGTATACTATCTGGGGAATTTGAAAGATATTATTATATCGTTATTCTACTTATAGTATTCGTTGATTATGAGAATTTATATCGAATATAAGTGGATAAAATTTCTGTGTAATTTATGATTCAATGACGATTGATTTGGGTTTTGTCGTGAATCGTATCTTCAATAATACCATTCTTGAAACCCAATAAGATTGAGTTGTGGAAATTCGTATCGTAATTGGAATTTAGTCAAAATCTTCGATCCGAGGGAATTAAAAGTAAGAAATTGAAGCGAAGGTATACTCTTTGATTTCAAAGAAGAATTTAAGATGATAACGAGATGTACGAAATTATAGAAATTCAAATCTTTAGTTCTAAATGAATTGGTAAATATTTGGAAGGAGATTTGAATTGAAAAGCCTGTGTAAACCATAGCTACTGTTTTAAAGTACGCTTGTTACTTGGAAAGACCGGGATCGAGCATATGTTCGAAAACCATTCCAAGTAATAATACGACGTTATGAAGCAATTCAGGACTTGGTAAACGACGAATGAAGACCGGGAATATTTGAATTGTTTAGATTGATTGTTGATTAATGTCTCGGTTGGGTAGGCCACCCGATACGAGATGTGAGTTGCATGAGACCTGAACAAATTTGAGTATTTTCGGGTTGTTCCGTTCAGACCCAGAACGGTCTTGTATGGATGGTGTGTCTGACATTGAAATTGACTGCATAGCACTGATTTCCGTTAATGAATATCGGATTTGTGGCAATATATTATCCTCGTCTCTAAGTCATATGAACTTAGAGGGTATGCATTGATTGAAATTAGTGATATGTCGTGAATTGTCAATGTGACATACCCAAGTTAGGAAACGAGCTAGTGATGATCAAAGAATGGCTTATCGAAGCATAGCTTTGTGTATGACGTGACATCGACAAACCTCACACCCCGGATGATGAGAAACTGGCGGTTAGGTTGTGTATATATATGAATTGATGATGACCGCTGCAGCAGTGGGAAACCACTTATAACTTATGGAATAGGGTATGTTCGGGGGGCCGCGTCTGGTCGAAAACCGTTGATCTACCTCGCGATTTGTATTGGTGTCCGCGTCTGGATGAAAAACCCTTAATTACATTTCGTTTGTGTTCCGATTGATCTTTCGTGCCAGGAATCATCAAGTTGGAAACCAAATCTCCAATACGTACCACACGATTTTGGTTTGTATATATATATATATATATATATATATATATATATATATATATATATGGCGACATAATAGGATGGGGTATTATGCCGTCTAGGATTAATACATTTATTTGAGAAATGTTTTCCACACTATATATATATTATGGCTTTGAAAGAGGATTTCACGTATGAAAGCATGTTTGGTTATCATAAGATAAACCTCGCCCATCTGGTGTGCGCTTGCATTGTGTGATGTGGGACGAGCTTATGATAACTTCATTTTAGAAAGGTCATTGCGTATTTATATGCACGGGTATTCACATGGAGTAAACCCGTTCCGCGTTAGCGGCGTGGTCCGGTGAAATTACCAACTTTAAAATGAACCTAATAATAACTGTTTTGAGTTCTCACACCAGTCCCACGACTGACCTGGAGTTTATTGTTCCCTCACCTAAACTCTGGGTGCCCATAATTTTGCACGGGCAGCTAGTAGTTTAGTTTTGCAGTTTTAGTTCGCTGGAGCAAAGTTCGGAGCGCTTTCTGAGTTGGAGTACACGATGGAGTTTGGAGCTTCTGCTATATCATACGATTTTCTTCCGCTAAGAGTATATTTTCTTTTCCTCCGCTGTATGTGTTGTAACTCTGATATTTTATGTAACTCTGATATTTTATGTAACTCTGATGTAACATTGTATTTCGCAATGAAAAATTCTGTTATTTTGTTCAATATATGTATGTACCCATAACAATTCGTCTTTTTAAACGGTTTGAGTCGGTTTAATTACCGGCAAGAACTGGGCAAAAAGGCGGGTCGTTACAGTTGGTATCAGAGCTTTGGTTATACAAAGCTATAGGGTACAACATATTTTGAACAAAGGATAGGACTCATCAGAGCTATAGTATCTCATTAGAGATAGGGTTAGAAATGCCCTAGAATGAGATTTCGGAATATTATGATGAGAGAGCGTATTTTTGAAATCTATATAAGGTATTTTTGTACAAGTAAATCATTTTTGAAAATAATAATTATTTGAAATAAAATATTTTGAAGAAGATTTGAAAATAATATTTTTAAAGGAAATACTTTCAAAATAAAAAGGGCTCTTTGTGATAAAACTTCGAAAATCCAGCGTCGATCTGTTCAGAGTTATCGAGAAATAAGCGATTAGTGAATTGGCTTTAACAAGCGTATTGGAAAAAAAAAACTCCGAGCTTGGAATGAGAATTTCAAAATATTTTGCAACCTATATATAAAAGATTTATATAAAAAGATCGTTAATTCAAAGCTAGAGATTTGAAAGATAATCAACGTGTAATAAAAACGGTTGCGAGTATTTATTTGACGTCAAGGTTGGACGATCAAGTATGTAAGGATTTTGCATATACGCCTAGCTAACGTATATATGAAGTCCAATATATACTAGATGGATATAGAATCACATTCTAGTCGCTTGGGGATAATTCTGATGATTGATCGATCATCATCAGTCTTATTTTTGGGTTTCGAAAGTGGGATGACTATATGTTTCTGATCGAGACGTCAAGAAGTACTTAAAGCTATATAGATAAACAATCGAAAGTGTTTTGCGACGTCCTCACAATTGTAAAATTGATTTTACAAATGACTTTCGAAGTATTGAATGTATTATGTTATGAAATGGGATATGCGAAAAAATGAATTTAACATAAGGTAGTTAAGTTAAATGCATACTTAACTGATAATTAGTAGCGTGAATCAGACTATTTTGTCAAAACCGCAAGGATATATTTTAGAAGCTAATCTCACTTGAAGAACTGAAAAGTGAAATTTTGAAAATGCATAAGCGAGCTGGGTTCACCCCATATTTCGATTTTGACGATACAATTTAATAAAATTATGGTAAATGTCTTAAGTGGGGGAGAAGACCGATTTTCCCACCTGAAGCTATACGAATTTTGAGAAACAAGGTTTATATGATAAAATGGATATGTATTGAATACATCAATTGAATTTTATAATTTCCCTTGTTAAGAGAAACCGACATGAACGAGTGGGTCAAACGAAAATTTCTCAACAAGTATTCACTTGAAGCACAAAGGAAGAAAATGAAGTTGTTAAAGTAAGATTTATTCAAGAGGAAAATTTTGAAAATTTAACGAGTATCCCATGATTAAACTGTTAGAATTTGTATCCTTGTTTGCATGTGAGTTCCCATCTTGGGCTAGACTATCCATTTAAATTCCAACCATCTGCTATTGAGTAGTGTCATTCGTACCTTTGTATCATGTGCATTTGGCCAAGTATTTGATTCGAACCTTTTCACCTATTGATGCTCATTAGATGTTGAATTTCTATTCCAAGCTCATGAAACCTGATTTGGTCTATGTATACCTTTCATGCACAAATTAGCATGGAACTTCTATGCATCTTTACTTGACTAGAGCACATGGAATTTTGACTTGATCTATGTATGCCTCTTTGTGCCGTGTGAAACCGTGTCGATAACTTTAATTTGTCCAAGATATTTTGTAACAAAACATCAATAAATGAGCTTTCTTTGAAATATAGAATCCAACTTATGCAAGAAAATTTGGATTTTTAAATATTAATTTTGAGGATTTGGTTCCGGAAATTTTGAAAGCAATGTTTTGGGATGTTTTACCAATACTAGTTTGAATATACGCATAATCAGAGTGTGCAGAGGAAGCGTGATGGTATTTTTTATAAAACCGTTTTAAGAGATTTTACGGCTAGTTAAGTAAGAAAATGTTTCTAAACAAGACAAGATATTTAAACAAGAATGAAAAAGAGATTTTATATATTTTGAATTTTAAAGTGGATTTAGAAAAAGTGTTATTCGATTAGGTGAATATGACAACAAAAATTTGAATATTAAATGAGTATAAAAGTTAACTTATAAATGGGTTAATATGGGATTGTATTGGAAATGATTGAAATAAAAATTTGAAATAAAATGAGTATTTTGGAAATATAATTCTATCTCTTCCCTTGTCGCTGGGTTTGCTCGACCCATTGTCATATTTTGAATATCACCCCGAATTGTCATTATTCAACTTTATTTCGGAATTCTTCCTTTTTCCCTACTCTGATAAAGCCATGGACAAGCGAATTAATTTAGATTGAAACTAGTATTTTGAATTATCTCTAAAATTGAACTTGATTTGTGTTGAGAGCAATAGAATTTCTAATACTGAATATAGCCAAGATGTTATATTGCAAGATAATTGAACGATTAGGGAAAATTTTATTTGAGAACTTGGATTTAAATTTCTAATTTGAGCGCTTAGTCTTATAATTGATAAGAAAACCATGGGTTCCGTAAGAGTAAGTTAGGAAGATAATTTTCTTAGGGTCATAGACCTCTAAGTACTAGATAGTATCTATCCCAGTTTCTCCTTAATGGTAGGATAGCAGCTCTGAGTCTAACTCAGAGGATGCGATTTTTAAACAAGACCCGTGACGACCCTAGTAATCACGAGATCATAGAAATAACCTTAGACTCTACCTTTAGTGAGAATCAGACATAGTACCCTGAGAATGATATGAGCCTTGGTTCTGACCATTACATGTCTGGTATGTTGAGAGAGAAATTGGAATTTAAATTTGTGAAGGAGTTTAAATTTACTCGACTTCCTTTTCGAGGACGAAAAGTTTCTAAGGGGGGGTGAATGTAACATCCCAGAATTTTAACTATGTTTGATTTGGATTTTTATTTATTTAATTTTAGATTTTATGAATATAAATTGATTTTATTAGGTTTAAATATGAATTTTAACTTTGTATAAGTATTTTGTTTTTATTATGATTTTTATAAGAAAACTTATTTTGAAAATTTTTAATTATAAGATTTATGTTTAAGTAATGATATTTTCTGATTTTGATAATATTGATTGGTAAAAATATGAATTTGGTAAAGGATAATTTATTTTATGATTTTACAAGAATGATTATTAATAAATTGGATTTACCGATATTATTTGTCGTTCGATCGGATTTGTCAAAAGATAACATAAATTAGTAGCATTAGTATTATGCGTTGCTCTTTGTTTTCATAACGTTTAAGGTAAATGCTACCAAAAACACATTCCTCCTCTTTACAAGTGTTAAGACACTTGTAATTTTGCATGCAACATTCCATGCATGTAATACACATGTCCTATGATGTGTCACTCTCTCCTTACTCCTCTTTTCCTATAAATACCACCCTTTCCTTCCACTTTTTCATTCATTCTCACTTCTTTTCTTTCTCTCTTCTTCTTAAAGCTTATGGCCATGGTTTCCATGGCATAAGTCTTCCTCCTTCCCACCACCACCTTGCCAAAGTTCGTCATTTCTCCTCTTCCTCCTCTTATAATATAAAGAGAGATTAGTGTATATTATATTATATATATTTTTGTGAAGAAGACGCTGCGCCGAAATACTGTCCGACGATTCACTCAACTAGGCTCGCCTACCGTGAAGATTTAGAGAGCTGTTAGGTGAGAACTTCTAATTTAAAATTATTTGTTTAAATTAGTTAATTATAATTAACTGAGATAATTAAAATTTGTTGATTATGATTGTGTGATGGATGTTATTATGTGAATGGATGCGCATGTAGTTAGATAATACACTGAACACTGGTAAGCGTTATTGACCGTAACGCTTGTGCACCGTTAAACTGTTTGTTTGTGATGAATGAATTCGTATCCATCTGGTTATATGGTTCATTTGGATAAATATGATTGCATTGCATGATATTACACACACACACCGTGGTTGTGGAATATATGGGTGATCGATTTAGAATCTCCTTCCTATATACAATTTTATTTAATTATTAAATAATATTTAAAATGTTAGTTTTGAATTAAACATCAACTTTTTAAAACTTTGAATAAAGATTGAAAAATGATTTGAATTATGTATTGATTTTTGTATAACAATTATATCTATCTGGAACTAGTTATTTTCAATTTTAATTCGAAATGAGATTTTTAAATTTGAATAAGGTTTTTATATATATAAATATAATATACACCAGAACGTTCTAGGATGACAGAGAGGATAGTGTCTAGGCTTGGGTTTGGAAATGAAGTTTCCTGCTCTCCCTAGCTATCCCTAACTGATCCGACGAATGGGAAGGTTAATTTGAAGTTATTTCAATTTAGGAATGAATTGGAATTTATGAAAGTTGAATTTTAGATCCAAATAATTTGAAAAGTAAATCTAAATGATTTTTAAAGGGTTATATAAGGATATAACGATTTTCTAAGATATTTTGAAGTATTGGTTATTATGGTAAAAATAGAGCTTGTCGCATAACGACAATTTACGTATTTTAGATGCAAACTTTAAACGCTTATAACTTTTGCAATCTAAATCGGATTTCCACGAAACGAAAAACATTTGATTTATATAAACAAGAACTTTCAAATGAGTGAAAGCAGATTTTAAATTCGAGTTATAATTTTCAAGTTATGTTTGAAACCGTTTTGGAAAAGATCGATGTAAGAACAATTGTTGCCCATAACTATAAACAGCTATTTTAAATTATTTAAAAATATGGAAAAATTTGTAAAATCATTACAAATTATGAAAAGGTGGTTTCAATTGTAAAGTTTAATTTTTGGCTAAGATAAACGATATTTTGATCAAAATAGTTAAGATAACTGTTTTGTAACACTTTTGTAACACTTTTGGAACGCTATTGTAACGCTTTCTTCGAAAACAATCTATTTTGAAGTTTTAACCCGTAAACGATTTTCCGAACTTTAAGTAATGATTTGTGGAATGTTTTCAAAGGTTTAAGAGTATTAGAAATATTTTATATGGGATTTAAATTGATACTAATACGGGTTTTTAATACTAAATAATTGGATATGGTTGGAGATAAATCTTAGGATGTTTGATATTAGTTCAGTAAATGAAAACTCTTATTATCTGAGGAATTTAAAAGGTAATTCACCGTTATTCCGCTTATAATATGAGCTGGATACGGAAATTAATATTGAAGATAAGTTGATGGTATTTCTATCCAGATCTAATGTCAAAGAGTTGAATAAACCTTTCAATTAAGATACGGGTTCTCACCTTGATTGAAATAAGCTAGACAGAAATAATCTTCGATATTTGGTATGAACCTCATAATGTAAATGTATACTATCTGGGGAATTTGAAAGATATTATTATATCGTTATTCTACTTATAGTATTCGTTGATTATGAGAATTTATATCGAATATAAGTGGATAAAATTTCTGTGTAATTTATGATTCAATGACGATTGATTTGGGTTTTGTCGTGAATCGTATCTTCAGTAATACCATTCTTGAAACCCAATAAGATTGAGTTGTGGAAATTCGTATCGTAATTGGAATTTAGTCAAAATCTTCGATCCGAGGGAATTAAAAGTAAGAAATTGAAGCGAAGGTATACTCTTTGATTTCAAAGAAGAATTTAAGATGATAACGAGATGTACGAAATTATAGAAATTCAAATCTTTAGTTCTAAATGAATTGGTAAATATTTGGAAGGAGATTTGAATTGAAAAGCCTGTGTAAACCATAGCTACTGTTTTAAAGTACGCTTGTTACTTGGAAAGACCGGGATCGAGCATATGTTCGAAAACCATTCCAAGTAATAATACGACGTTATGAAGCAATTCAGGACTTGGTAAACGACGAATGAAGACCGGGAATATTTGAATTGTTTAGATTGATTGTTGATTAATGTCTCGGTTGGGTAGGCCACCCGATACGAGATGGGAGTTGCATGAGACCTGAACAAATTTGAGTATTTTCGGGTTGTTCGGTTCAGACCCAGAACGGTCTTGTATGGATGGTGTGTCTGACATTGAAATTGACTGCATAGCACTGATTTCCGTTAATGAATATCGGATTTGTGGCAATATATTATCCTCGTCTCTAAGTCATATGAACTTAGAGGGTATGCATTGATTGAAATTAGTGATATGTCGTGAATTGTCAATGTGACATACCCAAGTTAGGAAACGAGCTAGTGATGATCAAAGAATGGCTTATCGAAGCATAGCTTTGTGTATGACGTGACATCGACAAACCTCACACCCCGGATGATGAGAAACTGGCGGTTAGGTTGTGTATATATATGAATTGATGATGACCGCTGCAGCAGTGGGAAACCACTTATAACTTATGGAATAGGGTATGTTCGGGGGGCCGCGTCTGGTCGAAAACCGTTGATCTACCTCGCGATTTGTATTGGTGTCCGCGTCTGGATGAAAAACCCTTAATTACATTTCGTTTGTGTTCCGATTGAGCTTTCGTGCCAGGAATCATCAAGTTGGAAACCAAATCTCCAATACGTACCACACGATTTTGGTTTGTATATATATATATATATATATATATATATATATATATATATATATATATATATATGGCGACATAATAGGATGGGGTATTATGCCGTCTAGGATTAATACATTTATTTGAGAAATGTTTTCCACACTATATATATATATATTATGGCTTTGAAAGAGGATTTCACGTATGAAAGCATGTTTGGTTATCATAAGATAAACCTCGCCCATCTGGTGTGCGCTTGCATTGTGTGATGTGGGACGAGCTTATGATAACTTCATTTTAGAAAGGTCATTGCGTATTTATATGCACGGGTATTCACATGGAGTAAACCCGTTCCGCGTTAGCGGCGTGGTCCGGTGAAATTCCCAACTTTAAAATGAACCTAATAATAACTGTTTTGAGTTCTCACACCAGTCCCACGACTGACCTGGAGTTTATTGTTCCCTCACCTAAACTCTGGGTGCCCATAATTTTGCACGGGCAGCTAGTAGTTTAGTTTTGCAGTTTTAGTTCGCTGGAGCAAAGTTCGGAGCGCTTTCTGAGTTGGAGTACACGATGGAGTTTGGAGCTTCCGCTATATCATACGATTTTCTTCCGCTAAGAGTATATTTTCTTTTCCTCCGCTGTATGTGTTGTAACTCTGATATTTTATGTAACTCTGTTATTTTATGTAACTCTGATGTAACATTGTATTTCGCAATGAAAAATTCTGTTATTTTGTTCAATATATGTATGTACCCATAACAATTCGTCTTTTTAAACGGTTTGAGTCGGTTTAATTACCGGCAAGAACTGGGCAAAAAGGCGGGTCGTTACAGTTGGTATCAGAGCTTTGGTTATACAAAGCTATCGGGTACAACATATTTTGAACAAAGGATAGGACTCATCAGAGCTATAGTATCTCATTAGAGATAGGGTTAGAAATGCCCTAGAATGAGATTTCGGAATATTATGATGAGAGAGCGTATTTTTGAAATCTATATAAGGTATTTTTGTACAAGTAAATCATTTTTGAAAATAATAATTATTTGAAATAAAATATTTTGAAGAAGATTTGAAAATAATATTTTTAAAGGAAATACTTTCAAAATAAAAAGGGCTCTTTGTGATAAAACTTCGAAAATCCAGGGTCGATCTGTTCAGAGTTATCGAGAAATAAGCGATTAGTGAATTGGCTTTAACAAGCGTATTGGAAAAAAAAACTCCGAGCTTGGAATGAGAATTTCAAAATATTTTGCAACCTATATATAAAAGATTTATATAAGAAGATCGTTAATTCAAAGCTAGAGATTTGAAAGATAATCAGCGTGTAATAAAAACGGTTGCGAGTATTTATTTGACGTCAAGGTTGGACGATCAAGTATGTAAGGATTTTGCATATACGCCTAGCTAACGTATATATGAAGTCCAATATATACTAGATGGATATAGAATCACATTCTAGTCGCTTGGGGATAATTCTGATGATTGATCGATCATCATCAGTCTTATTTTTGGGTTTCGAAAGTGGGATGACTATATGTTTCTGATCGAGACGTCAAGAAGTACTTAAAGCTATATAGATAAACAATCGAAAGTGTTTTGCGACGTCCTCACAATTGTAAAATTGATTTTACAAATGACTTTCGAAGTATTGAATGTATTATGTTATGAAATGGGATATGCGAAAAAATGAATTTAACATAAGGTAGTTAAGTTAAATGCATACTTAACTGATAATTAGTAGCGTGAATCAGACTATTTTGTCAAAACCGCAAGGATATATTTTAGAAGCTAATCTCACTTGAAGAACTGAAAAGTGAAATTTTGAAAATGCATAAGCGAGCTGGGTTCACCCCATGTTTCGATTTTGACGATACAATTTAATAAAATTATGGTAAATGTCTTAAGTGGGGGAGAAGACCGATTTTCCCACCTGAAGCTATACGAATTTTGAGAAACAAGGTTAATATGATAAAATGGATATGTATTGAACACATCAATTGAATTTTATAATTTCCCTTGTTAAGAGAAACCGACATGAACGAGTGGGTCAAACGAAAATTTCTCAACAAGTATTCACTTGAAGCACAAAGGAAGAAAATGAAGTTGTTAAAGTAAGATTTATTCAAGAGGAAAATTTTGAAAATTTAACGAGTATCCCATGATTAAACTGTTAGAATTTGTATCCTTGTTTGCATGTGAGTTCCCATCTTGGGCTAGACTATCCATTTAAATTCCAACCATCTGCTATTGAGTAGTGTCATTCGTACCTTTGTATCATGTGCATTTGGCCAAGTATTTGATTCGAACCTTTGCACCTATTGATGCTCATTAGATGTTGAATTTCTATTCCAAGCTCATGAAACCTGATTTGGTCTATGTATACCTTTCATGCACAAATTAGCATGGAACTTCTATGTCTTTACTTGACTAGAGCACATGGAATTTTGACTTGATCTATGTATGCCTCTTTGTGCCGTGTGAAACCGTGTCGATAACTTTAATTTGTCCAAGATATTTTGTAACAAAACATCAATAAATGAGCTTTCTTTGAAATATAGAATCCAACTTATGCAAGAAAATTTGGATTTTTAAATATTAATTTTGAGGATTTGGTTCCGGAAATTTTGAAAGCAATGTTTTGGGATGTTTTACCAATACTAGTTTGAATATACGCATAATCAGAGTGTGCAGAGGAAGCGTGATGTTATTTTTTTATAAAACTGTTTTAAGAGATTTTACGGCTAGTTAAGTAAGAAAATGTTTCTAAACAAGACAAGATATTTAAACAAGAATGAAAAAGAGATTTTATATATTTTGAATTTCAAAGTGGATTTAGAAAAAGTGTTATTCGATTAGGTGAATATGACAACAAAAATTTGAATATTAAATGAGTATAAAAGTTAACTTATAAATGGGTTAATATGGGATTGTATTGGAAATGATTGAAATAAAAATTTGAAATAAAATGAGTATTTCGGAAATATAATTCTATCTCTTCCCTTGTCGCTGGGTTTGCTCGACCCATTGTCATATTTTGAATATCACCCCGAATTGTCATTATTCAACTTTATTTCGGAATTCTTCCTTTTTCCCTACTCTGATAAAGCCATGGACAAGCGAATTAATTTAGATTGAAACCAGTATTTTGAATTATCTCTAAAATTGAACTTGATTTGTGTTGAGAGCAATAGAATTTGTAATACTGAATATAGCCAAGATGTTATATTGCAAGATAATTGAACGATTAGGGAAAATTTTATTTGAGAACTTGGATTTAAATTTCTAATTTGAGCGCTTAGTCTTATAATTGATAAGAAAACCGTGGGTTCCGTAAGAGTAAGTTAGGAAGATAATTTTCTTAGGGTCATAGACCTCTAAGTACTAGATAGTATCTATCCCAGTTTCTCCTTAATGGTAGGATAGCAGCTCTGAGTCTAACTCAGAGGATGCGATTTTTAAACAAGACCCGTGACGACCCTAGTAATCACGAGATCATAGAAGTAACCTTAGACTCTACCTTTAGTGAGAATCAGACAGAGTACCCTGAGAATGATATGAGCCTTGGTTCTGACGATTACATGTCTGGTATGTTGAGAGAGAAATTGGAATTTAAATTTGTGAAGGAGTTTAAATTTACTCGACTTCCTTTTCGAGGACGAAAAGTTTCTAAGGGGGGGTGAATGTAACATCCCAGAATTTTAACTATGTTTGATTTGGATTTTTATTTATTTAATTTTAGATTTTATGAATATAAATTGATTTTATTAGGTTTAAATATGAATTTTAACTTTGTATAAGTATTTTGTTTTTATTATGATTTTTTAAGAAAACTTATTTTGAAATTTTTTAATTATAAGATTTATGTTTAAGTAATGATATTTTCTGATTTTGATAATATTGATTGGTAAAAATATGAATTTGGTAAAGGATAATTTATTTTATGATTTTACAAGAATGATTATTAATAAATTGGATTTACTGATATTATTTGTCGTTCGATCGGATTTGTCAAAAGATAACATAAATTAGTAGCATTAGTATTATGCGTTGCTCTTTGTTTTCATAACGTTTAAGGTAAATGCTACCAAAAACACATTCCTTCTCCTCTTTACAAGTGTTAAGACACTTGTAATTTTGCATGCAACATTCCATGCATGTAATACACATGTCCTATGATGTGTCACTCTCTCCTTACTCCTCTTTTCCTATAAATACCACCCTTTCCTTCCACTTTTTCATTCATTCTCACTTCTTTTCTTTCTCTCTTCTTCTTAAAGCTTATGGCCATGGTTTCCATGGCATAAGTCTTCCTCCTTTCCACCACAACCTTGCCAAAGTTCGTCATTTCTCCTCTTCCTCCTCTTATAATATAAAGAGAGAGTAGTGTATATTATATTATATATATTTTTGTGAAGAAGACGCTGCGCCGAAATACTGTCCGACGATTCACTCAACTAGGCTCGCCTACCGTGAAGATTTGGAGAGCTGTTAGGTGAGAACTTCTAATTTAAAATTATTTGTTTAAATTAGTTAATTATAATTAACTGAGATAATTAAAATTTGTTGATGATGATTGTGTGATGGATGTTATTATGTGAATGGATGCGCATGTAGTTAGATAATACACTGAACACTGGTAAGCGTTATTGACCGTAACGCTTGTGCACCGTTAAACTGTTTGTTTGTGATGAATGAATTCGTATCCATCTGGTTATATGGTTCATTTGGATAAATATGATTGCATTGCATGATATTACACACACACACCGTGGTTGTGGAATATATGGGTGATTGATTTAGAATCTCCTTCCTATATACAATTTTATTTAATTATTAAATAATATTTAAAATGTTAGTTTTGAATTAAACATCAACTTTTTAAAACTTTGAATAAAGATTTAAAAATGATTTGAATTATGTATTGATTTTTGTATAACAATTATATCTATCTGGAACTAGTTATTTTCAATTTTAATTCGAAATGAGATTTTTAAATTTGAATAAGGTTTTTATATATATAAATATAATATACACCAGAACGTTCTAGGATGACAGAGAGGATAGTGTCTAGGCTTGGGTTTGGAAATGAAGTTTCCTGCTCTCCCTGGCTATCCCTAACTGATCCGACGAATGGGAAGGTTAATTTGAAGTTATTTCAATTTAGGAATGAATTGGAATTTATGAAAGTTGAATTTTAGATCCAAATAATTTGAAAAGTAAATCTAAATGATTTTTAAAGGGTTATATAAGGATATAACGATTTTCTAAGATATTTTGAAGTAATGGTTATTATGGTAAAAATAGAGCTTGTCGCATAACGACAATTTACGTATTTTAGATGCAAACTTTAAACGCTTATAACTTTTGCAATCTAAATCGGATTTCCACGAAACGAAAAACATTTGGTTTATATAAACAAGAACTTTCAAATGAGTGAAAGCAGATTTTAAATTCGAGTTATAATTTTCAAGTTATGTTTGAAACCGTTTTGGAAAAGATCGATGTAAGAACAATTGTTGCCCATAACTATAAACAGCTATTTTAAATTATTTAAAAATATGGAAAAATTTGTAAAATCATTACAAATTATGAAAAGGTGGTTTCAATTGTAAAGTTTAATTTTTGGCTAAGATAAACGATATTTTGATCAAAATAGTTAAGATAACTTTTTTGTAACACTTTTGTAACACTTTTGGAACGCTATTGTAACGCTTTCTTCGAAAACAATCTATTTTGAAGTTTTAACCCGTAAACGATTTTCCGAACTGTAAGTAATGATTTGTGGAATGTTTTCAAAGGTTTAAGAGTATTAGAAATATTTTATATGGGATTTAAATTGATACTAATACGTGTTTTTAATACTAAATAATTGGATATGGTTGGAGATAAATCTTAGGATGTTTGATATTAGTTCGGTAAATGAAAACTCTTATTATCTTAGGAATTTAAAAGGTAATTCACCGTTATTCCGCTTATAATATGAGCTGGATACGGAAATTAATATTGAAGATAAGTTGATGGTATTTCTATCCAGATCTAATGTCAAAGAGTTGAATAAACCTTTCAATTAAGATATGGGTTCTCACCTTAATTGAAATAAGCTAGACAGAAATAATCTTCGATATTTGGTATGAACCTCATAATGTAAATGTATACTATCTGGGGAATTTGAAAGATATTATTATATCGTTATTCTACTTATAGTATTCGTTGATTATGAGAATTTATATCGAATATAAGTGGATAAAATTTCTGTGTAATTTATGATTCAATGACGATTGATTTGGGTTCTATCGTGAATCGTATCTTCAATAATACCATTCTTGAAACCCAATAAGATTGAGTTGTGGAAATTCGTATCGTAATTGGAATTTAGTCAAAATCTTCGATCCGAGGGAATTAAAAGTAAGAAATTGAAGCGAAGGTATACTCTTTGATTTCAAAGAAGAATTTAAGATGATAACGACATGTACGAAATTATAGAAATTCAAATCTTTAGTTCTAAATGAATTGGTAAATATTTGGAAGGAGATTTGAATTGAAAAGCCTGTGTAAACCATAGCTACTGTTTTAAAGTACGCTTGTTACTTGGAAAGACCGGGATCGAGCATATGTTCGAAAACCATTCCAAGTAATAATACGACGTTATGAAGCAATTCAGGACTTGGTAAACGACGAATGAAGACCGGGAATATTTGAATTGTTTAGATTGATTGTTGATTAATGTCTTGGTTTGGTAGGCCACCCGATACGAGATGTGAGTTGCATGAGACCTGAACAAATTTAAGTATTTTCGGGTTGTTCCGTTCAGACCCAGAACGGTCTTGTATGGATGGTGTGTCTGACATTGAAATTGACTGCATAGCACTGATTTCCGTTAATGAATATCGGATTTGTGGCAATATATTATCCTCGTCTCTAAGTCATATGAACTTAGAGGGTATGCATTGATTGAAATCAGTGATATGTCGTGAATTGTCAATGTGACATACCCAAGTTAGGAAACGAGCTAGTGATGATCAAAGAATGGCTTATCGAAGCATAGCTTTGTGTATGACGTGACATCGACAAACCTCACACCCCGGATGATGAGAAACTGGCGGTTAGGTTGTGTATAGATATGAATTGATGATGACCGCTGCAGCAGTGGGAAACCACTTATAACTTATGGAATAGGGTATGTTCGGGGGGCCGCGTCTGGTCGAAAACCGTTGATCTACCTCGCGATTTGTATTGGTGTCCGCGTCTGGATGAAAAACCCTTAATTACATTTCGTTTGTGTTCCGATTGATCTTTCGTGCCAGGAATCATCAAGTTGGAAACCAAATCTCCAATACGTACCACACGATTTTGGTTTGTATATATATATATATATATATATATATATATATATATATATATATATATATGGCGACATAATAGGATGGGGTATTATGCCGTCTAGGATTAATACATTTATTTGAGAAATGTTTTCCACACTATATATATATTATGGCTTTGAAAGAGGATTTCACGTATGAAAGCATGTTTGGTTATCATAAGATAAACCTCGCCCATCTGGTGTGCGCTTGCATTGTGTGATGTGGGACGAGCTTATGATAACTTCATTTTAGAAAGGTCATTGCGTATTTATATGCACGGGTATTCACATGGAGTAAACCCGTTCCGCGTTAGCGGCGTGGTCCGGTGAAATTACCAACTTTAAAATGAACCTAATAATAACTGTTTTGAGTTCTCACACCAGTCCCACGACTGACCTGGAGTTTATTGTTCCCTCACCTAAACTCTGGGTGCCCATAATTTTGCACGGGCAGCTAGTAGTTTAGTTTTGCAGTTTTAGTTCGCTGGAGCAAAGTTCGGAGCGCTTTCTGAGTTGGAGTACACGATGGAGTTTGGAGCTTCCGCTATATCATACGATTTTCTTCCGCTGAGAGTATATTTTCTTTTCCTCCGCTGTATGTGTTGTAACTCTGATATTTTATGTAACTCTGATATTTTATGTAACTCTGATGTAACATTGTATTTCGCAATGAAAAATTCTGTTATTTTGTTCAATATATGTATGTACCCATAACAATTCGTCTTTTTAAACGGTTTGAGTCGGTTTAATTACCGGCAAGAACTGGGCAAAAAGGCGGGTCGTTACATCTTTAAATTACAAAACATATGATTTTCAGTTTATAAAGATTATTATTTTTTATATGAAAAAATTATATTTTTATATGAAAGGATTATATATTTTTACATAATTGTAATTAATATAAAAATATGGTTTATATATGAGTAGCGTTCATTTTATATATATATATATATATATATATATATAATATATAAGCGTTGAAATAAAAATGTGTTTTTATTATATATATGTTGAAAGAAAAGATATGATCTTTGAAAAAGAAAAGATATGATTTTTCCTTGAAGATAACTATGCTTTTTCATTGCAGAAAAATATGATTTTTCATTGTAGAAAACTTTGACTTTTCAATATGGAAAGCTATGATTTTTATAGCAAATAAAAATGTGATTTTGATTTATATGTATAGCAGTTAAAAATCATCATATTAAAAATATGATTTTTAGCTATAAAGAAAAATATGACCTTTGTTTAGATAAAGATATGATTTTTATTCATAGAATTAGCGGTTTAAAAAAAATATGATTTTTCTATGGATTACTGGAAAGATTTGTTTTTTATAAACGAAAAGATATGATTTTTAACATATGAAAAGATTCGATTTTTATAAAATAAAAAGATTTGATTTTTTATATTTAAAAGGGTATGATTTTTATATTTGAAAAGGTAAGATTTCTATAATGAAGTGGTGAATATTAAAATATAACTTATATATATATATATATGCCTTAATGTGACGAGCAAGGAATTTCGCTCGGTCCGAACCAGTCGCTAAACCGATCCAGGCCGTTCGAAACGCCCTATCGTTTGAGAACAGGACAAAACAGAACGCATACAAAAGAACATTTCATTGTATATTACAACAATGCATCAGATTACAAGAATATACAGAGTATAAAAGAATATTACACAGAAATATCAGAGATTAACAATAAGTTACATAGCAGCGGAAAAATAATACAATACACAACTAGAATGAGATATACGGATACAAAGCTTTCCGGATATCGTTCCAGCTGTAAACCAGGATCCTGTGAATACAAATCTGCAAAACCAAAACTACTAGCTGCCCGTGCCAAAATAGGGGCACCCAGAGTTTAGGTTAAAACAATAAACTCCAGGTCAGTCATGTGACTGGTGTGAGAACTAAAACAGTTATTAATCTTTATTTTCAAAGGTAAATCAAGGGACCAAGCCGTATAACACGGAACGGGTTTCCTCCCAAGAATACCAGTGCATAAAACAAACCGCGCAATGCTAAATAAAGAAAGATGAAGCTGTTATAAGACCCAGGTCCTATCACACAATGCAACGCAAGCCGGGGGATAGGGTTTTCCCTTATAACAGCCAAAGAATGCTTGATACGTTTAAAACAAATCATTTGATACTATAATAAGTGCATAGTGTATAAAACAACTTCAAATCATAAGTATCAATCATAGGCGGCATGGGTACCATATATCATGTCACCATATATAGGTTTACAAATAAAACCGCAAAGTCACGTATTTGGAAATTGGGTTTCCATCTATGAACCGAGGCAAAAGATAGTCCTCAACCGATTCGAGACAATCTAGCCTACCATGTCTCAGGAACCATTGGAAATTTTGGTTATTTTTAAAACCCTTTTCAAATTCAATTTATTTATTAAAAATAAATAGAATTATATTTCTAGTTCAAAACTAGTTCATTTCGATAAAAATCTATTTTTATCTTTTCAAACATGGAGTTTTTCATCCCAAATCTTCACAAATCATTTCTTATGATTTTACACAAATTATTACTACTTTTAATAATTTTATCAAGGCCCGTACAGTCGATTTCTATCAATGGCCATCGAACTGCACTTACAGCGACCTTTTCCAAATTTGATTTGGACATAATTCCAAATCCAACCGTTAGATTTCAAATTTCTAACATTCGCAAGAAAGCTCTTTTCGATACGAACCCAACGGTTCCGGTTTTAGGAGAATCCGACGGTCGGATCTCCCGTAATGTCCGTTCGAAGTCAATGGTCGAAATTCGCGAACTGCCGCGGCGCGGCGCGTTCTATTCAGGCCATTATATTATATATATATAATATATTTCGTCGATTTCTATTTAAAACGAATTATATAATTAGTTTTGAAATCGTTTCAAAAGCAATTTCAACTTCCATTTCAATTCAAATCAAAATTGAATTCTTCTTTATAAATTCGTTTTAAAATTCATTTCTATCCAATTCAAATTTCAATTTGAATTCATTTCAATTCGCTTTTAATTCCATTTGAATTCGTTTTCAATTCAATTCATTTCGAAATCGTTTTCAATTCAATTCATTTCGAAATCGTTTTCAATTCAATTCATTTCGAAATCGTTTTCAATTCAATTCATTTCGAAATCGTTTTCAATTCAATTCATTTCGAAATCGTTTTCAATTCAATTCATTTCGAAATCGTTTTCAATTCAATTCATTTCGAAATCGTTTTCAATTCAATTCATTTCGAAATCGTTTTCAATTCAATTCATTTCGAAATCGTTTTCAATTCAATTCATTTCGAAATCGTTTTCAATTCAATTCATTTCGAAATCGTTTTCAATTCAATTCATTTCGAAATCGTTTTCAATTCAATTCATTTCGAAATCGTTTTCAATTCAATTCATTTCGAAATCACTTTCAATTTAATTCACTTTGAATTCGTTTTCAATTCAATTCATTTTGAATTCGTTTTCAATTCAATTCATTTCGAAATCGTTTTCAATTCAATTCATTTCGAAATCACTTTCAATTTAATTCATTTCGAAATCACTTTCAATTCAATTCACTTTGAATTCGTTTTCAATTCAATTCATTTCGAAATAAATTAAAATTGATATAAATATCGTTCACGTCAAAATGGCGTCAATCTAATCAACACGGCTTCATAAATTTCTATTTTCAAATATTCTATTTCAAATATTTCTATTTCAAATATTTCTATTTCTAAACTGGAATGAGGCCCAATCAATTACCATATAAAATTAATTATATGGATTTTCATACAACACATGTATATAATAGCATTGAAAAATAATCAACCATCAACCAAAGTGCACTACACTGTATAAGCATCCAATAAAGATATCTAACGCTTATAACAGCATGTCAATCAATCGATCGACATATTTAATCAATCAGGATGAGTGAACTTCAAATTTCATCCTAACACCCGTGTGGGGTTTCAAACAATCAAACACATATTTTATTTGTGCTGTTGGGCGATGTGTAAAATTTATCGTCCCAATCAATATCAGTCAAATCAGTGTACATAAACAAACCGTCTGGTTTGTAAATGAATATTTTATTTTATTCACATTCACGTTAAAAACTATATTTTTAACGATAAAATATTTATTCCAACACATGAATTTTTTTTCAGTTCATTTATTCAATAAATGACATTTTTATTTTTCTAACATATTTTAGAAAATTTCGGCGGCATAACGGCACGATACTAGAAACGGGACGAGGCCTAGCCTTATCCCCGGTCTAGTGAAGGCCCACGCCATTCACACATCAATCAAATCAATTTCATCTCACCAAACAATTCAATTTAAACAAATAATTCAACTAATCTATGCAACCAAACAAACAAGTCCATGGTCTGTGGACGATTGTGTCGGGTGCTACTAAGCACCGTCTGCATCCTAGTATATATATATAACTAGAAAAAAAATTGAAAGGTGAGAAATTCTCACATATAGCTATCCTAGCTCCACGGCACTTCTAATGCAGGAAATCTTCGCCAACTCGCCTTTTTGTCGCTTTCGCCCGTATTCTCTACATATGTAAAAATCGAATTTTTACTTCGCTATTCAATATATAAAAATCATATTTTTATTTCAAAGTTCAATATATAAAAATTATATTTTTATTTCGAAGTTCAATATATGAAAATTCTATTTTTATTTCGAAGTTCAATATATAAAAATTCTATTTTTATTTCGAAGTTCAATATATAAAAATTCTATTTTTATTTCACTATTCAATATATAAAAATCATATTTTTAGTTCACTATTCAATATATAAAAATCATATTTTTAGTTCACTATTCAATATATAAAAATCGAATTTTTAGTTCGCTATTCAATATATAAAGATTATATTTTTAATATTCCTATGATGTAAAAATTATATTTTTATTGCTTTTAAAAATATAAAAATCATATCTTACATCTTTTACTTAATAAAAATTCCGTCTTTTCTATTTTAAAGATCAAATCTTTTTCCTTTTAAAGTTAAAACCTTTTTTCTTTTTAAAGTTAAAACCTTTTTTCTTTTTAAAGTTAAAACCTTTTTTTTTCTAAAAATCAGTTTTACGACATTTTAAAAATCAGTTTTATGACATTTTAAAAATCAGTTTTTCCGACATTTTGAAAATCAGTTTTTCCGACATTTTAAAAATCAGTTTTTCCGACATTTTAAAAATCAGTTTTTCCGACATTTTAAAAATCAGTTTTTCCGACATTTTAAAAATCAGTTTTATGACATTTTAAAAATCAGTTTTAATCTTTTTATAAAATTCAGTTTTTATTCTCTATAAAA
The DNA here is from genome assembly GCA_030737875.1 of Allium sativum. Classification (NCBI taxonomy): domain Eukaryota; kingdom Viridiplantae; phylum Streptophyta; class Magnoliopsida; order Asparagales; family Amaryllidaceae; genus Allium; species Allium sativum. The sequence continues at coordinate 19,213,208 of JASFAX010000021.1, forward strand.
AAATCAGTTTTTATATGCCCAAAAAAACAGTTTTTAAATCCCTAAAATCGAAATTAGTTTTAACGAATTAAAATAAAAATAAAATACAATAAAATACTTACAATATTTCGAAGAAGGGGGGGAGAAGGCGTCGGCGGCAGGAGGTCTGGTGGCGTTGATCTGAGGGCGGCGGAGTTGCTTTCCGGCGATGGGTTTAGGGGGGGGTTTGCGACGTATCGAAGAGGGGGGGAAAAGGAGGGCTCGCGGTTGTCGAGGTCTTCGAGGGGGAGGGCCTGATCGGAGCCGCGTCCGCTCCGGTGGCGCGATGGCCATCGCCTGGCGGCGCGTTTCCTCCCTGCCCCTTTCTTTTTTTTTTTTATTTTACTGAAGAATGATCGGGGGGGCCAGAAGGTTTTAAGGGAGAGAGATATTATATTATATTTTTTTTTTTATTCCTAAAGAATTGACTTTCACATACGACCTCGAAAAGAGGCCCACCGCCTGTCGTCCATAGCGTTTTACCCCCATTCTGAACACAATGGGATATGTATCGCAAGCTGATTTGATTGTTACAATCAGTTTCCGTTAAATTTACATTTAAATCACTATATTGAATTTTAAACGTACATTTCAAATTACCGGGGTCACATACTAACTAGAAAAATTCCTGAAAAATATTTTCTAGCTTCGTATTGACGATACGGTCCTAACAAAACTAGTTTCATCGAATTCTGAGACCGTTGGAAAAATGGCCATTTTCCAGTCAATTAAAATCAACTGAAACTGGTCAAACACGTTTTCCTTTGCCACGCACACATATTGATTCGAAAAATTATGAAATTTGAAACCTAGTAATAACTTCACATCCCGGGCCCAACAAAACTGGTTTCGTCGAAATCCGAGGTCGTTTGCAAAATGTCCATTTTTAAGGGCCTGAATTCCATAGCGACTATTCAGAATTTTCAACTGGACATATCTTTTGATCCCCGCTATGAAAATTTGATTATTCGGATTCGCTGGAAAGATATTATCAATTAGATCCCATTATTTTTGGTTTCACTAAAATCCGGATTGTTTTGCACCCAGTACATTCAATTGAAGTTTGAAATCAAATTATCGAACTACCGTGCCATTTTCAATTCTATTTATAATTATATATAAATATTTATATTCTAACGACGACGCATATAATATATACGTTCGAATTCTATTCAGAATAAATTTCTCGTCGATATTATTTAAAATAATTCATTTTAAATAATCAAAATTCGCTAAAATTGCCAAAATAAAAAATTTTAAACTGGCCCAGATTTTACGGGTTGTTACAATCTCCCCCACTTAAAACTTTTCGTCCCCGAAAAGGAACAAAGTTGAAAGTGGTTTGATTATTCAGCTCTACGTTCGATCTGGCTTCCATTCTCCAACCTTTCAGTTCTGAGAATTTTCAAAATTTCAAAAATTTGGCTAACACCCTAAATTTTCGAAAAATTTCGCCATAACCTCCCCTGCACCGGGAGCATCGGGGAATTTCAAATAGCTTCCCCGGTCCTTCAGATCTCAAAAAGGAAAAGAAAAAGCCAAGCGGCTAGCCAATAGGCTCATAAAATCATCATCACCCAAACAAAACAGTAAATTATGTAGTAAACATGTACCTATTTGTCGGGCAAACAAATTTTATTCTCTGCTCTAGCCTCCTTGCTATGACCTGTTCAATGTAAGTATATGTATATGCAAACAAATGCGACCAAATTTCAATATAATTCAATATTTGATTCAATTAGGCATAAATGGCTAAAAATTAGCAAACAAATAAACAAACAACACAAATATCAATCAATTAGTGAATTAGAGTCTCAAATTCATAATTTTGATACATATACAAAAATCAGATTTTTGATGCCAAATCACAACAATAAGCCCTATCTAATTTTGGTTCTCACACCAGTCAATAGGAAGTATATAGATATTACACGTTCGTCACTCGAATATAAATTCTAATGATGGAGCTCCATCGTCAAAATCATCTCCGGGCGATTAGAGTGTAATTCTATATCTATCCAATATATCAAAACTTCGAATACACGCTAGCTAGGCGCATACGCAAAAATCTTTATATTTTGGATTGTCCTAATCAATATAAAATAAATAATCAAATACGAATAATTGATTTAAATTTTCAAAACAAAAATTTGTTTTCATTTTAAAAATATACTCTTCACACTCGTTCTAGGATACTACTGATCCCATCTCTAACGAGTCATTCTAATTGGATATTACTAATCCAATTATCTGATGAATTCTTTCGTAGGGTTCTAATGTGTCTTGTTCTCTAGCTTTGCAAACCAAAGCTCTGATACCACGTGTGACGAGCAAGGAATTTCGCTCGGTCCGAACCAGTCGCTAAACCGATCCAGGCCGTTCGAAACGCCCTATCGTTTGAGAACAGGACAAAACAGAAAGCATACAAAAGAACATTTCATTGTATATTACAACAATGCATCAGATTACAAGAATATACAGAGTATAAAAGAATATTACACAGAAATATCAGAGATTAACAATAAGTTACATAGCAGCGGAAAAATAATACAATACACAACTAGAATGAGATATACGGATACAAAGCTTTCCGGATATCGTTCCAGCTGTAAACCAGGATCCTGTGAATACAAATCTGCAAAACCAAAACTACTAGCTGCCCGTGCCAAAATAGGGGCACCCAGAGTTTAGGTTAAAACAATAAACTCCAGGTCAGTCATGTGACTGGTGTGAGAACTAAAACAGTTATTAATCTTTATTTTCAAAGGTAAATCAAGGGACCACGCCGTATAACACGGAACGGGTTTCCTCCCAAGAATACCAGTGCATAAAACAAACCGCGCAATGCTAAATAAAGAAAGATGAAGCTGTTATAAGACCCAGGTCCTATCACACAATGCAATGCAAGCCAGGGGATAGGGTTTTCCCTTATAACAGCCAAAGAATGCTTGATACGTTTAAAACAAATCATTTGATACTATAATAAGTGCATAGTGTATAAAACAACTTCAAATCATAAGTATCAATCATAGGCGGCATGGGTACCATATATCATGTCGCCATATATAGGTTTACAAATAAAACCGCAAAGTCACGTATTTGGAAATTGGGTTTCCATCTATGAACCGAGGCAAAAGATAGTCCTCAACCGATTCGAGACAATCTAGCCTACCATGTCTCAGGAACAGCCGCAACTGCCCCCTGGATCGTCAGGGCCGGTCCACCGATGTGGATTATTATGCCTGAACAATACGTCTCCCCGCCCTTTGGGGCGCAAACGAGCCATCAAATGACTCCATCGGTTCGAGAACGACCGATCAATCCGAGGCGCCTCGCAACAGCAACAACCACATAAGTCAAACTCGTCAGGGCGTGTAAAACCACTGACGCCACTTCTAGCTAGAAAGAAACGCAAGTCCTCCCTGATGTCCCCTCCCGTTTTTGGTTCATACCGGGTGTGAAACTCGCGAAGCAAACGTTACACAAAGCTACGCCACAAAGGCCGTGCTTTGATCATCACCACAAGACTTTGCTTTTCAACAGAAGCCTCGATCAATTGCCACTTAGGCATGCCACACATGCAATTCACTCCATGCGTTTGATATCCATCAATATATAACCCCTGAGCTCGTACGTCTCAGAGAAGGGCGTTAAGCAAGAGAATAAATTCTCCGCCGCCAAACAGATATATATTTAATAGAGATCAATCACACAGACTAAAATCCAATGTCAGACACACAGTCCATTTACAAGTCCGTTCTGGGTCTGAACGAAACCGGAGGCACCTAGTACCCCGCATATCCATCGATCTCCAAGTACGTCTGGACGATCACCAACTGTTTCCATCTTCTTGGGTGTACAGCCCAATCAAGATCATCAGTTATCACCCAAACGACGTGAAGACCTCCGGTCTTTGACCATCGTCTTCATCTTCGACACCACGTCGAATCAGTTATTCAGAATGGGATAAACCCGGTCTTTCTGAATAACTCGCGTATATATTATAAAAGTGTTACACAAACACAACATACGCCTCATTCCAATTCAGAATATTCTTTTATTCAAATATATCTATACTTTGGGAAAAGTTCCCATTAATTTTATCCAAGATAAATTCTTTAAATTTATTCTTTAATCTCCTTTGAATATCAATTCAAACTAGTCGGGATTAGCGAACCACACCGAAGTAATCATTTATTTTATTTCCCAATCCCAACCTATTCATCCCATGAAGTAAAACTGGTAGTACTTCATATCTAACACCACAGTGTTATCGGTAAATTCAATTACCATTTCACGTTCAAATCTAATTAAAGATTTAACTATCGCCTGGAGCAAAACTGGTGATACTCCATTTTCGATCATTTCAATCTAATTAAAGATTCATTAAAACTCCACTTAGTTTTAATCTTCGGCTGGGTTAAAGAATCAGTGTCATTTAAAACACGGTTCACGATAAACCCAAAATCACATTCCATTAATTATTGGGTTAAAGAACGAGTGTTATTTAAAACACTGTTCACGATAAACCCAAAAATCAATATCACTTCAATTCCAATTAAATATTATTCAATTGGTACACTTCATTAAATCTAGATAAAAAGATTTAATCTTTTCACAACTGGGTTCAAGAACAGTGTTAGTGAAGACACCATTCACGACAAACCCAAATCACATTTGATATTCAATACAAGGCTCTGAATAGAAAATATATCGGCTTATATTCAATATCAAATTCTACGATTAACAAATGTCGTATTGAAATAACGATATAAATGTATATCTTTCAAATTCCCATAACAACATCTGTATAATCACGAATTCCAACATCGAAATATTCCGAAGACAATTTCGATTCAAATCCACTCCAATGCAACCATTGGAAATTTTGGTTATTTTTAAAACCCTTTTCAAATTCAATTTATTTATTAAAAATAAATAGAATTATATTTCTAGTTCAAAACTAGTTCATTTCGATAAAAATCTATTTTTATCTTTTCAAACATGGAGTTTTTCATCCCAAATCTTCACAAATCATTTCTTATGATTTTACACAAATTATTACTATTTTTAATAATTTTATCAAGGCCCGTACAGTCGATTTCCATCAATGGCCATCGAACTGCACTTACAGCGACCTTTTCCAAATTTGATTTGGACATAATTCCAAATCCAACCGTTAGATTTCAAATTTCTAACATTCGCTAGAAAGCTCTTTTCGATACAAACCCAACGGTTCCGGTTTTAGGAGAATCCGACGGTCGGATCTCCCGTAATGTCCGTTCGAAGTCAATGGTCGAAATTCGCGAACTGCCGCGGCGCGGCGCGTTCTATTCAGGCCATTATATTATATATATATAATATATTTCGTCGATTTCTATTTAAAACGAATTATATAATTAGTTTTGAAATCGTTTCAAAAGCAATTTCAACTTCCATTTCAATTCAAATCAAAATTGAATTCTTCTTTATAAATTCGTTTTAAAATTCATTTCTATCCAATTCAAATTTCAATTTGAATTCATTTCAATTCGCTTTTAATTCCATTTGAAATCGTTTTCAATTCAATTCATTTCGAAATCGTTTTCAATTCAATTCATTTCGAAATCGTTTTCAATTCAATTCATTTCGAAATCGTTTTCAATTCAATTCATTTCGAAATCGTTTTCAATTCAATTCATTTCGAAATCGTTTTCAATTCAATTCATTTCGAAATCGTTTTCAATTCAATTCATTTCGAAATCGTTTTCAATTCAATTCATTTCGAAATCGTTTTCAATTCAATTCATTTCGAAATCGTTTTCAATTCAATTCATTTCGAAATCGTTTTCAATTCAATTCATTTCAAAATCGTTTTCAATTCAATTCATTTCGAAATCGTCTTCAATTCAATTCATTTCGAAATCGTTTTCAATTCAATTCATTTCGAAATCGTTTTCAATTCAATTCATTTCGAAATCACTTTCAATTTAATTCACTTTGAATTCGTTTTCAATTCAATTCATTTTGAATTCATTTTCAATTCAATTCATTTCGAAATCGTTTTCAATTCAATTCATTTCGAAATCACTTTCAATTTAATTCATTTCGAAATCACTTTCAATTCAATTCACTTTGAATTCGTTTTCAATTCAATTCATTTCGAAATCGATTAAAATTGATATAAATATCGTTCACGTCAAAATGGCGTCAATCTAATCAACACGGCTTCATAAATTTCTATTTTCAAATATTCTATTTCAAATATTTCTATTTCAAATATTTCTATTTCTAAACTGGAATGAGGCCCAATCAATTACCATATAAAATTAATTATATGGATTTTCATACAACACATGTATATAGTAGCATTGAAAAATAATCAACCATCAACCAAAGTGCACTACACTGTATAAGCATCCAATAAAGATATCTAACGCTTATAACAGCATGTCAATCAATCGATCGACATATTTAATCAATAAGGATGAGTGAACTTCAAATTTCATCCTAACACCCGTGTGGGGTTTCAAACAATCAAACACATATTTTATTTGTGCTGTTGGGCGATGTGTAAAATTTATCGTCCCAATCAATATCAGTCAAATCAGTGTACATAAACAAACCGTCTGGTTTGTAAATGAATATTTTATTTTATTCACATTCAGGTTAAAAACTATATTTTTAACGATAAAATATTTATTCCAACACATGAATTTTTTTTCAGTTCATTTATTCAATAAATGACATTTTTATTTTTCTAACATGTTTTAGAAAATTTCGGCGGCATAACGGCACGATACTAGAAACGGGACGAGGCCTAGCCTTATCCCCGGTCTAGTGAAGGCCCACGCCATTCACACATCAATCAAATCAATTTCATCTCACCAAACAATTCAATTCAAACAAATAATTCAACTAATCTATGCAACCAAACAAACAAGTCCATGGTCTGTGGACGATTGTGTCGGGTGCTACTAAGCACCGTCTGCATCCTAGTATATATATATAACTAGAAAAAAAATTGAAAGGTGAGAAATTCTCACATATAGCTATCCTAGCTCCATGGCACTTCTAATGCAGGAAATCTTCGCCAACTCGCCTTTTTGTCGCTTTCGCCCGTATTCTCTACATATGTAAAAATCGAATTTTTACTTCGCTATTCAATATATAAAAATCATATTTTTATTTCGAAGTTCAATATATAAAAATTCTATTTTTATTTCGAAGTTCAATATATAAAAATTCTATTTTTATTTCGAAGTTCAATATATAAAAATTCTATTTTTATTTCGAAGTTCAATATATAAAAATTCTATTTTTATTTCACTATTCAATATATAAAAATCATATTTTTAGTTCACTATTCAATATATAAAAATCATATTTTTAGTTCACTATTCAATATATAAAAATCGAATTTTTAGTTCGCTATTCAATATATAAAGATTATATTTTTAATATTCCTATGATGTAAAAATTATATTTTTATTGCTTTTAAAAATATAAAAATCATATCTTACATCTTTTACTTAATAAAAATTCCGTCTTTTCTATTTTAAAGATCAAATCTTTTTCCTTTTAAAGTTAAAACCTTTTTTCTTTTTGAAGTTAAAACCTTTTTTCTTTTTAAAGTTAAAACCTTTTTTTTCTAAAAATCAGTTTTACGACATTTTAAAAATCAGTTTTATGACATTTTAAAAATCAGTTTTTTCGACATTTTAAAAATCAGTTTTTCCGACATTTTAAAAATCAGTTTTTCCGACATTTTAAAAATCAGTTTTTCCGACATTTTAAAAATCAGTTTTATGACATTTTAAAAATCAGTTTTAGTCTTTTTATAAAATTCAGTTTTTATTCTCTATAAAAAAAATCAGTTTTTATATGCCCAAAAAAACAGTTTTTAAATCCCTAAAATCGAAATTAGTTTTAACGAATTAAAATAAAAATAAAATACAATAAAATACTTACAATATTTCGAAGAAGGGGGGGAGAAGGCGGCGGCGGCAGGAGGTCTGGTGGCGTTGATCTGAGGGCGGCGGAGTTGCTTTCCGGCGATGGGTTTAGGGGGGGGGGGTTTGCGACGTATCGAAGAGGGAGGGAAAAAGGAGGGCTCGCGGTTGTCGAGGTCTTCGAGGTGGAGGGCCTGATCAAGGCCGCGTCCGCTCCGGTGGCGCGATGGCCATTGCCTGGCGGCGCGTTTCCTCCCTACCCCTTTTTTTTTATTCCTAAAGAATTGACTTTCACATACGACCTCGAAACGAGGCCCACCGCCTGTCGTCCATAGCGTTTTACCCCCATTCCGAACACAATGGGATATGTATCGCAAGCTGATTTGATTGCTACAATCAGTTTCCATTAAATTTACATTTAAATCACTATATTGAATTTTAAACGTACATTTCAAATTACCGGGGTCACATACTAACTAGAAAAATTCCTGAAAAATATTTTCTAGCTTCGTATTGACGATACGGTCCTAACAAAACTAGTTTCGTCGAATTCTGAGACCGTTGGAAAAATGGCCATTTTCCAGTCAATTAAATTCAACTGAAACTGGTCAAACACGTTTTCCTTTGCCACGCACACATATTGATTCGAAAAATTATGAAATTTGAAACCTAGTAATAACTTCACATCCCGGGCCCAACAAAACTGGTTTCGTCGAAATCCGAGGTCGTTTGCAAAATGTCCATTTTTAAGGGCCTGAATTCCATAGCGACTATTCAGAATTTTCAACTGGACATATCTTTTGATCCCCGCTATGAAAATTTGATTATTCGGATTCGCTGGAAAGATATTATCAATTAGATCCCATTATTTTTGGTTTCACTAAAATCCGGATTGTTTTGCACCCGGTACATTCAATTGAAGTTTGAAATCGAATTATCGAACTACCGCGCCATTTTCAATTCTATTTATAATTATATATAAATATTTATATTCTAACGACGACGCATATAATATATACGTTCGAATTCTATTCAGAATAAATTTCTCGTCGATATTATTTAAAATAATTCATTTTAAATAATCAAAATTCGCTAAAATTGCCAAAATAAAAAATTTTAAACTGGCCCAGATTTTACGGGTTGTTACACTTTAGAATAAAATTTTGATTTTTATTATATGAACAACAATATAAAAATGTGATTTTTATATATATGTAGCAAATTGAAAATATGATTTTAATATAAACTGTGTAAAACAGATTTCGTTGAAAACACGGTGAAGGAGACGACGAGCGGGAAACGATAGTTACCAAACCGTTCAGAAATAGAGAATGGCGGAGTGGAACCCAAAGGTGATAACTTCTCACTTTTTATTTTATTTTCTAATTAAAATATATATTAGGATGTAGACGGTGCTTAGCAGCACTCGACACCCGTTGTCCACAGACCATGGACGACTTGTTTGATTGTTTGTTTGTGTTGTGAAATTTTATGGTGTGATGTGGAATGGAATAAAATATTTATAGTTAAAAATATATTATAGTTAAAAATATATTTTTTAACGTGTATATGAATAAAATAAATATTTATAAACAAATCGAACGGTTTGTTTATGTACACACATTTGACTGTTATTGATTGGGACGATAGATTTTACACATCGCCCAACTGCACAAATAAAATCTGTGTTTGATTGATTGAAACCCCACACGGGTATTGGGATGATATATGACATACACTAGTCCCAGTAATTAGCTGTATGTCGATCGATCGATTGACAAGCTGTAGTAAGCGTTAAATATTTATATTTGACGCTTATGCATTGTAGAATGCACTTTGGATGATGGTAAATTTCCTTTTTCAATTTACCAAATCTCATTTAAAAACCAAATTCTACTTTGCAGAAAGTAAATTTCCTTTTTCAATTTACCAAATCTCATTTAAAAACCAAATTCTACTTTGCAGAAAGTAAATTTCCTTTTTTAATTTACCTTCGAAAACATTTTATAACTATAACTTATATATATGTAAACATAGAAGTTGTTTCATATTTAATTTAGATTTAGCTTCTAACTAATACAATTTCTATATTCCTTCTGAAAATAGTTTATTCAATTTATTTATTTTTATTCGACATAGTCGAATTTGAAATCATAAATCCTTATTGATTTATTTGAATTCAGTTTACGTTCTGAACCTCATAATAAATTTCATCGTTATTTTTGAACGATTCCAAATTATGACTCCCTTTTTAAATCCATACTTAAATTTAAATTTATAAATTATCCAATTAAAAATTTCCCCCTTTTATTTATAAACATTGTTTATAAATTTCACTTCTTCTTTTAAACATTTAAAACAAGCCCCTATTTCAAATCTTATTTGAAATCCAATTTTTATTATGGAAATTAAGTTTCCATTTTAATTTCAAACTTAAAGTAAAAAATCCAATATTATCAAACGATAATTTTTTTATCACATTTATTTATAACATTGTTTATAAATTCAGCTACTTGTTTTTATTATTAAAAAAAAGTTAATACTTCTCAATCCATTCGAAATTCCATTTTCATTTCAAAAAGTAAACTTTCCTTTTTAAATCATAAAATCCCTTTTGATATTTTTAAATATAAATATCTAGGGCCAGTGATATTCTAATATCCAAACACAAAAATAATCCATTCAATTCACACATTACACACATATAATAAATATGTAAAAAACAGTTAATAAATTTGAGGAATCCAGTTGGATCCCTCCAACCTGTTTTCCCTGCATCCACAGATGTTAGTCAACAAAAATAATACCAATCCTGCTTCAAGGCAGGATATCGCGGTACAAAAGGTCATCCACTCATATTCGTGGGGCATAGGGTCATCCGCTAATGATACTGCGGGCATCCGCTAATGGTACTGCGGGAATCCAACCACCAATACATATATAATAACCACAAACACCTACCCTAAATAACTAATATATATAATAGCCACAACAATATTATAGTGCAACCAAACAACCAACAATTATTTCAACCATTAAAAATAATTCTAATTGATAAATTGTGCGTGAGATTTACTCACCCTGATTTTATTTTCTCCAAGAGAGTTTGAATCTATGAATTCTCAACTGACTCCGAAAAATTCCAACCCGCTTCCAGAATATAAATTTCACATCTATGAATAATCTCAGCTTATTTTCGTGTTTTTAAGACCTTATATATAAACAATATGGATAAGCAACTGGACAGTTCGAATAAGATTTAAAAATTTACTTATTAAAATAATTTCCTTGCTTATGTTAACAACCTCTTCTTCTTCATGATTTCCCACTTGTAATAAGATCTACTTCATCTTCAAAATAGTAATCACTCAACTAAGCACCAACAGTAAAAGCATCAGCACTTTAAACTGGAGAAGTGCCTATAGTTCCCAGATCAGAAGAAATGCCCGATCTAATATATTTTATATGAAATTCATTAATTATTCAAATTTTATATATATTCATGAATTTAAATTAATTACCTACTTATTCTTCTTTCCCAAATCGTGACTAGCAGACTTCCTCACATTGAACAATATGAAAGCGACCTTGTTGACCTTCCACAAAAACGCAATACAGTCCCATTCTCCTCTACGAACAAAAATCCATAACAAAGTTCACCAATTTCTCCTGCCCTTTGAACTATTCAAATCTATTTGCTTCACGTCCCTCTTCTTCTCTAAACTCAGTAACATTAGGCAACTACCAACATCCCTGTTGTACTTCAAACCACCTGTCTGAAACATTCCTCACCACCAACACTCCGCAACAACTCCTTTCAAGTATAGCACGAACCATCGAAAAGAAGAAGAAAAATATCACGACTGTAGTTGAACTTACCATAGCAGACGTCGTTGTTAACCGTGGTCGCCTAGAGCTCCTCCTTAATCGCAACTGCTACCCATCATTGATCGCGACTTCCACCTATTTCTCCTGCCGCTTCTCTTCTTCGACTAACCCAATCCTGACTGCTTCAAAGTACCATGCCCTCCAAAAATCGCACCCATCTAGAAGCTCACGATAGCTAAATCTGCATCGCCCCCAAATTTCCATCCTTGAATCATAGTAATCGAGCACCTTAAATCAACATCATTAGTTAAATGTCATCGCACCACTCCAGTCTTCAATGCCCCCAAAACTGACGTCGATCTCTCTTGACACCTTTGCACAACTCACGATCTAAACCCCCATTCGACCCTAACGATGTATACTTCATGTGAGTCCTCCGAGGTCACGCTTCAGGAAGATGTCGCGATTTCCAATCGCAACTCTATTTCGCTCTTCTTCTTTTTCTAACTGGATAGCTTTCGTATTATTAACGAGATTTTGATTTGAGGCAACTAAAATGGTTCGGCTTTGATTTTGAATACTGGGAATTGAAGAAATGACTTTCGAAAGAGGGCGGCTTTCGATTGAATTCTGAGGAGCGAAAAAACAAATGGGAAGGAAAAGGAGAGGTATCACGGTTTTATTGGCAATGAAGGGGACACATCGTACCACGCCATTACATCGTGTTTTAGTTAATGGAGAAGCTGGGGAACCAACGTACAAGAGAAATTAAAGAAGAAGTGACTGAATTTGGGTAGCCTGCGTTTCCTATTTTTAGCTGGGGTGTGTATTTTTATTACTTAGGGAGGAGGAAGCAATATATATTGAACCTAAATTTATTTCGAACCGATGTGTATTTATTTAATTTAAATTATCACGTTTGTTGAATTCCTATTTAAACGCAACCACTGGCATTTCTAGGATTTAGCCACCATTCTGAATGCAATGGAATGAATATCGAAGCCTGGTTCGATCATCTGGACAAGATATTAATTTAAACTAACTATTTAAATTCACTTCAATTGATTAAAAATATACTTTAAATACAAAATAATCAAATCTATCAAAAACAAATTATTAATACTCACACAGAATATTTAGTGATTATCTGAATTGTCTTGATTTAGTTTTGAACTTCAAATTCAGTTATTCGTCGATTTCGTATGACAATAATTTAACATATTCGATATTAAATCGAAATCGATTTTTAAATCGATAACTTAATTCATTTATATTATCTACTCAATATTTAAAACAATATTAAATATTTAAAATAAATTGTTTGAAAATCTGGTTTGTTACATTCATTCCCCCTTAAAAGAATTCGTCCCCGAAATTACCAAGGTAGGAAAAATGCTATAAACTTGTTAACTTTTCAAAATCCACCTATGCTAAAACACAACATTTCAAATTTCAACAAATTTTAGTTCCAACCAAAACTTTTGGTTTCCATCCATTTGATTCGAATGATTTACGCCCAATATATTCACATTTGATTCATCACAAATTCAAAACAATTGAATCTTTCAAAAACAACCTGTTTTCTTTCAAACAAATTTCCATCAAAAACTTTTCTAAGGGAGCAATCCATCACTTAGAAACTCGAAAATGAACACTGATGATGTTGCAGGTATCATCAGAATTATTTCCCAGCCACTGAAGTGAGTTCAGTGCTTCATTACTTTCAAAATTCATTCAAAAATGGTTTTTATTCAAATCCTCTCAAAACAAAGCCATATTATTTTAATATACTTTGGAAAATATTTTTCCAAACGCCCAGGATTTAAACTCTCAAACTCTGGTTTGAATCCAATTTTAATTCATTTTATTTGTATATTTCATTATTATACAAACTCTATTTGGTTATATGTAACCATTCCAATTTTATAATCTTATCTTATTATAATCCTAACAATCAACACATCAATAATTTCAGTGAATTATTCTTTTTATATAAAATATAATTTTGGGCAAAATTATTTCATTTACCCACATTAAAACCATACCATGTCGAAGTTTTCTGTTCAAGTATTTAGAAATTCCTATCAACTTCATGGCGTCCCACGATTCTATCAGAATTCATAAACCACTAAACAGACTAGCCAACACAATATAAAATAAATTTTTATTTCAATTAACAAATACGCTCGCTCGTATATATACACTCAACTCATTCTAGGGTACTACTGACCCTATCTCTAATAAGCACATCCCACCAAAGCCTAGGTGTTCGTTCAACCTAAGCTCTAATACCAACTGTAACGGCCCATAAATCCATACTATCTGAACTGTTTAATACAACACACGTCTAACTCAAATAATACAGAAATACGAGTCATTAGGGTTAAAGAAAATAGAAAAGATAGAAGATGAATAGAAATAACAATACAAAACCTCACAGCGGAATGAATAAAATATATTATATAACATAAGCTTTGAAATACAAAATTTTATATCATATATACATACTACCATCAAAATACAATACAACATTTGGTGCAACGGAAATAACTCTAAATAACTAACGTTGAAGCCTCCTGCTTCAAGCTCCTCTAAGTGTATCTGTAAAGCCTGAAACACTTGACTGCCCGTGCAAATTTGGGCACCCAAGAGTTTAGGAAAAACAAACAAAATAAACTCTGGGTCAGTCATGGGACTGGTGTGAGTAAACTCCAACCATATTGTTTAACTTTGAAAAACCTTTTGAAAGAAACAGATAATAGTAAGACCAGACCACAAATAAACACGGACAGTTTTTACCTTACTATAACCCAAAACATTTTAGATATCAAAATCCAGTGATATTATATTAATGTCTAATCAAATAAATAACCAAATAGTAGAACGCTTGCATCTCACTCTCTACATATATAGTATGAAATTAAAAACCGCATGGTGCTTATTGGAGATTGGATTCCAACTATGACAAGGTATGGGACCACCTGTCGATAGTGTATCTCTAGAGGGGAACACACTGGGTTCAACAAGAACATCTTGCAACCTGGCCCACACATGACCGACCACTCTTGTCGATAGTGTATTTCTAGAGGGGAACACACTGGGTTCAACAAGAACATCTTGCAACCCGACCAACACATGACCGACCACTCATTTTGCTTGAGTGTATCGAAGGTATATCACCAACGGTTGGGCTCAAACCATCGTTTCTCGAAAAGGGACAGCATCGAAATAGATTAAAGAAGCAAATGGAATTTCTCTAGATAGGTGATTATACACCCTAATGGGAGCGACCCACATAACCATGCTGCCTGCCCGATTTTTGTCATTTCCCGGTTGTGAAGCTTAAGGCTACGTCTATCTTTTAGAACATCTGGCCACCATATACTTTGAATGTCACATCATCAAATCCGTCAAATCACTAGTAGATCTTCCCAAAAATATTACGGGTATAAAAGCTAAGAGAAACGAATTTCTCCGCCACTAGACGTAATACCTTGAAAAGATCGCCTTATGTGACCGTTAGGAATACTCTGTCAGACATTCGTCCATACAAGTTGTCTTGGGACTGGACAAACATAACAGCTCTTGAATTTCACTCCGTCTTCGATTATCTTCAGCATAATCTAATTCGCAACGCTTATGCCTATACGGAGTGGATTTCGGATATTAAATCCAACTAGTCTCTCCGTATTGACAACGATGGTCAAAAATCTTTGATAGTTGGTGATTTAACTATCAAAGGAAAATAAACATCCATCAAATAATCAAATAATCACTGGCCCATTCTAATATTTCATATTAAATTCACTTTCTTAGCAAATTCTATATATATCGTTATATCGATTTCTATTATCAAAATTTCTTAAAAATATTTTAACTCCTTAAATTTCCGAAAAAATTTCGCCAGCACCTCCTTTGTACCGGTTAATAGTTCAAACCCCAAATCCCCTCTCTAGGCTCTTTCCATTCAAAAAGAAAATCAAAAAGCCTAGCGGCTTGCCGATTCGATGCATTAAACCTCATATGAAAATTTAAACATGTAACTTTTGTCGGGCACTTAAATTATAATTTTCAAACTCTCTTCCTACTCTTCATCCCATACTTGTCTATCATATATATGACATCCCCCAGTTATTTAAACTCAATCCAAATCATTTGACCCAATTTGCTAATTTATTCTCCAATTCACCTTCTTACCATATCCCTTTTTATTTTGAACTTATCATGTTTAAATATAACTTAATTTGCTTGCCAACATGTTGAATTCCATTTCTAACTCAGTTTTCAAATTCGATTTTCCAATAAATCTACATCCCTTCCCAAACCAAGTTAAGTTTCATTCCAACTTTATTAACTAATTTCTTTTGAGATTAGTTAACATCATTGGGTAAATAAAAATCTGATTTTTATTTGGAAAACCACATCACTTACTCTACTTGAGTTCGCATTTATTTTATAACTCAAATCTGGATTTTCTAATTGCAATTCGGATTTTTATTCATTAAAAATACCTTTATTTTATTTAATAAACCGTTATGGTATTAAACAATTATGGCCCTTGCTTTTTCTGAAATTTTGATTCTGACATAACTCAAAACCTACAAAATGAAATCCAGATTTTTCTCTTTCATTTGAAAACTATCATTGAATAGGTCTGGGCATTTCTTGTTTCATCGAATTCCGACTTATATCGAGTTCTGCATACTCAATTGAAGTTCTAATTGCCAATTTACGAACTACCGCGCTGCGGCGAGTTCGTTTTTAATTAAATTAAATATAAACGTTTAAAAACATCGTTTAGTAAATAAGTTCCAATTCCATTTTCAATATTTTTAAAATTCACCAGTTTTTTGAATCTAAAATTAAAAATCCCGATTTTCCCAACTCGTCGATTATTTTATTCCATATCCATACTCCGTTATAAATTAATTCAAACTCCAATTTTTTGTATTCAATTTAAATTCGCATGGAATAGAATTTTAAAATTTGATATAATCGAATTCAAATATTAAATTCCCTTTTATGGAAATAATCCATTAACTCAACATCTTTTACCAGTACAAACTAATATCATCCCTTGATAATAGTGAAGTCGTTCAAGTTAGGGTATTTTATTTACCTCTCAGATCTTGGTCGACAACGTTCTTATCTTGAGACGGATAATAGTTTGTAATTCCAAAACTTGATTACTTATCATAAAAATCCCCTCTTTTATCCCATTTAAAAATATGATTTTTAAATGTTACTTCTTATATTTGAATAAAAATCTATTTCCAATTTATCCAACGAAATTTCTTCATTCCATTTATAAACACGGTTTATAAATCGACTTCCTTATTTTATACCTTAACAACAAACTTCCAACTTAAAATCCTTTTGAAACTATCTTCCAAATTATCTAATGATGATAAATATCGTTTGTACACTGACCTCCTTGTTTTATTATTTAAAACAAGTTTTTCATTCCAAATCTCATTTAAAAACCAAATTCTACTTTGCGGAAAGTAAACTTCCTTTTTCAATTTACCTTCGAAAACATTTTATAACTACAACTTATATATATGTAAACAAAGAATTTGTTTCATATTTAATTTAGATTTAGCTTCTAATTAATACAGTTTCTATATTCCTTTTGAAAATAGTTTATTCAATTTATTTATTTTTATTCGACATAGTCGAATTCGAAATCATAAATCCTTATTGATTTATTTGAATTCAGTTTACGTTCCAAACCTCATAATAAATTTCATCGTTCTTTTTGAACGAATCCAAATTATAACTCCCTTTTTAAATCCATACTTAAATTTAAATTCATAAATTATCCAATTAAAAATTTCCCTCTTTTATTTATAAACATTGTTTATAAATTTCACTTCTTGTTTTATACATTTAAAACAAGCCCCTATTTCAAATCTTATTTGAAATCCAATTTTCATTTTGGAAATTAAGTTTCCTTTTTAGATTCAAACTTGAATTTTAAAATCCAATATTATCAAATGATAATTTTCTTCACATTTATTTATAACATTGTTTATAAATTCATCTACTTGTTTTTATTATTAAAAACAAATTAATACTTCTCAATCCATTCGAAATTCCATTTTCATTTCGAAAAGTAGACTTTCCTTTTTAAATCATAAAATACCTTTTGATATTTTTAAATATAAATATCTAAGGCCAGTGACCTTCTAATATCCAAACACACAAATAATCCGTTCAATTCACACATCACACACACATATAAATATGTAAACGACAGTAAATAAATTTCAGGAATCCAGTTGGATCCCTCCAACCTGTTTCCCTACATCCACAAATGTTAGTCAACAAAAATAATACCAATCCTACTTCAAGGCAGGATATCGTGGTATAAAATGTCATGCACTCATATTCGTGGGGCGTAGGGTCATCCGCTAATGATACTGCAGGCAACCACTAATGGTATTGCGGGAATCCAACCACCAATACATATATAATAACCACAAACACCTACCCTAAATAACTAATATATATAATAGCCACACCAATATTATAATGCAACCAAACAACCAACAATTATTTCAATGATTAAAAATAATTCTAATTAATAAATTGTGAGTGATATTTACTCACCGTGATTTTATTTTTGCCCAGAGAGTTTGAATCTCTAAATTCTCAGCTGACTCCGAAAAATTCCAACCCGCTTCTAGAATATAAATTTCACATCTATAAATCATCTCAGCATATTTTCGTGTTTTTAAGACCTCATATGTAAACAATATGGATTTTATAAGCAACTGGACAGTTCGAATAAGATTTGAAAATTTACTTATTAAAATAATTTCCTTACTTATGTTAACAACTTCTTCTTCATGATTTCCCACTTGTAATACGATCTACTTCATCTTCAAAATAATAATCACTCAACTAAAGACCAGCAGAAAAAGCATCAACGCTTTAAACTAGAGAAGTGCCTACAGTTCCCAGATCAGAAGAAATGCCCGATCTAATATATTTTATATGACATTCATTAATTATTCAGAGTTTATATATATATTCATGAATTTAAATACCATAAATTATTTAAATTAATTACCTACTTACTCTTCTTTCCCAAATCGTGACTAGCAGACTTCCTCACACTGAACAATAAGAAGGCAACCTTGATTACCTTCCATAAAACGCAATACAGTCCCATTCTCCTCTACGAACAAAAATCCATAACAAAGTTCACTAATTTCTCCGGCCCTTTGAACTGTTCAAATCTATTTGCCTCACGTCCCTCTTCTTCTCTAAACTCAGTAACATCAGGCAACTACCCAACATCCCTGTTGTACTTCAAACTACCTGTCGGAAACATTCCTCACCACCAACACTCCGCAACAACTCCTTTCAAGTATAGCTCGGACCGTCGAAAAGAAGAAGAAAAATATCACGACTGTAGTTGAACTTACTATAGCAGATGTCGTTGTTAACCGTGGTCGCCCAGAGCTCCTCCTTAATCGCAACTGCTACCCATCATTGATCGCGACTTCCGCCTATTTCTCCTTCCGCTTCTCTTCTTCGATTAACCCAATCCTGACTACTTCAAAGTACCATGCCCTCCAATAATCGCACCCATCCAGAAGCTCACGATAGCCAAATCTGCGTCGCCCCCAAATTTCCATCCCTGGATCAAAGTAATCGAGCACCCTAAATCGACATCATTGGTTAAATGTCATCGCACCACTCCAGTCTTCAACGCCCCCAAAACTGATGTCGATCTCTCCTGACACCTTTTCACCACTCACGATCTAAACCCCCATTCGACCCTAACGATGTATACTTCACGTGAGTCCTCCGAGGTCACACTTCAGAAAGATGTCGCGATTTCCAATCGCAACTCTATTTCGCTCTTCTTCTTTTTCTAACTGGATGGCTTTCGTATTATTAACGAGATTTTGATTTGAGGCAATTAAAATGGCTCGGCTTTGATTTTGAATAATGGGAATTGAGAAATGACTTTCGAAAGGGGGCGGCTTTCGATTGAATTCTGAGGAGCGGAAAAACAAATGGGAAGGAAAAGGAGAGGTATCACGGTTTTATAGGCAATGAAGGGGACATTTCGTACCATGCCATTACATCGTGTTTTAGTTAATGGGGAAGCTGGGGAACCAACGTACAAGAGAAATTAAAGAAGAAGTGACTGAATATGGGTAGCCTGAGTTTCCTCTTTTTAGCTAGGGTGAACTATATATTTTTATTATTTAGGGAGGAAGGAAGCAATATATATTGAACCTAAATTTATTTTGAACCGATGTGTATTTATTTAATTTAAATTATCACGTGTTGTTGAATTCCTATTAAAACGCAACCACTGGCATTTCTAGGATTTAACCACCATTCTGAATGCAATGGAACAAATATCGTAGCCTGATTCGATCATCTGGACAAGATATTAATTTAAACTAACTATTTAAATACACTTCAACTGATTAAAAATATATTTTAAATACAAACTAATCAAATCTATCAAAAACAAATTATTTATATTCACACAGAATATTTAGTGATTATCTGAATTGTCTTGATTTAGTTTTGAACTTTAAATTTAGTTATTCGTCGATTTCGTATGACAATAATTTAACATCTCCGATATTAAATTGAAATCAATTTTTAAATCGATAACTTAATTCATTTATATTATCTACTCAATATTTAGAAAAATATTAAATATTTAAAATAAATTGTTTGAAAATCCGGGTCGTTACACCATGTTTTATGGAAAGAAAAATCACCACCTTCACACCACTCATAAAAATCGTGACTTTGATTAGTATGAGTTGAAATTGAGCTAATTTCTTTAATTAATTCTCTCATTGCAGGGTGAATTTCAGGATGGAGTGAAGCGACCCGAACTTCCCCATGAAGGAAAGACCAGATTGAGTTGAGAACACGACGAATCGGAATACAAACAGAAGAACATTTCATTGCTTACTACAACAATTCCATCAGAATACAAGAATATACAGAGTATGAATAAATATTATACATTAGAAAAATATCGTAGATTTAAAGTACATTACATAGCAGCGGAAAATAATACAAAACACAACTGAAAGAGATAAACAGATATAGAGCTTTTCGAATATCTTTCCAGCTGTAAACCAGGATCTTGTGAATATAAATCTGCAAAACCAAAACTGCTAGCTGCCCATGTGGAAAATAGGGGCACCCAGAGTTTAGGTTAAAACAATAAACTCCACATCAGTCATGTGACTGGTGTGAGAACTAAAACAGTTATTTAAAACTTTACTTTAAAAGTGAGTAATTCAAGGGACCACGCCGTATGACACGGAACGGGTTTCCTCCCAAGAATACTAGTGCATAGAATAAACATTGCAATGCTTTTTGGAAAAATGAAGCTATTATAAGACCCAGGTCTCATCACACAATGCAACGCAAGCCGGAGGATAGGGTTTTCCCCTATAATAGCAAAACTTGCTTGGTACGTTTAAAAAAATTTATTTTGATACTATTATAGTGTAAAGTGTACGAAAACAACTTCAAATATAAATTTATCAATCATAGGCGGCATGGGTACCATCTATCATGTCACCAATACTAGGCTCTACAATCAAAACCGAAATGTCACGTATTGAAAATTTGATTTCCGTCATGAGTCGAGGCCAGGGATGGTCCTCACTGATTCGAGACACTCTAGTAGATGTCTCAGGACTACACACTCTGGGTAACCCTTGGATCTTTAGGGCCGGTCCTCCGTTACGTTTGAGGATTAGTTATTCCTGAGCACACGTTTCCCGGTCCTATCGGACCTATATCCATCGGCTCCGAAGAGACCGATATATCCGAGGCGCCTCGCAATCCAACATCCACAAAGATAAAAATATAAAATGTCAGGCCTTGATAAAACACTGACACCACCTATAGCTAGAAAGAAACGTCGTGCACTCTCTGCAGTCACGATCCCGTTTTTGACTCATACCGAGGTGTGAGGCTCGCGAATTAACGCCATACACAAAGCTGCGCTGTATTAAAGCCGTGCTTTGATCATCAACCACAAGACTCTGCTTTTCAACAAAAGCCTTGATCACTGCATCTCAGCATGCCACACAGACAATTCATGTCATGCGACTGATATCCATCGATATATAACCTCTGAGCTCGTACGTCTCAGAGAAGGGCGTTAAGCAAGATAATAAATTCTCCGCTGCCGAACATATATATATTTAATAGAAATCAATCAACACAGAATAAAATCCAATGTCATACACACAATCCATTTACATGTCCGTTCTGGGTCTGAACGAAACCGGAGCCACCTTATTCCTCTCCCGTATGTCCAATATAGGAGAGAGGTCCTCGCATATCCGACGATCTCCAAGTACGTCTGGACGATCACCACTTATTACCTCGTCTTGGGTGTACAGCCCAATCAAGACATCAGTAATCATCCAAACGATGTGAAGACCTCCGGTCTTCAACCACCGTCTTCATCGTTGACATATCGTCGAATCAGTTATTCGGAATGGGTATAAACCCGGCCTTTTCGAATAACTCGCGTATATAATAAACAAGTGCTATAAACCACGACATACGCCTCATTCCAATTCTGAATATTCTTTTATTCAAATATTCACATACTTTGGGAAAGGTTCCCATTAATTTTATCAAAGATAAATTCTTTAAATTTATTCTTTAAGCTTCCGTTGGATATCATTTCAATCTAATAAAAGATGCATTAAAATTCCACTTGGTTTTAATCTTCCCAAAAATCAATATTAATGATTATTTAACTTAGGAAACTATATCCTATCTTTAACTGGGTTAAAGAACCAATGTCATTTAAAGAACAATTCACGATAAACCCAAAATCACATTCCATTCCACCAGCCTCTAACCGTAAATTAGCAAGTGAACAATTCCCTAAGTATTAAACCCGAAGGCCGAAACCAACATCAGATCAATACCCAGGAAACCATTCAACTTAACTAATTTCCAGTTAGTTTCTGATTTTTTTAACTCCGTTGCATCTAAGGACAGTACTATTAAAGATACCATTCACGACAACGCACAATCTCATTCCATTGGTAATCGAGTTAAAGAACGAGTGTTATTTAAAACACCGTTCATGATAAACCCAAAGATCAAATTCAATTCAATTCCAATTAAATATTTATTAGTTGGTATACTTCATTAAATCTAAATAAAAAGATTTAATCTTTTCTCAACTGGGTTTAAGAACAGTGTTAATGAAGACATCACCCACGACAAACCCAAAATCACATCAGTCTTCAACCGTAAATTAGTAAGAGAACAATTCCCTAAGTATTAACCCTGAAGGCCGAAACCAGCATCATATCAAGAACCAGGAAACCATTCAACTTAACTAATCTCCAGTCAGATTCTAATTTTCTTAACTCCATTGGGTTTAAGAACAGTATTATTAAAGATACCATTCACGACAAACCCAATATCCAATTTGATATTAAATACAAGGCTCTGAATAGAAAATATATCGGCTTATATTCAATATCAAATTCTGAAACCAACAAATATTGTATTGGAATAACGATATATATATCTTCCAAATTCCTCCACAATATCCGGATAATCACGAAATCCAATATCGAAATATTCCGAGCATAATTTCGATTCAAATCCATTCCAATTCATATATTGGAAATCCTGGTTATTTTTAAAACCATTTCAAATCCAATTTGTTTATTTTAAAAATATTGGATTATAATTCTAGTTCAAAACTAGTTCATTTCGATAAAATATATTTTTATCTTTCCAAATATGGAATTTTTTATCCCAATTCTTTCCAAATCATTTATTATGATTTTACACAAATTATTAATACTTTTAATAATTTTATCAAGGCCCGTACAGTCGATTTCCATAAACGGTCATCGAACTGCACTTACAACGACCTTTTCAAAATTTGATTTGGACATAATTCCAAACCCAACCGTTAGATTTCAAATCTTTCATATTCCTTAGAAAGATCTTTTCGATACGAACCCAACGGTTCCGGTTTTAGGAGGATCCGATGGTCGAATCTCTCGTAATGTCCATTCGAAGTCAATGGTCGAAATTCATGAACTGCCGCAGCATGGCTCGTTCTATTCAGGCCATCATTTATAAATAATATATATATATATTATATATACTTCGTCGATTTCTTTTTAAAAATGTATTTTATAAATCGTTTTAAATTCATTTTCAAAACGATTTCAACTTCATATTCAATTTCGAATCAAAATTGAATATTCCATATCATCGATATATAAATGATAGTATTTCAAAACATTGTATTTCGAAATCATTTCCTTTTCGATATTCATTATAAAAATGAATAAAATCGATATAAATATCGTTCACGTCAAAATGGCGTCAATCTAATCAACTTGGCTTTATATATTTAAATATTTTCGTGTCCGTCCCAATTCAGACATCAAAATCAAATTTTGATCTTTTACTGAATATTATTTTAAAATATTCATCATTTTAAAATATTCGTTATTTTGAAATATTCATTCTTTCTGAACTAGAATCAGGCACAGTCAATTACCATTAAATTTGATTTATATGGATTTCATACACACATGTACACATCAACAATCAAACACAGTCAACCATCATCCAAAGTGCATATTACACTGTATAAGCATTAAATTTAAATATTCAACGCTTATAACAGTCCGCCAACCAATCGATTGACATACAGCTAATCATTGGGACTAGTGTATGTCCAATATCATCCCAATACCCGTGTGGGGTTTCAATCAACAAATAATGAATTTTATTTGTGCAGTTGGGCGATATGTAAAATGTATCGTCCCAATCAATATCCGTCAAAAGTGTGTACATAAACAAATCATCCAATTTGTTTATAAATATTTATTTTATTCATATACACGTTAAAAAATATAATTTTAACAATAAAATATTTATTTCAACACATGATTATTTTATTCAGTTCATTTATACAATAAAAATGATATTTTTATTGTTCTAACATTTTTTTGAAAATTTTTGCAGCATAACGGCGCGATATCAAAATCGAGTAATGTCTAGCATTACCCCTCTCCTGATATTAGCTCGCACCATACACACATAACAATTCTAATCAATTCATTTCACCCAAACAACCAAATTCAACCAAATAATCTAATCAGCCAAACCAAACAATCAAACAAGTCGTCCATGGTATATGGACGGCGGGGAACAGTTCATATATGCAGTTATAAAATAAATAACTGTATAAGAAAATTATAGTGAGGAGTTCTCACCTTCGGTTTCCACTCCGTAATTTTTATTTATGAATTTCATAACAGTCCTCACTTGCATGAAATTCCAACGCAATCCTCTTCACGCTGTTCATAGTAAAAATCACATTTTTATTTCAATTCTAAAAATTATATTTTTACTTCGCTAAAAATTATATTTTTAATACTCTACATATATAAAAATCATATTTTTAATGTTGCTACATGTACATAAAAAATCATATTTTTATAACGCTACTGCATAGATAAAAAATCGGATTTTTAGCCAACTAATAATTATTTCTTTGTATAACCATTTTATAATAACATATATAATCTAAAATCATATTTTTTATCTTTCTAAAAACATTTCCATGCCATACACTAGTTAAAAATAATATTTTTAATCTTTCCAAAGATATTTCCTTCCTACGATAAAAATCCTAGTTTTAACTAACCAAAAATGATATTTTTACGTAACTAAAAATCATAACTTTATGTAATTAAAAATCATAACTTTATGTAATTAAAAATCATAACTTTATATAAATAAAAATCATAACTTTATATACTTCATATGTCAAAAACCATAGAAGCTTTAAAGCAGAGAAAACTCACATATTTTCTATCGTCCGGATTTGCAGTTCTTGTTCCAGAATTTGCAAATGAGCTCAAATCTTCACACCATTTTGTTTCTAGCTTAAACGCGCCATTCCGGACAACTTTCTCCTAGTGGCCTTCCTTCCAAAAGTGTGCCATTTCGCCGGAAATCGCGAAAAGACAGCATTTGGACAGTGTTTGGATAATAGACTTTGGACGCGTTTTCTCGACAGCTCCGTAATCCAAAATAGGACTATTATATACCCAATCGAAGAGAAAATCATGCTCTTCGAATTTGGTACTGTAGAGTTTCGGCCAGAAGCGCTATTTGGGAATTATGGGTAGTGGAAGCTTAGGGTGTTATTTGCAAAAATGGGATTTTTGTTGAAAATGAGTTTTTGGGTGATGGGGGCCCCACAGCCAAGGGGAGGGTGGCTAGAGGCGGCGCCGGACCTGATTGGAGGTGGAGGAGGTGCAGGTGGCTGTGCTAGGGAAGTGGGGGCCCACGGCGACTAGGGTTTGCAATTTGGGGGTTAGGGTTTGCAAATTTGAAGAGAGAAAGAGGAGAGAGAGGAGAGGAGGAAGAGGCGGAGGAGGGGAGGAGGAGGCCGACGGTGGTGCTAGGGGGGACGGTGGTGGCAGCAGCGGGAGGGAGGTGCATGCATTTCATTTTTTTTTCTTACAGTGAATGAAGATGGAGAGGAGAGATAAATGAGGGTTAACTAAGCATATATTTATTTAAATTAATTCTCCAAAAAGTTATTTTTTCTTTCGAACTCCAAATCGAACCCAACGACTTTTGCCTCTAGCTAAATAACCCCATTCCGGACACAATGGTATATGTCCCACAATCCAATTCGACTGTTTCCATCAGTTTTTCTACAAATTAAAATATGAAACAATATATTGAATTTTAACGTACATTATAATTTACTAGGGCCACATACTAACTCCAAAAAATTCCAGAAAAATAAACCTAGCTATGATTTTACGAAACGATCCTAACAAAACTAATTTCGCTGAATTTGGAGACCGTTTGAAAAATGATCATTTTCCAGTTGATTAAAATTGACTGAAACTGTCAAAACATGTTTAACTTCGCCACGCTCAAATATTGATTCCAAAAATTATGAAAATTGGAATCAAGCAATAACTTGACATCCCGGATCCAACAAAAGTGGTTTCGTCAAAAACGGAGGTTGTTTGCAAAATTTCCATTTTTAAGGGCTATATTTCCCTAGCGACTATTCTGAATTTTCAATTGGACATAACTTTTTATTCCCGCTATGAAATTTTAATTTTTCGGATTTGTTGGAAAGATATTCTCAAATAGATTCTAATATTTTTGGTTTCGCTAAAATCCGGTTTATTTTGAATTCTGTACTTTCATTTGAAATCTGAAATTGAAATTTCAAACTACCGCGCCATTTCCAATTCCTTTTATAATTAAAATAAATATTTATATTCTAACATCGATTCAAATAGATAGGTACGTTCTAATTCTATTCAAAATAAATTTCTCGTCATCATTATTTAAAATAATTCATTTAAATAATCAAAATTCATAAAAATTGCCAAAATAAAAAATTTCAATTGGTTCGGATTTTCCGGGTTATTACATGGAAGGCTTCATTTCTAATAATCATGTCCACTGTTTGCTCAGAGTGCCCAATAATTTGAAGTCTACCATATCCCAGCATAATAACCATACATTTGCAGTTAATCCATGGATCAAACCAGAGATAAGTATTTTCTCCACTGGAAATTTTCCTATTAAATAATTGCTTTGAATTCGATCTTAATTTTAGAATTGATTTCCATGTATTAGAAGCATTTGAGTCACTAGCCATTGACCAAAAAAGTCATTCTTACAGCATCTATTATGTATCCATTTGCTTCATAAAGATGAATTAGAAAGGAAATTACAAAGCAATTTAATGCATGCAACTTTTTTCAAATCAGAAAATTTCTTTAAACCAATTCCCCCTTCATTCTTAGGCTTACATAATGTAGACCAAGCTACTTTGTGTGCAGTCCCCCCCCCCCCCAAAAAAATCAGCACATAAGGAATGTATTTTATCCAAAGTAAACTCTAGAATTTGATATATCTGTAGCCAATATAGAATGATTGGGTTTATTACTGAATTTATAAGCGTTGCACGACCAGCAAAACTCAGTAATTTAGTCTCCCATCCTTGAATCTTACTCTGTATTCTTTGTATCAGTGAATTACACTCAGAATAGTGCAGATAATTAGAGGATAATGGAACACATAGGTATGTAACTGGCAATGGACCTTGTTCAAAACCCAAAATATTCTTTATTTTTGAAGGATTCAAAACTGAAGCACTAAAAAAATATTTTAGTTTTTGTAGCATTAACATTCAAACCTGCAAACATATTGAGCTTCTGAAAAATCTTCTTTAAGATGTTTGCATTAATATCATAATAAAAATGTAATCCTTATTGTCTACACATTTGATCTAATATCACAATAAAAATGGAATCCTTATTATCTACACATTTTAATGTTCTAATATCACAATAAAATTGTAATCCTTATTATCTACACATTTTAATGATCTAATATCATAATAAAAATGTAATCCTTATTGTCTATACATTTTAATGATCTAATATCACAATAAAAATGCAATCCTTATTGTCTACACATTTTAATGATCTAATATCACAATAAAAATGTAATCCTTATTTTTAACATACACAATTTAATACCGCCGTTCATCGCAATTACAAAACAACCAATTCAAATTTTATACCACAAAGATATGAATTTTATATAGCATTATAAATTTTACATTACAATCAATAATTAATTTTATTTTAAAATAGACATCTTACATTGATTTTGTCTGAATTTTCAATGTTATCCGTTTTTATTCCGGTCTGTTCCATCACGTAGATCTAATTTTTGCGGTTCCAACGAACTTCGTTTCATCAAATTCTGTTTTGATTTGAAGAAGTTACAGAGTTTTAAATATTAATTACAATAATAAACTTGATTTATATAATTAATATACCCTAATCATGTTTCTTAACCGTTCTTCCTTAACGCGATTTATTCCAGGTCCTCATTTCTGTTTCGAACCCATCGGCATGCACCAAACATCGTTGAACCGCCACCATTGTCAACGCCAGAAGTTGATCCAAGAAGTCCATGACCACCGCCGCGATGTCGCCTACCCAACCCCCCCCCCCCCCCCCACTTTGCCGAACTCGTGGTCTCTGATTGCTCCAGAAACCCCAGCGGCTGCTGCGCCTTTAAACCCCCCAAATATCGTTAACCACTAAATGATTATAGATCTCAACCGTTGAAATTAAAGATCACACTTTACTCTTCGATTTGGCAGTAACGAGTTTGGCGAATTGTTTGGATTGAGAGATATTGAGTGGAGAAAATCGAAGCACTAAGGCCATTGAAATTTCAAAGGGCGGCGGCTGAAAGAGATAGTGGGAATTAGGGTTTTATGTTAATTGATATTTATAATAAAATATTATTAAATTTCCTAGTTCGCAAAAAATCCCATTAATTCTCAGTAGCTCCAAATTCAGCCCAATGAGAGCTACCCCTAGCCAAATACCCCTATTTCGGACCCAGTGGACTCGGTCTCATCAGCCCATTCGATCGTTTCAGCCCATTTTTCTTTAATTTAAAATATAAATCATTTAATTATTTATTTCGATCATACATTTTAATTTACCGGCGCCACATACGGACTCTAAAAATTCCCGAAAAATAAATCTAGCTATATTTTGACGATACGGTCCTAAAAAATTAATTTTGATTAATTTGGAGACCGTTTGAAAAATGTCTATTTTCTGATCGATCCAATTTGACTTAAACTGACCAAACACGTTTTAATTTGCCATGCTCACCTATTAATTCCAAAAATTATGAAATTTGGAATCTTGCAATAATTTGATATTCCGGATCCAACCAAAGTGGCTTCGTCGAAAACGGAGGTCGTTTGCAAAATGGCTATTTATTATAATAATATA
Organism: Allium sativum; assembly: GCA_030737875.1. Taxonomy (NCBI): domain Eukaryota; kingdom Viridiplantae; phylum Streptophyta; class Magnoliopsida; order Asparagales; family Amaryllidaceae; genus Allium; species Allium sativum. The sequence continues at coordinate 19,242,858 of JASFAX010000021.1, forward strand.
TATATATTCCACGGCGACTATTTTGAATATTTAACTGGCCATAGCTTTTTATTCCCTCTATGAAATTTCAAATTTTCAGATCCGTTAGAAAGATATAATTAAATAGATTTAAATATTTTTGGTTTTACTAAAATTCGATTTGTTTTGAATCTTGTACATTCAGTCAAAGTTCAAATTCAAATTTTCAAACTACCGCGCTATTTCTAACACCTTTTATAATTAAATTAAATATATTCATTCTAACTTCGATTTAAAATAAATTTTTAGTCGTTATTTTTTAAAATAAATTATTTTAAGTATTCAAAATCCATTAAAATTGCTAAAATAAAAATTTTAAATTGGTTCAGAATTTCAGAGTTGTTACAGTCTCCCCCACTTAAAATCTTTTCGTCCTCGAAAAGGAACGGAGCTAAAAGTTTCTTAACTAACCAACTCACTTTCATTCTTTTATATTGGTTTCAGTAATTTTATTAGTTGAACTAATAATCACACAACACAATCATCAATCAATTAGTTGATTAGCTTTTAAAATATATATAACTTTTATATATTCAAAAATTATATTTTCTAAAACCGAATTATATATATAATTAAAAATACGTTAATTATAAACTTGTCACTCTTAACTCATTCTAAGGCATTTCTAACCCCATCTCTAACGAGTTTTTCTCATTCTAGGATACTACTGATCCTATCTCTAATGAGTATTCTTTTAAAGGATATTTCTAATCCTACCTCTGATGAGTCTTTTTCAGTTCTAAAAATTTTTACCCTAAAGATTTGAGTTAACCAAAGCTCTGATACCAGCTGTAATGACATGGATTTCTAATCCAGAATCCTGCTCAATATATCTTCAAAATAAGCTACTCGACTGCCCGTGTGAAAAATATGGGCACCCGAGTTTGCAAGTGAAACAAACTACGAGTCAGTCATGGGACTGGTATGAGAAATCTTGCATAACTTATCTAACAATAAGGCTAATCACAGGACCACACTGCTAACGCGGAATGGGTTTACTCCATTGGATTGCCGGTGCATAAATTTATTAAATCTTTTAAAAACAACGCAATGCTTTTTAGAAAAATGAAATCATTATAAGACTCAAGTGCCATCACATAATGCAACGCAAACCGGAGGATAGAGTTTTACCTTATAATGACCAAACATGCTTGATACGTGTAAAATAATATTTAATATTATTATTAATGTCTATCAGTTTAAAAATACTTTCAAAGTAAATGTATCAATCCTAGACGGCATAGTACCCCATCCTACTATGTCGCCATATATAGGTTTACAATCAAATTTGTAATGTCGTATTGGAAATTGGGTTTCCATCATGAGTCAAGGCTAAGGATGGTCTCCTTACTGATTCGAGACACTCTAGCAAATATCTCAGGATCACACCTACGGGCAACCCTTGGATCCTGCAGGGCCGGTCCATAAATACTTTAGTGGATTAGTTATGCCTGAACACACGTTTCCTGGTCCTATTGGACCTATCAATTGGTCACTATCGACCAATATATCCGAGGCACCTCGTGCCATCATCCACATAAGTAAAAATGTATGGGCTCCATACCATGACACCACTTCTAGCTAGGAAGAAACGTGTGCACCCCCTGCGTTCCCTTATCCCGTTTTTGACTCATACCGGGGGTGTGAGGCTCTATAACGACCCGTATTTTTCTGGCTAATTATTTAAATTATTTTATTATTTAAAATATTGGTTTGAATTTAAATAATTGAATTTAACGATTTTATTTTGAATAAATTATTTAAATAAATAATAAAATAATATTTTAATTTCCAAATAGTCGGAAAATGTTGTGCTGGCAGTGTAATGTGAACGGGCAGTTTAAAATGGTTCAATATTGGTTATAGTGAAATTATATTGACGATTTCGTTTATTTAACGATGGTTGAGCGAATAGTTTATAATTTAATTATAAATCGAGCTGCAGCGGCGTGGCAGTTCGTAATATTGTAGTTTGAACTTTAATTGGTTGTATAGGGCCCAAATAAGCAAGATTTTTCTCGAAACAAGAAACGCTAGAATCTATTTGACGATATTTTTCTAATGGAGAAGAAACATCAAATTTTCATAGCATAGATTTTATTTTATGTCCAAATCAAATTTTGAAAGAGTTGCTATGGAATTCCTTTATAAAATTATATCGATTTATTTTATAAAATAAAGGGTTTTTAAATATTTTAATATCGAACTAGCTTTGATTTCAACCCAGGATATTTTATTTTGAATCTATACAAAATTCTAGTCTTATATGATCAATTATAGTATTTTATTTTAATTATATTGAAGTATTTTAAAATTGATTTATTTTAATTCAAATTTGACCGTTTAAAAGGGACTTTATTCAAACAACCTCCGTTTTCGACGAAACAAATTTTATTGGGACCGCAATGTAAAATTATTGCTAGATTTTCAAGTTGCACGCAAATCGGAGTTATTCTGTGAGCGTGACAAAATAAAATACAAATAAAATGACCATTTGGACGTAAACGAGTGCAGTTTGAGCAAACAAACACGGAATTCGACGAAACAAGTTTCATTAGGACCGTAACGTTAGATTATACTATGACGTCCATTTCCATTGTGAACGGAGTTTGTAAGTGAGCGCAGGAGCGAATAAATGGTGTTTGTAATTGCGAGAGACACGAAATAAAAATCGTTGGTCGTTGTCACTGGTCACATCAACTTAAAATATATTATTTCTACACTATATAAACACCTGTAATCATAATTCATCAACCATCTTCATTTTCTGTCCATCAGTTTTGCAAAAAAGTCCAGTTTTACAAAATAAATTATATCTTTGATTCTGTCACGAATTACCTAGGGCGGTCTGAAGCAAAGTTGTAGATCTGGTTGAGATCTACATGTTGTAAAAAAATTAGGGGTGAACGGACGACTGCGGTGGCCGGAAAATGGCAAAATCGAGAAAAAGAACTTCCGTTCTTTGCTGATTTGGAGGAGGTGGAGACGATTTCATTGGGGGGCATGTTAAGGGGACGAAGATCTTTCAAACGGTGGTGGTGTGGTGTTGAAAGGTTGACGGTGGTGCCGGAAATAGCAAGTTGAACGGAGGGTATGATTTTCAGGTGTTGTTGAAAACTGGTGGACGGATTTGGTGTTTTTCCGGCAGTTGTGGGCATCGATGATGGTTCGTGTCTGAAGGTGAGATGAAGAGGGGTACATAGTGGATCGATTCGAGGCAGTGGCAGCGTCCTTGGTAGCTTGTGGTGATAGCAGTTCGCTGCTAAGTGAATTCCGGTCGGGGTCAAATACTGGCAGCGTCGTGAGGGGTTCGGGGCCGGTCTTGCTGTCGAACGGAGCTAGAGGTGGGGTGCTTTCAGTGAAGGGTCGAGGTCAGTCTTAGATCGCCAGAGGCGGCGGCCGTCAGTGATAATTGATGTCAAACTTTCATCGTGGTGTTTAATCGAAACAGGAATAAAGAGATCGGGTTTCTGAAAGAAGAAAAGGAGAAAACGCGTGGTAATCTGCTGACGTGGCCTATATTAGTGGTAATTAATTATTATTTTTAATTAATTAATAATTAGATAACTTAATTATCATTTAAATTATATAAAACTTATAATTTACATAACTTTTGCATACATTGACGCATTTCAGCGAAACTGGATCCGTTGGGATCATGGTGACGAGCACTACGCGTACAAACTGGTTGTGTTGCAAACGTAGACAGTTGAAATTTCAAGTGATTTTAAATGTCCGTTTAAAATCATATGAAACAAACGCATCAACCGTCAACCGTATTTACTGGTGAGTTAATTCTCACATTTTTCTGGACTGCTATGATGTGATAAATCCACAAAATATCATTAATAATAAACATATTGGTTGATTGGCTGCATTGGTTGCTTATGGTTGATTTACTGATTGTTGTTAATTTATTGATTTAAATTATATACTATCATGAAGTGTAATAATAATTTGTGATGCAGGGACGAACAGGTTGGAGGGATCCGACCGGATTCCTCAAAATATCATGGGTAGTGTTTATTTTTATATTGTTTACACATGAACTGATTAAACCCCAAATTGACACTGAATCCTGTTGAATGTTGATGGTTTAATGGATGTGATCCATGTTGTGATTTTAACCAATCGACAGTGGTTGGCAGTGATGGCCTGAATCTATTATTTTAAAATATCGTTCTGCCGTCAAGCGAACTGACGCAGTTTTAAGTTATAAGATCTATTTTATTACTGAATTAAAGTTTTGGGTTTATTTTATTTAAAATAAATAAGAAGTTTATAAATATATTTAACGTGTATAATCATGCTTTTAAAAGAAATTGTTTAATAGTTTATAGTAAGAATTTAATGTCATCAATGAGATTTATGAACTGCAGCCAGGAACTAACCTATGGGTTAGTGAAAGGAAATAATTGTTTTTATAAACAACTAATTAATGAATTAAATTAATTAAATTATTTAACTAATTTAAAGAGGAAATGATAACGTAAAGCAGTTAATGGTTAAATGATATGTACGGTTGGCAAAAATCAACCATTAAATTTGGAATTTGACGGTTGGGTTGATTTGATTTAAATTAATCAAATCAGTGGGTTTTCATAATATTCGTTACTTAACGAATATTGTAGAAGTTAGTTAATCATCGATTAATTAAAAAATTTAAGTGGCTATTGTTAATTTATTTATAAAGTTAATTATTATTTAAAAACATTTGTAATTGATTTAATTATCCTACCTTCAATTAATAATGAAGTTAATTAAGAAATGGTTGATTATTTAAATAGACTATTTTTATTGCGTTAATAATGAAGTTAATTATTACATTAATAATAATTAAAGCTAGTTCAAATTATCGGCACTTCCTTTCAAAAAGGAAATCAAATTATAATAAGATTCTAATTAAGTAAAGGTTTTAAAAGAATTTTGTTACTAATCCCTGAATTTTATAAACATAAGTTTATAAAGGACTCTTGGCTCAGGGTGATATTATTGTTAAGCTTTAAACATAATTAAAGCGATGATTTTTATTTTGATTTCACTTAAGAGGTGATAATTAGCATTAACTTTGTTTTATATATAATAAGCGTCTTATAAAAGGGGTTGTAATCCGAGTTTTCAAATGAAGTATGTAAAAGTAGTTTACAAGTAAATGTGAGAATTTCGACAAGATTTTATCATGTAAAAATGGAGGCTGATAAATGGATGATTAAATGGATTCGTGAAAAGGGATATTGGATAGTTGAATAATGTAAGCAAAGAGATTAGAATGAAGTTACCAATGTAATTTATGATTTATCAAAATCATATTGAATCTGAATGGTGATTAGGACTGGAGAGTTTACTTGATGAGGAAAAAGGAATTAACTTAGAAACTGGGTTTTCAAATAAAGGGAAATGGTTTATAAAACCATTATAAATGGATATGGGGATAGTATATTGGATTATGGTGATAGTTTAATTTTGGTTTGAAATTACAAGCTTGTATCTATCTTGAGATAAGAACGCTGTCGATCAAGGTTAGAGAGATAGTTAGAATACCCCAACTTGAACGGCTTCACTATTATCGAGAGATAATATTAGTTTGTAATGGGTAGGAAAGTGATCATAGAATTATTTGCAATTAATAAGATTTATCATTTATTCAAATAAACTTTTAAAAAATTAATTAACTACGTTGGTTTTAGTTATTTGAAGAATATAATTTTTTTATTTAATATTAACTAAAGCGAGTACTTTACAATTGGAATTCTTTCATGAAACAAAATAAAGTTATTGGATGAATTAGTATGGAAAGGATTTGAAGTTCAATTCAAATCATATAAACAAAGTATGAAAAGGGATTTTACCCAAACCGATGATTTTAAAAATAAGTGTTCACCTAAGGGTTGAATTAAGTGGAATGGTTTAATCGAAAAATGGGAAAGATTTTGGTAATTAATCATATGCCGTTAGATTAAAAAAAATATAATGATATGTCAAAAGGAAATGGAAAATGGAATTATAGAACTATAGCAATGATTTCAAATCAAAGAAAAATCGAAAAGGGAATTAGAGTAAATTAAACAGTGTTTCATGATAAAGAAAAATAGAAGATGTTGATAATAAGTATGGTAATAGTCTAGGGAAAGGAAATAAAAATAAAAGTTGATAAAAGTGTGTTGAGTAATGTTTTTCAAAGAAACGAAACCAAAAGGGTTTTGATGGGATTTAATTTATGGAATCATTGATAAGAAATCAATTGGAACGGTTTAACGAAATATTTCATATAAAGGACCTGAGCTGCCAATTCACCTAAATACACTGTTATGATTTGATAGTTAAATAACCAACTATCAAAGTCTGGCCTTTTATCATGGTTGGTACGGGAAGACCGGGATCGAATTTATATTCGAAAATCATTCCGACTAGCAAATACATGACGTTGAAGATGGTCGAGACGGAGCATTGAAGACCGTTGATCTTCATGAGCGGAAGAACTACTTGTTAAATTTCTCTAGCTAGCTACCAGAGTTATGATGACTTGTGATACTATCGTGATTGAAATCTTTGGATTTGCAAGGACTTCTCGCTACTGATCCTTGGGTTGACTCCTACATAAGGATGCAGTAGGAGGGTGCCTTAGATTCATCCAGTTCCTGGATGACTTGTATAGACGAATGTATGACAGAGTATTTCCTTAAGAATCATATACATTGATTTTTACAAATATACCAAATTTGGTGGCAGAGATATTCCCTTGCTTAACACCTAGAGTGTATTTGTGTATGCCAATTAGTGATTTGACGGATCTGACGATGTGACATTCAAAGTGATATTCTAAAAAGATAACGCGACCTCGAGCCTCATCAACCGGGAGATGACAAAAATCGGGCAAGCAGTATGGCTATGTGGGTCGCTCCCATTAGGGTGTATAATCACTTATCTAGAGAAATTCCTTTTGCTTCTTTAATCTATTTCGATGCTGTCTCTTTTTGGGAAACGGTGGTTTGAGCCCAATCGTTGGTGATATACATTCGATACAGTTAAAAGAAATGAGTGGTCGGTCATGTGTGGGCTGGGTTGCAAGACGTTCTTGTTGAACCCGGTGTAGTCCCCTTAGATATACACTATCGGCAAGTGGTCCCATACCTTGTCATATTTGGAATCCAATATCCAATAAGCGCCTACTGTTTTGATTGTATACTACATATATAGAGCATGAGATGCAAGTGTTCTGCTAGTTTGATATTTATTTGTGGCTTGATAGACATTATTATAATATCAGTGAAGATATTGTTTCAAAAATGATTTTGGGTTATAATAAGGTAATAACCGTCCGTGTTTATGGGCAGGTCTTTCTATTATCCTTTTCTTTTCAAAGGGATTTTTCAAAGTTAAACAAATTGTTTGTGCTGTGAATTTATCACTGAAAGTATTCCAGACTGATCCGGGTGAATTTTTCTTTGCTTCAAATGTGCTTGGGTCAGACCGATATATTACAGGTTAGGTTCCGCTTGGAGTTCCAGGAGCTGGGAGCAGGAGGCTTCACCGTTAGTTAACAAAATGTATTTTCGCTGTGTTTGATGTATGTTGTACTCTGGTAAATGGTATGTATATATATAGTTTCTTTTATAAAGAGATTTGTTATATTATATTTATTCGTTCTGCTGTGAGATTCTGATGTGTTCTTCTTCTTTCTTCTATTCTAAATTTCTTTCTTTCTATTTCCCATCCTCTAACTTCTTTCAACTAACAGTCTGGGATTCGATACTTGGATTTTTGATCAGTAATACGAGGTTATGTATTATGGTTAAAAATTCGAGCGTCGAATTTTTTTCGGGCCGTTACAGTTGGTATCAGAGCTATTGGTTTAGTTATAACCTTGGCTCTGTGGCGTGACTCGATATAGATGGGGATTGTAAAGCCCTAGATTGGGTTTGAGTGTATATATAAGAGCGCGTATTTATAATTTATTATAAAATTGTTTTTATATAGTTTTGCTTGGATTATATTTTATATATTTTTCTCATATGATTATAACAGGAATTTGCTTGAATAACTTGAACAAGAATTCAAATTGGAATACTGAACTGGAATAGATTTATATAACCAAAAGAGATTTCACTTGTGAAATCGAGTAAATTATAATTGGATGGAAATTAATCCAATATAAATCAATTGATGTGAAATCAAAGTGAAAGCAAACGAGAAATATTTATGTGAATCAAAATGGTTTGGTTGAATTATTATGCCTTGATGGTTATTATATGTTGGATGGTTTGTATAGAATTCACCAACAGTTGATTGAAAACCAATCTAGAATAAATGAATTGAAACTATTGAGATGGATCAAAGTATAATGTGGAATTCGAGGAATTGTTTGGTTGAAATATATGGCATGGATATAGATTTGAATATTGGTTGGAAACCAATCTGAAATAAATAAGTTGGATAAATTAAACCAGGATTAATTAATTTGAATGGATATTTAAACAAATAAATCGATTGCTAAGTTTTAGTTACAGTTAAGTCCATCAGAATTGAATAAAGTGGTAAGATTATTTTGAATTATTTGGAATTGGATGATATGGATGATATGAATATTTGGGTTTGACTGACATTGTTTTAAAGACTAATGAATTTCATTGGAGTTGAGAATAGGAATGGAGTTAATCCAAGAAATTTCTGGAGTAATTTGAATCCAGTTTGGCCTGTTAATCAAACAAGCATTAATATGTTTATCGCTTATCAAATAATAGCGCTCGCAAAAAGGTATGCCTACGCAAAATATAAAATTTTGGTTTTTATTTGGGTTTTGAGTTTGGATTTTGTATTTTTCAGATCGGGTTGGTCGATGTATATATATTTCTTGAACCTGCGACATTGCAAATGTCCCTTCGTACATGGGAGACTCTGCCAAATTTTTCTAGAATTTAAGGTGTTAGAAAATTTTTGAAATCTTTTTGGAAATTTTTTTATTTGGAATAAATTGATTTTAAAACCAATTAGGTTGGATTTGAAAATAAAACCAAGTTTTAATTAAATATTTTTTGTAAAGATGATGGGTTTAAAGCATTTCTTCTACTTTAGTAATTTTGGGGACGAAATTCTTTTAAGGGGGAAGGAATGTAATGACCCGTATTTTTCTGCTAATTATTTAAATTATTTTATTATTTAAAATATTGGTCTGAATTTAAATAATCGAATTTAACGATTTTATTTTGAATATATTATTTAAATAAATAATAAAATAATATTTTAATTTCCAAACAGTCAGAAAATATTGTGTTGGCAGTGTAATGTGAACGGGCAGTTTAAAATGGTTCAATATTGGTTATAGTGAAATAATATTGATGATTTCGTTTATTTAATGATGATTGAGCGAATAGTTTATAATTTAATTATAAATCGAGCTGCAATGGTGCGGCAGTTTGTAATATTACAGTTTGAACTTTAATTGGTTGTACAGGGCCCAAATAAGCCAGATTTTTCTCGAAATAAGAAACACTAGAATCTATTTGATGATATTTTTCTAATAGAGGAGAAAAATCAAATTTTCATAGCGTAGATTTTATTTTATGTCCAAATCAAATTTTGAAATAGTCGCTATGGAATTCCTATATAAAATTATATCGATTTATTTTATATAATAAAGGGTTTTAAATATTTTAATATCGAACTGGCTTTGATTTCAACGCTGGACGTTTTATTTTAATTCTATACGAAATTCTGGTCGTATATGATCAATTACAATATTTTATTTTAATTATATTGAAGTATTTTAAAATTGATTTATTTTAATTCAAATTTGACCGTTTAAAAGGGACTTTATTCAAACTACCTCCGTTTTTTACGAAACAAATTTTATTTGGACCGCAATGGAAAATTATTGCTAGATTTTCAAGTTGCACGCAAAACGGAGTTATTCTGTGAGCATGACAAAATAAAATGCAAATAAAACGACCATTTGGACGTAAACGAGCGCAGTTTGAGCATACGAACACGGAATTCGATGAAATAAGTTTCATTAGGACCGTAACGTCAGATTATACTATGATGTCCATTTCCGTTGTGAACGGAGTTTGTATGTGAGCACAGGAGCGAATAAACGGTGTTTGTAATTGCGATAGACACGAAATAAAAATCGTTGGTCGTTGTCACTAGTCACATTAGCTTAAAATATATTATTTCCACACTATATAAACACCTATAATCAGAATTCACCAACCATCTTCATTTTCCGTCCATCAGTTTGGCAAAAAAGTCCAGTTTTACAAAATAAATTATATCTTTGATTCTATCACGAATTACCTAGGGCGGTTTGAAGCAAAGTTGTAGATCTGGTCGAGATCTACATGCTGTAAAAAAATTGGGGGTGAACGGACGACTGTGGTAGCCGGAAATTAGCAAAAACCGAGAAAAAGAACTTCCGTTCTTTGCTGATTTGGAGGAGGTGGAGACGATTTCAGGTGCTGAGCTTGGGGGAGCGTGTTAAGGGGACAAAGAGATTTCAAACGGTGGTGGTGTGGTGTTGAACGGTCGTCGGTGGTGCCGGAAATAGAAAGTTGAACGGAGGATACGATTTTCGGGTGTTGTTGAAAACTGGCGAACGGATTTGGTGTTTTTTGGCCCTCGATGATGGTTCGTGTCTGAAGGTGAGATGAAGAGGGGTACGTGGTGGATAGATTCAAGACGGTGGCAGCGTCCCTGGGAGCTTGTGGTGATAGCAGTTCGCTGCTAAGTGAATTCCGGTCGGGGTCCAATAATGGTGGTGTCGCGAGGGGTTCGGGGTCGGGCTTGCTGTCGAATGGAGCTGAAGGTGGGGCGGTTTCAGTGAAGGGTCGGGGTCAGTCTCAGATCGCCAGAGGCGGCGGCCGTCAGTGATAATTGATGTCGAAATTTCATCGTGGTGTTTAATCGAAACTGGAATAAACAGATCGGGTTTCTAAAAGAAGAAAGGGAGAAAACGCGTGGTAATCTGCTGACGTGGCCTATATTAGTGGTAATTAATTATTATTTTTAACTAATTAATAATTAGTTAACTTAATTATCGTTTAAATTATATAAAACTTATAATTTACGTAACTTTTGCATACATTGACGGATTTCAGCGAAACTGGATTCGTTGGGATCATGGCGACGAGCACTACGCGCACAATGGTTGGGTTGCAAACGGAGACAGTTGGAATTTCATGTGATTTTAAACGTCCGTTTAAAATCATATGAAACAAACGCATCAACCGTCAACCGTATTTATTGGTGAGTTAATTCTCACATTTTTTGGACTGCTATGATGTGATAAATCCATAAAATATCATTAATAATAAACATATTGGTTGATTGGCTACATTGGTTGATTGGCTACATTGGTTGCTTATGGTTGATTTACTGATTATTGTTAATTTTTTGTCGTTATTTTATTGATTTAAATTATATATTATCATGAAGTGTAATAATAATTTGTGATGCAGGGACGAACAGGTTGGAGGGATCCGGCCGGATTCCTCAAAATATCATGGGTAGTGTTTATTTTTATATTGTTTACACATAAACTGATTAAACCCCAAATTGACACTGAATCATGTTGAATGTTGATGGTTTAATGGATGTGATCCATGTTCTGATTTTAACCAATCGACAGTGGTTGGCAGTGATGGCCTGAACCTATTATTTTAAAATATCATTCTGCCGTCAGGCGAACTGACGCAGTTTTAAGTTATAAGATCTATTTTATAACTGAATTTAAGTTTTGGGTTTATTTTATTTAAAATAAATAAGAAGTTTATAAATATATTTAACGTGTATAATCATGCTTTTAAAAGAAATTATTTAATAGTTTACAATAAGAATTTAATGTCATCAATGAGATTTATGAACTGCAGCCAGGAACTAACCTACGGGTTAGTGAAAGGAAATAATTGTTTTTATAAACAACTAACTAATGAATTAAATTAATTAAATTATTTAATTAATTTAAAGAGGAAATGATAACGTAAATCGGTTAATGGTTAAATGATATGTACGGTTGGCAAAAATCAACCATTAAATTTAGAATTTGACGGTTGCGTTGATTTGATTTAAATTAATCAAATCAGTGGGTTTTCAAAATATTCGTTACTTAACGAATATTGTAGAAGTTAGTTAATCATCGATTAATTAAAAATTTTAAGTGACTATTGTTTATTTATTTATAAAGTTAATTATTATTTAATAACCTTTGTAATTGATTTAATTATCCTACCTTTAATTAATAATGAAGTTAATTAAGAAATGATTAATTATTGAAATAGACTGTTTTTATTGGGTTAATAATGTAGTTAATTATTACATTAATAATAATTAAAGCTAGTTCAAATTATCGGCACTTTCTTTCAAAAAGGAAATCAAATTATAATAAGATTCTAATTAAGTAAAGGTTGTAAAAGAATTTTGTTACTAATCCCTGAATTTTATAAACATAAGTTTATAAAGGACTCTCGGCTCAGGGTGATATTATTGTTAAGCTTCAAACATAATTAAAGCGATGATTTTTATTTTAATTTCACTTAAGAGGAGATAATTAGCATTAAGTTCGTTTTAAATATAATAATCGTCTTATAAAAGGGGTTGTAATCCGAGTTTTTAAACGATGTGTGTAAAAGTAGTTTATAAGTAAATGTGGGAATTTCAACAAGATTGTATCAAGTAAAAATGGAGGCGATGATAAATGGATGATTAAATGGATTCGTGAAAAGGGATATTGGATAGTTGAATAATGTAAGAAAAGAGATTAAAATGAAGTTACCAATGTAAGATATGGTTTATCAAATTCATATTGAATCTGAATGGTGATTAGGACTGGAGAGTTTACTCGATAAGGAAAAAGGAATTAACCTGGAAACTAGGTTTTCAAATAAAGGGAAATGGTTTATAAAACCATGATAAATGGATATGGGGATAGTATATTCGATTATGGAGATAGTTTAATTTTGGTTTAAAATTACATGCTTGTATCTATCTTGAGATAAGAACGCTGTCGATCAAGGTCTGAGAGGTAATTAGAATACCCCAACTTGAATAGCTTCACTATTATCGAGAGATAATATTAGTTTGTAATGGGTAGGAAAGTGATCATAGAATTATCTGGAATTAATAAGATTTATCATTTATTCAAATAAACTTTTAAAAAATGAATTAACTATGCTGATTTTAGTTATTTGAAGAATATAATTTCTTTTATTTAATATTAACTAAAACGAGTACTTTACGATTGGAATTCTTTCCTGAAACGAAATAAAGATATGGGATGGATTAGTATGGAAAGGATTTGAAGTTCAATTCAAATCATGTAAACAATGTATGAAAAGGGATTTTACCTAAACCAATGATTTTAAAAATAAGTGTTCACCTAAGGGCTGAATTAAGTGGAATGATTTAATCGAAATAAGGGAAAGATTTTGCTAACTAATCATATGCCGTTAGATTAAAAAGAAATATAATGATATGTCAAATGGAAATGGAATTATAGAACTATAGCAATGATTTCAAATCAAAGAAAAATCGAAAAGGGAATTAGAGTAAATTAAACGGTGTTTCACGATAAAGAAAAATAGAAGATGTTGACAATGAATATGGTAATATTCCAGGCAAAGGAAATAAAAATAGAAGTTGATAAAAGTGTGTTGAGTAATGGTTTTCAAAGTAACGAAAACAGAAGGGTTTTGATGGGAGTAATTTATGGAATCGTTGATAAGAAATCGATGGAATGGTTTAACGAAATATTTCATATAAAGGACCTGAGCTGCCAATTCACCTAGATACACTGTTATGATTTGATAGTTAGATAACCAACTATCAAAGTCTGGCCTTTTATCGATGGTTGGTATGGAAAGACCGGGATCAAATTATATTCGAAAACCATTCCAACCAGCAAATACGTGACATTGAAGATGGTCGAGACGGAGCATTGAAGACCGTGATCTTCATGAGCGGAGGAACTACTCGTTAAATTTCTCTGGCTAGCTACCAGAGTTATGATGACTTGTGATTCTCTCGTGATTGAAATCTTCAGATTTGCAAGAACTTCTCGCTACTGATCCTTGAGGTGACTCCTACATAAGGATGCAGTAGGAGGGTGCCTTCGGTTCATCCTATTCCTGGATGACTTGTATGGATGAATGTCTGACAGAGTATTTCCTTAGGAATCATGTACGTTGATTTTTACAAATATACCAAGTTTGGTGGCGGAGATATTCCCTTGCTTAGCACCCAGAGTGTATTTGTGGACGTCAATTAGTGATTTGATGGATCTGACGATGTGACATTCAAAGTGATATTCTAAAAAGATAACGTGACCTCGAGCCTCATCAACCGGGAGATGACAAAAATCGGGCAGGCAGCATGGCTATGTGGGTCACTCCCATTAGGGTGTATAATCACCTATCTAGAGAAATTCCTTTTGCTTCTTTAATCTATTTCGATGCTGTCCCTTTTTGGGAAACGATGGTTTGAGCCCAACCGTTGGTGATATACATTTGATACACTCAAGAGAAATGAGTGGTCGGTCATGTGTGGGCCGGGTTGCAGGACGTTCATGTTGAACCCAGTGTATTCCCCTTAGAGATACACTATCGGCAGGTGGTCCCATACCTTGTCATAGTTGGAATCCAATCTCCAATAAGTGCCTGCGGTTTTGATTGTATACTATATATGTAGAGCGTGAGATGCAAGCGTTCTGATAGTTTGATATTTATTTGTGGCTTGATAGACATTATTATAATATCAGAGAAGATATTGTTTCAAAAATGATTTTGGGTTATAGTAAGGTAAAAACCGTCCGTGTTCATGAGCTGGTCTTACTATTATCCTTTTCTTTTCAAAAGGATTTTTCAAAGTTAAACAAATTGTTTATGCTGTGAATTTATCACTGAAAGTATTCTAGACTGATCCGGGTGAATTTTGCTTTGCATCAAATGTGCTCAGGTCAGACCGGGTATATTGCAGGTTAGGTTCCGCTTGGAGTTCCAGGAGCTGGGAGCAGGAGGCTTCACCGTTAGTTATACAAAGTGTTTCCACGGTGTTTGATGTATGTTGTAATCTGATAAATGGTATGTATATATATAGTTTCTTTTATAAAGAGATTTGTTATATTATATTTATTCGTTCCGCTGTGAGATTCTGATGTGTTCTTCTTTCTTCTATTCTAAATTTCTTTCTTTCTATTTCCTATCCTCTAACTTCTTTCTATTAACAGTCTGGCGTTCGATACATGGATTTTTGATCAGTAATATGAGATTATGTATTATGGTTAAAAATTCGAGCGTCGAATTTTTTTCCAAGCCATTACAGGCTCGCAAAGTAACGTTATAGACAAAGCTATGCCTAAACAGGTTGTGCGTTGATCATCAACCACAAGGCTCTGCTTTTCAACAAAAGCCTTGATCATTTGCATCTTGGCATGACACACTGACAATCCACGCCATGCGCTCAATAACTATCAATATATAACCTCTGAGCTTGTGCGTCTCAGAGAAGGGTGTTAAGCAAGAGAATAAATTCTCCGCCACCAAATAGATATATATTAAATAGAAATCAATTCAAATAGAATGAAATTCAACGTTAGACACACATCCATTTACAAGGCCGTTCTGGGTTTGAACGAAACCGGAGACATCTTATTCCTCGTCCCGTATGTCCAATATGGAAGAGAGGTACTTGCTTATCCGGACAATCAATAAGTACATCCGGACAACTACCATTGTAACCCTTGCCTGGGAGCAAATCGGTTAGGGCATCAGTAGTCATCCATTCGATGTGAAGATCGCTGGTCTTCAATCACCGTCTTCAATGTCTTCGACTTTAAATCGTCATATAATTATTTGAAATGAGATTGAACTCAGTCTTTTCAAGTAATTCTTGAATATATATAATTTAAAATCATTTCATATCGTTAATATTATTTTATAACGATTTATCACTATTTTATTTATATAAAAATAGCCCAATTTAATTCAATGACGCTTCGGGTCAATGGGCGGCCCTAGCGCTATTTTTACCCAAATTTGATTTACACATTTCTCGAAATCTAAACATTGGATTTTAACAAAATTTATATCGTTGGAAAGATCTTCCCAAAGCGGACCTAATGGTTCCAGTTTTGGGAAAATCTGACGGTCGGATCTTTCGGTGTAATCATTTAAAGTTACGGTTCTAAAACGCAAACTACCGTGTGCGATTCGTTTAATTTTAATTTATATATATATATATATATAATTATATATAAATACAAACCATTCGACGATTCCACTAACGTGTTTAACATGCCAAATAAAAGAATGTTTTATTTTGCATAACCATTTAAATCTTTTTAATGATACATAAAATGGATATTGTATATGCAAACAAAGTCCTATATTTTCTAATAACAAATAAAAGGGAAGTTTTATTTGCAAACATTTCCAATGTATTCTAATGTAAAATACAAGGAGAAGTTTTATTTGCATGACTTTCTACATGTTTGCTAATGTCAAATAAAAATGTATTTTATTTGCATAACTTTTCTACATGATTCTAATGTCAAATAAAATGTAATTTATTTGCATACATTCATTACATGTTTTCTAATGTCAAATGAAATGTAATTTATTTGCATATATTACAACATGTTTTCTAATGTCAAATAAAATGTAATTTATTTGCAAACATTCATCACATGTTTTCTAATGTCAAATAAAATGTAATGTATTTGCATATATTACCACATGTATTCTAATGTCAAATAAAATGTAATGTATTTGCATATATTACTACATGTATTCTAATGTCAAATAAAATGTAATGTATTTGCATATATTACTACATGTATTCTAATGTCAAATAAAATGTAATGTATTTTCATATATGTCGCTAATGACAAATAAAAGATAATTTTTATTTTTATGTATGCAAATTCTATTTTTAACTTTAACAAGTAAAAAGGAATATTTTTATTTGCATATAATTTCAAGGTATAACATGACACGTAAAAATGTTCGTTTTAATTTGTATACAAATTCTATGTATAAACTGATGATAAAAATGTTTGTTTTAATTTGTATATAAATTCTACGTATAAAATGACAAATAAAAAGTATGTTAATTTGTATACAAATTCTAATGTCGATAAACATGTCTCTTTTAAATTGTATATAATTCTAATATATAACATGACGATAACGATGTCTTTTTTATATTGTATACAATTCTAATTTAACAAAACAATTAAAAATGATAACTCTATTTTATTGACAATTCTATTTCAACAAAACAATAAAAATGATGACTTTGTTTTGTCGACAAATCTATTTCAACAAAACAATAAAAATGATAACTTTGTTTTGTCGACAATTCTATTTCAACAAAACAATAAAAATGATAACTTTGTTTTGTCGACAAATCTATTTCAACAAAACAATAAAAATGATATTTCTATTTTTGTTGACAATTCTATTTCAACGAAAATGATATTTTTATATTTGACAATTCTAATATATCAAAAAGGACATTTTTATATTTGGCAATTCTAATACATCAAAAGTGACAATTTTATTTTGTCGATTCTAATTTTAACAAAAATGACAATTTTATACTATCAATTCTAATTTCAACAAAAATGACAATTTTATATTGACAATTCTAATTTCAACAAAAATGATTAAAAATGATTCTTTTATATTGTTGACAGTTTTATTTCAACAAAACGATTAAAAATGATTCTTTCATTTTTGTTGACAATTCTACTTCAACAAAAATGATTAAAAATGATTTTTTTTTCATTTTTGTTGACTATTCTATTTCAACAAAATGATTAAAAAAAGATTCTTTTATTTTTGTTGACAATTCTATTTCAACAAAAATGATTAAAAATGATTCTTTCATTTTTACTGACAATTTTTATCAACAAAATGATTAAAAATGATTCTTTCATTTTTGCCAATTTTATTTCAACAAAAATAATTGAAAATGATTCTTTCATTTTTATTGACAATTCAATTTCAACAAAATGATTAAAAATGATTATTTCATTTTTGTTGACAATTCTATTTCAACAAAATGATTAAAAATGATTCTTTCATTTTTTTTTTGACAATTCTATTTCAAGAAAAATGATTAAAAATGATTCTTTCATTTTTGTTGACAATTCTATTTCTATAAAAATGATTCTTTCATTTTTGTTGACAATTCTATTTCAACAAAATGATTAAAAATGATTCTTTCATTTTTGTTGATAATTCTATTTTAACATAATGAATAAAAATGACAACTTCATTTTGTTAACAGTTCTATTTTAACAAATTAAATAAAAATGATAACTTCATTTTATTTTACAATAATCTAATTCAACAAAATTGACATTTTTGTTTTAACACAAATCTATTTAACAAAAATGTTATTTTCGTTTTGACACAAATCTATTTAACAAAAATGTTATTTTTGTCTTAACACAAATCTATTTAACAAAAATGTTATTTTTGTCTTACAAAACATGTTCTAACTAAATGGCATTTTTTTTACTTCACAAGGCATTTTCCGCTAACATGTAAATGGCAATGTTTTTAATAAACAAAACATGTATTAACAAATGATCACTTTTTCTTTTTCACTAACATGTAAAAGATTACATTAACAAAATCTCTTTAATGAATCTTACGTACCATAAAAATATAATTTTTATTGTCTAATCTTTTTATTGACTTAAACATACAAAAATAAAAATGTAATTTTTTATATTGTAAGAACATTTCCCTTTTAAACTTGATTCTTTTTAATGAATCAACAATAAATAAAAATGTAATTTTTATTGTCTACTTTTTTTTAATGGTTCAAAATTACAATAGAAAATGAAATTCTTATTGTCTAAACATTTTAATGATCTAATATTGCAATAAAAATGTAATCCTTATTATCTATACATTTTAATGATCTAATATTACAATAAAAATGTAATTCTTATTGTCTACACATTTTAGTGATCTAATATAAATGTAATCCCTATTGTCTACACATTTTAATGATCTAATATCACAATAAAAATGTAATCCTTATTGTCTACACATTTTAATGATCTAATATCACAATAAAAATGTAATCCTTATTGTCTACACATTTTAATGATCTAATATCACAATAAAAATGTAATCCTTATTGCCTACACATTTTAATGATCTAATATAACAATAAAAATGCAATCCTTATTGTCTGCACATTTTAATGATCTAATATCATAATAAATCTACACATTTTAATGATCTAATATCACAATAAAAATGTAATCCTTATTGTCTACACATTTTAATGATCTAATATCACAATAAAAATGTAATCCTTATTTTTAACATACATAATTTAATCCCGCCATTCATCGCAATAACAAAACAACCAATTCAAATTTTATACCACACAGATATGAATTTTATATAGCATAAATATAAATTTTACATCACAATCAATAATTAGTTTTATTTTAAAATAAGGATCTCACATTGATTTTGTCTAAATTTTCAACGTGCTCCGTTTTTGTTCCAATCTGTTCCATCACGTAGATCTGATTTTTGCGGTTCCAATGAACTTCGTTTCGTCAAATTCTGTTTTGATTTGAAGAAGTTACAGAGTTTTAAATATTAACTACAATAATAAACTTGATTAATGTAATTAATATACCCTAATCATGTTTCTTAACCGTTCTTCCTTAACGTGATTTACTCCAGGTCCTCGTTCCCGTTTTGAACCCATCGAAGCGCACCAAACATCGTTGAACCGCCACCATTGTCAACGCCAGAAGTTGATCCAAGAAGTCCACGACCACCGCCGCGATGTCGCCAACTCAACCCCCCTCCCCCCCCCCCCCACCCCCACCCCCACTTCGACGAACTCGTGGTCTCTGATTGCTCCAGAAACTCCGGTGGCTGCTGCTCCTTTGAACCCCCAAATATTGTTAACCACTAAATGATTGTAGATCTCAACCGTTGAAATTAAAGATCACACTTTACTCCTTGATTTGGCAGTAACGAAATTTGGGAATTATTGCTTGGATTGAGAGATATTAGGTGAAGAAAATCGGAGCACTGAGGCCATTGAAATTTCAAAGGGCGGCGGTTGAAAGAGATAGTGGGAATTAGGGTTTTAAGTTAATTGATATTAATAATAAAATATTATTAAATTTCCTAGTTCGTAAAAAAAACCCATTAATTCTCAATAGCTCCAAATTCATCCCAATGAGATTTGCCCTAGCCAAATACCCCTATTCCGGACCCAATGAACTAGGTCTCATCATCCCATTCGATCGTTTCAGCCCATTTTTCTTTAATTTAAAATATAAATCATTTAATTATTTATTTCGATCGTACATTTTAATTTACCGAGGCCACATATGGACTCTAAAAATTCCCGAAAAATAAATCTAGCTATGTTTTCACAATACGGTCCTTAAAAAATTAATTTCGTCGAATTTGGAGACCGTTTGAAAAATGGCTATTTTATGATCGATCCAATTTGACTAAAATTGACCAAAAACGTTTTTATTTGCCACGCTCACCTATTAATTCCAAAAATTATGAAAATTGGAATCTTGCAATAATTTGACATTCCGGATCCAACCGAAGTGGTTTCATCGAAAACGGAAGTCGTTTGCAAAATGGCTATTTATTATATTAATATATATATATATATAAATTCCACATTGACTATTCTGAATATTTAACTGGCCATAACTTTTTATTCCCGCTATGAAATTTCAATTTTTCAGATCCATTAGAAAGATATAATTAAATAGATTTAAATATTTTTGGTTTTACTGAAATCCGATTTATTTGTATCCTGTACATTCAGTCAAAGTTCAAATCCAAATTTTCAAACTATCGCGCTATTTCTAACTCCTTTTATAATTAAATTAAATATATTTGTTATAATTTCGATTTAAAATAAAATTTTAATTGTTATTATTTAAAATAAATTATTTTAAATATTCAAAATCCATTTAAATTGCAAAAATAAAAAATTTAAATTGGTTCAGAATTTCCGGGTTGTTACATAAACTCTACTTTTCCATGTAATTTTCCTTACAGTTATGCTTATTTTTTTGTTCTCTACATCATATATTTTTGTTGATTTTTTATGAGATTGTTAACATCTTGCTATCTTGAATCTATGACTAACTCGCTCAATTCTTCTTTATCTACCCTTATAGAAAACTGGATGGATGAACGCACTACGACGTTCAATGATATTGGCGTAAGCATCTTGGCTTACGTGACTCTCACCACTCATTTTTTCGTTGTTGCTGAGAAATTCAATGAAACATTTAATGGTCGGTAGTTCAAAACGCAAATAAAGAATGAATGGGGCGATCTTAAGTGGTTGTGTAGATCGGCTCTTGCTCAACTAGATTTGATTGGCTACTTAGTTACCATATGAGAAAGTTTCATCGTGGTTAGTAGTAGTTTTATATTGTTTGTTTGGTTTGCTGTTGATTGTTTGTTCAGTTTGCTTTGTAATTGATTTATTTCGATAATAATGCTAAAATATTGTTTTGACTATATGTGTTTATTTCCATTTGTTATATGCATACTACAAGAGTAAAAATATGTGTAATTAATTATTTAACAGCTATAAAAATACACCGTTTAAATGTTCAGTTTTAAGATGCAATGCATTCCCCGTTTAACCCTTAGCCTCGTTTAAATGTTCGATTAAAATGCTCCAATAAAAAACACTGTTTTTGTTCACAACAAACGAACCTTTGATGAACTATGTATATTTATTTTGTGAGGTTGAACCTTATGTTCTTAATAAGTCAATAACCATTAGTAACGGTGCTAGGGTAGAGCACTTGACGAACTTGCCTATTTGTGTGACACTCCACGTCCGTTAATGACACTCACAAAGGGATAGCATTAAGTTTCATTAAGCGTTATAGGTAAACAGACACAGAATATTACAAGACGGATATAAATAAGATAGCAGCGGAAATTCAAATTTTTATTTCAAACACAAATCATACATCGTGGTCCAAAATACCATAAGTCACAAAATCCATTACAACAATATAACTTCTGTCTTTTATCATCAGAGTACATAAATCGTTAAAAAGAAAACATAATTCCCCAAATAAAAGAGACAAATCCATAGTAGAGATAAGAACTTGAGCCATACTTCGAAAGCAGCTCTAACAAGATGATATCTGAGTCCTGACTAAGCCTAAGTGTTTCCTCCCTGAGAACCGAGGGAGGGGGGAGGACAGAAGAAAGAAGATGAAACAAAAGGGTCAGACATAAAGTCTGGTTAGTCTAGTTACTTTTAGCAAGTAAATAAATAAAAGTAGCATGACAGGCATATAAAGTGGATAAAAGAGACCACTACATAAATGGTAGGTCTGACAAGGTAAACAGGATAAGGTGTATACGCTTCTCTAATGATTACTCTGCACTATTACTAGTATAACCAGAATGAGATGATCCCTTCCACTATAAGGTAGTAGACTTAGGCATACGTCCAAATGTACCCTATCTACTACCCTAATCGATTGACTCCTACTCCGTAGATACTCTGTGTCGGCCCCACAGTAGGATGTATCACATCCTAAAGTGGCAACCTCTAGTTGATATGCACAACCCCATATCTACATGTGTCACGGTCGTCTTATCCCCCTCTGCCCGACCCACGCACACACATGGCCCGATCAGTTTGCGCCGCCACACCGTCCTCCACGTTTGGATCTCTTACAATCAGTCCAGTAAACGTGCCCCTTCTCCGACCTAGTACGGAGTACATGTTTTGATACTTACTCCACGTTACTGGATGAAACGGGCCCACACAACATGATACAAGCTCTCCCCCTTGTCTTGTATCCCCACTAGGGTTTCTTTGGCTATGTATACCACTAGGTGTCTTTAATTACACAACCCTATTATTTCTACAAGTTATGATTACCCTAAAGGTGTCTTTAATTACATAACTTTATTATTTCCTCTGGTTATGTATACCACTAGGTGTCTTTAATTACATAACCTTATCAGGTTAAGTTTGTGGGCCTATATTTAAATATTACCCACCCCCTCCAGATTTGCTTAGCCCATCCACTATCCAATCAATTTTACTTAACCTTAACTTCAGTTCACAATCATACAATCCCTATGGATTAAATTTTGTTAAGTAGTCCAATTTACTACCATGTCCATTTATGGTTTATAATGGGCTAGACCTCCGACATTAGACCAATAACTTGTGGATGCTGGATATGTCGGTCGAGTCTGGGTAGTCTTATTCCACAAGTTGGGCCTAACCTCGTGTCATAGCCCGATTCGTATTTGCACACTTAGACCTCTCACATTAGGTTCAACATTAGTGGTTGTTGGATATGCCGATCCGGTCAGGGCAGACTTCCACTACTAATGCAACCTAACCTCGTGTCATAAGTGCCATTACAATTTCTAATTGTAATCCTAGGCATTCATTATTAATTAATCAATTAACTAAACATATGCCTTTATAGGTGTTAATGCCCATTTTACCCGATAATTTGAATTATATGTTCAATGATGTTTATATTCAAATTAAGCCAATATTAACCTTTTTCCCCCGTTCCTTAAATAGTGCACTCACAAAATTGGTGGCATGCCTAGGCTAGATAATAGCCTAATCATACATGATAAAAAGGGAAAAATAATAGGAATATAACCAAAGTGATTGTTTAACATAACTTGGCATAAACATAAATTAGCATGATGATAAAGTGGACATATAAGCATAAAACTGGTGAACTTGTGGCAATTACCAGTTAAAACATAACTATGATGTCATAGTGAGCATAATAAGATCTAAATTAACCACTTAGATGTCCAATTATTCAAATCAAACATAATAGGCACAAGATGATAAACTAGATCTGATTAACAAATTAAATGTCCACACACTTTAGATCCAATAGTTTAAAAGTAGATCTACACAATTAAGGTTTAAGATTCACATAATAGAATGCCACAAAAGTTACACTAGATCCAAGAAGATAGAGATTTAGATCCAAATACTAACCAATTTAGAATATCATACAATCAGAATTTACAATGGATCTAATAAATCTAGGCATATGAACAAGTCCAAGTCATAGTCGTGTCATATTTACTTTTAAATATTCAAATCTAAAAGCAACTAGAAACTCACAGTGTTAGCATTAGAAAATAGAACTAGAAAAGAATGGATCTTGAATCTCCAATTGATTATCTTTAGTTAAAGAAGATAACGGATCCAGATCAGTTCAGATGCCGGTAGAGTTTGGCCACCATGAATTCTCAATGAAAAAATATGAGAAATGGCCATGTATATATAGTTGTCGGACCCCCTGAAACTGACTGCCACATCAGCCCTAGGAGTGTTGACACCCCTGTGGGTGGGTCAACCCTGGTGTCGACACCCTTTAAGAGGGGTCGACCCCCTAGAGCGGGAGATCAGCCGCCACTTTTTATTTTTCAAATTCGAACAATTTTCGATAAGATTCTGACTCATCTTTGACTCATGTGTATATACATATTTCTTCTGCGCGTATACAAACTTAAAATCCTCATAACTTCTTCACACGGTGTCCGTTTTATGCAAACCAAATGTCTATCTTGACCAGAATTTTGAGACGAACGCAATGACACAGTCCGTTTTTCTTAGTTCTGAATATTAAATTAATTATTATTTAATTTATCCTCTTTTATTATCATTAGAAATTCAGGGTGTTACATTCTCCCCTACTCAAAGGATTTCGTCCACGAAATCTCTAAGTTGAAAAGAATGTATCCTACCATCCATCATCCGTCAACCCATCCACCAATCACAGGCATCCATTATCCTTAAAATTTTCTAATGGTTATATGAATATATGCAAAGGTGTGTGTATATATCCCAATACTGATACGAAAGATCAAGCAGTCTACTGATTCAGTTGACCTCCTTAATGCAATGTATGTTAGTGCCATGAATCCAATATGTATGCAAATAAACCTATTATAACATGTAAGTTCTATATGTGTGCACACTCATTCATCCAAATGTAGCATCCATATGGTAATACATCCATTTCCATCGTAAAAGAAAAGAAAATGCACACACATCCATATGCAGTATGAGAGTGATTGAGCCGATCTAGTGCCTAATGTGTGTGTGTATGCATCCGCAGGCAAACCACTAGCAAACACTTGCATCCACTTGCATCCGTCAAACATAACACGTCTCAAACACATGTTTACATCCATAGGATTCCTATCTAAAGGTCAAAAATACTATGGATAAGATATATTCAAATGATAGAAACAAGTACAGATAATTTTTTTGGAAAAAGGTGTTAAGAACATACCCTCGAAAAGAAAAGGGTACGGAGAATGAATCTTGGCTTCGGTCTCCCAAGTCGCATCCTATGGGTTATCTCCCCATTGAACCTTCAGCAACTTGATCTCTTTATTGTGTAGCCTCTTAACTTCTGATCCAAAAATACGAGATGGAACTCATCTGACTGTCGCCTCCCGTTCCACTTCTACCTCTTCCAATACACTCGGCTCAACAACTTCTACGGTGTCATGCAGGCACTTCCGCAAATGAGAAACGTGGAAAACATCATGAACACCAGATAGATTTTCTGGTAGCTTTACTCTATATGCCATCTGGCCAATCCTCTCGGTTATGGGAAATGGTCCGACAAACCTAGGTGCCAACTTCCCTACCGATCCGAAGCGAACCACATTCCTCAAAGGTGATACTTTGATAAAAAACTAAGTCTGCCGTCGAATGGGGTCAATCTTTTCGGACGTTTATCTAACCATATCTGGTCCAAGTGATAATCTTTCTGTAGATTCCCACCAACAAGTTAGTGATCTACAGGGTCGTCCATATAATGCTTCGAAGGGTGCCATGTCGATGATGGATTAATAGTTGTTGTTATAGGCAAACTCTACTAAAGGAAGGTGCTCTTCCCTAGTCCCTCCGAAGTCTAGGATACACAGCCTCAAAAGATCTTCAAGAATTCTATTCACCCTCTCCGTCAGTCCATCGGTCTGAGGATGATAAGCAGTGCTCAAATGCAACTGTGTACCTAATGCTTCTTGCAAGCTCCTCCAAAATTCATTGGTAAAGATGGGGTCATGATCGCTTACGATGCTGGAAGGTACTCCATGAAGACGAACTATCTCACGAACATAAATTGATGCCAACCATGATGCCGTCCTTTTACTCTTAACCGGAATAAAGTGAGCGCTCTTAGTGAGTCTTTCTACCACAACCCAGATACTGGTGTTGCCTTTCTTCGATCTAGGCAAATCATCTATGAAATCCATAGAAACGCTCTCCCATTTCCACTGAGGAACCTCCAAAGAATAAAGTAAACCTCCGGGCTTCTTTTGCTCAGCTTTAACTTACTGGAAAACTAAACATCGAGAAACGAACTCTGCCATATCTTTCTTCATCCCAGTCCAAAAGAAAACCCTTTTCATGTCTCTGTACATCTTATCACCGCCTGGATGAATAGTCATCTTAGAATGGTGGGATTCTTCTTGGACTGCCTTTATCAAGATTCCAGTTTGAGGAACACAAATCCTTCCATCTCGTCACAACAACCCCTTTTCATCTATGGCATATCTACTGAGGTGACTATAAGTCTCCCCTTTTCTGAGCTTCTCCATGATGTCTAAAATATGTGGGTCACCTTGTTGCGAAGCTCCTATCTGATCCATAAGAGTTGGTCGTATCTCCAAGGATGCAAACAAATCAGGCAAAACCTCGATGGAGGGCCTAAAATTAAAAGCTGGTATGAACTCCAAGCTCTTCCTCTCCACAAATAGAGGACTCAAGGTCATCCTCTATCTACTTAGTGCATCTGCCACCACATTACCCTTGCCAGGGGTATAAGAAATCTCAAAATCATAAGAAGCTAGGAACTCCATCCACCGTTGTTGCCTTAAATTGAGATCTTTCTACAAGAACAGATATTTGAGAGATTTATGATTGGTTTATAACTCGAACTTCTTTCCAAGTAAATAATGGCGCCACGTCTTAAGCGCGAATACTATGGCAGCTAGCTTTAGATCATGGGTTGGGTAGTTCTTCTCATGAACTCTTAACTGTCCACCCTATAACACACCACTTTCCCTTCTTGCATTAGAACCGTACCAAGCCCTGTACCACACGCATCAATGTAAACGGTAAACACTTTACTCCCATCAGGCAGGGTCAAGACTGAGGCTGTTGTCAGAGCCCTCTTCAGTCGTTGGAAAGTAACGTCATAATCTTTGTCCCATGAAAACGCTAAATTCTTCTTTGTCAGCCTGGTGAATGGGGCTGATATCTTTGCGAAGTCCTTAATGAACTTCCTATAATAACCTGCCAACCCAAGTAAGCTTCTCACCTCGGTTGCATTTTTAGGAACCTTCCAATCTTGCACTGTAACCACCTTTGCGGGATCTACAGCTATACCTTTTTTGGAGACCACATTCCCTAAGAATCTCACTTCTTTTCTCCAAAAATGGCATTTTGGAGAACTTTGCCTTCAGCTAACGGTCACGGAGAGTTTTCAAAACTTCTCTCAATTGCTGGGCATGCTCTTCTTCGCTCTTAGTGAAGATCAAAATATCATCAACAAAGACCACGACTAATTTGTTTAGAAAATCTCGAAACACCCTACTCATCAAATCAACAAAATAGGTGGGTGCATTTGTCAATCCAAAAGGCATAACTAGCCATTCAAAGAAACCATCTGAATTCCTGAAAGTAGTCTTATCTATGCTATCTTCAGCCACCCTCAATTGATGAAATCCCATGGCTAAGTCTAACTGGGAAAATACCGAGGCACCAACAAGCTGATCAAATAAATCATCAATCCTCTGGAGCGGGTGCCTATTCTTCTTGGTGAGTTTATTCAACTCCCTATAGTCAACACACAAACGAAGCGAACCATCCGCCTTAGTTGCAAATACTACTGGAGCACCCCATTCAGCTATGCTTCGTCTGATAAATCCTTTCTCAAGTAGCTCCCCTACTTGCTTACACATCTCCCTCCTTCTTGGAGCCATATGGCGCACTGGTAATGCAATGGGCTTTGCATTGTCCACCAGATATATACGGAAATCGATCTCGCGCCTCGGAGGTAAGCCTCGTACCTCATCAAAAACATCTGAATAATCCCAGACTACTGGAACAGATTGTAGATCATCGATAGATGCATCAAAAGACTCTAGGAAACTAAGCATAACCGACCCTTGTGGGTCACAAGAAATTTCGAGGGTCCTTCCATGAAAAGTCAAAAGTCTAACAACCCTCCACTCACAATCTAGAATGGCACCATATTTGGTAAGCTAATCCATTCCTAGAATCAACCTATAACCCATAAACCCGAGCACATACGCGTCGCATTCAAACTCGATGCCTAACACATATATTTTCAAACCTTAACAAATCATAGACAAATGATCCAAACCACCAATGGGGTTTGAAACAACTACGGGATCCACTACCATACTAGTAATTAAGTGTAGAGATTCAACTACAGAACTAGATATAAATGAATGTGAAGCGCCAGAATGAAGAAGTGTTCTAATCGGATGGTTTGAAAGAGAAAGCCTTCCACAGAAATTTTTCTACCTCTATCAGGAGTACTGACCGCGAGAGCATGCACCTGCCCTTCAGAAGTTCCTGCCCTTTGACCTTGTCCCTGCGATCCCTGCTTCTTCGAGCACTCCTTAGCAAAGTGTCCGACCTCTACATAATGGTAGCAAGAGTTCTTCCTTCGCTTACAGTCTTTGACCAAGTGACCCTCCTTCCCACAATTGTGACATTTTCTCTTATCCGTGCCCTTGTCATTCTTTCCACCTTTCTTCTGCTATTGTTGTTGTCGCTGTTGCCCCTTCTTAGGCTACACCTTCTTATTTTGCGATATTACCTCAGCATTTACTTCCTTCCTTTCTCCCTTGTCTTCCTCATGCATTAGGGTCATATCAAAAAGCTTTTCAATAGTGTCCCCTATTGGAATCTGGGACATGGCTAACCCATAAAGGGGTTCATTCAGCCCTTTAGCAAATCGCAAAGCCCTTTTGTGTGGCGTATCCACCAGCTCTAACCCGAACCTTACTAGATGGTTGAATTTGTTCACGTATTCTTTCACCGTTAAGTTCCCTTTCTTGAGTGTTAAGAACCTCTCCATCTACATGCTTCTTTCGGCTTGGGAAAGAAATTTCATTTCGAACCTCTGTCTAAAATATTCCCAAGTTTCCACCGGACGTCCAGCTTGGGTGACTTCCCACCGAAATGAGACTTCGTCTTTCAGTAGACAAGCAGCTAACTGAATCATCCTTCTATCCTCTACTTCAAAGATTACGAACAAGTCCTCGGTCTCCTTGAGCCAATTCCACGCTTCTACGAATGTCTCGCTCCCATGGAATAGCTTCCCTCCCATAGCACGGAAGTCCTTGCAGATCTTAGCGAAATTATCTTCCCTTAGAGGAGGAGAAGGAATAACTGGTGCAACTGGGAGAGGAACATTTCTTTGGCCTTCGGCAAGTGTCGTGGCTTCCAAATACCTACGGAACCATCCGGGTATCGTGATGCCCTCTGGGATATTAGGAATGTTTTGTTCCTCAGACATGCTGAAAAAGGAAATGGAAGAGATTTAGAAAAAAGACCGAAGGATATTACATATGGCTTTTTGGGGAATGTTTTTCAAAATAGACTTTTCTTTTTTGAAAATGATTTCTTTTAAAACTTTTTGAAAATAATTTTCAAAAACTTTTATCTAATCTGGTAACCTTCAGCTCTGATACCAAGTGTGACACCCCATGTCCGTTATTGTCACTCACAAAGGGAATGCATTAAGTTTCGCGAAGCGTTATAGGTAAACAGATACAGAATATTACAAAACAGATATAAATAAGATAGCAGCGGGAATTCAAATTTTTATTTCAAACACAAATCATACATCGCGGTCCAAAATACAATAAGTCACAAAAACCATTACAACAATATAACTTCTGTCTTTTACCATCAGAGTACATAAATCCTTTAAAAGAAAACATAATTCCCCAAATAAAAGAGACAAAGCCATAGTAGAGATAAGAACTTGAGCCATACTTCGAAAGCATCTCTAACAAGATGATATCTGAGTCCTGACTAAGCCCGAGTGTTTCCTCCTTGAGAACATGGGGGGACAGAAGAAAGAAGAGGAAACAAAAAGGTCAGACATAAAGTATGGCGAGTCTAGTTACTTTTAGCAAGTAAATAAATAAAAGTAGCATGACAGACATATACAGTGAATAAGAGAGACCACTACATAAACGCAGGTGTGACAAAGTAGAAAGGATAAGGTGCATACGCTTCTTTAATGATTACTCTGCACTATTACTAGTATAACCAGAATGAGATGATCCCTTCCACTATAAGGTGGTAGACTTAGGAATACGTCCAAATGTACCCTAACTACTACCCTAATCGATCGGCTCCCTACGCCGTAGATACTCTGTGTCGGCTCCACAGTAGGATGTATCACGTCCTAAAGTGGCAACCCCTCGCTGATATACACAACCCAATATGTACAGGTTTCACGGTCGTCTTATCCCCCTCTGCCTGACCCACACACGCACATGACCCGGTCGGTTTGTGCCGCCATACTGTCCTCCACGTTTGGATCTCTTACAATCAGTCTAGTAAGCGTGCCTCTTCTCCGACCTAGTACGGAGTACATGTTTTGATACTTACTTCGGCTTACTGTATGAAATGGGTACCACACAATATGATACAAGCTCTCCTACTTGTCTTGTATCCATACTAGGTTTTTTTGGCTATGTATACCACTAGGTTTCTTCAATTACATAACCCTATTATTTCAACAATTATGCTTACCCTAAAGGTGTCTTTAATTACATAACTTTATCATTTCCTCCGGTTATGTATACCACTAGGTGTCTTTAATTACATAACCTTATTGGGTTAAGTTTGTGGGACTATACGTAAATATTACCCACCCCTTCCAAATTTGCTTAACCCATCCACTATCTAATAAATTTTACTTAACCCCAACTATTGTTCACAATCATATAATCCTTATGGATTAGATTTGGTTAAGTAGTCCAATTTATTACCATGTCCATTTATATTTCATAGTGGGCTAGAACTCCCACATTAGGCCTACAACTTGTGGATGTTGGATATGTCGGTTGGGTCCGGGCAGTCTTATTCCACAAGTAGGGCCTAACCACATGTCATAGGCCGATTCGTATTTGCATGCTTAGACCTCTCACATTAGGTTAAACATTAGAGGCTGTTGGATATGTCGGTCGGGTCCAGGCAGACTTCCACCACTAATGTAACCTAACCTCGTGTCATAAGTGCCATTACAGTTTCTAATTGTAATCCTAGGCATTCATCATTAATTAATCAATTAATTAAACCTGTGCCTTTATAGGTGTAACGCCCATTTTACCCAATAATTTGAATTATATGTCCAATGATGTTTATATTCAAATTATACCAATATTAACCTTTTTCCTCCGTTCCTTAACTAGCGCATTCACAAAATTGGCAACATGCCTAGGCTAGATAATAGCCTAATCATACACGATAAAAAGGAAAAAATAATAGGAATATAACCAAAGTGATTGTTTAACATAACTTGGCATAAACAAAAACTAGCATGATAATAAGGTGGACATATAAGCATAAAACTGATGAACTTGTGGCAATTACTAGTTCTAACATAACTATGATCACTATAACAGAACTGATATTTTATAGCGGCCTACAGCCGCTATGAATAAGAATTATAGCGGTTCCATAACTACTGTATATGGACATGTTATAAAAAACTGCTAAATATTTATAACGCTTTATTTACCGCTATAAAAGAGCATGGTTTTATAGCACAAATTTGCCGTTATATTACTTAAAGACAATAGCTCATTCTCACCGCTATTAAACATCTAAATCTCAATGAAAGTGGGAATCTTTTATAACACATTATAACCGCTATAACATATTTATTTAATAGCGGCTACATGACGCTATTAAATTAACATGTTATAGTATTGCTAAAACCTTTTGCAGCTCATATATGCCGCTATAAAATTCGTAGAGCTATGCATATATGTATTACATCTTAATAATAGTAATCAAAATAAATATTCAAAATAATTCAAAGAGCAACGTAAGAATGAAAAAAATCAATAAATATAACACATTTTCGTGATAACAAAATAAAGTATCAACTAACAAAAAATAATTTCAATCCATGAGTTACCAAATTCCATACATATGTTTTCAATTCCATATTGATGTGAATTTAACTACACAAAAAACAAAACATAGTTCATATTTAAAGTTTACAAGTGCCAAATGCTTCACTAAGAACGTCAACTTCTCAAAGCCTTTCATTTTCCATCAAATAGTCCATGGATACTATGCAATCGCCTGATTCCAAAATGATAGTTTACAAATTCATGATAAACCAAAGAAATAAAAAAAATATTAGACAAACTACAATACTACATAAGAATCTTTCCCAACGATGAAAAAAATAACTGGAAATTGGCTTAAAGGCTTATGAGTTATAGTACAACAAAGTGTCATGTTTATAGTTTATCTAAAGTGGCACAAATGATTTGGAGTCATTTTGATGTCAAATGTGGTTTATGAAGATTTTAATTATTTATCATGAGCAAGGAAACTAGTTAAAAAGTGCAATTTACACTGAAAGTTATATATTATAAACTACCTTCATTAATTTAACATTCCTAAAGTATGTTTTCAATTGTTTAAATTATGCACAAAATTTAAGCTTTAATTTTTCTTAACTTGGTTGATATTGAAAGTAGGATAAGCGAGAATTAAAATTCAATGCATAAATGAGCTCACAGGTAGATAAAATAGTAAATTCAAACTATTTAATTATGACAAAGGCTTTTTATGTATAAGTAATTGTTTTCCATAAAATAAAATAAAATAATAAAGGATAGAAAGACAAACCAAAACATATGAATTTTCTTCAAATGAGTTGAATCGTTGAATTCGACGATGCACCCTTTCACTAAGAAATAATGAAAATTTTTGCCTTCTGGTAACCTTAAGAATCGTGGTGAGGCTAAAATCATTCGCACTGCATATTGAAAAACCTAAGACATCAGCGCATTTTTGTTAAAACAGAAGTAATAAAGGCCAAAGAGAAAATGACATATAACCATTCATATCTATGCAGAATAATTAAGATGAAAAATAAACAACTAAAAATACTTTCAAATGATGATAGAACAATAAAAAACATTTATAGGTTTGACTTTTAACCTTCCGTCAATTCATCGAGAATCCGTCAAATGTCAGTGGTTTTGTTGGTGTAAGAATTGCGATCTACTATCGGATCGACCATTTTTTCTACCATCGCTGAATATCTTGAGCTTCTGAAGATTCTTCATATTTCAGCCATCCATTAAATCGGCAAAGCAATCGTCATGGTCAATAACACTTCAAATATTTATCGATATATCAGACAATGAAAAACAGTAATACTCATGATCCTATTACTGAAAGAGGCGATCCTTTTGCAAGCACTCTTCTTGAGCTAGCAGCAAACAACGAGTTGGATGGGTTTGAACAATCATTCGATCAAAATCCCGCTTCCGCTAATGAAGTAGGACTTTGGTATGGATGAAGAAAAGGTTGCGATCAAATGGTTTTACAACACAGAACTCCTCTAATGGTTGCAGCCACATACGGCAGTCTTGATATTATAAAATTCATAATATAACACCTGAAATTGATGTGAATGAAATCTGTGGTGATGATAAGACCACTGCTTTACATTGTGCTGCATTTAGTGGCTCAATCAATGCGCTCGATGATTTCTTGTCATCTGGTGCTGATCCATCCATTGAAAATGCTAGCGGGTCTCGACATGCTGATGTAATTGTGGTGTCTCCTAAATTGGCTCACTTGAAATCATCTCAAGAAGAGCTTTTGGGTAAAGAAAATTCTAATGGAAACGATAATAATGGCACTAAAAAAACACTTTACCTACGATATCTACATCTATTTCTGTATTTGCCCTGCTCAGTACCGCTGGACCCTGCTCAGTACTGCACCAGACTATGCAAAGTTGGAACCTCCTGTGATCGCAGGGTTTGCTTCTTTGCACACACCAATGAAGAGCTTCGCCCTCTTTACATGTCTACTGGATCTGATGTACCATCTCCTCGATCCACTACTTTGGAAATGGTTGCTGCTATGGGATTGATGCATTTCAAATATCTTGTTCCTGGGGCCTGTAAATTTGTCGGAGCTGCTTTGCTGGTAGAAGCTGCTAATATGGGAAACGCAGATGCATAATATGAACTTGGTTGTCATCTGTGAATTGAGAATGATTATGTTCAGGAAGATCAAAAAGCATTCCATTATATTGAGAAAGTTGTTGACCAGTTGCACCCTAGTGCTTTGTTTCTTCTTGGAGCTGTTTATCTAAATAGGGATTGTGTGAAAAAGGATGATGATTATGCTATCTATAGAGCATCACAAATGGGACATGTTGGAGCAGCAATTACATATGGGTCACTTCTCAAATGTGCCAAATCCCAGAAATAATTAATAGATTTTACATAAACACATTCTTGCAAAATTGGATTAAAATATTCAAAAATTAATAAAAGCCCAAAGTTACCTTAACAAGTTTAGTTATAATCTCAGCAGGTAAATCCTTAAGCTTTTGCAGCCTCTTCAGATTTATTTTGTTCAAATACTTGCAAGAACACACATTCTGAACAAACTGAATTTTCATTTTTTTCATTACCCACATACAAAAATCCAGAATATAGTAATTAAATCCAACAAATATTGAGCGAAGTCCAAACTTTGATGTATAACAAACTTAAACTGGAAAATTTTCAACTTAGTAGAGAGAACAAGTATACCACCCAACTTATTCATTCTATAGCCTTCCAAGGATAGTTAAAAGAAGGATAACTTAAGTATCGGCATCTTTAGTAGATCTAGCTCTAGGTCTTTTGGCATCTTCTTAGTAGGAAATATGTTCACTTGCACTTCTTAGCATTTCAATTATCGTATCTACCTGTAAAAGCGAATACAAGATGCAAAAACAATTTTGTGGAAAAATCAGGATACTTGACATTATTAACAGAAATCACATGCCATAGTTTCAAGAATGACTAACCTTTATAGCATACAAATCAAGTACTTGCTGAGCTAACCTTGATTCCTTCTCAACTTCGAAAAGAGGGAGGCCCTCACCATCTGCTACAAAGAAGTCCTGGAGATGATATCATGTTAAAAAACAACAAAAACAATAGGTTTTTAATTCATATTTACTATATTAAAGTAAGTCAACAGTTGGAATATGACATCAACAATCATTCAGTCACTAGTGTTATATACAAAAGCGTAAAACGTTGTGATGGTTGACAAATATCCAAAAATTGGATCCGTTTCATATTAGTTTATCAGAATAGAATACCACTGCATACAGATCCATTTAAGTACTACTATGAACTTATCTATAGTTCAGTAACTTTAGTTCGAAATGAATCATCACCAAGTTTTTTTATAAAAAAAATAGCAGTTAACTAGTTATACATTCTTTCAGCTGCTACTCCATAATGACCATCTTAGTCAATGAAAATAAAATTTCAAAAACGCAAAACATAAATTCTAGATAACCCTAATATGACCAATTGGTTGTTCTTAAGTCTTGTTCCCCCTTTTTAGTATAGGAAAAGAAAATGGAAAATGCAGATGATTACTTATAGGCATGTTTTGATCTAGTAATGAATTCATACCCATTTCTATTTAAATTATAGCAATGTATTCCCATTAACTTCTCTAGTTATAGAGTCTGTAAGTTGACATGGTATTGTGTAATATCAATTTACTATCCACAAAAAAGAACCTAGCTTTATGTTCTGTATTATAATCAGAACTAACCCATTAAAAATCTTTATGGCTGGTGAACATAACAATACGAATGTATTTTAAAAAAAATGCAGCAGCACAATCCAGGCTCACAAGATAAAAGGAAAATAATCAACATCGAACAAATTTTGAACAGTGATACTCTATGTAATAAGTGCTATGCAGACATAGAAGACTCAGTACCTTCAGAACATTAAGATCTTCCTGCATCAAGGCAACAATAGTCTCAAAAAAGCCCTGGATCGACCTCCATCCAGTAACACCCATACATATCCATCCTTCATGCATAATTTGAAGAAGAAGAAAAGAAAATAAATAAGAAAAGGAAAGAAAAATTGTCTATTTTTCTTTAAACACATAATTGTTTGCTAGAAATTAAACACTAATATAAAGGGTCACACCATTGACGCTTTGCAAATGCTTGAAACAATTCGATCTCTGAGTGTGTCAACTATTAAACCACATATATCATCCAGGTTCTTCAGTGCAATAAGTTCACATAAGTCGGAAAAAGATACAGGTACAAAATTGAAGTTGATCATGCAATGGTCAATACTATACAAATAAATAGGAAAAAGAGTGCATATTAAGCGTGATACTCATAAAAAATAATTATTCATTTGAAAGCAAACAAGCATTATTACTGTCCTTCCATTTATTGGCTTACTTAATCAACTTACTGTACGACATTTTCAATGCGTGCACCTTCTACATTTCCCTGATATAATGAAGAAGGATAAGAATCTCTCATATCCCGAATATGACCCTTGTTCCTATATAAAATTATTATAAGATGGTAACATGTAAGGTCATATGATAAGAGGATCATAATATTGTATTGATGTTGTAGGAAAGAAAAGACATCATTAATTAAAGGAAAACCAAAGAAGTGGATCCTATTATCACTTGGAAGATGATTAAACATGTTCTGCTGGGTTTTCTGGTATCAATATATATTGCTAGCAGAACACAATATAAGGGATACTCCAGAATATAAGGTTTCCCATCTAACCATTATCCAACTTTGGAGCCCTACAGGAACATTCAATGATAAATGAAAACAAAGTAACCCTAGTATCTATGATTATTGTCGACTGTTTCTAAAAGAGATTTTCAATTTCAGGCCTACATATGGGCTTTTAAATTGAATAGCATAGATCTTTGATGACTATCAGTTAGCAATTGTAGTGTCGATAAACAGCGCCATCAAGTATCAACATGTCTTCTAAGTCAATGTCTGGATTACATTTTAACAAAAATCGGACATCACGTAACTTCCTCAAGTCATCATTTAACTGAATTTCCAGTAAATTGACACGTTAGTTCCATGGAAACTAGAATAGCAAGAAAATAAACTCCAAGCAGGCAACAAGACCACTAATATATTTGAAGATTATATTGCTCGTGTCCATTGCATTTTTTTTAAATCATAAAAATTGTAAACGTCTTATCTACAAATTCACAGGATATAGATGGTTCTTTCGTAACTGCTCTTGGCATCTCACTGAAACAAAGCATTTAAAATACATAACTTGCACAAGTAGCGTGAAGAGGTTAAGCAAACTGGGCATACTTTTTAGTGCAAAGGATATTACATTCATATTTTTAGGTAAATGCTACAAAAGTTGTGTTTGCTAACATAATCCAAAGCCAGTGTTGGGTGGTTAATTTACCGATGTTGTTCTATTTAATATTATTTCTGGATGGTTTGAAAAAAATTGAGTTCCTATCGAACAATTATAGAAATGACTATATTAAATTTCTAATGCACAAGTTCACATTATTTTAATCAAATATTGATTACCTACAGTAAAACTGATACAATGCCTCACAAATTACTGATTTGATGCAAATAGTTTAAATTACTAAAGTGAATCAATTGGTAAATTTGTGTATACTACTTATGTCGGACAAGGATACCTATTTGAGTAGTCATCCAAGAATGTTGGATGGCATCTTCAATTGCGTCTAGCTACTCTCGAATGTACTGCAGAGTGAATATGAAAGGTTTAATCAGTAAGCAAATTAAGCACCCAATCACCCACATAAATGTGTTAAGTCGCATCTATATTTATACACATGAGCATGGAGAGGAAACCAAACTTCTTTAAATAATACAGTAAAATTCTTAAGAAGATAAATCTTATGATGAAAGGCGAAGGGAGAAAACGATGAAAGGCACAATCGATTAGGGTTTAAGACATCATTGAATTAGACTACTGAGGAGAGCTGCTATTAAATTTGCCACACAATCCTTATAAATTTACGAGGAGAGTATTAAGTTTGACACACAATTTGTGGAAAAATTGACTTACGTTGAGCTGTTATTACAATGAAAAGCGAAATCGAACACCCGAGATTAGGGATCCAGACATCGTTGAGTTAACTATTAAGGAGCGAATGGAGAACAGCTGCGAAGATTTGAGAAAGAGCAAACAGTTTTGATTAGGGTTATTTTTCTTGGAGATAAAAGTGGGAGAATGATTGTATTTTGGAGAGGGAGAGATGGGTTAATTCGTTATTTTAGAGGGAAGAGGAAAATTTTGGAGTGAAGCGCGTTACTTAGCACAATATTAAACAAATTGAGTTAAAAAAAATTAATCATAAATAATAACACTTTAGAACAACGCGTTATTAAATGGAGTTATAAATAACATATTTTCTTGTAGTGGATGTCATAGTGAGCATAATAAGATCTAAATTAACCACTTAGATGTCCAACTATTCATATCTAACATAATAGGCACAAGATGATAAACTAGATCTAATTAACAAATTAAATGTCCACACAATTTAGATCCAATAGTTTAAAAGTAGATCTACACAATTAAGGTTTAAGATTCACATCATAGAATGCCACAAAAGTTACACTAGATCCAGATCCAAATTCTAACCAATTTAGAATATTATATAATCAGAATTTACAATGGATCTGATATAATCTCGGCATATGAACAAGTCCAAGTGATAATCGTGTCATACTTACTTTTAAATATTCAAATCTAAAAGCAACTAGAAACTCATAGTGTTAGGATTACAAAATATAACTAGAAAAGATTGGATCTTGAATCTCCAATTGATTTGCTTTAGTTGAAGAAGATAACGGATCCAGATCTGTTCAGATACCGGCAGAGTTTGGCCACCATTAATTCTCAATGAGGAAAATATGAGAAATGGCCACGTATATATAGCTGCCAGACCTCCTGAAACCTACTGCCACATCAGCCCTAAGGGTATCGACACCCCTGTGGGTAGGTCGATCCCGGTGTCGACACCCCTCTAGGGGGTCGACCCTGCTGCCACTTTTTATTTTTCAAATTCGAACTAGTTTGGATAAGATTCTGACTCATGTGTATATACATATTTCTTCTACGCGTATACAAACTTAAAATCCTCATAACTTCTTTATACGGTGTCCGTTTTACGCAAAGTCAAATGCCTATCTTGACCAGAATTTCAAGATGGACGTAATGGCGCAGTCCGTTTTCCTTAATTCTGAATATTAAATTAATTATTATTTAATTTATCCTCTTTTAGTGTCATTAGAAATTCGGGGTGTTACAATTTGAATGTGAAGGTAGACTATATCTGCGACGATCACCCCGTGCTGCCTGCACTGAACTAAGGAAGTGGTGAGCTGTATGACGTACCATGCCGATATGGGACGATTATTAGGATAGAATAACTCGGAATTAAACCTGTTGTATAACTCATGGCACATAGATAATATATAATAATAAGATTATACAACATGCTATAGAAGTGAAGCATAACGTTAACTGAACAGGAAATCAAATCTTCATGAAACCATAAATTCTTAAGTACAACACATCTGATTAAGTGAATCTATGAATACAATATGCCTCACTACATCCCTCAGAGTCTCAATAACCATCAACTTTCAATGGAAATAGAAAAGAAATGTCTAAATAGTAGGTAGTAATAGTACGCCAGCCTCCTGCTCGTCACCGCATAGCATCAACGGCACCAAACCTGCTACCTACTACTTGGTCTTCTCATCAATAACATTAATGAACTGGCCAAGGTAATAAAAGGGAAACATAAAACGTTGAGTCAGACAACAGTCTTAGTGAGCGATAAAATAAATAACAAAAGTTACATAGAATAATATGAGTATAGGCAGATCAACCATCTGATCTGCCCAGCAACCAACAAGTTAGCACGTGATATTCGTCCATCACATGCCATTACAGAATAGGAAAGGACAAACCCTGATATTGCTTCTCTTCGACCTCCTACAGTGATAGCCTACCAGAGAAAATAGAGAATAAAACACATAATCAACCATGGCATCCATACCATCCAATATCCTTGCTATCACCAACTACAACCTTGAATCCATCAATAATCAAACTTGATTTCAACGACCAAAAAGGCTAATGGAGAACGCTCAAGTTCTAACCAAACTACCATATGCCATCGCGACTCGTATGTTTTCCTTACTCGAGGAAGACAAATAGGCCCATCATGACTGCCCAGGGTAAACAATCTAACGAATCTGATTCTACGGGTATCCCCACAATACCCCTGCTTTAAGTCTGCTAGAACACGTCAATTACCGATGATTCCTTGGCACATCTAATCTGTCAAGCGTTTCATCTTGGGAACTCAATACATTTATCAAATCATTCCATTATCATTAATGATTGACTCCTTTTCTATCAATCCATCATCGTACTGAATCGTATATCGAATCACGACTAGTCTCACATCAATCTGGCTTCGACCACTCCAACGCGAGTTCAGAATCAAAGCACCATCCATGAGTTTCACATACCATCCATGAGTTTCACATAAATCATCTGAAGTCCATTCATCACCAAACTTCACCAACAACCCC
Organism: Allium sativum; assembly: GCA_030737875.1. Classification (NCBI taxonomy): domain Eukaryota; kingdom Viridiplantae; phylum Streptophyta; class Magnoliopsida; order Asparagales; family Amaryllidaceae; genus Allium; species Allium sativum. The sequence goes on from JASFAX010000021.1 coordinate 19,283,656, forward strand.
CTCCCCGAAAACCATCATGATCACACCTACAAAATCTCGGCTCTCCATTCACCATCCTAATGGGTCGGTATCGACTCATATACTTAGCAAAATTTTACTAAGTAACTAGTTCATTTCCATCCCTATTCCGAGGGCATTCCACGGGTCCGTTCTCCAATCATTTCGACCTTCCTATGGAAACTTTTGTCGGTCCATCCTTGTCACGAATAATCATCCTTCCACCCATCTCGAATCAACCCTGAATGACTTAAAATCTTGCAGGAAGCCCCGATTTACTAGCATGTTGAACTCCCAAAAACCTCGTCGCCTTTCGACCATCCCTCGTGGGTTGGTTTCGACCCATCATGTGTCGGTGATGACCCATGTACTTAGCTTATTTTAGCATGAAAATTGTCGTTCTTCAAACTCTCATCTTCCAGAGTGCCTCTGCCAAATTTCATCTGAATCTGATCATAAAAACCTCTGATTTTCTCTGGTTTTCAATCATAAGATCTATGGAAACCAATTCTAACAAACTACGCAAACAATTCGATTAAACAAACATCGATCCATATAGCACTGAACATACAAACATGAACAATTCACAATTATAACATAAACATATCACAAACATAAGATCTATCATGATTTAGATTTAAACGTATGTATAAACATGACTAATCTATCTATTATCCAGTTAATATGATCAAATTAGGTTTTACTAGGGTTTCTAAATTAGAATTAAACATATATGATTAGATTTAAGGTGATTTTAACATATTACATATGAATATGACCCTAATTTACCCGTAGAATCCATAGTTTCCGTGTGATAGATATTTATCACTCACTTAATCCTCAATTGGATGTAAATCCGATGAAATCAAATAAAGATAGCACTGAAAACCTTCGAATTTGATGTTATTCGATGTGATCTAACTTCCATTGATGATGATCTATCTTCTAAATGCAAACTACTATGAATTTGATTGAAAAGAATGAAGAAATAGGATTTTAGGTTGAACTGGAGAATCACAGACGCCCAACCTAAAGTTTAGAATGAAGAGAGTAACCCTAGTTCTCCCCCTATTTATATCTGCTGGTCATTAGTCTAATGGGCTTGGCTGATAAGCCCATTAGCCACTGACCAGCCTGCCTAACACAAGCTAAAACTTAAAACAACGACTCCTCTAAAACCGTTGAACCAAATCCTTCATGTGAACACTCTATGGAATCGTAAACCACCATTCTGATCTACTGAGATCGATCTCGACACCTTATTCGATCCCTATCAAAAGTTATGTCCCAAACAGTAAACTCAAGGGTAAAGGTCATAATTGAATTCGATAAAAATCGTGGACATGTCTCGCATCCCCATGAACAACATATTAAAATATGAGAATGATCTGACCACTAGGGAATAAAACATAATTATTGTACGCTTAATTGATATGTAAAATACGGGCCAGTACATTCTCCCCCTTTAGGAATTTCACCCCCTAAATTCCAAGAAAACATGAGCAAATAAGGTATTTCGCATGCCTATCATCCACGAGTTTCCAATCTAGAATCCAGTAATCTATTCATCCAAAATCCTATCCTAGGATGAGCAACTTCTAATAATGCAAGACATAGTGGTACAAGTAAGATGCGATATATAGGATTTACCACTCAAAGAGCTCAGGATAGATCAACTTCATACCCACTTCTGTTTCCCATGTGCAATCGTCATCGTTCTCGCTCCGTTGTACCTTGACTAGCCTAACGATTTTCCTCCTAAACTGTTTTGTGTCATTCTCTACGATGCGAAGCGGTTTACGAGGTCTAGAACCTTGGGCTCGACTTAAAAATCTTCAAGTTGATCTGGAGATACCACAACATTCGAGTCGTACACGGACTTCCGTAGAAACGATACATGAAATACATTATGCACACTCGCCATCTTCTCAAGTAAGTCCAACCTATAACCGAACTTTCCAATATGCTCGATAATCAGAAACGGCCCAACAAACCTTGGTGCTAACTTTCCTTTCTTCCCAAAACGAACAATATTCTATAGAGGCAAAATCCTAATAAATACCAAATCTCTAACTGAAAACTCCAAATCTTGTCGTCGCTTGTCATAATAGCTTTTCTGACAATCCTAGGCTGCATTCATTTGTTGTTGAATGACTTCAATATTATCCATAACTTCTCTTATTATCTTTGGCCCAAGCCAACAAGATGTAGAATTACATGGCCTACCATTCAACACCTTATATGGTACCATCCCAATACTCGACTAGTAACTGTTATTGTAAGCACACTTGGCTAAATGCAGATGATCTTCCCACGATCCTCCAAAATCCATTACACAAGCTCTAATAAGGTCTTCCAATACTCGATTAACCCTTTTAGTCTGACCATCTGTCAGTGGGTGATAAGCAATGCTCAAACATAGCTCGGTTCCTAACGTCTCTTGTAAGATCTTCCAGAATCCACTGGTGAATAATGGATCTCGATCACTAATAATACTCTTCGGAATTTCATATAATCAAACTATTCACTTAAGATATAATTCAGCCAACTTTGACGTCGTCCAAGTTGATCTGACAGGAATAAACCTTGTGTTTTTAACCAAGCGATCCATGACAACACAAATATTATCATTTCCTATCCTTTTCCTAGGTAATCCATCGATACTTTCACCCATTTCCACGTAGGAACCTCCAATTATTGCAACAATCCGCTCGGCTTTAACTAGTTGACGGTTCATGCACTTTGAGATAAATTTGTTGACATCCCTTTTCATGCCCTCTCAGTAGTAGATTCGCTTCATATCCCGATACATCTTATTACCACCAGGATGAATCATCAACTTTGGGTGATGACATTCCTTCAAAACCTCATCTCTCAATCCATCTATGTCAGGAACAACCAGTCGTCCATTCTTGCGAAGCCAACCACATCGATCGACTTTGTAATACTTAAATTTATCGAGTTCCACTCTCATCTTTAACCCTCGAATGATTTTTGTAATCTTATCATCTTGTTTTTTTCTTTCGCCAATCCTTTCTATGAAAGTCGGTTTAATCGATAAGCTTGCTAACCTCTCGAGTTTTAATTCACAGTGAGGTCTAAAATAAAATCTGGTCAACTACTCGAGATTTTTCCATTCTAAAAACATGGCTCTCAAACTCATATGTCTTTGACTTAATGCATCGGCCGTTGCGTTACCTTTTCTGAGAGTATAGGCTATTCCAAAATCATACAATGCCAAAAATTATAACCATTGCTGCTGCCGAAGATTCAAATCCTTTTGGGAGAAAAGATACTTCAACGATTTATGATCTGTAAACAACTCAAATCTAACTCCCAACAAATAATGCCTCCAAATCTTCAGAGCAAATACTATCTCCGCTAACTCCAAATTGTGAGTCAGATAAATCCTTTTGTGTGCTACAGTTGTCGACTTGCATAAGCTACAACTCTATCCTTTTGCATTAGCACTACTCCAAGTTCGGTGCCACATGCATCACTATACATTATCATCTCCTCATTCCCACTTAGAATAGTCAAAACAAGAGCACTCGTCAATCTCTCTTTCAGAATTCCAAAGGCTTGTTCACACTTTGCATCCCACACGAAGACTTGATTTTTCTTTGCTAATCCGGTTAATGGTGCATCTATCTTAGATAAATCTTTGATAAATCGTCGATAGTATCCAGCTAAACTAAGGAAACTCCTCATATCCATCGCATTTTGGGTCGATCCCAATCTTATATTGTTGCCACCTTAGCTAGATCCATTGCTATTCCTTGTCTTGACACGACATGACCCAAAAATCTCACTTCCTCTTTCTAGAAGTGACACTTCAAAAACTAAGCCCTCAGCTGAGGTTTTTGCAAGATTTCCAAAATAATTCTCAAGTGCGTCTTACGTTCCTCCTCGGTCTTGGAATAACCCAAATATCATCCACGAACACAAGTACGAACTTGTTTAACCGATCCCTGAAGACTTTATTCATAAGATCCACAAAAATATGCTGGTTCGTTAGTCAATCCAAACGGCATCACTAACCACTCATAGAATCCAGATGGTGTATGAAATGTAGTCTTCGACCACTATCCCTAGCCACTCTCAGCTGGTGAAATCGCATTGCTAAATCCATTTAGGAAAACACCCTTGCTTCATGAAACTGATCAAACAAGTCATCAATTCTCAGTAATGGATTCTTGTTCTTCTTGTTCACCTTATTCATCTTACGATAACCCATACATAATCATAACGATCCGTCAACCTTGGCTATAAACACGATTAATGCACCCCGTTCGGAAACGCTTCTTCGAATGAATCCCTTACTCAAAAGATCATTCACTTGCATCTCTAATTCTCGTTGTTCCTTAGGCACCATCCACCTAAGAGGCATAACAATAGGTCTGGCTCCATCCACCAAATCAATCCGAAACTCAATCTCTTGATGCGGCGGCAATCCTCTGACTTCGTCAATCATATCAGAAAACTCTCGTACAATTGGCTCAGATGACAACCCATTACGTGGAATCACAAGCGAATATAAAAAGCTAACCAGAAGTCCATCTTCTAGCAGACAACGTATCACAATCGTTCACCCTTCCACATTCCCAATTGTCACCTCAAGCCTCTCGCAATCCACGGTAGTCGTGTACTTCTTAAGCCAGTCCATATCCGAAATAATCCCAAACACAGTGAAATTCAAAACAAAACAATCACACACAAAAAAGCAACCATGACCCGATAAAACCAGACCACAACATAGCATACAAAGGCCAAACGAACCCCCTACTGGATTAGTCGCAACCAACGGTCTATCGACAATTTCAGGTTCTAACCCTAACTTGCAAACAAGCTCATTAAAGATAAAAGAATTCGATGCTCCAGTATCAAATAAACTCGAACTGAAACACCTTGAACGGAAAGCGTACCTTGCATAACTACACTCTTCCCCTTCTCCTCCGCAATTGGACCCCTCAAGGAAGAAGGCACAACATCCAAAGCATATGCCCTCACAACCTGTTTATCTTTCGGTGGTTCCAAGAAATTCTTCTTCATATTCCCCGGCTTATCACAGTTAAAGCACTTTCTTTCCACCTTAGCGTTCTAATAATCCTTGGAAAGATGGCTTTTTTGTTGGTTGTTATAACATGTAACTTCACTCTTCAGTTTCTTCTAGTCATTCTTCCCTTGCTCTTTCTTTCTTCATTCCACTTTTTCTTATTATCGCCTCCTTGTTGTAGTTTCGAATCCTCATTTATATTTTCAACAACAGATTAAACCTTTTACGGAAACAAACCCTCCTTCCTTAAAGCCTTTTCAACTAACTTCTCAAAAGAGTCATCAATATGGTCGATCAACTGCTTTCCAATGTTCTCATCTAATCCTAAGATAAATTTCTCGTTCTTCTAGGAAGGAGTCTCAATATACGAACGAGCATACTTGGATAAACCTTCAAACTCGGTCGCATACTCAAACATTGGTCGACCTCCTTACTTTAGCTCAACAAACTTCTTAAACCACATCGATTTTTGGACTGTAGAAATGAACTTCTCCTCAACCTTAATTCTAAACTGATCCCAAGTGATCTGGTCCTTTAGTGTCTCCAAGGTAATAGATTCCACCAATCCATTGCCCGACCTTGTAGCTGCCTCGATGCAAGTTTCTTCTTGGTTGCATCGTCAATTCGTAAGTCTCTGAAGATTCGAACACAGGTATCTAACCAATTCACAACTTCAACCACTGGTTCTGTCCCAAAAAACGGCTTGCCACCTAGAGAAGTGTAGTCCTTGCACAACTTAGAGAAATCCACTGACCTAGGTGCTTGCACAAGAACATCACCATCTACTATCTCTCCTGGAGTGGGCATCCTCCTCATGATCGCTGCCATCATGACCTCGAACATAATAGGATAATCGGGGATAACAACTGCAGTTTCCGACTGGTTATCGTTGCATATACCTCCAATTGCAGCCTCATCCCTAGCAGCATGTCTCGAAGTCCGCAGACTCATTCTTACTTTGAAATGAGAGTCAATTCACATTAGAGAAAGCTACAATGGTGTCCAAGTGCTTACTAACCTACTATACTCTATTATATACGTATATAATATAGTAATCATCCAAATAAAATTACAAATACGTCTCTTATACGCTTTTAGGTTCGCGAACTTTGGGTAAAATCGATTAACCTGGCTCTAATACCAAATGTGACGACCGCTCCATACCTCCTACAACGAACTAAGTGGTGCGTTGTATGATGTGCCAAGCCGAAATGGGACGATCATCAGGTAGCATAACTCGGAGTGAGATATGTCGTATAACTCACAACACATGGATATTATATAATAATAAAATGTACAACAGGATATAGTAGTGAAGCATAACTGAACATGAAATCAAATCTTTGTTAAACCATAAAATCTCAAGTACAATACATCTGAGTACATAAACCTATGAATACAATATGCCTCACTACATCTCTCAAAGTCTTAATAACCATCAACATACAGCAGAAATAGAAAAGAAATATCTAAATAGTATGCAGTAATAGTACGCTAGCCTCCTGCTCGTCACCACACAAAATCAACGGCACTAAACCTGCTACCTTCTACTTAGTCTGCTCATCAATAACATTGATGAACACCCAAGGTAATAAGAGGAAAACATAAAATATTTAGTCAGATAACAATCTTAGTGAGCGATAAGATAACTATCAACAGTTACATAAGATAATATGAGTATAGACGGATCAACCATCCGATTTGCCCAACAACCAACAAGTTAACACATGAAATCCGTCCATCATAGGCCATTACATAATAGGAAAGGACAAACCTCGATCTCGCTTCTCTTCGACATCCTACGGTGATAGCCTACTAGAAAAAATAGAGAAGAAAACACATAATCAACCATGGCATTTATAACATCCAATATCCTAGTTATCACCGACTATAGCCTTGAATACATCAATAATCGAACTTGCTTTCATTGATCAAAAAGGCTAATGGAAAAACCCCGGTTCTAGCCAAATTAGCATACGCCATCGTGACTTGTATATTTGCCTTAGTCGACGAAGACAACTAGGCCCATCATTACTTCCCAGGGTACATAATCTATCGAATCTGTATCTATAGGTTCCCCCACGATGCCCCTTCTTTGAGTCTGCTAGAACACTTCGATTACCAATGATTCCTTGGCGCATCAAATCTATCAAGCATTTCATCGCGGGGACTCAATCCATTTCTTGAATCATTCCATTATCATCCATGACTGACTCCATTCTGTAAATCCATCATCATACTGAATTGTATATCGAATCACGACCATTATCACATCAATTCGGCTTTAAATACTCCATGCGAGTTCATAATCGAAGCACCATCTATCATTGAGTTTCACATCAATCATTTGAAGTCCATTCGTCACCAAACTTCACCAGCAACCCCCTCCCTCCCCCCCCCCCCCCCCCACCTCGGAAACCATCATGATCACACCCACAAAATCTCGGCTTCCCATTGATCATCTATATTGGTCGGTGCCGACCAATATACTTAGCGAAATTTCGCTAAGTAACTGGTTCTAGTCCATCCCTATTCCGAGAGCATTCTACCGGTCCATTCTCCAACCATTTCGACCTTCCTATTGAAACTTATGTCGGTCCATACTTGTCTTGAATAATCACCCTTCGACCCATCTCGAGTCAACCCTGAATGACTTGAAATCTTGCAGGAAGCTCCAATTTACCAGTACGTTGAATTCCCTTAAACCTCGTCGCCATTCGACCATCCCCCATAGGTCGGTGCCGACCCATTATAGGTCGATGACAACCCATTTACTTAGCTTATTGGAGCACAAAAATTTTCGTGCTCCAATCTATCGTCCTCCAGAGCGCCTCTGCCAAGTTTTGTCTGAATCTGATTATCTGATTTGCTTTGTTCTTCAATCCTAAGATCTATGACAACCAATTCTAACAAACAAATCAAACAATTCAATCAAACAAACTTTGATCCGTATAGCACTGAACATACAAACATGAATAATTCACAACTATGGCATAAACATATCATAAACATAAGATCTAACATGACATATCATAAACATAAGATCTAACATGATTTGAATCTAAACCTATGTACAAACATGATTAATTTATCAATTATCCAGTTAATATGATCAAATTAGGTTTTCCTAGTGTTTCTAAATCAAAATTAAACATATATGATCAGATCTAAGGTGATTTTAACATATAACATATGAATATGACCATGATTTACCCATACAATCCGTAGTTTCCATGTAAGAGATATTTATCACTCACCTAGTCCCCAATTCAATGTAAATCCGATGAGATCAGATCTGGGCAGCGCTGAAAACCTTCGGATTTGATGCTATTCGATGTGATCTAACTTCCCTTGATGATGATCTATCTTCTAGATGCAAACTACTATGGATCTGATTGGAAAGAATCAAAGAATGGAGAAATAGGGTTTTAGGTTGAACCGGAGAGTCACAGATGCCCAACCTAAAGTTTAGAACGAAGAGACTAACATTGGTTCTCTCCCCAAGTCCCTCTATTTATATCTGCTGGTCATTAGTCTAATGGGCTTGGTTGATCAGCCCATTAACTGTTGACCAGTCTGCTTAACACCCGCTGAAACTTAAAATAACAATTTCTTTCAAACCGCGTAACCAAATCCTTCATGTAACCATTCTACGGTATCGTAAACCACCATTCCGATCCAATGAGACCAATCTCAGCACTTGATTCGATCCCTATCAAAAGTTGTAGCCCAAACGATAAACTCAAGGGCAAAATGGTCATAATTGAATTCGCTAAAAATCATGGACATGTCTCACATTCCCATGAACAATATATTAAAATCTGAGATTGATCCGACCACTAAGGAATAAAAATATAATTATTTTACGATTGGTCGATACGTCAAAATATGGGTCGTTACAGTATTCAATAAGAGACTTAAGCGCTCTATAGTACTTATGAGTCTCCAAGTTCGGTGCATGACCATTAAAACACATATTTATCGTGGAGTTTGTAGAATTTGAAAGTGTGTTACAGATGGTGAGATCTTAACTCAAATTTTTGCCGTTCAAGAAGAAATTCACTACTTAGATTTAGTTTTGAACTGTTTTTTTAAGTATCAATTCAATCGGAAGTTATTGGCACTCATGTGAAGAACTTTTTCATGTTCAGGTTATTTCCTTCATCTTCTTTGTTTTTTTAATTAGTGGAGGATTGTTGAATAATTAAAACAAAAAATCAAAGTCTTTTGATTTTTTGGCCTTATCATTCTCATTAATAAGAAGACATTGCGTTTAATGAAGGTTATTAGTTTTTATTTATGAGCTTATGTGAGAGAGAAAACGTTGTACATTTATTTTCTTTCTTTTATCCGTTTAGAAAATGAAAATTCATAGATTTTTTTAGTATTGACCTTTTGTATTCTCTATCAACGAGATAACAATTTTTTAATTTATGTAAAACCTGTTTATTGTGATTAATTAACTTAAAAGGTAGGAGAATTCACGTTCATTGTCTTCATTCTTTGAATACTTTCTTCCAACATAAGCCAAAAACTTAAAAAAGAAACACCTCATTCTTCTCTTTCTCGCTTCAACTTTGATAACATTTGATCTTTCTCAAAATACTTAAATTTAGGCGGTCTTTTCTACAAATCTCCGATCATTGAATCTTAGACGCACAATAATGAATGATAGTTGTGTTAGCCTCAGTGAGTGGACGACAGTTATCGATTGCATCATAGTCATATTGAATTTCGGTTTGAAGAAAGTGACCTCATTCCCGACACACTTCTTCACCACCACTTTCATGCTCATACCCATCAATTTTCCAGCACTTATGTTTCCTGATCTCATCGAGTTGGGCACACATTCGAAGAAAGAAAAAGAAAAAAAGAAAAAAAAAAAAAAAAAAAAAAAAAAGAAAAAAAAAAGAATTGCTACACTTATGTTCTAGATGTAAATAACACACCAACTTATATTGCTATTCACATTTCCACAACAACATTAGCAAGTGATATCAATGACTCTTTCAGAGGATACATAGTCATTATACATCAATCTGTCATTGCATGGCAATTTAGATGGCTCCAATACATCAATGCTTCTTTCACTTTCAACATCCACTACAGCATTAACATTACAAGGAATTTGAAACTGTTTGGATAGATATTTTATACATGCATCAAGGGCTTCCCTCATCCAGGGATATCTGCTGCGTTCAAACGCATCCGCGACACTTACCCACAGTCTACCATGTGTGGATTTCTCAGGCCAGAAGTCAAGTTCTTCTTTCACTTCCATTGCAAACATACATCCTTTGCATGCTCCTTCATCCTTGCTGCTGTTTTGCTTGCTCTTGCTTTTAAATATCCATTCTCCTAGCCTTGTCTCCTTTAGAATTCAGTAAAAAATAAATGTGTTAGTTACAGAATTAGAACAAACATTTCTTTCTACTTGATTCTAATGAAAAGTATAGATACAACAATATGTGCCGTTTGTTTTGTTTTAACGTGTTCAGACTTGTGTTATGAGAATGATGTATTAGAACTAATCATGAAGACAAAACTTTCACGATAACGACTAAGCAACGACCGAACCTTGATAAATAAATACTTTTTATAATCAAAACTGAGAACTGCGCAATTAATACATCAAATGTGTATGTGCTTTTGTTTAATCAGAATGATCAATGCAAGTATTATAACTTACATGTAAGATTCCTTGAATTCCTGCCTCTTCTAAAGCTTCTCTGCGGGCTGCATCAATGTCAGTCTCATCATTTTCCCACCCTCCCTGCGTTCCTCCATTATATTAGCTAAATGATAAAGTTCTTAAAGTAATAGCAGTAATTCATATGGTAAAGACGATGAAAACTGTTATATTGAATATTATTTACCTTTGGAAAGATAAGGTCACTCCTATTTGGGGTTGAAATCATAAGAACAAGCAGTATGTCCTTCAAATCGCCATCTTCACCTTGCTTAAATTTGTAGGGAATGCACCTGAATTCAAAAATCGACAAATTTGGTACGTAGTATGTGCAAAATATTGATGTACATATATGTTCATTTATTGGTAATATTCATTTTGGTTTAATCAAACAATACAAAACTGATGAATGTTGAACTCAAACTTAAAAATACTAAAGATTGGACTATCTTGCTAACAAGGTAGGATGTAATAAACAGAAGCATTTTTACTTGAATTCAAATTTTGAACTGATTTAAATATATAAAGAGGAATTTAGTCAGCAGAAGTACCCTGAAACAAGTCGAAATCCATCCTCATATCTCTGTTTTTGCCTTCCAATTCTTGCAACAAATTCAGACATGTGGAAACTTTGAATAAAAGCTGAAATATTCACCAGTGTCTTCAAGAAAACTCAGATTATTCTTAAATATAAAGGAACAAGAAGATGAAGAAAATATGGTTGCTATATTTGTTTTTCCTTATTCAACAACCCACTGCCAACACTGATCTGTTTCAGGGCAATTAAATGGCAGTTTGGGTCAACTAGAGATCCCTTAACATCGACATATTTTATGGAGAAGATATAATAATAGAGTTGAAAACAAATATACAAGTACATACGGGGAGAAATGAATGATTCTTATTAAAGAAATGGTCACGATATTTCATAGAAACTACGGGATAGATATAGAAGATAATGAGCATGACCAGATCAACTCGTTAGAAGGACAAAAACTCAAGACTTTTGTTGCTGGGCTAGTTATTGAATTTTATTTTTAACTTATGTAATTATCATTGATTATCTTATACGAATGCTATTACCATACTGATTGGCTTATATAGCCCTTCAAACAACCGAACAAACGAGTCCGATTTTGTTCATACTTTTTTTTTTGAAATGTGAACAAAACACTCGGATCTTATTGAAGGAATTCAGGGGGGTCCATATATGACCCACCAAATTCCTCCAATAGGAGAAAAAGTGTTTTGTTCACACTTAAAAAAAAATGTGAACAAAATCCTATTTCCGAACAAACTAGTATACAAAACATGCAATTTCTGGACATCACTTCAAAACTTAATTTTCATCTCGTTATCATCACTTTTTTTATTAATTCATTTGTCTTTTATACAGCAAACAAGTACATAGAGTATAATTGTATTAAAATCTGCTTTTGGCAGATAAGCTGGGACATATGGGTTAGGCAATGATGAAGATGAGAATTTACTTGGAACCTAGTGATATATGAATTAGTTGGGTTTAATATTACTAGTATTGTTTATTCCTAATTACGTGGTTTAATGTCTTGAGAGATTCTATCTTTATCAATATAAATTATGTTTAAAGCCACATGCTTCATAGGCCTTACAACTGTTATCTACATGTAATACTATCAAAAGTTCGTCAAAAATGTAGTAAATTCAAATCATTTTCTTTTACCTGACGTAAATTCTAAATGTAAGTCATACATTTAAAAGCTGAACACATACATGTTCAAATGGACTCCATCTTTGGTTCTGCCTTCATCTTTATTTTCTGTTGGAAAATTATGTAATGATGGATTGTTGAATTACAGATTTGTGTTATGTAACCCGAAAATTTTGTGATTGTAATCCGAAGTACATTGGATGAAGTCTAATTTTTTATCCTTATTTTTTCTATATTCATGTGTCAAGCTCATCTCAACTATCATGTAATGTTGCACTTTTTATACCATTGTTGATAAAGGTGGATACCTAGTGCCACACACTTCCGTACTCAAACGCAAGAAGACTTCTCATGTCAGTCTCCCGTCCTGGTACTATTCTCACGGCTTTTCGAGCTCTGGGGGTGGTCGATTAGTGTGCACGGTCTTTTCTTCACATATGTGAAGAGGCCGGTACTTGAACCTGCGCTTCAGATTACCAGTCGGGTAACCTTAATTAAATTATGTGATAGATGATTGGAATTAAATCCAAAACATGGTTGAGGTGAATTGTGAAAAAAAAAAAGGAATTTAGCAACTTGCTGTTGTATATGCTTTACATGTTAGGCCTGCCACATACAGTGTTCTATCTTAAATTGAACGAGTCTTAAATCACTACTGGCCGCGTTTTTTCTTAAATTGAATGAGTCTTAAATCACCACTGACCATGAATTGCCCAAGTCATAAAGGGCAACCCATACTTCAATCCATGAAACTTCTAAAGATATTAGGGTTGTCCTACTTGACATGTGCTTTTCATTAAGACTTTATATATAAAAGATACCAAGCTTTGGTTTTCTAGTGGGATTCCTACATACGGCTACAAATGATTTAACTGATTAATCACTTTCATTGTTTTGTATACGTAGTATTCTGGATGGACTATAACACCTCATCAAATTATTTAGTTTTGTAGTGCCTGATTGATTCCAAGTTACACATACTTTGTCCGAGAAGAAAACATGTATGTTATACAGTTCAGAAAAATTATCATAATCTTTTGCACTAGACTTGAATCTAATTCATAACATTCAAAATGGATATAAAAGGACAAAGAGGATGAATCATGTCCTACTTATGTAATAGCCTAATGTTTATCCTATCCATATATATATTTAAAGGAAAATCAGGCAAGGTAAGAAACATTCAACTTTTTAAGGCTAAATATATAGATCTGTGAAAAAAACAGTCAACTTGACAACTGGTGCTTGATAAATGAACAGAATGTTTCCAACTTAACAAAGAGAATAAAAATTTATCTTCTTTCAGTCATCAGTTTGCAATGAACATCAAATTTAAGTTAAATTTGAGGGTAGCAATGTGACAAGAAGAACAAAGTATCTAACAAATTGACAGTGTTTTTATGTAATACAGTAACTCCGAATATAAACAATGTAATATTCTCCAAAATAGCTAGAGAGTTAAACAAATTATCAAATTACCATAACTAATAATAATTCATACCCACCGAATGTGGTTGGGTGATTAAGCACCAAACTATGAAGAGATAGGTGTAACTTTCAACTTCAAACTACGTTTGTGACATAAAACACATCATTTGAAATATTTAATATTCATATCTAAATTAGAGGAGACACAAAGCCCCTCAGACATTCATATTCAGGGAGAAAAAAAAAAACTGAGTTCTGTTGTATATGATAAAAAATAACATTGAAATTATTTTGGATTTTCCAGTGAAACGACTAAGACATATTGAAACAGTTGTAATAAAGACAGAAAAACTACAGTATATATGGGGAAAACATCGAAGCTACAACTCAATAATGGAAAATTTTCTTCTAAATAACAGTAAAACGTCAAATCACCGTCTGTAAGGCTACTGAGTTGCTTACATTTGAGTTATGATCTTGAATTTCGATTGTAAAAGCATCAACAGCGTTTCTTTCTCCGATTTCCAATCCCGGGGCAGTCTAACCTTTTGTTTGCTATCGTTTCTAGGATCCATTAGTTCTTTTCTCTAAGATTGAAAAAATCATAGTCAGAGATCACAATCAATGACTTGTTCAATGCTGATCTTAAAACAGCAGAGTCGGATCTTAAAATCCTCATTACGCGTGAAATGAACGTGAAGAGAATCGGTTCTGTTCTGTTGCCAGACGAGGACTGTGACTGCTTTGGATCATCGTAAGGTTAATTTCAAGGACAAGTAGACCCCCTTTCAATTGTTTAGCATTTACGAACTTTTAATTTAAAGTCCATTTTTAGAACGGCACGCACATGTTTTTCTTTAAAAAAAAAACACATGTTTATTTTTAAAATCAAAAAAGAATCACAAGTCTCTGTTTTTTATGTTATTATAATAAAAGCTTAAGCATAAATAATGTGCAAATTTGATCTTTATTTTGTAAAAACAAACTTGGTACCTTGCACTTTTCTAACAAGAAAATACAAGATACTTTATAGTTTTTTTTATTTAAATTTTCTTTTTGAAAAAATTGAAAAGCGTAAATTAACTTGCAATTTATATTAGGAAACTATAAGCTAGTTTGTTAAAAAAAACAGCAACAAAATTTACGTACTATATGAAATTTTATTGTAACAATAACAAAATTGGATGTACTGTGCAAAACTCCTTTTTAAATTGAATAAGTGTATTTTAGAAAAGGAATTTGTTTTTGTACATACGCAGTCTAAAAATACGGATATACTACCCTACATTATTGAAAAAACATATGTTAAGCTTTCAGCAAGATTTTAAAAGAAGATACTATTTTATAGTCTAGAATAAAAATCTATCATATTCACTCAAATATAATACTTTCCTATTTTTACACATGCGATGATGGTTTAATATGTTCATTTGAGAGGCCCATCCCTAGGGTAAGGCGAGCAAGATGATCGGCTAGGGCAACTAGTCCAATGGGGACAACAGTGAGAGACAGTGATAGTACTATCAGTTTGTTATTGTTCATTATTAGTTCAATATTAATTGCCTTTATTGGTTGATGGCAACGCCAAATGGGGCAACCTCGACATTACATTTGAATATTATATAATTAAATTCCACTTTTTGTTGCTAATTACCTAAGCTTAATATGTAGACGAGTTGGCATCTTTATTTATCTATTGTTATAATATAACTGTTATACAAAATGAATTGTAACTGCTATACAAAGTGAATACGCTAAAATTATACAGTCATACTAGTTATTTTCTCTCTTCATTTTGAGTTTGTAAATAAATATTCTTTGTGTTGTACTGTAAATAATAAAATGAAATTTGTGAAATTATATTTCTCTTTGCTTTATCTCATTGCATTGTTAGAAAATATATAAAATAGCTGCACAATTGTTTGAAGTCATTCCGAATCTTGGTGCCGAAATAATGTCGGAAAATACCAACACCAAGTATAATCGGCCGTTAGAATGAAAAAGTCGGTGATTTAACTATCAAAGGAAAACATGTGTGCAACCAACGATATTATTTCCAAATGGAAATTCTATCGATCAATCATCAATCAACATTTATTCATTTCCCCATTTCTCGTTTCCATATATTCATCAAATCCTTATTTTGTAATTTTAGAAATATACATTATTAACTTTGGAAAACGTTTCCATTTCTGATTCACGCATCGCTATCTTTTCACATATATCAGTCTCTAACTGTAAACTAGTAAGAGAACAACCCCTTATGTATTAACCCCGAAGGCTGAAACCAATATCAGATCAATACCCAGAAAGCAATTCAACTCAACTAATTTCCAGTCAGTTTCTAATTTCAGTAATTCCATTTAAATTCCTAATTCAAACCCCAAATTCCTTTATAATATTTTATTTGCAAAATATTTACTTTAAATATATCATGTTATACCTGTGTGCGAAGCACGGATCTAAACCTTCCCGATGTAAAATTCTCTTTTTATAAAACTCTATTCATTTTCCAAATATTTCCCTTTTCAATATCCTAATTTTTTCATATAAATATTCTCCTTTTTAATATCCTATATATGAACTATTTATTTCATATAAATGTTTCCCTTTTCAATATCATATTTATTTCATAAATATTTCCTTTTATATAATTCTATTTATTCCATTTATTTTCTAAATAAATATTTCCTTTTATATTTGTTTTACAAATATTTCCTTTTCTATTCAATATCCACTTTGAAATTCCTTTTTATAAAATCATTTGATTTTATAAAATTATATTTTATTTTCAACATACACATTGAAAATTCCCATTTTAATTCCAGTATTATATATGGTATTTAAAATACCAAATAACAATGATCGATATCATTCAAACACACATAATCAACAACAGATTTTATATCACATCATATATTACAATATATGAAAAACAGTAAAATAAATGTTGAGGAATTCAGTTGGATTCCTCCGACCTGTTTCCCTGCATCCACAGATGTTAAACAATATAATAACGTCGATTTCATTTTGATATGAAATATTCTGATAAACAAAATCAACATTTGATTAACGATTTATATATATATCGTTATCTATAATTTCAACCAATACATCATCAATTCAACCAAACAGTCAACACACAGCAATCAATCATCATTTATCAATTTAAAAAATATGTTATAATAATATGAACTGGTAGAGTTGGTGAGTTTTACTCACATTGGACAGTTATCGTTAAATAACGATTGACTATCTTTGATTCAGATGGACAATTTATTCTGCTATAAATTTTAACGACCTCCTATTCACTCCCAGTCAGTTCCATTGTGAAGACGTCGTCCATATGATCCCAACAAATCTTGTTTTGTCACATTCTGGTTACATATGGAGAAGTTATACAATATACAAGTTATTAGTTAATTAAATTTTAAAAACTAAACTTAAATAAACAAACATTTGGGCCTCGCCCACATAAAACAATTGGCCCATCCTCCCTTCTACAAAGCCCAGACCCGCCTCCTTTTACTTTCATCTTCCCCGACTCCAGTAAGCTAACGCACAAAAAGAATGGCCATTACCGACTCTTCTTGCTCCCCTACCAGCATCATCTCTCAAAGGAAATTCACCACACCGCCTTCGTCGCCTTTCTCTTCGTCTCCACTTCCATTTCATACCCTCAAAGCGAAACTCGACCTCCCCATTCATTTTCAGTCGTCGAGCACCGTACGCTTCCTAGTAGTAAACTATCGAACCAAGTTTACTCCACATTTCACCAAAAACCCACAAACTCCTCGATTCTCCACACTGAATCCCAATATGAACTCATAATGATTTATAACTTCTTTGATTTTGCAAACGATCGAACCCTAGTTCGCTGCCCTAATCCAGCAAAGAATATGGCATTCGAACCCAACAATATATACATGAGATTGAAGCTTAACATTCTAGGAGTTCAAAACTATTTATAGAATGATTTATAGGAATTTCTTTGATTTTATCTTAATTTGTTTTTGAATTTAGAAGATAGGTTTTTTCTTCACGTTTTTACTGAGGAAAATCACGGCGGAAAAGGTTGACCAGAGAAAGAAGGAAAATTAGGGTTTAGGAAATATAGTGGTGTATTTATAGAAAGATCTAAATAATTTTATATTGGTTATTATATTAAATTATATTGAACCGTTACTGGTATTCTAAAAATTCGTATGATCATATACGATACCCAAAAATCATGAAAATGGACATGCAGCTACAGTTCGACATTACGGACCCAACGAAAATGGTTTCTTCGAATTCCAACTCCGTTTGGTCACACAGCGTATTTTTAACCGTCAAAATACTGACTGTTTTTCACATTAAAAATCCGTACGGCCACATACTGACTTCTAACATCACGAAACTTGGAATCTAACAATAATTTAATATTACGGATCCAACAAAATTAGTTTCATCGAAAACGGAGTTCGTTTGCAAAAGTGGCTATTTTTAAAGCTCTAAATAACCCATTTATATATAAAAATATAATTAAATTAAATATTTAAAAATAAATATTATCGTATATATTCACAATAGAATACCATACAGCTCCAAAATAAATATATAACGATTTATAACTCGATATTCAAATCCCGATTAAATCGATATTCGATTTATAATGAAATTCCTTATATATATCGTTATAAATTATAAAGGAATTCCATAGCGACTATTTGGAAATTTTATTTGAACATAAATCAAAATCTACCTGACGAAA
Source organism: Allium sativum (assembly GCA_030737875.1). NCBI lineage: Eukaryota > Viridiplantae > Streptophyta > Magnoliopsida > Asparagales > Amaryllidaceae > Allium > Allium sativum. The sequence goes on from JASFAX010000021.1 coordinate 19,302,269, forward strand.
TCCTAATTTTTCTCTTCCATTAGAAAGATATACTTCTCCAGCTCCGAACGTTTCTTATTTCACGGAAATCCGATTTAAAACGGACCCTATATGTTCAATTGAAGTTCAAATCGCCAAATAGCGAACAACCGCGCCATTTCGAGCTCGATTATAATTATAATATAATTATACATTCAACTGACGTTATTTAAATATATTCGTTATCGTAATTCAATTCTAAACTGAATTATATATTTTGAATTGTCCAGTTCACACTATATCGTCAATTCACTATTTTCGACTATTTTGAAATTGAATATAATATCTATTATTTATTTTAATTAAATATTCAATATACTTTAATTAAGCAACTATATAAATCTATATATCACTATTTAGATAATTAAATAAATTAATTATAATACCGTAAAAATACGGGACATTACATTCTTCCCCCCTTAAAATAATTTCGTCCTCGAAATTTTTAAGGTAGAAAACAAACCCTATTGACTGGTAAAAATCACTTGTTTACTTCTTTAACTTCAGTTTCAATGAACCAATTTATTTTAACTAAATTATTGATTCATTTCTATTAACAAAAATTTTAAAAAATCCTGAAAATTTTCTAACACCTGAAATTTCTGAAATTTTTTGCCAGCACCTCCTTTGTACTGGTCAATCGGTACAATTACAGCTCGCCTCTTTAGGCCTTCTTCAACCCAAAAGAAAATCAAACAGCCAAGCAGCTTGCCAATTCGGTTCATAAAATCTCATACCCATATATGAAATGTAAACTTGTACCTTTTTATCGGGCATATCATTATATTCTTTCCATCTACTGTTAATTCAGCATATACCAATGTCATCCCAATCAAACTCCAATCAGTTCATCCTCAACACAATCATTTGTTTAAACCAAAGTCAAATTCCATTCAAACTCCAATCTCAAATTCCAAACTCTTAACATATCAACTCAATTCCACTCCAAGTTATTCTATAACCAAATCCAGTTTTATTTAATTATCTCAAATTAAATTCTAATTTATTTACTTATCTTTACCATCTTGATTTATTTAACTTAATAAGTTAAAGTTTGAATTTCAAGATTTAAATTCCTGGGTTTTTATTTCAATTCCATTTTGAAATCATAATAACAATTCAAAACACTTGAATTCCTTGAATAACTTGTTTTCTCAAAACACTCTAAAAACAAAATCTTTAGTAGTAATCCATCACTTAGCAACTCGAAAAGGAATACTGGTGATGCAGCTGTCATCATCAGAATTTATTTTCCAACGATCGAAGTGAGTTCAATACTATATCTCTTTCCGAAACCATTTCTAAACATGTCCATTTTGAAATCAATTTAAAATACCATTCACAATTCTTGTAAAACAATTTAAAATCTTCCAGGATTTTAAATTTCACGTATATTTAATCCAAATCCTTTTACAAACACTTTTTTTCAAATTTCCAGAGTTTTAATTTCAATTCTGATTTAAATTTCAGATTTAATTCACTTCATAATACTTATATGAATTTTATTTGGTTATATATATATAACCTTCTCAATTATACGATTGTAATAACAACCAACACGTCCAATATACTATACTCATTCCAACAAAAATCCTTTATATCAAAATATAATTTGGGTAAAAAAAATTCCATTTACCCTCTTTTCAAAACATATCGTGTCGACCCATCGTATTTGAGTGTTTATAAACCCTTATCGATACAGTGGATCAAACCGATCGATCAGAACCCATAAACAACTCAACCAATAAATCTACACAGTATAAAACCATTTTTATATCAAATAACAAATACGCGCTCATATATATACACCCAACTCAATCTAGGGTATTGCTAACCCCATCTCTAATGAGTCACGCCACAGAGCCAAAGTAATAACTTAACCTTCAGCTCTGATACCAACTGTAACGACCCGAGTTTTCGAGATCCTGGTTATCGACATAAACTCAATGTCGACTATTCAAGCATCGGAAATACCAAATAGTTAATGAAATAAAATAGAGGGTGAGAATAGATAAGATAAAAACGTAGAATAGAAGAAGAAGAACATACAACATCAGAGTAACACGAATCTCACAGCGGAACGAACAACATATAATAAATAACAATATCTTGGAAATAAAACCAGTATATTTATACAGTAACATTACCATAGTACAACATTTACAACACAGTGGAATAAACAATTGTTATAATTCTGAAGCCTCCTGCTCCAACTCTTCAAGTATCTGAAAAATCCTGACTACTTGACTGCCCGTACAAAATTGGGCACCAAAGAGTTTAGGGAAAACAAAACAAAATAAACTCTGTGTCAGGCATGTGACTGGTGTGAGTAAACTCAAAGCATTTGTTTAACTTTTCAAAAATCCTTTTGAAACAAAGGATAATCGTAAGACCGATCCACACATAAACACGGATGGTTTTTACCTTATGATAACCTAACATATTTTTCTAAAACAATACTTGTCTGATATTAAAATAATTTCTAGACCAAGTAAATAGAAATCTTGTAACACCCCGAATTTTAGTTAATACTAATATTCACTAATTACAGAATAAATAATCTCAGAAGTGAGAATTGGGGGAAACGGGCTGTGCCATTGCGTTCGCCTCGGAAAAATACGCGAAATAGAGTCCGAAATTTTGTAAATCGGAGTCCGTATGACCCGGTTAAGGCCCGAAGAAGTTTTCTGAAAATTCAAAATTCGAAACAGATTTCAAAAGAGCTGAAATGGGGCTAGGCGGGAAACTTCCCGCCCAGGCCATGTCGACAGCCCTGTCGACAGGAGGGTCGACTTGTCACAGACTAAGTCGACAGCCCTGTCGACTTGCCTGTCGACTTGGGCAAAACCTGGCTTGCTCGGCCAGGTTAGCCTGAGTGCACCAGTTTGAGTTTTGGGCTGTGTTTTGGAGGGCTGGACGAAATCTGACGGACCTAAACTAACCTAGGGTTAATCTAAGGGTCTAAAACACAACCTAATCCTATAAATACACCCTAAGACTACCCTAATCCATACTAAAAATAGAATCTATGCCATCATGCCGCCAAAATGCAACTTAGAAGGAGCCTCCACTAATTAGAGAAGAGGATTGCAAGCTAATCAACTACTAATCCACCTCTACTTCAACTCTAGCAACTATCTAAGGAGCTAATCTTGGAGTTTGTGAGTTTCTATCACTTTAACAACCAATTGCTAAACTAAGTAGATGAGATATGATGAGATCATATGGTTTTGCTTGCGGATCAATGGGTTTTAGGTCATATGTTATGATGCTAGTTTGCTAATCACTATGTTTAACACTTATTCATGATGACACTATGTTTATGCAAGCTAAGTGTTTGGGGTTTATGCATGTTAAGTGGTGGGTTTTATGCATACTAAGTGTTTGGTTTTATGCATGCTAAGTGTTTGGTTTTATGCATGCTAAGTATGTGGTTTTATGCAAGTTAAATGCTTGGTTTTATGCTAGAATCATGTGTGAAATAAGTGACATGACATGCAAGTTTAACCTATGAGTTTGGATCTATAATATGCATAATCTATGCAAGTTGTTTGGATTAGTGATATGCATAACATATGCGAGTTTACCTTTGTATGTCATACATACATATGCAAGTTCATATGTAACATGTTATGCAAGTTATGTGTTTGGTTATATGCAAGTTATGTGCATGATTATATGCAAGTTCATAAGTAACATGTTATGCAAGTTATGTGTTTGGTTATATGCAAGTTAACATGTGACATGCTATGCAAGTTCACACCTTTGTATGACATAAGAATCATATGCAAGTTACCCCCTTTGTGACATATGTGCTTCATGCAAGTTTGGGTTAAATGCTAGTTGGGTTTAATGTATGCTCATATATGCAAGTTGACACCTTTTAAACCCATGACAAAGTTATATGCTATGTTGGTTAAACCCATGGCATTTGTGATGAATCTTCCCTTTATTATGTCATGTTATGAGAACGAATTACGTGGGGAACGATGGGGTTAATATGCATGTTAATGAAATGGTGTGAAATGGGTATGCTTAAGCATAACATAAAGTGAATGGACATAATTGGGAATTTACCTATTAAGTTAGGTCTACCCATATTATGGAATTGGGAATTTACCTATTAAGTTAGGTCTACCCATATTATGGAATTGGGAATTTACCTATTGAGTTAGGTCTACCCATATTCTTGAAATTGGTAATTAATTAGGGATAATTAATACAAATTATGGGGGTGATTAATTAGGTGTAATTAATCGACTAAGACACGAGGTTGGACCCTTTTGTAGCATAAGACTGCCCGGAACCGACCGGCAAATCCAGCGGCTACAAATGATTGGCCCAATGTGAGTGGTCTTAGTCATAAACTAAATACGTGACAAGTGTAAAGACACGAGGTTAGACTCTGTTATGGTGTAAGGCTGCCCGGAACCAACCGGCATATCCAGCTGCCATAAAAGACAGTCTAATGTGAGAGGTCTTTACAAAGGTTACGATCTTAATTAATTAAGAAACACTTAACCAAATTAGCATGTAGTGGGGCATGAGGGGTTAAGTGGGTGCCTTGAGTGGCATGTAGTAACTAGTGGGGGTGCCTTGGGTGGCATGAGGAAACTAGTGGGTTGCCTTGGGTGGCAATAGAAAATACGATTAGAATACTTAACCAAAGTGGAACATGTAATTAAACATGATTAAAGGGTTAAGTAAGTGCCTTGGGTGGCACGTGGGAATCAAGTAAGTGCCTTGGGTGGCATGTGGAAATCTAGTGGGTGCCTTGAGTGGCAATTAAAATATGATTAAAAGACTTAACCAAAATTTATAACATGTAAGAGGACATGGTTAAAGGGTTAAGTGGGATTCACTAGAAATGACAAGCTTAGGTGGGTAGCTTGTGGGGGCCCATTTCAACCGATATCCCAAACGTATCTTTGTGGGCTCGACCCAAGTCGAGGACGGGACACGCATATTGGGCTTGACTGTAAGAGGCCAAAACGGGTTAGCGATGGCAACGCAAGTCCAACGGGTTTCATATGCGTGTATGGACCCGGGCTGGTAAGTAAGACGTTGTTGCATCGTGTAGGTATAAGCCGTGCACCGTTGATATAATCAGGTTGCCACTTTGGGGGATGATACACCCCACTGTGGGGCCAGCATGGGTATCTACGTTAGGGAGCCGATCGCTTGGGGAGTAGTGGGTACACCTAGTGGAGATAGGGGCAGACGGCACCTATGTAGTCAGCTAGGGATACACGAAACTACTATTAAAAATTACTAAGTACACTTAGTGGGATCAACCTTTAAGTAGGAATTACCCTTGGGTGGGTAGAATTGGTGTGGTGCAGTGTAGGAATTACCCTTGGGTGGGTAGATCTGGGGTGGTGCAGTGTAGTAATTATCCTTGGGTGGGTAAATGTGTCTTTACAGTTATCTTAGTTCATCCTAAGTCTAGTTGGCTGCTTAGTGTAGCCATTTATCCCCAGTCGTTACCGTATATCAAGCTTATGTCTTACTCTAGTTACTTTAACGATTGTATTGTTAAAGTTATAGGACTCGCTCAGACTTATGTCTGACCCCGTTGTTTTTTTTTTCCAACCCTCAGGTTATCAGAGTGGGCCTAGCACTAGTGGGCTTTGATCAGACTGCTTTATCTATCTTTTGGAGCTTGGACCGTGGATGTAAAGCTCAGTTTATCTTTTCTATTATGGCTATTAAGTTATGTAGTGGGATTATGTACTTTTGTTTTATCAGGATGGATATTATGTACTTAACTCTTGTTTATAGTTTTGGTGTAATCAAACATGTTTTACTTTCCGCTGCAATGAAATGATGTTTTAGATTCTCAAGTATTACTTATATCTGTCTTGTTGTAATTTTTCTGTTCTATATTCACTTAAAATACTCCACCGATGTTATGGCATTCCCTTATGAGTGACCGTAGCGGGTGTGGGGTGTTACAAATCTAGTAGAACGCTTTCATCTCACGTTCTACATATATAATATGCAATCAAAACCGTGGGCTCTTATTGGGTAATGGATTTCAACTATGACAAGGTATGGATCCACCTTCCGATTAGTGTACTCTAGAAGTGATACACTGGAGTTCAACAAGAACATCTTGTAACTCGGCCATACATGACCGGCAATTCATTTCGCTTGAATGTTCCGAATATATTATCACCTTATGATTGGTATACCAACATAACCGTTCCAGGGAGATACAGAAGCGAAAGAAGTAACAAATATGAATATTCTCTAGATGGTGACAATATACCCTACTTGGGTGCGACCCACGTAGCCATGCAGCCTGCCCGATTTCTGTCATTTCTCAGTTGATGAGGCTTGAGGTCATAACGTATCTTTTAACAGATCACTCTTTTAATTACTTTGAATGCCACATCGTCATACCCGTCAAATCACAAATTGAATTACCTAAAAATATGACGAGTATAAGCTAAGTGAAACGAATTCATCTGCCACCAACGTAGATACGTTTGAAACGATCAACTTACGTGTTCTACCAGATATACTCTGTCAGACATTCGTCCATTCAAGTTGTCCTCAGACTGGACAACCCGAAGGCATTATTCTGTAAATCCATCTTAGGCAATTTCTACCTAGGATTTACTGAACAACCCTTGCATAATTCTTTCTTCAATTATCTTCATCATATTTAATTCGTAACGCTAATGCCATGCGGAGTGGTTTTCAGATAATATATCTGATCCCGGTCTCTCCGTATTGACAACGGAAATAGTTAAAATCTTCGATAGTCAATGATTTAACTATCAAAGGAAAACATGTGTACAACCAACGATATTATTTCCAGATGGAAATTCTATCGATTAATCATCAATCAACATTTAGTCATTTCCCCATTTCTCGTTTCCATATATTCATCAAATCCTTATTTTCTAATTTTAGAAATATACGTTATTAACTTTGGAAAACATTTCCATTTCTGATTCACGCATCTCTATCTTTTTACATATATCAGTCTCTAATTGTAAAACTAGTAAGAGAACAACCCCCTACGTATTAACCCCGAAGGCCGAAACCAACATAAAATCGATACCCAGAAAGCAATTCAACTCAACTAATTTCCAGTCAGTTTCTAATTTCAGTAATTCCATTTAAATTCCTAATTCAAACCCCAAATTCCTTTATAATATTTTATTTGCAAAATATTTACTTTAAATATATCATGTTACATACGTGTGCAAAGCACGAGTCTAAACCTTCTTGATGTAAAATTTTCTTTTTATAAAACTCTATTCATTTTCCAAATATTTCCCTTTGCAGTATCCTATTTATTTCATATAAATATCCTCCTTTTCAATATCCTATATACGAACTATTTATTTCATATAAATGTTTCCCTTTTCAATATCATATTTATTTCATAAATATTTCCTTTTATATAATTCTATTTATTCCATTTATTTTCTAAATAAATATTTCCTTTTATATTTGTTTTACAAATATTTCCTTTTCTATTCAATATCCACTTTGAAATTCATTTTTATAAAATCATTTGATTTTATATAAATATATTTTATTTTCAACATACACATTGAAAATTCCCATTTTAATTCCAGTATTATATATGGTATTTAAAATACCAAATAACAACGATCGATATCATTCAAACACACATAATCAACAACAGATTTTATATCACATCATATATTACAATATATGAAAAACAGTAAAATAAATGTTGAGGAATACAATTGGATTCCTCCGACCTGTTTCCCTGCATCCACAGATGTTAAACAATATAATAACATCGATTTCATTTCGATATGAAATATTCTGATAAATAGAATCAACATTTGATTAATGATATATATATCGTTATCTATAATTTCAACCAGTACATCAGCAATTCAACCAAACAGTCAACACACAACAATCAGTCATCATTTATTAGTTATAAAAATACGTTATAAAAATATGAACGGGTAGAGTTGGTGAGTTTTACTCACAATGGAAAGTTATCATTAAATAACGATTAACTATCTTTGATTCAGACGGACAATTTATTTTGCTATAAATTGTAACGACCTCCAATTCACTCCCAGTCAGTTCCATTATGAAGGCGCCGTCCATACGATCCCAACAGATCTTTTTTTGTCACATTCTGATTACGTATAGAGAAGTTATACAATATAAAAGTTATTACGCTAATTAAATTTTAAAAACTAAACTTAAATAAACAAACATTTGGGCCTCACCCATATAAAACAATTGGCCTATCCTCCCTTCTACATAGCCCAGACCCACCTCCTTTTACTTTCATCTTCCCCGACTCCAGTAAGCTAACACACAAAAAGATTGGCCATTGCCGACTCTTCTTGCTCCCCTACCAGCATCATCTCTCAATGGAAATTCACCACACCACCTCCATCGCCTTTCTCTTCGTCTCCTCTTCCATTTCATACCCTTAAAGCGAAACTCAAACCCCCCTTCATTTTCCATCGTCGAGCACCGTACGCTTCCTACTAGTAAACAATCAAACCAAGTTTACTCCAAATTTCACCAAAAACGCACAAACTCCTCCATTCTTCACGCTGAATCCCAATATGAACTCAGAATGATTTATAACTTCTTTGATTTTGCAAATGATCGAACCCTAGTTCGCTGCCCTAATTTACAGCGAAGAATATGGAATTCAAACCCAACAATATATACATGAGATTGACGCTTAACATTCCAGGAGTTCAAAACTATTTATAGAATAATTTATAGGAATTTCTTTGATTTTATCTTGATTTGTTTTTGAATTTAGAAGATAGGTTTTTTCCTCACGTTTTTACTGAGGGGCGGAAAAGGTTGACCAGAGAAAGAAGTAAAGTTAGGTTTTAGGAAATATAATGGTGCATTTATAGAAAGATTTAAATAATTTTATATTGGTTATTATATTAAATTATATTGAACCGTTACATGTATTTGTATTCTAAAAATTCGTATGATCACATACGATACCCAAAAATCATGAAAATGGACATGCAGCTAAAGTTCGACATTATGGACCCAACGAAACTGGTCTCATCAAATTCCGACTCCTTTTGCTCACACAGCGTATTTTTAACCGTCAAAATACAGACTATTTTTCACATTAAAAATCTGTATTGCCACATACTGACTTCAAACATCACGAAACTTGGAATCTAACAATAATTTAATATTACGGATCCAACAAAATTAGTTTCATCAAAAACGCAGTTCGTTTGCAAAAGTGGCTATTTTTAAAGCTCTAAATAACCCATTTAAATATATAAATATATTTAAATATAATTAAATTAAATATTTAAAAATAAATACTATCGTATATATTCACAATAGAATACCATACAGCTCAAGAATGAATATATAAGGATTTATAACTCGATATTTCAAATCTCGATTAAATCGATATTCGATTTATAATGAAATTCCTTATATATATCGTTATAAATTATAAAGGAATTCCATAGCGACTATTTGGAAATTTGATTTGAACGTAAATCAAAATCTACCCGACGAAATCCTGATTTTTCTCTTCCATTAGAAAGATATACTTCACCAGCTCCGAACGTTTCTTGTTTCATGGAAATCCGATTTAAAATGGACCCTGTATATTCAGTTGAAGTTCAAATCACCAAATAGCGAACTACCATGCCATTTCGAGCTCGATTATAATTATAATATAATTATACGTTCAACTGACGTTAATTTAAATATATTCGTTATCGTAATTCAATTCTAAACTGAATTATATATTTTAATTGTCCAGTTCACACTATATCGTCAATTCACTGTTTTCGACTATTTTGAAATTGAATATGTTATTCTATTATTTATTTTAATTAAATATTCAATATAATTTAATTAAACAACTATTTAAATCTATATATCACTATTTAAATAATTAAATTAATTAATTATAACACCGTAAAAATACGGGACATTACATTCTTCCCCCCTTAAAATAATTTCGTCCTCGAAATTGCTAAGGTAGAAAACAAACCCTATTGACTGGTTAAAATCACTTGTTTACTTCTTTAACTTCAGTTTCAATGAACCAATTTATTTTAACTAACTTATTAATTCATTTCTATTAACAAAATTTTTCAAAAATCCTGAAAATTTTCTAACACTTGAAATTTCTGAAAAATTTCGCCAGCACCTCCTTTGTACTGGTCAATCGGTACAATTACAACTCGCCTCTTTAGGCCTTCTTCAACCCAAAAGAAAATCAAACAGCCAGGCGGCTTGCCAATTCGGCTCATAAAATCTCATACCCATATATGAAATGTAAACTTGTACCTTTTTGTCCGACATATCATTATATTCTTTCCATCTGCTGTAAATTCAGCATATACCAATGTCATCCCAATCAAACCCCAATCAGTTCATCCTCAATACAATCATTTGTTTAAACCAAAGTCAAATTCCATTCAAACTCCAATCTCAAATTCCAAACTCTGAACATATCAACTCAATTCCACTCCAAGTTATTCTCTAACCAAATCTAGTTTTATTTAACTTATCTCAAGTTAAATTCTAATTTATTTACTTATCTTTACCATCTTGATTTATTTAACTTAATAAGTTAAATTTTGGATTTCAAGATTTAAATTCCTGGGTTTTTATTTCAATTCCATTTTGAAATCATAATAACAATTCAAAACATTTGAATTCCTTGAATAACTTGTTTTCTCAAAACACTCTAAAAACAAAATCTTTAGTAGTAATCCATCACTTGGCAACTCAAAAATGAACACTGGTGATGCAGCTGTCATCATCAGAATTTATTTTCCAGCGATCGAAGTGAGTTCAATACTATATCACTTTTCAAAACCATTTCTAAACATTTCCATTTTGAAATCAATTCAAAATACCATTCACAATTCTTTTAAACAATTTAAAATCTCCCAGGATTTTAAAATTCACATATGTTTAATCCAAATCCATTTACAAACACTTTTTTTCAAATTTCTAGAGTTTTAATTTCAATTCTGATTTAAATTTCAGATTTAATTCACTTCGTAATACTTATATGAATTTTATTTGGTTATATATATATATATATAACCTTCTCAATTATACGATTGTAATAACAACCAACATGTCCAATATACTATACTCATTCCAATATAAATCCTTTATATCAAAATATAATTTGGGTAAAAATTATTCCATTTACCTTCTTTTCAAAACATATCGTGTCGACCCATCGTATTTGAGTGTTTTATAAACCCTTATCGTTACAGTGGATCAAACCGATCGATCAGAACCCATAAACAACTCAACCAATAAATCTACACAATATAAAACCATTTTTATATCAAATAACAAATATGCCCTCATATATAAACACCTAAATCAGTCTAGGGTATTGCTAACCCCATCTCTACTTAGTCACGCCATAGAGCCAAGGTAATAACTTAACCTTCAGCTCTGATACCAACTGTAACGACCCAAATTGTCGAGATCCTGGTTATCGACATAAACTCAATGTCGACTATTCAAGCAGCAAAAATACATGATAGTTAATGAAAGAAAATAGAGGGTGAGAATAGATAAGATAGAAACTTAGAATAGAAGAAGAAGAACATACAACATTAGAGTAACATGAATCTCACAGTGGAACGAACAACATATAATAGATAACATATCTTTGAAACAAAATCAGTATATGTATACAGTAACATTATCAGAGTACAACACTTACAACACAGCGGAATAAACAATTGTTATAATCCTGAAACCTCTTGCTCTAGCTCTTCAAGTATCTGAAAAATCCTGACTACTTGACTGCCCGTAAAAAATTGGGCACCCAAGAGTTTAGGGAAAACAAAACAAAATAAACTCTGGGTCAGTCATGTGACTGGTGTGAGTAAACTCAAATCATTTGTTTAACTTTTCAAAAATCCTTTTGAAACAAAGGATAATCGTAAGACCGATCCACACATAAATACGGATGGTTTTTACCTTATGATAACCCAAAATATTTTTCTAAAACTTTACTTGTCTGATATGATAATAATGTCTAGACCAAGTAAATAGAATTCTAGTAGAACGCTTTCATCTTACGTTCTACATATATAATATACAATCAAAACCGCGGGCACTTATTGGGTAATGGATTCCAACTATGACAAGGTATGGATCCACCTTCCGGTCAGTGTAGTCTAGAAGCGATACACTGGAGTTCAACAAGAACATCTTGTAACTCGGCCACACATGACCGGCCGTTCATTTCGCTTGAATGTTCCGAATATATTATCACCTTATGGTTGGTATACCAACACAATCGTTCCTAGAAGATATAGAAGTGAAAGAAGTAACAAATATGAATATTCACTAGATGGTGACAATATATCCTACTTGGGTGCGACCCAATTAGCCATGTTGCCTGCCCGATTTCTGTCATTTCCCATTTGATGAGGCTTGAGGTCATAACGTATCTTTTAACAGATCATTCTTTTAATTACTTTGAATGCCACATCATAATACCCATCAAGTCACAAATTGATTTCCCCAAAAATACCACGGGTATAAGCTAAGAGAAACGAACTCCTCCGCCACCAACGTAAATACGTTTGAAACAATCAACTTACGCGATCTACTAGATATACTCTGTCAGACATTCGTACATTCAAGTTGTCTAAGGACTGGACAACCCAAAGGCATTATTCTGTAAATCCATCTTAGGCAATTTCTACCTAGGATTTACTGAACAGCCCTTGCATAACTCCATCTTAAATTATCTTCATTATATTTGATTCGTAACGCTAATGCCATACGGAGTGGTTTTAAGATAATATATCTGATCCTGGTCTCTCAGTATTTACAACGGAAATGGTTAAAATCTTCGATAGTCGGTGATTTAACTATCAAAGGAAAACATGTGTGCAACCAACGATATTATTTCCAAATGGAAATTCTATCGATCAATCATCAATCAACATTTATTCATTTCCCCATTTCTCGTTTCCATATATTCATCAAATCCTTATTTTGTAATTTTAGAAATATACGTTATTAACTTTGGAAAACGTTTCCATTTCTGATTCACGCATCACTATCTTTTCACATATATCAGTCTCTAACTGTAAACTAGTAAGAGAACAACCCCATATGTATTAACCCCGAAGGCTGAAACCAATATCAGTTCGATACCCAGAAAGCAATTCAACTCAACTAATTTCCAGTCAGTTTCTAATTTCAGTAATTCCATTTAAATTCCTAATTCAAACCCCGAATTCCTTTATAATATTTTATTTGCAAAATATTTACTTTAAATATATCATGTTATACCCGTGTGCGAAGCACGGATCTAAACCTTCCTGATGTAAAATTCTCTTTTTATAAAACTCTATTCATTTTCCAAATATTTCCCTTTTCAATATCCTATTTTTTTCATATAAATATTCTCCTTTTTAATATCCTATATATGAACTATTTATTTCATATAAATGTTTCCCTTTTCAATATCATATTTATTTCATAAATATTTCCTTTTATATAATTCTATTTATTCCATTTATTTTCTAAATAAATATTTCCTTTTATATTTGTTTTACAAATATTTCCTTTTCTATTCAATATCCACTTTGAAATTCCTTTTTATAAAATCATTTGATTTTATAAAATTATATTTTATTTTCAACATACACATTGAAAATTCCCATTTTAATTTCAGTATTATATCTGGTATTTAAAATACCAAATAACAATGATCGATATCATTCAAACACACATAATCAACAACAGATTTTATATCACATCATATATTACAATATATGAAAAACAGTAAAATAAATGTTGAGGAATTCAGTTGGATTCCTCCGACCTGTTTCCCTGCATCCATAAATGTTAAACAATATAATAACATCGATTTCATTTCGATATGAAATATTCTGATAAATAGAATCAACATTTGATTAACGATTTATATATATATATATATCGTTGTCTATAATTTCAACCAGTACATCAGTAATTCAACCAAACAGTCAACACACATCAATCAGTCATCATTTATCAGTTCTAAAAATACGTTACAAAAATATGAACTGGTATAATTTGTGAGTTTTACTCACATTGGATAATTATCGTTAAATAACGATTAACTATATTTGATTCAGACGGACAACTTATTTTGCTATAAATTGTAACGACCTCCGATTCACTCCCAGTCAGTTCCATTGTGAAGGCGCCGTCCATACGATCACAACGGATCTTATTTTGTCACATTCTGATTACGTATGGAGAAGTTATACAATATAAAAGTTATTACGTTAATTAAAATTTAAAAACTAAGCTTAAATAAACAAACATTTGGGCCGCACCCATATAAAACAATCGGCCTATCCTCCCTTCTACAAAGCCCAGACCCACCTACTTTTACTTTCATCTTCCCCGACCCCAGTAAGCTAACACACAAAAAGAATGGCCATTGCCGACTCTTCTTGCTCCCCTACCATCATCATCTCTCAACGGAAATTCACCACACTACCTCCATCGCCTTTCTCTTTGTCTCCTCTTCCATTTCATACCCTCAAAGCGAAACTCGAACTTCCCCTTCATTTTCCGTCATCGAGCACCGTACTCTTCCTACCAATATACTATCGAACCAAGTTTACTCCAAATTTCACCAAAAACCCACAAACTCCTCGATTCTCCACACTGAATCCCAATCTGAACTCAGAATGATTTTTAACTTCATATATTTTGCAAACGATCGAACCCTAGTTCGCTGCCCTAATTTCCAGCGAAGAATATGGCATTCGAACCCAACAATATATACATGAGATTGAAGCTTAACATTCCAGGAGTTCAAGACTATTTATAGAATGATTTATAGGAATTTCTTTGATTTTATCTTGATTTGTTTTTGGAAGTAGAAGATAGGTTTTTTCCTCACGTTTTTACTGAGGAATATCACGGTGGAAAAGGTTGACCAAAGAAAGAAGTAAAGTTAGGGTTTAGGAAATATAGTGGTGTATTTATAGAAAGATTTAAATAATTTTATATTGGTTATTATATTAAATTATATTGAACCGTTACTTGTATTTGTATTCTAAAATTTCGTATGATCACATACAATACCCAAAAACCATGAAAATGGACACGTAGATACAGTTCGACCTTACGGACCTAGCGAAACAGATTTCGTCGAATCCCGACCCCGTTTGCTCACACAACGTATTTTTAACCATTAAAACACTAACTGTTTTTCACATTAAAAATTCGTACGGCCACATACTGACTTCAAACATCACGAAACTTGGAATCTAACAATAATTTAATATTATGGATCCAACAAAATTAGTTTCGTCGAAAACGGAGTTCGTTTGCAAAAGTGGCTATTTTTAAAGCTCTAAATAACCCATTTAAATATAAAAATATATTTAAATATAATTAAATTAAATATTTAAAAAATAAATATTGTCGTATATATTCACAATAGAATACCATACAGCTCCAGAATAAATATATAAGGATTTATAACTCGATATTTCGAATTCCAATTAAATCGATATTCGATTTATAATGAAATTCCTTATATATATCGTTATAAATTATAAAGGAATTCCATAGCGACTATTTGGAAATTTGATTTGAACATAAATCAAAATCTACCCAATGAAATCCTGATTTTTCTCTTCCATTAGAAAGATATACTTCACCAGCTCCGAACGTTTCTTGTTTCACGGAAATCCGATTTAAAACGGACCCTGTATATTCAGTTGAAGTTCAAATCGCCAAATAGCGAACTGCCGCGTCATTTCGAGCTCGATTATAATTATAATATAATTATACGTTCAACTGAAGTTATTTAAATGTATTTGTTATCATAATTCAATTCTAAACTGAATTATATATTTTGAATTGTCCAGTTCTCACCATATCGTCAATTCACTATTTTCGACTATTTCAAAATTGAATATATTATTATATTATTTATTTTAATTAAATACTCAATATACTTTAATTAAACTAATATTAAATCTATATATCACTAATTAAATAATTAAATAAATTAATTATAACACCGTAAAAATATGGGACATTACAACCAGTCTCTAGGATAAACAACATCTCTTAAATTTGTTTTGTGTATCGATCGCACAAACAAAGCCGAATTCGATGCACTCTAAAATATATTGTTTTGGTTAGAATTAGAGAAAAAACCATGGTGAAGAAGATGTCTTTAGATTAAGGAAAACTACAAGTGTTTGTGTTTCGTCTAAATTGCCATTTAAATAGGCGATAGAAAAAGAAATATTGCTATTTTAGTAAAAAAACATGGCTCATAAAAATCGGATCTTAAGAGAGGACAGGTCCAAATATAATGTTGTGAAACATTCTCTAATACATGTTGGTCTTACATGATTATTTCCATCCTGCCCATTTTTAGAAAATAATTAAAATTTTGTACTAAAAATATAAGTACTACACCACAATAAACCCAGCCCGGTCTGGTCTACATCAAGTCAATCAGTTGGCATGTGTGATACTTAAGCTCGGTCTCACTCCATATAAAAGAGCTTCACTAAGTGCCCAAAAAGCCCAATTAAGTGTAACAACCCATAAAATCAGGACCAATTTAAAATTTTTATTTTGGCAATTTAATGAATTTTGAATATTTAAAATGATTTGTTTTAAATAATAATGACTAGAAATTTATTTTGAATAGAATTAGAACGTATATATTTATTTAAATTGAAGTTAGAATATAAATGTTTATTTTAGTTATAAAAGGAATTGGAAATTGCACGGTAGTTTGAAAATTCGATTTCAAATTTCAAATGAATGTACAGGATTCAAAATAAACCGAATTTTAATAAAACAAAAAATATTTGAATCTGTTTGAAAATATCTTTCCAACGAATGTGAAAAATCCAGATTTCATAGCGAGAATCAAAAGTTATGTCCAGTTGAAAATTCAGAATAGTCGCTGTGGAATTTATATAATATATAGCCCTTAAAAATAACCATTTTGCAATTGACCTCCATTTCCGATGAAACCACTTTTGTTGGATCCAGAATGTCAAATTATTGCTAGATTCCAATTTTCATAAATTTTGGAATCAATATGTGGGCGTGGTGAATTTAAACATGTTAGGTAATTTCAGTTTGAATTTAATCGACTGTAAAATGACAGTTTTTCAAACGGTCTCTAAATTCGATGAAATCAGTTTTGATAGGACCGTATCATCAAAACATAGCCAGATTTATTTTTTTGGAATTTTTGGAGTCAGTATATGGCCCCGATAAATTAACATGTACGTTTAAATTTAAATTTAAATTTAAATTCGAACGAGAACTGATCGTAACAGTCGAATTGGCTTAGCAGACATATCCTATTGTGTTCGGAATGGGGGTAATTAGCTAGAAGCGATAATCGTTAGGTTTAAATCGGAGACTGAACGAAAAAGTTGCTTTTCGAATAATAAATAAATAAATAAATATAGGGGTTTGACGGGGTCAAATCCCTATATCAAATCTCGTGGTCAACGAGAAAACCACCCCCTCCCCCCAAATTTCAAATCACGTCGCGCCCCCTTCCAGAACCACCCGCCACTGCCCCAGGTGGCGCCGCCCACAGCCGCGGCCTCCCCAGACCTACGCCCTCACCTCCCCTCCTCCGAACCCTCAGGCGATTATCCCACCTCCCCTTCTTCGTTGAAAACCGCACCCAAACACCTCCCTAAACCCTAAATCGCTACTGCTCCACCTGCACTGCCGCTACACCCGCCGCGCCGCCCATTCTCGCCCCTCCAACTCCTGTAAGTTTTCTTTTTTATTTATTTTTGTTTATTTAATGTTTTTTAAATTAGTTTTATTTTATTTTATAAAAATCCGATTTTTACTTATATAAATCTAGGATGTTTATATACATGAAGCAACGATTTTTATTTGTTAAGGATTTGATTTTTAATTTTAAAAAATAGGATTTGATTTTTTATTTGCAAAAGGGTTTGATTTTTTTATTTGCAAAAGGATTTGATTTTTTTTATTTGCAAAAGGATTTGATTTTTTTTATTTGCAAAAGGATTTGATTTTTTTTTTGCAAAAGGATTTGATTTTTTTTATTTGTTAAAGGATTTGATTTTTTATTTGTTAAAGATTTGATTTTTATTTGTTAAAAGATTTAATATTTAAATATGAATAGCGATATGAAAATATTATTTTTAGTAGATAAAAATATTATTCTGAGTAGGATAAAAATAGAATTTTTACATATGTAGTAGAAATAAAAATTTGATTTTTATTACATCTGAAGTGAAAATAAAAAAATGATTTTTATATACTTAGCATTAGTATAAAAATTTGATTTTTATATATGAAGTAGCAATATAAAATATAATTTTTATATAGAAAGTAGCGTTGTAAAAATATGATTTTTATTACATATATAGCGATATAAAAATGTGAATTTTATTATATATATAGCGATATAAAAATTTGATTTTTATTATATATATAGCAATTTAAAAATGTGATCTTATATATATATATATATAGATAGATATAAAAATATGAATTTTATACATGAAGTGATATTATAAAAATATGATTTTTATAAAGACAGAGTTGAAATAAAAATGTGATTTTTATTTATAAACATCATTGTTTAGAATTGGGATTTTTAAAATAAAACCGCATGAAATAGATTACGATGGAACCGACTGGAATCAAATCCAAATCCAAACCATTCAGAAGTAAAGAATGGAGGAGTGGATCCCAAAGGTGAGAATTTCTCACTTTAATTTATTTTCTAGTTAAATATATATACTAGGATGTAGACGGTGCTTAGTAGCACCCGACACCTTTGTTTGAAACCATATTTGTTTGGTTGTTTGGTTGATTGGATTATGTGTTTGAATTTGGTTTGGGAAGTGAAATGAATTGATTAGAATTTGGTTTGTATATGGCGTGAGCCATTATTAGGCGAGGATAAGGCTAGACCTTATTCCGGTTCTAGTATCGCGCCGTTATGCTGCCGAAATTTTCTAAAAATATTAGAACAATAAAAATATCATTTTTATTGTATGAATGAATTGTATAAAATATTCATGAGTTGAAATAAATATTTTATAGTTACAAATATATTTTTTAACGTCTATACGAATAAAATAAATATTCATTTACAAATCAGACGATTTGTTTATGTACACACATTTAACTAATATGGATTGGGACGATATATTTTACACATCGCCAACTGCACAAATAATAATCAGTGTTTGTTGTTTGAAAATCCAACACGGGTATTGGGATGATATTGGACATACACTAATCCCAATATTTAGTTGTATGTCAATCGATGGGTTGACAGACTATTGTAAGCGTTAATTATTTATATTTAACGCTTATGCAGTTGTGTAATGCACTCTGGATGATGGTTGATTGTGTTTGATTATTATTGTGTACATGTGTGTATGAAATCTATATAAATAAAATTATATGGTAGTTGTCTGTGTCTGATTCCAATTCGGAAAGAACGAACATTTTAAAATAACGAATATTTTAAAATGACGAATAATGAATATTTTAAAATAATATTCAGCAATGGATCAAAATATAATTTTGATGTCCGATTTGGGATGGACACGAAAATATTGAAATATATGAAGCCGTGTTGATTAGATTAACGCCATTTTGACGTAAACGATATTTATATCGATTTTATTCATTTTTATAATGAATATAAAAAAGGAAATGATTTAAAAATATGATATTTTGAAAATATTATCATTTATATATTATAATGATAAGGAAAATTCAATTTGGATCTAAAATTGAAAATGAAGTTAGAATCGTTTTAAAATGAATTTATAAAATACATTTCAAAAGGAAATCTATGAAATATATATATATATATATATATATATTATATATTTAATGGCCTGAATAGAACGCGCCGCGGTAGTTGGCGAATTTCGACTATTGACTTCGAATGGACATTACGGGAGATCCGACCATCAGATTCTCCTAAAACCAGAACCGTTGGGTTCGTATCGAAAAGAGATTTCCAATGAATATAAGGAATTTGAAATCTAACGGTTGGATTTGGAATTATGTCTAAATCAAATTTGGAAAAGGTCGTTGTAAGTGCAGTTCAATGACCGTTTATGGAAATCGACTGTACGGACCTTGATAAAATTATTAAAAATATTAATAATTTGCGTAAAATCATAATAAATGATTTGGACAAAAAATTCCAAGTTTGTAAAGATAAAAATATATTTTTATTAGAATGAACTAGAATTATAATCCAATATTTTTAAATAAATAAATTGGATTTGAAAAGGTTTTAAAAATAACCAGAATTTCCAACATATGAATTTTAATGGATTTGAATCGAAATTATCTTCGGTATATTTCGATATTGGATTCCGTGATTATACGAATATTGTGGAGGAATTTGGAAAATATATATTGTTATTCCAATACGATATTTGTTGATTTCAGAATTTGATATTGAATATAAGCCGATATAATTTCTATTCAGAGCCTTGTATTTAATATTGAATTGGATTTTGGGTTTGTCATGAATGGTTTCTTCATTAACACTGTTCTTGAACCCAGTTGAGGAAAGAATAAATCTTTTAATTAGGATTTAGTGAAGTTTTTTTCAATTAATCAATATTTAATTGGAATTGAATAAAAGAATTAGATTTTGGGTTTGTCGTGAATGGTGTCTTAAATAACACTGTTCTTAAATCCTATGTGAAAAGAATAAATCTTTTAATTAATATTATAAGAGCTTCCAGTTAATTAACATTTAATTGGAATAAAATGGGATGTGAATTGGGTTTATCGTGAACTGTGTTTTAATGACATTCGTTCTTTAACCCGATTTACAGTGAAATGTGATTTGAAATATATAAATCTTTTTATTAAGATTCAATGGAAATTTTCTAAAGTAAAGTTTTCCAATTTAATATATTAAATTGGAATTGAATAGAATTCGATTTGGTAATAATCGAAGTGAGCTTCTGTGGAGGAAGACTGTTAATGTATATGGAATTTAAAAAGCTCTATCGTTATTCCATTTATATTATTAGTCGGATACGGAAATTGATATCGATTATATATTGATCTATTTTCTATGAAGATTCCATAATTAATGGAATATATTTTGGGTTTATCGTGAACTGTGTTTTAAATGACATTAGTTCTTTAACCCAGTTAAAGATATAATTACACGTCTAACATTGTATTTCGAACTGTATGGTTAATCGCTGCTAAATATATATCTGTTTGGTGGCAGAGAATTTATTCTCTTGCTTAACACCCTTCTCTAAGACGTATGAGCTTAGAGGTTATATATAGGCAGAAATCAATAATACAGTGTAGATTGTCGATGTGACATGTTTGATTTTCCCAAGTTAAATAATCATTAATATTGATTTTTGGGAAAATTAAAACTAAGTGGAGTTTTAATGAATCTTTAATTAGATTAAAATGTGAATTGATAATTTAAATTATCAAATTTGGGAAATGATCGAGAGTGGAGTGTCACCAGTTTTGCTCCAAACGGTAGTTAAATCTTTAGTTAGATGTGAACGGGAAATGATAATTAATTTTACCGATAACACTGTGGTGTTAGTTATGGAGTATTACCTACCTGTATTGCTCCATGGGATGAATAGGTTGGGATTGGAAAAATTAAACAAACGATTACATCGGTAAGGTGCGCTAATCCTGACTAGTTTGGATAAACCTTATTTTGGTTTGAATTAATATCCAAAGGAAGATTGAAGAACAAGTTTAAAGAATTTATCTTTGATAAAATTAATGGGAACTGTTCCCCAAAGAATATGAATATTTAAATAAAAGAATATTCAGAATTGGAATGAGGCGTATGTTGTGTTTTTATAGCACTTGTTTATAATATACGCGAGTTATTCGTAAAGGCCAGGTTTATACTCATTCTGAATAATTGATTCGATGATAAGTCGACGATGAAGACAGTGGTTGAAGACCGGAGGTCTTCACATCGTTTGGATAATTACTGATATCTTGATTGGGCTGTACATCCAAGACAAGGTAAATAAGTGGTGATTGTCCAGGCGTACTTGGAGATCGACCGGATATGTGAGGACCTCTCTCCTGTATAGGACATATGGGATGAGGAATAAGGTGCCTTCGGTTTCGTTTAGACCCAAAACGAACTTGTGAATGGATGTGTGTCTGACATTGGATTTTATTCTGTGTTAATTGATCTTTATTAAATATATATCTGTTTGGCGACGGATAATTTATTCTCTTGCTTAACGCCCATCTCAGAGACGTACGAGCTCAGAGGTTATATATTGAGAGACATCAGTCGCATGGCGTGAATTGCCTGTGTAGCATCCTGAGTTGCAAATGATCAAGGCTTCTATTGAAAAGCAGAGTCTTGTGGTTGATGATCAAAGCACGGCTTTAATATAGCATAGCTTTGTTTAGTATTAATTCACGAGCCTCATACCCTAGTATGAACCAGAAATGGGAGAGGACAGCAGGGAGGGCAGTGCGTTTCCTTCTAGCCAGGAGTGGTGTCATGGTACATAGCCCAGACATTTTTACTTATGTGGTTGTTGGATTGCGAGGCACCTCGGATATATCGGTTACTACAGAGTTGATGGATATTGAGTCATCTAGCTCATTTACGCCCCATAAGGCGGGGAAACGCATGTTCAGGTTTATGAATCCACCTTGCACTTGATGTAGACCGCCCCTGCATGTTACCTAGAGTTGCCCAGAGTGTGTAGTCCTGAGACATTTGCTAGAGTGTCTCGAAGCGGTAGGGACGATACCTTGTCTTGGTCCACAGACGGAAATCCAATTTCCAATACGTGACATTTCGGTTTTAAACATAGAGCCTAGTATGGCGACATGATAGATGGTACCCATGTCGCCTATGATTGATACATTTATATTTGAAATTGTTATATACACTTATAATAGTATCAAATGATTTGTTTTAAACGTACCAAGCATGTTTGGCTATTATAAAGGAAAACCCTATCCTCCGGCTTGCGTTGCATTATGTGATGGGACCTGGTCTTATAATAGCTTCATTTTATCCAAAAAGCATTGTGCTGTTTATTCTATGCACTGGTATTATTGGGAGGAAAACCATTCCGTGCTATATGGCGTGGTCCCTTGATTTACTCTCTTTTACAGTAAAGTTTTAAATAACTGTTTTAGTTCTCACACTAGTCACATGACTGACCTGGAGTTTATTGTTTTAACCTAAACTCTGGGTGTCCCTATTTTCGACACGGGCAGCTAGTGGTTTTGGTTTTGCAGATATTATATTCATAGGATCTTGGTTAACTACTGGAGCTATATTCGGAATGCTCTGTATCCGTTTATTTCTTTCAGTTATGTTTTGTATTATTTTCCGCTGCATAATAATTTGTAATTCTCTTATATTTATCAAATGTATATTATTTGTTCATACTCTATATTTTTTTTACTCTGATGTAAATTGTTGTAATAAGCAATGAAATGTTCTTTTGTTTGTCTTCTGATTTGTCATGTTCTCAACTCAATCCGGGCTTTCCATTACAGGGAGGTTTGGTTCGTTTTATTAAGCATTTAAGAATCAAGTATAAATATTTAGTTCTTCTCTGTAGTCCTACAATGTATCATTTGATCTAGGACCCACATGCACTTATTTCATATATTTTCAAACAATTCACAAGAACATTACCAACAATCCCTTAATTGAATTTTTATTAATTTTGAGTGATTTATAAAAAAAACATAAAATTATGCATAAAAAAAGGTGTCTTTTGACTTGAACCTTTGCATAGCGAATAAGATTTACTTTTTACTAGAGTGACTCGAAGTCCTGAACCCTATTCCTGACATTAGACCACACACAACCTCTCTTGAGAGCAACTAAATAAAATGGTATGTTTTGTAGTCATGCGTGTCTATCCTAATTTAATGAATGTTGTAAGAATTATGCCTGAAAATCCATCAAAAACTGCTACATTTCTATACTCATACATGCGAGTCTATTAAGAATACTCCTGAAGATAAGTACTCCACTCCATATAAGAGTATACATCTCATTAAAAGTTTCTATTAACTCATCCTTCAATAATTTCAAAAATACATGTTTTTAAATATATAAAAATAGAATGTTCAACTCATATCACTTCACAACTTGTTCTCACCCATTAAATCTAGTTATTTGGATCTCTAGTCATTAGGTTAGATTACCATTGTGTGTGACTTAACAATCTAACGGTAAGAGTCTCATTTTTTTTTAGAAGTTATAAGGAATTCTCTCTTATCAACCCTTTCGTCAAATGATCTACCAAATTATCATTATTGCGTGTACGATCCACTCTGACAGCTCCTGAATTGGGTAGTTCTATATCAGTGTTGTGCTTACAACGTAATTGTAGCAGCCATATTATTGCGATGGATCAACACAGCCGACACTAGTCTTTCCTATAAGGAAGTCTCAACTAGCAGCTTCCTTAAGTAATATATTCTTCACTAGCTTTGCTACCGCTATCATCCTAGATTCCATAGTAGACCGTGTAGTTTGTTTCTTAGGTTTTCAAGAAACAACTGCATCGGTAATACTAAAAGTATAATCACTAGTTGGCTTTGAATCATCAGATAAAGTATTCTGGTTTGGATCGACGTATCCTTTAAGAATAGTTGGAAAACGTAACCTAATGTTCATTGCGCATTTGGTATCTTGTGACCCTCTCAATAGCATGTCATTGCTATATACTAGGTCTATAAGTAAACCTAATATCTCATGACATAGGCAATGCCAGGTCTACTGGAATCAGTGGCATATAGAAGGCGACCAGTGATGCTCGCATAATCAGACTGTCTTACACCTTCACCGGTGTTCTTAAATAACTTTACAGTAGGGTCATACGATGTACATGCAGGTTTACATTCAATCTAATTATATTATTTAAGATCATCTCAATTTAGTGAGATTGATCCAAAGAAAGTCCCTTTTAGAACTTAGTAATCTTAATACTAAGGATTACATTTTCTTCAACAAGATCTTTTATATCAAAATTGACCCTTAGCAAAGATTTAACATTATTTATGACACGAATGTTGGACCTAAAACAAAATAGATCATCCACATACAAACATAAAATAGTGCACATGTCGTTCTCAAATTTATTACAAATACATTTGTCACTTTCGTTAACTTTGAAACAGTGTGAAATCATCATGTTATCAAACTTTCCATGTCTTTTTTTAGGTTCTTGTTTTAAACCATATAAGTATGTATCTAAACTTTCAAACTTTTTGTTTTTGACCATGAACTATAAAATCTTCAAGTTGGTCCATACAAGTTTCCTCGTCTAATTCACCATTTAATAATATATTTTTTAACATCCTTTTGGTATATGATCAAATCTGAATAGATGCGAGCAAAATTAGTGCTCGAATGGATGTAATTCTAGTTATAAGTGGAAATTTCTCCTTTCCTTAATCCTTTGGCAATCAAACTAGATTTGTATTTATTTGGCAAGACCGACCAGTTTTTAGAGTGATCTATAACAATTTTATTATACAAATGATAAGTATAATAAGGATAAGAGATATTCAGTTTACATATCCACTACAACAACAAACCGCCTTCCACGCAGGGAAGAAACTGCCATAACTAGTGAACTCACTTGCTAACCATTACATACTAGGATATTACAAAACAAACACATTACATAGAAAAGTCAAAGCTAGAAAATGACATATTCCAAGGACTTATAAAAGTTTCATGCTGCAAAGGAGGTTATGAAATTCCGCAAAAAGCTACCCAGGCTTTCAATCATTATCAGAAACGTTTCCTCTCATCAAGACAATCTTCTTGCTTTGTGTGATGTAGTTGGGGAGAGAAGCTGAAAGAGGGGAGCTTGACACGGTTTCGTTCACATTCGAAGGCCAAGGTGGAGGAGGTTTGTAGGAGGAAGGGGGTACAATATGAGCATAGGGGAGTTAGTTTGCTGAGATCTTTCTTGTTGGAGCTAGAACTCTTCTCAAAACCTAAGTTAGCATCTACAATAGTCAAAGGAGACTTGGAAGAGGATGGTAGAACAATTTCTATGCTAGTTCTAACAGGATAATTTTTCTTATTCAAGGATATCTACTTGAATTAAAGTCAAGTTAGGATAGGCGATTTACTTTTAGTAGTATTCACTTGAGGATAGGGAGACTTAACACCATCATTTTGTGACATTGGCATTGTGACCTTGGCGGTAGATTGTACTTCATCAACATTACCATTTTTATTTACATTCAGGCTGACATTTTGCTTGGGAAAGTCACTATAGGAAGTAAAAGCTTCACCTGATACAACATTCATAGCCTTTTTCCCTTCGTCACAGAATTACTTTCAGTAACAGGGACTGAGAAGGCTTGGGCTAGCAATTCATCAACTTTATGTATTTCACCATCTTCAAACTCAACAACATCATCATCCAACTCACCCTCAACATCACAATTTATTAGGGCATTGAACCTATTTCCATCATGACAAAAAGCACTTGCACCATCTGGATCCATAACATTGTAGCTACTTTTTAGCAAAGAAAGGTTTCCAGGCTTATTCTTACTACGAGGCAATCCATTTTTCAACTTTTTGGTAATCACTTTCCTACGAGATGCTTTCCTATTTGCTAAGATACCACCTTTCACTCTTTCTACAGTAGGAACGGGTCTAAACCCAATACTGTTCTCTTTGTTGGCAAAGGCTACAGAGTTTCCTGTTTATCACACTGGGGTTCAACATTCACACTAACACTTGGAACGACAGTTACCACATACATGCTCGAAACACTTACATTTTTTTTTTTTACAAATATCTGGCTGCCACAAATATTCCACTAACACATTCTACACAGTTCCATCAGGAAGCAAGACATAAACTGAGAAGGTAATAAGGAGTTGGGGGTAACCTTCACCAAGCACCTCGCATACTCTAGCATGTCTAGCATTTCAGTGGCTATATCCATACATAGGAAGCGACCTAACCTAGAACCTAGCCAACAAATTCCAAGTTTTCACCAGGCATAAAGTGGGATATTTGTAACTTTCAACCAAATTGGCAAACCCCTAACTCAACTACTCCTTATAAAAGTATCCCATTGCTTGACAACAAATACTTTGTTTTTGATAATGACAGTGTCTGCATGCAATAATCTTTCCATATCCTCAAGATTCTATAGGAAAACAAAAGAAAACTTTACCTGTATAAAGCACTTTGATGCCACCAGACGACTTCCACATGCGCTTTAGGTGAGTAATTACGGCAGCGTAGGATAGGGGTCTATCAACAAAGAATCCCATGATGTAATCTTGCCATTGCTCTTGGCCAGCAGCGTAAATATCTTCAGTTGGAAGTAAGGCCTTGCTATAAAATTTTAGATCGATCGACAGAAAAGTGTAGGCTCTCGCATTCCCTAGTTTAGTGGCAAAAGAGAAGTCCATTTTTGCCCAACTTTGCTTTTTGTGGGGAGTGGGATGGCTGAGGTAGGGTCAGGGATGGTGGTCGGTGGTGGGTTAGGTGAAGGAAGAACCGATCACGGTGGAATGGAAGCAGGTAGTTGCGATAGGTGATTGATGGGAAGGGGAAGGGAGGGGATCGATGTAGAAAGAGGCTGTGAGGGAATATTTGTGAGGCTGGAGGAGGACATTGGCAAAAAACTTCCAAAAAGTGGATTTATATTTATTAATTGTACCATCAGATTTTAATTTTAAGTATCCATTTGCAACCTATAGATTTACAACCAGGTAGTAAATCCATTAAGTTCTAAGTCTTATTGAATTCCAAAGAATGCACCTCTTTATTTATAGCATCTTTCCAAGAATCGACAATTAAAGAAGATAAGGCTTCTTTGAGATTTATGGGATTCTTCTCTATAGTAAAAGCACAATAATCCAAACCAAAATCTTTTGTGCTTCTTGCCCATTTACTTTTTCTAGGTTCATTTTCATAAAACTCATTAAGTTCTATTCTAGAGGAAAAATATTACTGGATGTGCCTCTACTATTCTTTAATTTATGAGAAAATGTCAATTCATAAAAATCAGTATTAGTATATTTTATTATATTACATGTATTCAGACCATAAAATCTATATGCTTTGTTATTAACAACATAGTCAATAAATACACATTCATATGCTCTACTTGTTAATATAATTCTCTAAGGGTCAAGTACATGAACATATTCCAAATATCCCTAAGTTCTAAAATAAAACACATTAGCTTCATTATTTCTTAAGATTTCAAAAGGTGAAAATTTTGGTTTTTGACTTAAGGATCTACTCAATGCATAATGTACAGTCAATAAAATCTCCGTCCATCAGTGCATAGATGAAACTAGAATTAAGTAGAATAACAAATAGTTTAGTTAAAATTTTATTTTTCCATTCATTTCAAGTGAATATGGTGCAATTTGTTTATTTATTATTCCAGTGGACTATAAATCAAATAAACAAACTTGATCATATTTGGTTCCTTTACTACTACGCAATTTTTTAACCTTCTTATTAAACTATTTTCAATTTCAATTACAAAAGATTTAAACATCTCAAATGCATCACTTTTATTTTTCATAAACTATATATAAGTAAAATTAGAGCAATCATCTGTGAATATGGTAAAGTAGCAATTCCCATTTATATTCAAAGTACCATCATACTATGACACACTATTCCTTAAGGATAATGGTAAGCTACAGATGCTGCAATTATCTATAATATTAACTTTAGATGGTAGAAAATAGATATATTAATGAATCATAACGTTAGAGAACATGATAATATGAAAAATATTCAAACTCTTTCGTTAATAAATTCTCAAAATTAAATAATAATTACTCTTAATTAACTCAGTTTAATCTTCATTAAATAATTAAACAAACTTTTAGACTTTAATTAATAATTAAGCAAACCTTGATTAAGATCTTGTGTTAAACTTAACTTAGTTAATAATTAAACGTTATAGATTCCTATTGCAAAAACCCATGCTTAGATCAAATATAATTATCTCAAAATATAATCACAAGAGCGATATATGAAGATGCTTCGACGTTGATCAGAGTATAGTTATTAACAATAAACATCCGTGCCATATATACATCTAAAAATAGAACATAGCGGAAAGTAGAACTCCTATATAACTAAATGCCTCCTACACGTCTCTGAAAGCTTATTCAAAGAAGAACCTGAAAACTTAATCCTCGACCTACCCAAATTAGCATCGAAGAGTATAAACGGAAAAAAGAAAAATTGGATCACTCAGCAGACCGATGTGAATAATAAGTACCCCGAAACCAATAGATATCTAGTGAGACCACATCACTTAGTAGAATGGGTTTCCCGCTCACTAGTATCATACAACATAATAATCATCCTTTTGATATTGCACTTTGTAATGTCTAGAACAATAATTATAAAATGTGCCAATATTTAACAAATGGTAGATTACCTATCCCTCGTAATCTTAACTAACTATCTTATCATTTTCATAATTTAATATCATAATTTCAAATGATTTACTTGCCTACCAATTATTTACTTGTTCAATTTGAGATTACCCATCCCAACCAAGGTATCCTAACCATTCCGACAATAATCTTTCGTGTATGTATGAAAATAAAATTTCATGAAATAACCCCTCAGTGGATAGGAGCTATCTGGACCCACCTATAGTTTTATCCGTAGGCTAACTATTAACCCATAAACACATGTAGGAAACCATAATACACCTGGCATGGTTTCACTAGTTGGATGACTATGAACCACACAAATAAGTTCTATCTAGTAATCTTAAAATAATTATAATGCATTGGTATCCTTAATATCCCTCCCATTGGTATCTCCAATGTAATAATTATTATTTACCGTATTGGTATCCCTAATAATCACGGCTAATAAATTCCTGTTGGTATCTCCAATATTACATGATTTATTTATTATCATTTTTGTCCACAATACATGTGAAAATCATGTGTCAAAGCGTTAGAAAATATTAATAACATGCAAAGCAACGGTTAACAACCACGACACTCACACAAGCTCAACAAGCATGTTGTTCCTGCTCTTATCAACCCTTTATTAAGGCGTCGACGCAAATAAAAGTGACTAAGTCGATGGTCCAAGCATATCAAGTTCATACCAAGCCAAGCAACCTATAGGTTCAATATGACTTTATAAACGATTTTATAAAGGAACCCTGTCGGCATAGTCGATGAGCTTAGCCCCAACCCTTTTAGAAAATAGTTTTAAAAAAATAGCATTATTGACCTAGTCATAAATATAAGGAACTAAGGTGACAACCTCCAGTTGGTTTTGAAAATAATTTTGAAAATAGAGCTTGTTGTCAAGGACTATGACGTCAAGATTATAGAGGGGATAGCCTCAAGATTTTAGAAAAAAATGTTTAAAAGCAAACTTTCCGACCACAAGGAGCGACGATATGGATAGAAGTAATAAGTCGCCAAGTTTTACCAAACAAATTAGAAATAAGCATTGTCGATTAAGTCGACACAACAAAGCATAAAGGCGGTAAGCCTCAAAGCCTTTTCAAAAATTATTTAGGAAACAAGCCATTATCGACTCTATCGATAAGGTATAAAGGTGACAACCTCTATAAAAATTTAAAAACAATAAAGGTAGTAAGCCTCTTATCTTTTATAAGAAAACTACTTTATCGCTTCCATACGAATATGACAAGGTTTAACTGGAGAGGCGGGATTTAAAACACAAGTCAAGGCCTAAACGATAATTACCCTTTCAATAAGAATATGGACGATATGACACAATCCAGATCCCACATATACCATTAACGTAGTATTTCATGTATCCAGGACATCTTATCCCATCGGTACAACACGACCATATTGACATAATCGATACGGCCTTCTTAACATGGTCAATAAACTTGGCCTGACATGTAACTTGTAGGAAAACTGTTTTGTTGCTATGTCTAGTAAATCCTTTTACCTACTCCTTCTTGTTTGGAAAAACGTTATACATTATTTGATAAGTGACATCCGAGAAACACTCTGACTTTTGAATTTTGAATATAAATGGTCATAGTACATCAATTACTATTAACTAAAGCATTAATCGCCTATTTCCTTCAAACTTACGAAAATCAAAGTATTTAGGAAAATAATGGGAAAAGACCAAAAAATTCACAAGTTATCAAAGGTATCCCCTTTTACTTTATGCCAAAATTTCATGTTAGTTTTTTTTCAAGAATTAATCATTTTATTAACTATTAATCAAACTTAGGAAATTCATAGAAATTCTTGCATGCTCAGAAAATCATGAAACTTGAATCCCTCTACAAATTCAAGTTTTCTACATCATATAAATATTTCACAGCAAATAGAGATGACATAGTTTCGGTTTTGATTAAAAATCTAATCGAATCTCATGCAAACAACATATTTAAATCAAACAAACTATTTTTTTATCTTGAAAATGTCAAAGCATCAAAATATTTTTAAAATATTAAATTTATTAATTCTAGTCGCGTTGTAATGTTCCGTATTTTTGATAGTTTAATATTTAATTTAATTTATTATTTTAAATATTATATTTGGAATATTAATGAATTTTAATATTGAGTTCGTTTATTAAAATGAAGCTGAACGTTAAATTTATATTTAATATAAATCGAGCTTGTAATGGCACGGTAGTTCATAATATTGAATTTTGAACTTCAATTGAATATATAGGATCCGATATAAGTTGGATTTCTGTAAAACAAGAAACGTTCGAATCTTATTGATTATAATTTTCTAATGAATGAGAAAATTTGAGATTTCATATCGTAGACAGTTAGTTATGTCCAAATCAAATTTTAAAATAGTCGCTATGGATCGATATTAAAATATAACATTTAAAAAGAGTTTTAACATAATTTTGATATGGTTTTAACTTAAAGTTGATGGTATTGAGTTGTATAATCTATACTGGTTTATATTTGAAACCATATGATAATTTTATTTGGATATTTATGATAATAATAATTTATTATTGTTTAATTCGATTATTTTGGAATTTATATAATATTTTATTTATATTATATGAGCCTTTAAAATGACCATTTTGAAAATGAGCTTAGTTTTCAATGAAATTGGTTTCATTGGAACCATACTTTTAAATTATTGTTTGGTGTCATATTTCATGGCAAACCGATGTCGTATGGGACAACAACAGCCATAAACGCCCAGTCATTTTCTATACCACGTAATTAAATTAAATTAATTTAATAGAGAAGTTTTTGTGTATAGCTTGAGCAGACGATCAATTTAAGCCACGAAACCAATTCCGTTGAGTTTGTATCGACTTTTAGAGTCAGAATAGGAAGGTATTTTGTTATTTTTGGACATTGGGTATTTCGGTGTCCAAAGTCCAAAATAGCGTTGTTTAGCATATAACTCCTCCTCCTTTACCCCTACCTCCTATTCTTCCGCCTCAATCTCACCCTCCACCTATTCCCACAAATTCCACAATGAAGTTTTCGTCTCTGTTTGCCTCAAAATCTAGGAATGCTGGCAACTATATCCTTATTCACTTCGATGTCAACTACTCTGGTAAATCAGTACCCCCACCAGATGTTGTTATGGAAGAAGGATCTAAAGCTTGGACTGATTGTCTGGTTGGGTCTTTCTTGGCTGGAAATGTGAATTATATGGAGGTTAAGCAATACCTTGATCGAGTATGGAAGCTTTGAGGTGACTATGATATGTTCTACGACAAGCAGATTTACTTTTTTATGTTCTCTAATTTAGAGGATAAACTCACTATCCTTAAAAAGGATCCTATGTTTATTCGTGGACAAGTGTTTATTATTTCAAACTGGACTCCTTCTCTTTCGTTTGTTAATGTTGCATTGAAGACAGATCCAATCTGGATACATTTCTATCGTATTCCAATGGTTTTTTGGTCTTTACTACGTGTCAATTGGGTTGCTTGTCACATTGGAAAAGTTTTATGCTATGATAAGAACACTGAAAGAATGAAATACTTCGAGTATGCTAAGTGTTTGGTGGAAGTGAGTCCAGACAAAGAACTACCTGACTTTTTAGTTGTTGGTGATGACACTTGCTTGAACATTTAAGTTGACTATTCATGGAAGCTTCTAATCTACACCACTTGCAACAAAATTTGGACATGCAACTAATCAATGTGAGAAAATTACAGTTAAGATGTTGCTGTAAAAGCAAAGCATATAGCAGAAGTGGTTCATGATCCAGCAGATGAGGGTCTTGTTGATGATAATGGAAATGGTGAACATGAAATTGCTATTGGGTTTACTGTTGTTCAAACAAAAAGGAGTAAAATTAATTAAAAGGCTTAGTGAAAAGTAAATTATGGAAAAAAAGGAGATAAAGCCTTAACAGTTAATAAAGCTAAAAGCAAGGAGGTTATTGATGTTATCAATTCCTCTTCACAGTTGAGATCTAATGGCAATTTGTTAAACATCAAAATCGCCCTTTCACATTTACTTCTCATTCCAAATTCCCTCGTAAATCCAAATCTCCACATGATCCTCCCCCTAGTTCTCTGCATTTGTACAAATCCCCTACTTCGCTTGTTGACCATCTCCATCTCACTAATTCTTTTGATGTTCTTAATCTTAATTCTAACAAGGATGTGGCTAAAAGTAGCGTCCTTTTGGTAGTGAGCCTACTGGTGATGATGTGCACAACATTCTTCCTGTTCATGTTATTCATCAAAATGCTAGAGTGCAAGTTTCAAGTCCCCATTCACCTTATGTTTCTCCTATCCAATCTGTGTCTCCATACATTTCTCTCTCTCCCCCAATCATATTTTTGGAGATATTAAAAGCCTATGTTCTTCTCCTAATACCGTCTCTCCTATTCCTAATGTTGCATCTTCTTCTTCAGAGCCAAAAATCTCAAAACCACCTATTTTTCATTTACCTAGAAATCGGGTTGTTAAGAAAAGTCCTGGAAGGCCAAAAAAAAGATCCTCTTGTGATCATGCAAAGTCTGGTGATCTTGACAAAAATACTGAATACTCATTTGATTAAACCATTCTATCATTGCCGTCACAAAAACATCTTATCACATCTTCCTTTGGTGTAAAATCTAGAGCTTCGTCATCATTAGTTTTTAATGATTGATAAAATTGCTTTTTGGAATATAAGAGGTGCAAATCCTCTTTCCAAGCAATTGGAAATTGCTAATCTCATTTTTTTTTCTTACAATGTACATCTCATGGCTATTGCTGAAACAAAACTCAATTATCGCACCACTTCTAAAGCTGTCATCAATATCAATAGATCCTGGAATTCCATCCATAACCTTGCGTAGGCTCCTTTGGCAGAATTCTTATTCATTGGAATCCTTCCTCCTTTTCTCTTAAGCCTCTTACTGTCCACAAACAATTTATCCATGCTGAAATCACCTATATTCCCACTAACTCCTCTTTTCTTTTAACTATGATTTATGCTAAGAACAGTTTCTCCAATCGTCATCCTTTTCTTGACCTTCCCTCTTCTCTCCAGCAGTCTTCTCTCCCTTTGGTTTGTTTGGGTGATTGGAATTGTATGCAACTTTCATCTGACAAGCGTGGGGGGTCTCCTTTGACCTTCTCTTAGACCAGACCTCTTAATCAAGATATATTTTTTCCTCTAACTCATTCCTATTCCTGTAAGTGGTGCTGAATATACTTGGAATAACAAGTCTAGAAATGGTGTTACAACTTATTGTAAACTTGATAGAGCTTTTCAGAATTTCAACGCTATATCCTCCTAGCCTAACCTTTGTCCCATCCGTCCTCCCTCTTTATCTGATCATTCTCCCCTTGTGCTGGTCTGGGGCAAGAATACCATGAGAAGACACTCCTCATTTTCATTTTTTTAATAATTGGGCTGACCACCCAGACTTTTTATTTATTGTGAATGATTGTTGGAATACTAATGTTCGCGGTAAGTATATGTTTGTCTTACAGGAAAAGCTCAAGAAACTAAAATTTGTGCTTAGACAGTGGGCAAAAGGGACTTTTGGGAATGGTAGCAGTCTCTCTTGTTCTATCAGAGAAGAATTATTCAAGACTCAGAAAGATATTCTTAATTGTCTGGATGCTTGTCAGATGGAACCTCTCTCTATCCTTGAAACTATACCGTCTACTAACCTCGCAAGGGCTATCACTGATGAAGCAAAGATGTCAAAACAAAAACTAAATTGTAATTGGGATTTATTCGGTGATTAAAACACAGCTACTTTTCATAAAACTTTGAAGATCCTACAAGCTACTAAGAATATTTTCCCTATTTCAAACTCTAATGGTATTTTGTGTGATAGTCCAGATTCAATTCAGGAGGCTTTTCTTCATTATTTCTCTTATATCCTTGGTAGTTGTGATCTCTCTCATGCTTGCTTGGAAGATTTTAATGTGTCTCCTTTTCTTGCTATTTCAGAGGAGCATAAAGTGAATTTAATACGCAAAATTACGGATGATGACATAGTTAATGCTATTTTCTCTATGTGGTCTTTTAGCTCTCCGGGTCCTGATGGGTTTAATGCTCATTTTTTTAAGGTATGTTGGCAAGTGATAGGTAGGGATGTTATTAATGCTGTTAAAATTTTCTTCTTCCACAGTAAAATGATTAGGGGTATTAATGCAACTAGGCTGGCATTAATCCTTAAATCTGCCACGCCTTCTTCTGTAGATCTATTTTGTCCCCGGTAGTAAGTTTTGGGTTTCATGCTATATGAGTCTGCTAGTCCTTTGTAGTATTTTTCTTTAGAGTGATCTAACTGAATCCTTGTTACAAACATGATCAAACTCTCCTTGTTTTTCAAATCTGATCTTGAAATTTTCAATCTATTTCCCAACTTATAACTCCAGCGATTCTTGTAAATAAATATGTCTGTCCCGTTGGTCCCCTCTGTTAATATTGATCCTTCCCCGTACTCTGTACTCTATCTATCGGTCTCAACTAAATCAATCGCTTTGCCTGCCTTGATTTTTGCCACATTCAAGCTTAGGTGCAAAGCATAAATATTGTATTGTTTCTAGGTCCCAATAGACTGAAATGGGGCATTCTTCCTATCTAAGATCTAGCAGACCAAGGGAAGCAGCTTATTTGTCCTAACAAGGGGTTCCCCTAACTTCCAACAGGGCATTCATTCGTGAAACATGTTCTTCTTCATCCCAACAACCTACCTTCCTAGCATAGTAGCCCAGATCCCAGATCGGATTGGTGTGAACTCTCAACGCTTGTTGCCGGCTCCCGCTGCCGAGACTAATCTCCTAGACGTAGACGAGGCACACTTCAAAGCCTAGATAAGGCGACCATCACGCAGTCCATAGCCGAATATGATGCCCAAGACCTGAGGTAAAGGTTGAAATCATCCAGCAAATGCCCTTGTTTAGTGCCTTGGTCCAACGGGGGATTGGCTGGGACAGGGAGCGTGTGACGATCCCAAAACCCCGTGACACGGTGTTAAGGATAATCATTGGAATATAACACATTAATCATCATTAGCAGATCACAGATAATAGCATAAACAGAAAATAGAATAATTTACACACATATGACAGCGGAATCATATAGATATCATCACATCAGAGAAGCGCAGTACAGGATACAACTTAGTGCATAATGATACATAGTCAGTCACCATCGCCTGAGGCGGAATCATACATAAAGAGTACACAAAATAATATCAGTCTACATCGCCAATGGCGGAATCATAATATAGATACAATAATGGTGGAGAAAATCCAAGTCAGCACGGTGTAGTCAAGCCTCGCCATGAGCCAAAAGGTGCGTCAGAAACCTGTAACTAGGCTGCCCGTGTGAAAATGAGGGCACCCGAGTTTGCAAGGTGAAACAAACTACGAGTCAATCATGGGATTGGTATGAGAAATCTACTTAACTTATTAACAACAATAATAAGGCAAATCAAAGGACCACGCCACTTTCGCGGAACAGGTTTACTCCAATGAATGCTAGTGCATGAAATAAAGTAAATGATTAAATCATCGCAATGCTTTTTATAAAATGAAGCCATTATAAGACTCAGGTCCCATCACACAATGCAACGCAAGCCGGAGGATAGTGTTTTTACCTTATAATGGCCAGAAATGCTTCATACGAATAAAACAAAAGTGTTTGATATTATTACTAGTGTATATATGTTTCAAAAGCAAATTCAATCATAAATATCAATCCTAGGCGGCATAACTACCATCTACTATGTCGCCATACTAGTAATACAATCACGTCCGTATATTTCATATTGGAAATTGGATTCCTTCATGAGTCGAGGCAAGGGGCAAGCTCCTCTCCGATTCGAGACACTCTAGCAAATGTCCCAGGACCCCACTATGATCCTTGGAATCGGCTGGGCCGGTCCTCTCTTACTTTTGAGGATTAGTTATTCCTGAACACACGTTTCCCGGTCCTTACAGACCTATAATCGAGGCACCTCGCATTCCAACAACCACACAGGTGAAAAGTATGTATAATGTCAGGGCTTGTAGGTCACTGACACCACCATAGCTAGAAAGAAACGTCGTGCTCTCCCAGCGGTCCGTCTCCCGTTTTTAACTCATACCGGGGTGTGAGGCTCGCGAATTCACATTATACACAAAGCTACGTCACACATACCATGCTTTGATCATCCACCACAAGACTTTGCTTTGCAACAGAAGCCTTGATCATATGCCACTTAGGCGTGCCACACAGGCAATCCACTCCATGCAACTGATTTCTATCAATACATAACCTCTGAGCTCGTACGTCTCAGAGAAGGGCGTTAAGCAAGAGAATAAATTCTCCGCTGCCAAACAGATATATATTTAACAGAGATCAATCAGCACAGAACAAAATCCAATGTCAGACACATAGTCCATTTCCAAGTCCGTTCTGGGTCTGAACGAAACCGGAGACACCAATTCCTCGCATATCCGTACAATCAACAGTATGATTGGACGGCTACTACTTCAGTTCCTTCATGGTAGCTACTCCAATCACGAGCATCAGTAGCGCCCATCCATCCAATGTGAAGATCGTCCTTCTTCAACCGTCTTCCACTCTTCGACTTCTCAACGTCGATCGATTATTTGAAATGAGATGAACTCGGCCTTTTCAAATAACCCACGTATATTTAGATCTTCAAAACAATTTATCACATGGTTGGATTATTCAACATTCACATTTCAGTTCTTTAGTTATAATTCTCATGTTAAATACATTCAACCATCACATATCAAGCAAACACAACAAAATTGGTTTATTTCCACTCTATATCGTCTATAGTATTTTATAACGCTATATCGCCATTTTTATTTAATTTAAAACGGCCTTATTTAATTAAACGACGTTTCAGGTCGTGTCGATGCACTGGCGCTGCTTTTCACTAATTTTGTTTTACACATATCTGGAAATCTAACCGTTGGATCTTAACAAATTTTATATCATTAGGAAGGTCATTTCTAAACGAATCCAACGGTTTCAGTTTTGGGAAAATCCGACGGTCGGATCTTCCATACTAGTCATTTGAAGTTACGATTTCAATTTACGAACTGCAGCGCCGTTATTCGATTTAATTTAATTATATATATATATAATTGTTTCTGGTGCTGTTTTTCTTCAGATTTGAATTAAACATTCCAGACAATCCAACCATCGGATCTTCACAAATTTGGTGCCGTTGGAAAGATATTTCCAAGGCGAACCCAACGGTTGCGGTTTCGGGAAAATCCAATGGTCGGATTTCCCGCACTAGTCGTTTGAAATCACGGTTTCAAAACACGAACTGCACGGCCACATTTCGTTTTAATTTTATTTATATTTATATATTTATATAAATATAGTTCATTCAAAAATTCCTATATCGTTTTCACTTCAATTATTTCACTAACGCCTTTAAATTTTGGAAAATTTCACCATAACCTCCTTTGTACGGGAGGGGCTGGGAAAATTTCCAAATAGCCACACGGGCGTCTCATGTCAAAAAGAAAAAGAAAAAGCCAAGCGGCTAGCCAACAGGCTCATAAAATAATCACCTAAACAAAACAGTAAATGTGTACCTATTTGTCGGGCACAAAATTTTATTCCTCTTCTCTAGCCCCTTTGCTATAACCTATTCAATAAATATGCATGTACATATATACAATTTTTATCACTTATCATTTTCCATTCAACTTCATATTTGATTTACTTTGGTTTAAAAACACCATTCATTCTACTGTTGCATGCATAGGCTAGAATCACATCATTAGCTAATTAATGTATATTTCCAACTCATGCATATTTTATTTGAACAAGTGGCTATTTTTAACACTTCACATTTCAAAGATGATAATTTTGGCGAACTAAAATAGATTTCAACACATGACTATCTTATTTAGTTCCTACGCATGTTAAAAATAATATTTCTTTCACAAATATTTATTTCAACGTCCGCATATCTTTAGCATATCACATATATGATAAAAAAGATATTTTAATCATTTAAAATATTTATTCGACAAATGGATGTTTTCAACACTTCATAGTTTCAATAAAAATGTAATTTTTATTGTTCGATCTTTTTATTCAACACATGAACTTTTCCACTACACACACTTCTCAACACATGAGCCTTTCCATACATGGATATTTTATTTATGTTGTTCATATTAGAAAGATGGAATTTTTATTGTTGAAACTATTTATATATAAGGCGAATATTTTACTTACTTCATATATATTATAAAAATGCGATTTTTATTGTTTCTACACTTCATTCATTCACAAATGAATTTAATTTTCACACATCACTTTTCAACATAAGAACATTTCCACACATGGATATTTTTCAACACATGACTTTAATTTCAACGCATGAAGATAATTTCAACATATGAAAATAATTATAACACATAAAGATTATTCAAAATTTCGGCAGCATAACGGCAGGGTAGTTAAAACCGGCACCGTCCCTAGTACGGCTCCTCGCTCTACCTTAAAACCTCGCGGTTTTTGACAATGGGGATTCATGCATCTAATTCGCACGCAGGCGGCATGTTTATTTTTATTTCCACAAATATTTCCAATTCATTTCAATCACCAATGGGTATTTTTCAACCACAACCAAACAATATCAACCACAAACAATTATTCAAACATTCGCATTTTTTTCATCCAATATTTCACACCAATTCACAACAATAAATATCGTCCATGGTTTGTGGACGAGGGGAGTATATATATATAATTGCTATATTTCACTTGCATTTCAACACATATATCAATTATTCTATGCATGTATAATTCATACTTCGCACATATAGCTTACACCACGCATGTACATGAGGTATACAACACGTGTGTAATTTATATTTCGCTAATATAATTTATACACGACATTTTCTATTCAAATTCATTTAATTTAGATTTCTCACATTGGTTTGCGGAGTGCTAAAAATCGTAGATGACTCAGAAAAATCCGCGGCTTCTTCTATGTGGTAGAGAGCTTCCTTGCGGTCCCGATGTTTCCTGTTTCATCGAATTTCGTCAACACACCAAAAAGATATGATTTTTTAAATTTCAAACATCAAAAAGGACTCACCTTTCATGATGATTCAAAACTAGGTCTTCGATTCGCACTCAAACCGTGAAGCGATGCGAGGATCGGGCTACACGACGTCGAAGAGGGAGGTGCAGGCTTCTCGGCGCCGACAGTGGGGTCCCCTGCGGCGGCTTGAGGCTAGCTCGGCGGCAGTCCAAAGGCGCTGCCTTTGTGGAGGTGGTTCGCACGATTACACAACGATAAAATCCAATACAGGTATGGATTTGTAGAGGAAGGAACGAGCTTCGAAATGGATCCAAGAACGCTCGATTTCATTGAGAATCGGAAGAGAAATCGAAGAGAGAAGTTTGGAAGCAATTTCCGCCGTGCGCGCCTGATGATTGGGGAGAGAGAAAGTGGTTTCGGGGAATGTGATTGACCAGGTTTATTTTTTATATATATATTATATTTTTAAAAAGTGTTTTCTCCAACGAACTCCTTTTCAAGCCCAACGACTGTCGTCCCTAGCTAAGTACCCCCATTCCGAACACAATGGGATATGTTTCGTTGGCTAATTTGACTGTTACAATCAGTTATTTTCAAATTAAAGTATAAAACATTTAATTTTAACTTTGAACGCACACTTCAATTTGCTAGGGCCACAAACTGATTCGAAAAATTCCAGAAAAATAAATCTAGCTATGTTTTGACTCTACGGTCCCAACAAAACTAGTTTCGTCGAATTCTGAGATCGTTTGAAAAATGGCCATTTTCTGGTCGATCCAATTTAACAGAAATTGACCAAACACATTTCTTTTGCCACGCTCACATACTAGCTTCAAAAATTATGAAATTTGAAACCTAGCAATAGTTTGACATCCCGGACCCAACAAAAGTGGTTTCGTCGAATTCCGAGGTCGTATGCAAAATATCAATTTTCGAGGGCTATATATTCTATATAGCGACCTTTCTGAAAATTCATTCGGCCATAACTTTTGATTCCCGTTACGAAACTTCGATTTTTCCGATTCGAGAGTCAGAGGATCCATAGTACCTTTACATAACTTTTGATTCCCGTTACATAACTTTTGATTCCCGTTACATAACTTTTGATTCCCAGGAAGGCAATCGAGAGTCAGAGGATCCATAGTACCTATAGCCTCCTGGACTTCATATTCATAATTTTTAAAAGTGGGGGTAAGGAATCTCTTTTCTGCAATGGAAAAAAATAATCGGAGTAGATTTGACTTCGCACAACCTAACGATACATCTAATACCAATGATCAGTGCTTAGAATGCGTTGCTAGATATGTGCTAAAGGCTTATGCCTTTTTAAATCCTATCGTAGATGTTATGCCTGTCATACCTGTACTATTTTTGCTCTTAGCTTGTATGTTGTAATGTCATTTACAAATGCATTTCAAAAATTATGGCAAGTAGGATGAAGAATGCTATCTCTAATATCATATCTCATAACCAGTGTGCCTTCTTTCCTGATAGAGACATTGCGGATAACGTCTTATTGGCTAATGAATTGATTAAGGGGTATAATTGAACTTCCATATCTCTTAGATGTATTCTGAAATTAGATATACTAAAGGCTTATGATACTGTTCAGTGGGAATCTGTTATTTACATTCTTTTCAACATGAATTTCCCTAACATTCCTATGTTGGATTTATACTTGCATTTCCACAGTTCATTATTCATTATCTCTTAATGGCTCGACTTTTGGATTTTTTAAGGCTGGCAAAGGATTGAGACAAGGTGACCCGATTTCTCCATACATTTTTGTTTGTGTTCTGGAACTTTTTACGATCCTTACTCGTAATGCTGTTTATTCCAAACAATTTGATTACCATCCTACTTGCAAGAGGTCTATATTGTGTCTCTTCTCTTTGTTGACAATATTTTACTATTTTATAAACCTAATGGTAAATCTATATTGGGAAATCGAAGTGTCCTTCATGAGTTTAGTGTTCTAACGGGCTTAACAATTAATAGCAGTAAATCTAAGATAAGGATAGCTGGGGTTTTTGATCAAGTAAAGGACTACATTTATGGACTGTCGGGATTATCTTCTTTTGTTGATAATGAAAGCTATCTTGGCATCCCCTTGTGTGCAACCAAGTTGTCCTCTGCTCTGTGCTTGCCTCTGTTTGAAAGAATTATTTCTAAGTCATCTAGTTGGCATGCTA
The DNA here is from genome assembly GCA_030737875.1 of Allium sativum. Taxonomy (NCBI): domain Eukaryota; kingdom Viridiplantae; phylum Streptophyta; class Magnoliopsida; order Asparagales; family Amaryllidaceae; genus Allium; species Allium sativum. The sequence goes on from JASFAX010000021.1 coordinate 19,345,024, forward strand.
CTAAGTTTTCTATGGATGGCAGATTGGTTATTGTTAAGTGAGTTTCTCTTTCAATGTGTATTTACTATGCAAGATTGTTCATTTTGCCATGCAAGCTCGTTGATACGTTTCTTCGGCTTTGAATCGTTTTCTTTGGCATGGCAGTCCTTTTTCTAAAAAGATTATCCCTATCTCTTTTGATAAAGTGTGCAAACCTAGAGATTGTGATGGGTTGGGTATTATGAAACTGAAAGTCTGGAATCGTGCTACCTCTTCTTCTCGTTTTAATAAGCTTCTAAATTTTAACAATAACTTATGGTCTTCATGGCGTAGGACAAATCTTATTAAAGGTTGTCATTTCTGGAGTATGGATGCTCCTTTTGATTACAGCTGGACTTGGAAGAATTTATTAAAGCATAGGACTGAATTTCTTCCGCTTTTTTGTATTGGTATGAAGTTTAGTCATAAAGTTTCATTTTATTTCGACCCTTGGTCTTTATCTGGGGTAACCCTTTCCGTTGTTATTGATTACAACACTAGGTACATGAGTGATATTAATGAGAATGCTTCATTATCCAGTATTTGTGTGAATGGTGCAGTTTCATTACCTCACAGTAGCTCGACTTTGGTTCGTAGTATATGGAAAACAATCTTAAGTGGGCCACTTCCTGATGCTAGTTGCCATGCAATTTGCTATGGGTGGCCTTACTCCATTCATGTGGTATATGACAATTTAATGAAAAGAAATGCACATGATATCTTTCCTTGGTTTAGTCGGATTTGGGTTTCAAATCATATTCCTAAAGCAAATTTATTTCTCTAGAGAGTGTTGAGTAATGTGATTGTTACTAAAAGCAGGTTGATGGCTACTGGTATTATTGGTGATGATACTTGTGTGTTCTATTCTTCTCATAGAGAAACCACTCCCTACTTATTTTTTTGGGTGTGTGTATACGTTTGATGTTTGGTCGTTGGTATTTCTACGCTTTGGTCTTCATGTACCAGCTTCTGTCTCCGCCGAAGAGTGGTACATTGTTTTCAAGTCTACGAGATGGAAGAATATTAGTTGTAATTTACTTTTGAGATTGTTTAAAAGGTCTATTTATTTGTTGTGGATGGAACGGAACAATAGAGTGTTTAATGGGATTGTTTCCCCGAAACATGTATTGACCCGAGCTATTACTTCGACCTTTTAATGTTGCAACTATTTTTTATTCGCCTTTTGGTTTTTAATATAGCTGTTTGGGGCCATTCAATCCTGCTTGCTTTGCAAAAAAATAAAAAAACGTACCGCGAAACAGTCTCAGAATGCGACGAAAGTTATGCCGTTGGATTCGTATTAATAAATTATTATAAAATTTCAATTTTCGTGTCAATCAGACTTACCGTTTGATCGTGGCAACGATAAACACCTTAATAGTTCATATTATTTTAGTCAATTTAGACAGGGGTAACTTTAAAGGAATAAATGAATAGCCAAATTAACTCCGATTTTAACGAAACAAATTTTGTTAAGGTCTAGTATAATTTTAAAGTTTCAAGTTGATTAGATTTATTTTGTGATTGAAAGAAATTTAAATGCGTGATTTTTAGACCGTTATTTATAAAGGACTTTTCACAAATGACCTCGGAATTCAACGAAACCTGTCGCATCGAGTCCAAAATATTTTTTTATGCTAGGGTTACACTTTTTGTCAAAAACGAAGATCATATGTAAGTGTTTTAAGGCGATATGTAACAACCCGGATTTTTGCGATGACAACTCAAACCACTATACTAAATTACTAAATCCACTTAACCACTGCACACTCGAACCGTAACCATTTCTTAATTAAAAACGCAGTCAATCAAGTTGGGGTATATCTACCTCTCAGACCTTAACTGAACCACCTTTCAAATCTCAAAATAGATAAGATTCACCTTTTTAACTCTTTAACATTTCCTTACGAACCCTCGGATTCTATTTACGAACCGCCTTCTTTTACAAGTTTACGTGATTATAACAATGGTGTTATATTCTCCTGCATCCGAAATATATTATCTTTAATATGACTTTTATTTCCTAACTCTAATAATATAACGACAACTAGTTTATTTACTCCTATTCGGTTAACTCTAATCTATAACTCTTACTAGATTAATTCTAACCTAGTAACTCTTACTAGATTAACTCTTATTCGAATAACTTATTCAAATAACTTATATTCGATTTGCTTACTTTCAAATACTTATATTCGATAATCCCTTTCTTCGAGTAAATCTTATTCGATTTAACTCATGTCGAATAACTAGATTCGATCAACTCACTTCGAATATTTCTGATTCGATTATCTCACTTTGAATATCTCTGATTCGATTATCTCACTTCAAATATCTACTATTCGATTATCACATTTCGAATATCTACAATTCGATTATCTCACTTCGAATATTTCTGATTCGACTATCTCACTTCGTATAACTAAATTCGATTAACTCATTTCAACTCTATTCAAATAAACTAAATTCGATTAACTCCATTTGAATAACTATAGTTCGATTTAACTCTATTCAATAACTCAAGTTTGATTTAACTCTATCGATTTACTCTAACTGGTTTAACTCTATGGTTTAACCTAACTCGTTTAACTCTAACTGATTTACTCTAACTGGTTTAACTCTACGGTTTAACCTAACTGGTTTAACTCTAACTGATTTACTCTAACTGATTTATCCAAACTTATATATAAGTTCAAACTTCTTCATATATAAGTTCAGACTTATATATATATTTATCCAAGGATAAATCTTTTCTTTATAATCTATTTGTTTCCTAAACAAATATTGTAACACCCCACCTCCGCTAGGGTCACTCACAAAGGGAATGCACTAGTTTTGGAGGACCGTTATCGAGGTAAACAAACACAGAAATATCACAAGATAGAACATAGATAAAACAATGGAAGTATCAAAAGATAAATTTCATTACTTTCAAAAAGAGTCAAAACCCTTTACATCAAATAGCTATGGTCATTATTTTCCATTACAGCAAATTCTGTCTTGCATAAATAAAGAAGCATAAACTTAAAACATCAAAGTAGCTTAATTCCCCAAAGGTAGCTGAAATGCAGCCATAGCATAGCTCAAGATCAAACCGTACATGAGCTGAACTGAAAGCAAGCGAAATCCAAGCTAAGTGCTAGAGTTTCCTCCCTGAGAACCTAGGGGGGGGGGATGAAAGAAAAAGAGGCGAAAGAAAACGGGTCAGTCATAAAGACTGGTAAGTCCAAGTGACTTTTAGCATAAAAACAGATAAAGGCAACATGACATGTATAAACTGAAAGTAAACATACGGATGCTGTCATGATTGGCAAGATAGACTAAGATAACATGATAATTCAAGTGTAAATCAAGTATAGCATCACATATTCGAGGTTTTCTGCATCAGCTGTACTAGAATCCCAAACCCATGTCATATATTAATCATGAAATGATCCCTTGGCCCAATATCATGAAATGACCCATTCCTAGGTCCAACGTAACGATCCACTAATCGATCGGCTCCCTATAAGTTCTAGCTCATCATATGTCTGTGTCATACGGCCCTATCACGAATGTAGTTACCTGTGCTAGGTCCACCATAGGGTGTATCAAGCCCTAGGGTGCCAATCACCGACACGAATCAAGCATGCACAGATAAACCTACTAATGCCCATTGCTTGCGTTTTCAACTCCGGACCACGTGCACGACCATATCCCGCCTGAACCTACACTGGCGCACCAACACAGCCGTCATTCTGGTCGCTTACAATCAGCCCAGTAATCGTGCCCCACCCTGCCTAGTTCCAGGGTACTATGATACATCTAGTGGGTTATTGCTGAAATGGACCGCGCAACTGGGGTTTCCGTCTAATAGGTTAAGTGTTCTCATTTCAATTCGTGACTTAACCCCTATCAGTCTAGCATGTCAAGTTGGTTAAGTGTTGTCATTCAAGCTCATGACTTAACCCGCCTACGTGTCATGTCAAATTGGCTAAGTGTTGTCGTTCAAGTTCATGACTTAGCCCTACGAATCATGTGTCAAGTTGGTTAAGTGTTGTCTTTCATGTTCATGACTTAACCCTATCATGTGGCATTAATTCATTAATGCACCCAACCTCTCACATTAGACCTATTGTTGTGGTCACTGGATATGCCGGGCGGTTCCGGGCAGAATTACACCACAACTCAGTCTGACCTCGGGTTTTCAAGCGCGATATGACTAACTACCCACATTGGATCCTATTGTTTGCAGTAACTGGGTTTGCTCGGCGGTTCCGGGCAGAATTACACTGCAAACTCAACCCAACCTCGAGTTGGCCATTTTCAAGTTCATTCTAGTGTCATGTCCATGTTCAAGATTCATGTCAAGTTCGTGTCAAGTTTTCAAGGTAAGTTTGATACCAAGTTTCCTATAATTACCAATTTTGCCCAACGTTACCCCGTCTAAATATTAGGCTAACAATCTTAGCCTAATTTTCCGTCCGCATGGTTTTTGACATATAATATTAGGAAAAAACTTAGCCTAATTCAACGTACACAAAATTGGCATAAAGCAATTCATTAACATAAGCATGACATAGGCGTAAACTTGGCATCATCGGCATAGTCAATATGAACATAATAGGTGTGAACTTACAAAATAATCAACATGAATATCATAGGTATGATCTTGTAACGTAGACTAAACCAATATACATATATGTGAATTTGCAACATAGACTAAATCAACTTACATATATGTGAACTTGCAAATCAATCACGAACATATGAATAAGTGTGAACTTGAAATATGACATAGGTTTAACATATACACATAAACAAGTAGTCCTAATATTTGGTCACATATGTGATATGATTTTACAACCTAAAACTTGCATAACATGATAAACTAAACAACTTATCATAACAGGTTATACTTCAAGTTCCTATACATATGAATAGACTTATTCATTAATTCCCAATTCAACATGATAATAAAATAGAACCACAAGCATAGATCAATATCATTCAATAACATAATCAATCTATTTTCTAGGTATGACATAACTGAATAAATTGATTAAAACATCACAGGTATATAAATTTGATAACATTACAAACATAAAAAGTTTTGAATACTAATCTAGATTCAGGAACATGGGTAGATCTATTTTAAATAGAAAAATCCCCAAAATCGAGATCCAAGGACAAATAAAGAAAATAGGTCTGAATAGAAAATCAAGCTTAGATCCAATTTCATTGTCATAATCCTAGGCAATGAATCATAGGTGATTAACCACAATTGTCCTTGTCATAGTCACAGGCAATAGTCTTATTGTTCATAGTCAAAGGCAGTCTTATGTTCACCGTCATAGTCATAGGCATAGTCTTATTAGTCATAGGCAGTCTTATGTTCACCGTCATAGTCATAGGCATAGTCTTATGTTCATCGTCATAGTCATAGGCATAGGCAAAATCTTATGTCCATAGTCATAGGCATAGTCATAGTCTTATGTCATTAACAATAGTTTCAACGTCGTAGGCAATATTCCCAATAGTCAAGATCCAAGAAGAAAACAAGAATAGATATGAATCATACATAAATCAATTCCAATTTATAACATGCCCATATTAAATTTATAGTCTTTATCTAAAAGTAACTAGAACTTACAGATCGTGGTCTAAGGAAGATGTAAAAGTCAAGTCTTGAAGTTTGTCGTTGAATTGCTGAATTGTTGGATCTTGATTGTTGAAGCAAATCCCCAATTCCTAGCCGTAGTCTTCAAGAAATAATCTTCGCGTTTCATTTTTAATTTAATTTAATTTAGAGGGAGAAGAAGAAGCCATGATCATCAAGAGTTTGAACAGCATAAGGTTAGAGAAGAATGGTGTAAAGAGAATGAGGCTAGGAGGCTATTTATATAGGGTTAGGCAGACGAATCTGGTCACGAAATGAGTCTAAATACATCAGAATGCATCTGGTTCAAAAAGTGGGTTTCGGGAGGCAGGTCGACCCCCAGGTCGACACTATGGTCGACCTGGTCCCTGGGAGGCCGACACTATGGTCGACCCCCAGGTCGACCTAGTCCCTAGGCGGGAAATTTCCCGCCCAGCCTGTTTTGGGTTTTGAATTCGAATTCGAATTCGAATTTATGAGCTGTTTTTTGATTCTGAAAATACGTGAAACTTCTAGAGGTCATATCTCCCTCATACGGACTCCGATTTTCGAAAATTCAGACACGTTTTTAAGTAGAATTTCGAGGCGAACACAATGGCGCAACCCGTTTCCCTTGATTATTAATTTAAAATTTAATTATACCCTGATTTCTAGTTTCAATATGTTATTAAAAATTTGGGTTGTTACATTCTTCCCTCCTTAAAGGATTTCGTTCCTGAAATCTTCAAGTTAAGAAGAATGCATCCTATCATCCAATCAACCATCTAATCAATCATCATCCACAAGCAACCATTGTCCTTAAAAGATTTCTAATGCTATATGAACATATGCAGAAAGTGTGTGTATATGTTCCTTATCTAATGCAAATGATCAGGCCTGATTGATCTTCCTAATGCAAAATATGTTTAGTGTCATGAATCCAACATGTACGCAAATAGTCCTAGTCACATAAACACTATATGTGTGCACAAACATCCATCCATATGCAACAACCATATGATAACACATTAAATTTCATCCATAAACAAGTATAAACACTCATGCATATGCAATATGAAAATGTGTCTGAGCCGATCTAGTGCCTAATGTGTGTTATGCAACCACGAGCAACCACTTGCAACCATTTGCAAACATCAACCATAACATGTTTCAATCACATGTTTACATCCAAAAGGGTACTACCTAAGGTTCTCAAGATAGGATTGAGAAGATAAGCTAGATAAAATAAAGCATCTTGGAGAAGAAGTTAAAGATGTACCCCCAGAAGGTCCTACTTGCGGGGTTTGCCCTTGCTTCTTAGGGCAGTTCTTGCTGATATGTCCAGTTTCACCACACTGAAAGCATGCTCCCATATTCATCTTCTTCTTTCTACAATCCTAGGCTATATGCCCCTCAATACCGCAGAATTCTCACATGTCTTGTTATCCTTATTGTTGTTGTTGTTCTTGCCTCCTTTCTCGGAGTCTACCTTCTTGTTTTGAGACTCATCCGCCTTATCTTCTTTCTTATCACTCATACCTTCCCTATGTAACATGTTAACAAGCCTCACGGAAACTATCTCCATTGTACCGAAAACCCTCTACGAAGCTAGAAAGAAGATTAGCCGCAGGTAAAAACTACTGCGACTACAGATGGAGAAATGAAAGGAAAAGAGATTCAAACGAGGAAACAAGGATAGCTCTAATGGATTTTGGGGAATAGCCTTTTAAATAAAACAAGACTTTTTCCTGAAAAATGCTTCTTTGTAAACGGTTTTGAAAATAGTTTTAAAAGGTTTTTTTTTAAAAAAAAAACTTTTGCCCAGTCTGGTAACCTTCTACTCTGATACCAAATGTAACACCCCACCTCCGCTAGGGTCACTCACAAAGGGAATGCACTAGTTTTGGAGGAGCGTTACCGAGGTAAACAAACACAGAAATATCACAAGACAGAACATAGATAAAACAACGGAAGTATCATAAGATAAATTTTATTACTTTCAAAAAGAGTCAAAACCTTTTACATCAAATAGCCAAGGTCATTATTTTCCATTACAGCAAATTCTGTCTTGCATAAATAAAGAAGCATAAACTTAAAACATCAAAGTAGCTTAATTCCCCAAAGGTAGCAGAAATGCAGCCATAGCATAGCTCAAGATCAAACCGTACATGAGCTGAACTGAAAGCAAGCGAAATCCAAGCTAAGTGCTAGAGTTTCCTCCCTGAGAACCTGGGGGGGGGGGGGACAAAAGAAAAAGAGGCGAAAGAAAATGGGTCAGTCATAAAGATTGGTAAGTCCAAGTGACTTTCAGCATAAAAACAAATAAAGCTAACATGACGTGTGTAAACTGAAAGTAAACATACGGATGCTGTCATGATTGGAAAGATAGACTAAGATAACATGATAATTCAAGTGTAAATCAAGTATAGCATCACATATTCGAGGTTTGCTGCATCAACTATACTAGAATCCCGAACCCATGTCTTATATTAATCATGAAATGATCCCTTGGCCCAATATCATGAAATGACCCATTCCTAGGTCCAACGTAACGATCCACTAGTCGATCGGCTCCCTACAAGTTCTAGCTCGTCATGTGTCTGTGTCATACGGCCCTATCACGAATGTAGTCACCTGCGCTAGGTCCACCATAGGGTGTATCAAGCCCTAGGGTGCCGACCACCGACACGAATCAAGCATGCATAGATAAACCTACTGATGCCCAATGCCTGCTTTTTCAACTCCGGACCACGTGCACGACCATAGCCCGCCTGAACCTACACTGGTGCACAAACACAGCCGTCGTTCTGGTCGCTTACAATCAGCCCAGTAATCGTGCCCCACCCTGCCTAGTTCCAGGGTACCATGATACATCTAGTGGGTTACTGCTGAAATGGACCACGTAACTAGGGTTTCCGTCTAATAGGTTAAGTGTTGTCATTTAAATTAGTGACTTAACCCCTATCTGTCTAGCATGTCAAGTTGGTTAAGTGTTTTCATTCAAGCTCGTGAATTAACCCGCCTACGTGTCATGTCAAATTGGCTAAGTGTTGTCGTTCAAGTTCATGACTTAGCCCTACGAATCATGTGTCAAGTTGGTTAAGTGTTGTCTTTCATGTTCATGACTTAACCCTATCATGTGGCATTAATTCATTAATGCACCCCAACCTCTCACATCAGACCTGTTGCTATGGTCACTGGATATGCCGGGCGGTTCCAGGAAGAATTACACCACAACTCAGTCTGACCTCGGGTTTTCAAGTGCGATATGGCCAACTACCCACATTGGATCCTATTGTTTGCAGTAACTGGATTTGCCGGGCGGTTCCGGGCAGAATTACACTGCAAACTCAACCCAACCTCGAGTTGGCCATTTTCAAGTTCATTCTAGTGTCATGTCCATGTTCAAGATTCATGTCAAGTTCGTGTCAAGTTTTCAAGGTAAGTTTGATACCAAGTTTCCTATAATTACCAATTTTGCCCAACGTTACCCCGTCTAAATATTAGGCTAACAATCTTAGCCTAATTTTCCATCTGCATGGTTTTTGACATATAATATTAGGCAAAAAACTTAGCCTAATTCAACGTAAACAAAATTGGCATAAAGCAATTCATTAACATAAGCATGACATAGGCGTAAACTTGGCATCATCGGCATAGTCAATAAGAACATCATAGGTGTGAACTTACAAAATAATCAACATGAATATCATAGGTGTGATCTTGTAGCATAGACTGAACCAACATACATATATGTGAATTTGCAACATAGACTAAATCAACTTACATATATGTGAACTTGCAAATCAATCACGAACATATGAATAAGTGTGAACTTGAAATATGACATAGGTTTAACATATACACATAAACATGCAGTCCTAACATTTGGTCACATATGTGATATGATTTTACAACCTAAAACTTGCGTAACATGATTAACTACACAACTTATCATAACAGGTTATACTTCAAGTTCCTATACATATGAATAGACTTATTCATTAATTCCCAATTCAACATGATAATAAAATAGAACCACATGCATAGATCAATATCATTTAATAACATAATCAATCTATTTTCAAAGTATGACATAACTGAATAAATTGATTAGAACATCACAGGCATATAAATCTGATAACATTACGAACATTTGAATACTAATCTAGATTCAAGAACATGGATAGATCTAACTTAAATAGAAAAATCCACAAAATCGAGATCCAAGGACAAATAAAGAAAATAGGTCTGAATAGAAAATCAAGCTTAGATCCAATTTCATTGTCATAATCCTAGGCAATGAATCATAGGTGATTAACCACAATTGTCCTTGTCATAGTCACAGGCAATAGTCTTATTGTTCATAGTCAAAGGCAGTCTTATGTTCACCGTCATAGTCATAGGCATAGTCTTATTAGTCATAGGCAGTCTTATGTTCACCGTCATAGTCATAGGCATAGTCTTATGTTCATCGTCATAGTCATAGGCATAGGCAAAATCTTATGTCCACAGTCATAGGCATAGTCATAGTCTTATGTCATTAACAATAGTTTCAACGTCGTAGGCAATATTCCCAATAGTCAAGATCCAAGAAGAAAACAAGAATAGATATGAATCATACATAAATCAATTCCAATTTATAACATGCCCATATTAAATTTATAGTCTTTATCTAAAAGTAACTAGAACTTACAGATCGTGGTCTAAGGAAGATGTAAAAGTCAAGTCTTGAAGTTTGTCGTTGAATTGCTGAATTGTTGGATCTTGATTGTTGAAGCAAATCCCCAATTCCTAGCCGTAGTCTTCAAGAAATAATCTTCGCGTTTCATTTTTAATTTAATTTAATTTAGAGGGAGAAGAAGAAGCCATGATCATCAAGAGTTTGAGCAGCATAAGGTTAGAGAAGAATGGTGTAAAGAGAATGAGGCTAGGAGGCTATTTATATAGGGTTAGGCAGACGAATCTGGTCACGAAATGAGTCTAAATACATCAGAATGCATCTGGTTCAAAAAGTGGGTTTCGGGAGGCAGGTCGACCCCCAGGTCGACACTATGGTCGACCTGGTCCCTGGGAGGTCGACACTATGGTCGACCCCCAGGTCAACCTGGTCCCTAAGCGGGAAATTTCCCGCCCAGCCAGTTCTGGGTTTTGAATTCGAATTCGAATTTATGAGTTGTTTTTTGATTCTGAAAATACGTGAAACTTCTAGAGGTCATATCTCCCTCATACGGACTCCGATTTTCGAAAATTCAGACTCGTTTTTAAGCAGAATTTCGAGACGAACACAATGGCGCAACCCATTTCCCTTGATTATTAATTTAAAATTTAATTATACCCTGATTTATAGTTTCAACATGTTATTAAAAATTCGGGTTGTTACAAATATTTCCTTTATAACCTTGTTTTCTTGAACAAATATTTCCCTTTTTATTTTATTTGCAAATAGTTTGCAAATTTTCCCTTTTATAATCTCTTATTTATTCCTTAATAAATATCTTCTTAAATGACTTAGTTCTAAGTGTTTCCTATATTCCCTTATTTATTTATTCTAAGTATTTCCTCTAAAAATATCTTATTTAAAACTTATTCAATTTCCTAAGTCAATATTCTTGTTTAACTTATTCAATTCATAAGTTAATATCCTTTGTTTAACTTATTCCATTCCTAAGTTAATATCCTTTGTTTAACTTAGTAAATTTCTAAGCTAATATCTCTTTATCTTAACCTATTACTTTAACAAATAAATAATCCATTAATCGTATCTTATTTATGTAACAAATAAATATCTCATTATCTTATCCTATTTATTTTCTAAGTAAGTAATCCACTTTATAAATATTCTATTTATAAAGATTTCCTTCATTTATAATTCCCACTTAAACGTATTTCCTATTTATAAATATTCCATTTATAAATATTTCTATTTATAAATATTCTATCTATAAATATTCTCTTTTATAAAATCCTCTGATTTTATAAATATTCTCTTTTCAGTATTCACTTTGGCAAATTCCCCTTTTCTCCATATCCCGGTATGTTATGGTGTTTAACATATCAAATTACGATGTCCAACATCATCCATACACACGCAATCAACAATAGGTTATAATTCACATCATATATCAAAATATATATAAAACAATAAAATAACTGTTGATGAATCCAGTCGGATTCCTCCAACCTTTTTCCCTGCATCCACAGATGTTACACAATAAAATCAACATCACTTTCAGTTCCATATGATATATTCTGTTAAACAGAATCAAATATTGAAATTCAACTAACTGACTAGCAGTTCAATCAAACAGTCAATACACAGTCAATCAGCCAATATTTAACAGTTCTAAAAATACAACATGAAATTATAAACTGTTCAGAGTTAGTGAGATTTACTCACTTTGGCAGTTCATCATTAAAGAACGATAAACTTTTTGTTTGATTTGAATCAAACAATTTATTTCGCCATAAATTCATACGAGCCCCAATCCACTCCCAATCAGTTTCATTGTGAAGCTCTCGTCCATACGGTCCCAATGCAACTTACGGTTCGTGATTCTGATTTCATATGAATAAGATACAGCGCTTACAAGTTGATACGATAATTAAATTTAAAAATAAAACTAATATTACATATTGGGCTTAACTTATGCTTTTGGCCCATTACCACTCTGAACTATCAGACCCGCACCTGATTTCCCTTTTCTTCCTCAACACAAAATGCCGTGACTCCAGTAACTAATCCTCCCTATTTCCAAAACTTCCAACTTCCATATTCCACGTTTTTCTTCACCGAATAGGAAACCAAAATCACCGTTGTACTCCCCTCATAAATCTCTTCCATCATATTCCCTTAACCACTAGTTCGTTGCCAGCATCACCTTCTCGCTCGTTCAGATCTGGCATGCCCTACGGTGTCGAGTTCGACACTTTTAATGTCAGAAAGTTCCCCAAAAATTCAAGATAGGTGCTAAATCCCATACTGAGCTCAAATCCAGTACTTAAAATGATCATTGATGCTTGTATGAATCAAAACCCCCAACCCTAGCTTTAATGTGTTTTCTCAACCACCAGGAACTGATGTCGAACACTGTGAAAACGCCATGAGGTCGAAGAGCATCCTCTGTTGAATCGAAATACATATGTATGAGGATTTATAGGATTTTACTATGATTGTTTTCTTATGCGGTTTGTGGGTTTTATTGTGGTACTTATAAGCTTCTGTTGGGTAGGTAGCTTTTGTGGCTGTAAACAGATGATGCGTGGCCTATTGTTTCCCCTAAAAATATTGGGATATTTTTATTTTTGATTTTTATATTTTATTTTCTGGATTTTCTGTTTGTTTCCGGTCCTTAAAAATCCCTGCAACCACATACGATACCCAAAAATCACCAAACTGGACATGCACCTTCAGTTGGACATTACGGTCCCAAAGAAACTTGTAACACCCCGTGTATTCTATAACCGTGAAATTCATAAATTAAAGTATAATTAATTTCAAATCAAAGAATTAAGGGAAACGGGATACGCCATTGCGTTCGTCTCGGAAAAATATGCGAAATAGAGTCTGAGTTTTCGAAAATCGGAGTACGTAGGACCAAGATATGGCCTCCGGAAGTTTCAGAATTAGGTTTAAAATTCGAACAGACGAAAACAGCTCAGAAAAACTAATTCAAAATTCAAAATCGGGCCCAATTGGCCAAGGCGGGAAAATTCCCGCCCAAAGCACCCTGGTCGACTTGGCAGTCGACCTGGGGCTAGCCAGGTCGACTGGGCAGTCGACCTGGGTAACCCGTGTCGACTGCCAAGTCGACACGGTGTCGACTGGGGTGTCGACTTGGCCCTTGAGCCAGGTCGAACCCAGCCCACCCTGGCTGGCCAGGTCTGTGTTTGGTCGATTTTCTGAGCCTTGCCTTGTCACTAGGGCTAGGTGTCAGCTCCTGGTTGGTCTCTCCTTCAAACGAACGGCTATTATTGAACCAAGCTTCATCGACGGTCTAAATCAACTCACAAACTCTATAAAAAGGACCTAAGGCTAACCCTAATTCACATAAACTAAAATGGAGATGAGACCATCATGCTGCTGAGGAGAGACTGAAGATAGACGTCAGAAATAGAGAGACAACTAGGAGATAATTCAAAGCTTAAAGCAACATCAAATCAATCAAAGCAACGCCTACAACAACAAAAAATAGCGTCTCCAAATTCAGAATTCAGATTTCTGAATTGAAGATTCGCCATACGATGTAAGTAGAGTGCTATTCCGGTATGAATTAAATAATTGTGTTGATTTGTGTAATGTAAGAAATGGAATTGTGGCGATAATAATCTATATTTGCATGTTGCTTTGATGCAAAACGATTTGGGAATATTATGGTATACGATTGGATATTTGCAAGTACGCAATTTGCGTTGGAAACGAAATGGAATTGTGGTGATAATGACTTATATTTGTATGTTATTTTGATTCTAAACGATTTGGCAATGCTATGGTTTGATTCATACAAGTATGTGGCTTATGTTGACAACCACATGTTGTGGAATTTTGATTGGGACTTATGCAAGCATATGATCATATTGAAAACTACATGTTTGTGGTAGTTATTTACAACACCCATTTGGTAAATGCCAGTATAAGATTCATGTTGAACAACAACTATATGTTGTAATAGTTTATTTTGAAATTCATGCAAGTCTATGGTCTATTGTTATGACAACATGATGTAAAAATTCTATGGTCATCTTTAGTGTAATTTGATTCGCCTAAGTATTATGATTCATATGAAGGTTATGTTGAAATTGGCATCATAGTTCAAGTATAAAAATCATGATTTTGTGATAGTGACAAAAGCAAGCGTCGTTGTAAGCTTGTATTAATTTTATGAACATGTCTAAGCTATGTTTGTTATTATGCCTAGTTAAGAACATGTTTTCTAAGCTTATGTTGTTATCTTAATCATATGATAATATATTTTTGGCACATAAGTTACATTAGAAATTTACACTAGAATTGCATCCCCTTACAAGTTACATAGATTGGACAAAAACCCATGATTATATGAATAATAGGATTCATAATCAATTATGTTTATGCCATGACCATATAAGGACTCATGTTCAATTATGATTATGCCATAATTATATGATTAGAGTGGTTCATGTTTAAGTACTATTTATGCCATGACTACATGTTTCGTTTACACCATGATTATGTGAATAGAATGATTCATGTTTAAGTATTGCTTATATTATATGTTGTTACAATTGCAAGTTCACATATGCCTATCTTATGATAATTAGATCGTATGTTGCAAGTTCATGCGTTCACACTCCCCTTTTTATGTCACCTTATAAACACCATGTTATAGCCTCCCCTTTCATATGGCTAAATTGGGTTTAAGTATTAAACCCAACACACCTTACATTGGAACGAACGAATAAAACGGGGGAAATGACGTTTGGGTTAAAAATATAGAACATATGTGTTGGCTTGTTTGACGCACGCCAATAACTTTGAAAAACAATTAAGGGGCATAAATAAATCTTAACCAATAAAGATGAATTTGAATAATGGGACGCAAATATTTACATATAAAAAGAAGAAAGACAAAATATGTAAATGTAGAAAATACGATGTGTTTAACCCGAGGTTGGATTGAGTTGTGATGTAAACCTGCCCGGAACCGCCCGGCTGTCCAGTAGTCACAACAATACCTATCCAATGTGGGTGGTTAAACATGGAGCCCAATAAGGACCCGAGGTTAGACTTAGTTGTGGCGTAAGACTGCCCGGACCCAACCGGCAACAGGCAGCCACAACAATACCTGTCTAATGTGAGAGGTCAAGGCTTTAATAAGACAATTAAGGCTGAGTCAGGATTGATAGGATTAAGTAAATTATATTAATACTTAATCAAGATGGAACATGCTAAACTAAACAGACTGATTGGGGGTTAGGTTTATAACACACTTAACCAACTTAGCATGTTGGCTAGAAATAGAAAAACCTAGTAGCGGGGGACCCTTTTCAGCAGTAACCCTATAAGGTATCATGATACCCTGAAACTAGGCAGGGTGGGGCACGATTACTGGGTTGACTGTAAGAGGTCAAATCGACGGCGGTGGTGCAGCAGTGTAGGTTCTAACGGGGTGCGGGCGTGCACACACTCCAGCGCAGAAAAATAAGGCACTGGGCACCAGTAGCATACCTGTGCATTCTAGGATTGTGTCGGGCCGCCACCATGGGACTTGATACACCCCATGGTGGGACCAGCATAGGTAACTACAACATCGGGGGCCGTAAGACACATGTAACTATGCGAGTAGGAGCCGATCATCATAAAATGGATCACTTCACCCGGATTATGGGGTGCCCGTTGGGAACTAGTTTATATGGGTATAGAGATTAGTATGGGGTACGATAGTATATTCGACCCTAGACAACTTAACTAAGTTTATGGTGCTTTCCCATTTCTAGTTTATACTTATTATACCCAGTTCTTTATTCATAGACTGAATAGTCCTAGACTTACTCAGGCTTTATGTCTGACTCTACTTTTCTTTCGTCTTCTTTTCTTCCGTTCCCCCCCCAGGTCCACAGGGAGGGAATACCGCAGCTTGACCAGCCTTCATATCCAGCTTGAAGAGAAAGAATGTATTGCTTGGATCTTTTCGTTTTGGACTATGGCTTTGGACAACAACTATAGGACTTTTGCATTTTATTTATGTTTTCTTTATGCTTCTTTAAATAATGTAATCAAGACAGTTATGAAGATGTTATGTTTTTTTTGAAGTATTGTAAGACAATTATGGTATGGTTGGTGTAACACGTATTTTATTGAAATAAAAGTTGTTGTTTTCCGCTGTTCAAAAATATGTGTTCTTATATCTATCTTGTATATCCGTGACTTATACTTATAAACCTCCACCAAAATTAGGACATTCCCTTTGAGAGTGACCCTAACGGAGGTGGGGTGTTTCACTTGGTATCAGAGCATAGGTTTACCAGATAAGATAAAAAGTTTTGAAAATTTATTTTCAAAAAAAGAAATTTAAAGAAGCATTTTTAAAAGAAAAATATTCTTTTATTTTATTTTTTAAAAAAAAAGGCAAAGGCCCCCCAAAGCCATAGGTACTATCTCTTATCCTTCGTTTTGAATCTATCCTTTTTGTTTCAGCATGTCCGAAGAACTTAACTTGCTAGAGGGGGTACCAATACCTGGTTGGTCTAGGCGGTTCTTAGAAGCAAGGGCCACTCAGCCAGGTCCTACCGTTCCTCCTCCCCCAGTTGCAGGAAATCATCCAGCTGCAGCAGCACCTCTTCCTCCACCTCCTCCACGGGGAAACACGTTTGCTAAGATATGTAAAGATTTTAAAACTATGGGAGGAAAGGATTTCCATGGAACCGAGTCCTTCGTGGCAGCTAGAAATTGGCTGAAAGAAACCGAGGACTTATTCATCATCTTTGAGGTAGAAGATAGGCAGAAAGTACAACTGGCAGTATGGTTGCTAAAAGGTGAGGCTTCCTACTAGTGGGAAGTCACTAATGCAGAAAGACCAGTGGAAACATGGGAGGACTTTAGGGCAAGGTTTGAGGCTAAACTTCTCTCAGATGCGGAAAGGAGTTTGCAGTTGGAAAAATTCTTATTTCTTAAGCAAGGGAACAAGACAGTCAAAGAGTATGTTAATCAGTTCGATGAGCTGGCGAGGTTTTGGCTGGACCTAGTCAACACCCCGCACAAGAAGGCTCTCTGTTTTGTCAAAGGGTTGAATGAGCCATTACACAGTTTGGCCATGACCCATATACCCATGGGAGCTACGTATGAAAGGTTGGTACAGATGGCGTTGCTGAACGAAGAGGATAAGGGCAAGAAGGAGACAAAGGCAGAAAGCACTCAAAGGAAGAAAGAGGGTTTGCAGCCTAAGAAGACAGACTTTAAGAAGGGCGGGAAAGGCAACAAAGAGAAGAGGAAGTGTAATTTCTGTGGCAAAGTGGGGCACTTAGTGAAAGATTGCCGGAAAAAGAAGGCCAAGGAGAATGGTGGGTGCTTTTCTTGCGGTGAGACAGGCCACAGGGCTAAGGACTGCCAAAAGAAACGAGGACAGGGGCAGAGGGCTGGATCCACCTCAGGGGCACAAGTTCATGTGCTAGAAGCGCCACCTCTTCAACAGCGAGGTATAAATACTTCTGTAGAAAGTGTAGTTTATCTTTATGATCACCCCGTTCGCACTTTATTTGATTCTGGCGCATCACACTCCTTTATCTCGTCTGCCTTAGTAGAATCTCTGCACCTAAAAACTAGTATGGTAGAGGACCCCTTAATTGTTTCAAACCCAATTGGGGGCCCAGCTCATTTGTCTATGATCTGTTTGGGATTGAAAAATTCTATTCTAAGCGTAGAATTTCAATGTATTGCCTTTGTTTTGGGCTTTTCGGGATATGGTTTGATTTTGGGCATGGATTGGCTATCCAGTAATGGGGCCATCCTTGATTGTGAGAAAAGGGTTGTTAGGCTCCTAACCCAGCTCGGTAATACTTTGGAAATTTCTTGTAATCCCTCGTATGCGGTTATGCTTAGTTACCTTGAATCGCTAGATGCCTCTGTTGAAAATTTGCAATCAGTTAGAGTGGTCCGGGAATATCCGGATGTCTTCGAAGAGGTGAAGGGCTTGCCTCCGAAGCGGGAGATAGACTTCCGCATATACCTTGTAGATAATGCAAAGCCCGTTGCGTTGCCCGTTAGACACATGGCTCCACGGGAAAGGAAAGAGCTCAGTAAACAGATTAAAGAGCTTCTAGAAAAGGGGTTCATTAGGAGGAGCATTTCAGAATGGGGCGCTCCAGTGGTGTTCGCTACAAAGGCGGATGGTTCACTCCGTCTATGTGTTGACTATAGGGAGCTCAACAAGCTAACGAAAAAGAATAGGCACCCTCTCCCCAGAATTGACGATTTGTTTGATCAGCTTGTAGGAGCGTCTGTTTTCTCCCAACTTGATTTAGCGACCGGTTTTCATCAGCTAAGGGTGGCTGAAGATAGTATCGATAAAACGGCATTCAGAACCCCAGACGGCTTCTTTGAATGGCTTGTCATGCCTTTCGGCTTGACAAATACACCTGCTTACTTCGTGGACCTGATGAGTAGGGTATTCAGAGATTTCCTCAATAAGTTCGTAGTGGTCTTTGTAGACGATATCCTTATCTTCTCAAAGAGTGAAGAGGAACATGCTCAGCACTTAAGGGCAATCATGGAAACTCTGCGAGTCCATCAGCTAAAAGCCAAATTCTCCAAATGCCACTTTTGGAAAGAAGAAGTGAGGTTCCTTGGGCACATAGTATCCAAACAAGGGTTAGCAGTGGACCCTGCTAAGGTAGTGGCGGTACAGGATTGGAAGACACCAAGGAATGCAACTGAGGTCCGAAGTTTTCTAGGACTAGCAGGTTTCTATCGAAAGTTCATAAAGGATTTTTCGAAAATCTCAGCTCCGCTCACGAAATTGACCAAGAAGAATCTAGCATTCAGTTGGGACTTGGATTGCGAGTTTGCTTTCCAGCGACTAAAAAGGGCTCTTACAACAGCCCCAGTTTTGACGTTGCCAGATGGAAGCAAGATGTTCACTGTTTATACAGATGCATGTGGGACAGGGCTAGGCGCCGTCTTAATGCAAGAAGGAAGGGTAGTAGCTTATGGCGGGAGGCAGTTGAAAGTGCACGAAAAGAACTACCCGACCCACGATCTTGAGTTAGCTGCCATCGTCTTTGCACTCAAGTCTTGGCGACACTATCTCCTAGGTGAGAAGTTCGAACTTTACACTGACCATAAATCGTTGAAATATCTTTTCTCGCAGAAAGATCTTAACTTGAGGCAACAGAGATGGATGGAGTTTCTTGCCTCGTACGATTTCGAGATCTCCTACACTCCGGGAAAAGGCAACGTAGTGGCAGACGCGTTGAGCCGAAAGAAATTAACCCTAAGCCCGCTGTTTATTGAAAGACAAAGCCTAGAGTTTATAGCCAGCTTCGACTTTAGGCCTTCCTCCGATTTTGTACCAGGCTTGCTAGCATCTCTCGAAGTGCGCCCGACTTTAGTGGACTCAATAGGGACAACACAACGCGAAGACCCTCAGCTTGTGGAAACGATTGATAGGCTAATTAGGGGTGAGACTTCAAGTCACCTCAACAGATACTCCATCGACGATAAGGGTTGGCTAAGGCGAGACGGAAGACTATGCGTCCCACAGACAAGGGATTTAGTAAAGAGGGTTCTCGAGGAAGCACATCACTTCAAGATGACGATACACCCAGGCGGAGATAAAATGTACAAGGACATAAAAAGAAATTTCTTCTGGAACGGCATGAAAATGGACGTGGCAGAATTCGTTTCTAAGTGTATGGTGTGCCAACAGGTTAAGGCGGAACAGAAAAAGCCTGGCGGTCTGCTACATCCTCTAGAGGTCCCGCAGTGGAAGTGGGATAGCATCTCAATGGACTTCATCGATGGGCTGCCTAGGTCTAGGAGAGGCAACACTAGCATTTGGGTAATAGTGGATAGGCTTACTAAAAGCGCCCACTTTTTACCTGTCAAAAGTAAAAGAACTGCCTCATCCCTAGCATCTCTTTACCTCAAGGAAATCGTTCGACTCCATGGAATACCATCCAGCATTGTTAGTGACCGAGACCCTATCTTCACCAGTGAGTTTTGGCGGAGTCTGCAAGAAGCAGTAGGAACGCAGTTATGCTTGAGCACAGCCTATCTATCCCCAAACCGACGGCCAAACAGAAAGAGTGAACAGAGTTTTGGAGGACCTTTTAAGACTGTGCGTCCTTGACTTCGGAGGGACATGGGAAGACCATCTTCCTTTGGTGGAATTTGCCTACAATAACAACTATCAAGCAACCATCGGGATGGCGCCCTTCGAAGCTTTATATGGAAGACCGTGCCGATCGCCCACTTGTTGGTGGGAGTCTACTGATAAACTCATACTTGGACCAGATATGATCCGAGAGACTTCAGAAAAAGTAGACTTAATACGAAGAAGGATGAAGACGGCCCAAGACAGACAAAAGTCCTACGCCGACAAGAGGAGGACCGACCTTGAATTTGAGGTTGGAGACAAAGTTTTTCTTAAGGTATCTCCGCTAAGGAACGTTGTCCGTTTTGGAACCACAGGAAAGCTAGCACCAAGGTTCGTAGGGCCATTCCCTATCATCGAGAAAATTGGGAAAATGGCCTATAGATTAGAGCTACCCGAAAAGCTGGCCGGAGTTCACAACGTTTTTCATGTTTCACATCTCCGAAAATGTCTACATGAGTCTGCTGAAGTGGTAGAGCCAAATATCCTAGAAGAAGCTGAAGTGGAACGCAAAGCAACCATGAGGAAAGTTCCAACCCGCATATTAGGAACGGAAGTGAAGAAGCTACGCAACCGCGAAGTCAAGCTCGTCAAAGTTCAGTGGAGCGACGCCGAAGGAGATGCAACTTTGGAGACTGAAGCTAGAATACGCGCTGCCTACCCTTTTCTTTTCGAGGGTACATCTTTGATCCTTCCTTTTCCTTAAGTTGCGCTTTTATCTATCTTTTTTTTTTAGGTATATCTCCTCGACCCTATCTTTTAGGTAGAAACTCTTTGGATGAAAACATGTAGTTGAAACATGTTATGGATGATGGTTGCAAGTGATTGCTAGTGGTTGCTCGTGGTTGTATATACACACACAATCTAGGTTTTAGATCGGCTCAGTCACTTCATATTGCATATGCATATATGTTTGCATTCGTATATGGTTGAACTTTAATGTGTTGTCATATGGATGTTGCATTTATATGAATGATTGTGCACTCATGTAGAATCATGAATAGGAGGATTTGCATACATATTGGATTCATAGCACTTACATAATTCGCATTAAGGAGGTCAACTGAATCAGTAGACCGCTTGATTTTGCATTAGATAAGTACATGTACACACACACTTCACATATGATCATGAAGCATTAGAAGTCTTTTAAGGACAATGGATGCTCGTGTTTGATGGATGAGTAGATGGATGTTTGGATGTTAGGATATACATTCTTCCTAACTTGAAGATTTCGGGGACGAAATCCTTTTAAGTGGGGGAGAATGTAACACCCCGTGTATTCTATAACCGTGAAATTCATAAATTAAAGTATAATTAATTTCAAATCAAAGAATTAAGGGAAACGGAATACGCCATTACGTTCGTCTCGGAAAAATACGCGAAATAGAGTCTGAGTTTTCGAAAATCGGAGTCCGTATAACCAAGATATGGCCTCCGGAAGTTTCAGAATTAGGTTTAAAATTCGAACAGACGAAAACAGCTCAGAAAAACTAATTCAAAATTCAAAATCGGGCCCAATTGGCCAAGGCGGGAAAATTCCCGCCCAAAGCACCCAGGTCGACTTGGCAGTCGACCTGGGGCTAGCCAGGTCGACTGGGCAGTCGACCTGGGTAACCCGTGTCGACTGCCAAGTCGACACGGTGTCGACTGGGGTGTCGACCTGGCCCTTGAGCCAGGTCGAACCCAGCCCACCCTGGCTGGCCAGGTCTGTGTTTCGTCGATTTTCTGAGCCTTGCCTTGTCACTAGGGCTAGGTGTCAGCTCCTGGTTGGTCTCTCCTTCAAACGAACGGCTATTATTGAACCAAGCTTCATCGACGGTCTAAATCAACTCACAAACTCTATAAAAAGGACCTAAGGCTAACCCTAATTCACATAAACTAAAATGGAGATGAGACCGTCATGCTGCTGAGGAGAGACTAAAGATAGACGTCAGAAATAGAGAGACAACTATGAGATAATTCAAAGCTTAAAGCAACATCAAATCAATCAAAGCAACGCCTACAGCAACAAAAAAATAGCGTCTCCAAATTCAGAATTCAGATTTCTGAATTGAAGATTCGCCATACGCTGTAAGTAGAGTGCTATTCCGGTATGAATTAAATAATTGTGTTGATTTGTGTAATGTAAGAAATGGAATTGTGGCGATAATAATCTATATTTGCATGTTGCTTTGATGCAAAACGATTTGGGAATATTATGGTATACGATTGGATATTTGCAAGTACGCAATTTGCGTTGGAAACGAAATGGAATTGTGGCGATAATGACTTATATTTGTATGTTATTTTGATTCTAAACGATTTGGCAATGCTATGGTTTGATTCATACAAGTATGTGGCTTATGTTGACAACCACATGTTGTGGAATTTTGATTGGGACTTATGCAAGCATACGATTCCTATTGAAAACTACATGTTTGTGGTGGTTATTTACAACACCCATTTGGTAAATGCCAGTATAAGATTCATGTTGAACAACAACTATATGTTGTAATAGTTTATTTTGAAATTCATGCAAGTCTATGGTCTATTGTTATGACAACATGATGTAAAATTCTATGGTCATCTTTAGTGTAATTTGATTCACCTAAGTATTATGATTCATATGAAGGTTATGTTGAAATTGGCATCATAGTTCAAGTATAAAAATCATGATTTTGTGATAGTGACAAAAGCAAGCGTCGTTGTAAGCTTGTATTAATTTTATGAACATGTCTAAGCTATGTTTGTTATTATGCCTAGTTAAGAACATGTTTTCTAAGCTTATGTTGTTATCTTAATCATATGATAATATATTTTTGGCACATAAGTTACATTAGAAATTTACACTAGAATTGCATCCCCTTACAAGTTACATAGATTGGACAAAAACCCATGATTATATGAATAATAGGATTCATAATCAATTATGTTTATGCCATGACCATATAAGGACTCATGTTCAATTATGATTATGCCATAATTATATGATTAGAGTGGTTCATGTTTAAGTACTATTTATGCCATGACTACTGTTTCGTTTACACCATGATTATGTGAATAGAATGATTCATGTTTAAGTATTGCTTATATTATATGTTGTTACAATTGCAAGTTCACATATGCCTATCTTATGATAATTAGATCGTATGTTGCAAGTTCATGCATTCACACTCCCCTTTTTATGTCACCTTATAAACACCATGTTATAGCCTCCCCTTTCATATGGCTAAATTGGGTTTAAGTATTAAACCCAACACACCTTACATTGGAACGAACGAATAAAACGGGGGAAATGACGTTTGGGTTAAAAATATAGAACATATGTGTTGGCTTGTTTGACGCACGCCAATAACTTTGAAAAACAATTAAGTGGCATAAATAAATCTTAACCAATAAAGATGAATTTGAATAATGGGATGCAAATATTTACATATAAAAAGAAGAAAGACAAAATATGTAAATGTAGAAAATACGATGTGTTTAACCCGAGGTTGGATTGAGTTGTGATGTAAACCTGCCCGGAACCGCCCGGCTGTCCAGTAGTCACAACAATACCTATCCAATGTGGGTGGTTAAACATGGAGCCCAATAAGGACCCGAGGTTAGACTGAGTTGTGGCGTAAGACTGCCCGGACCCAACCGGCAACAGGCAGCCACAACAATACCTGTCTAATGTGAGAGGTCAAGGCTTTAATAAGACAATTAAGGCTGAGTCAGGATTGATAGGATTAAGTAAATTATATTAATACTTAATCAAGATGGAACATGCTAAACTAAACAGACTGATTGGGGGTTAGGTTTATAACACACTTAACCAACTTAGCATGTTGGCTAGAAATAGAAAAACCTAGTAGCGGGGGACCCTTTTCAGCAGTAACCCTATAAGGTATCATGATACCCTGAAACTAGGCAGGGTGGGGCACGATTACTGGGTTGACTGTAAGAGGTCAAATCGACGGCGGTGGTGCAGCAGTGTAGGTTCTAACGGGGTGCGGGCATGCACACACTCCGGCGCAGAAAAATAAGGAACTGGGCACCAGTAGCATACCTGTGCATTCTAGGATTGTGTCGGGCCGCCACCATGGGACTTGATACACCCCATGGTGGGACCAGCATAGGTAACTACAACATCGGGGGCCGTAAGACACATGTAACTATGCGAGTAGGAGCCGATCATCATAAAATGGATCACTTCACCCTGATTATGGGGTGCCTGTTGGGAACTAGTTTATATAGGTACAGAGATTAGTATGGGGTACGATAGTATATTCGACCCTAGACAACTTAACTAAGTTTATGGTGCTTTCCCATTTCTAGTTTATACTTATCATACCCAGTTCTTTATTCATAGACTGAATAGTCCTAGACTTACTCAGGCTTTATGTCTGACTCTACTTTTCTTTCGTCTTCTTTTCTTCCGTTCCCCCCCAGGTCCACAGGGAGGGAATACCGCAGCTTGACCAGCCTTCATATCCAGCTTGAAGAGAAAGAATGTATTGCTTGGATCTTTTCGTTTTGGACTATGGCTTTGGACAACAACTATGGGACTTTTGCAGTTTATTTATGTTTTCTTTATACTTCTTTAAATAATGTAATCAAGACAGTTATGAAGATGTTATGTTTTTTTTGAAGTATTGTAAGACAATTATGGTATGGTTGGTGTAACACGTATTTTATTGAAATAAAAGTTGTTGTTTTCCGCTGTTCAAAAATATGTGCTCTTATATCTGTCTTGTATATCCGTGACTTATACTTATAAACCTCCACCAAAATTAGGGCATTCCCTTTGAGAGTGACCCTAACGGAGGTGGGGTGTTTCAAAACTGGTTTCGTCGAATTCCGACTCCGTATACACAGCGTATTTTTAAAGGTCAAAATACTGACTGTTTTTTCACTCTAAAAATCCATACGACCACACAGTGACTCTAAAAATCACGAAACTGGAAATCTAATAACTATTTGACATTGCGGATCCAACAAAATTAGTTTCGTCGAATTCCGACTTCGTTTGCAAAACTGGCTATTTTTAAAGCTCTGAATGACCCATTTAAATATATAAATATATTTAAATATAATTAAATTAAATACAAATAAATTTATATTATCGTATATACTCACAGTGGAATACCATACAGCTCCACTGGGATTTATAACTTGATATTTCAAATCCTAATTAAATCGATATTCGATTTAAAAATGAAATTCCTTTTAAAAATATAATTAATTCCTTTATAAATTATAAAGGAATTCCACAGCGACTTTTCTAAAATTTGATTTGGACGTAAATCAAAATCTACACGACGAAATACTGATTTTTCTCTTCCACTAGAAAGATATACTCCACCAGCTCCACACGTTTCTTTTTTCATAGAATCCGGCTTAAAACGAGTCCTGTACATTCAGTTGATGTTCGAATCGCCAATTTACGAACTACAACGCCATTTCGAGCTCGATTTTAATTATATTATAATTCTATGTTCAAACTGTTGTTTATATAATATATTCGTTATTCAAATTCAATTCCAAGATGAATTAAATATCACAGATGATCAAGTTCACACCATATCGCCATTTCAGCCAATTTTGATTATTTCAGAATTAAATATATTATTTAATTTATTATTTCAATTAAATATTCACCATTATTTAATTCCATGACCATGAAATCCTTTTAATCACCTTTTAAATAATTAAATAAATTAATTATTATACTGTTGAAAATGCGGGTCATTACATTCTTCCCCACTTAAAATAATTTCGTCCTCGAAATTGCTAAGGTAGAGGACGACCCTATCGACTGGTTAGAATATATTTGTTCACTTTTTAACTTCAGTTTCAACTGAATCAATTTAATTTCAATTATAAATTCATTTAATTCTTATCAACGAAAATTTCTAGAAATCCTGAAAATTTTCTGAAACCTTAACTTTTCGAAAAATTTCGCCAGCACCTCCTTTGTACTGGTCAATATGTCAAACTCCAACTCGCCTCTCTGGGCCATTTCCAACCCAAAAGAAAATCAAACAGCCAAGCGGCTTGCCAAATCAGCTCATAAATCTCATACCCCATATGAAATATAAACTTGTACCTTTTTGCCAAATCAGCTAATTGGTGTGAGTAAACTACAACCAATTTGTCTAACTTTGAAAAATCCTTTGAAAGAAAAGGTAATATTAAGACCAGCCCACACATAAACACGGACGGTTTTTACCTTACTATAACCTAACCATTTTTGATATCAAAATCCAGTGATATTATAATAATGTCTAATCAAATAAATAACCAAATAGCAAAACGCTTGCATCTCACGCTCCGCATACATAGTATAAAATCAAAAACTGCAGGGTACTTATTGGAGATTGGATTCCAACTATGACAAGATATGAGACCACCTCCAAATCAGTGTACTCCAGAGGGGATACACTGGGGTTCAACAAGAACATCTTGCAACCCCGACCCACACATGACCACCCACTCATTTAGCTTGAGTGTAGCGAATATATTGTCACCCACGGTTGTCGGCCGTCCAACCAAAATTCGCAAGATACAGAATCGAAAGAAGAATAAATAATGAATTTTCTCTAGATCAATGACAAATATACCCTGATTGGGTATGACCCACCTAGCCATGCTACCTGCCCGATTTTTGTCATTTCCCAGTAGTGAGGCTTGAGGCTACATCTATCTTTTCTGAACATCTGGCCACCATTCACTTTGAATGTCACATCGTCAAACCTTTCAAATCACTAGTTAATCTTCTCAAAATATTACGGGTATAAAAGCTAAGAGAAACAAATTTCTCCGCCAAAAGGCGTAGTACTCGAAAAAGATCTTCTTATGTGATCTGTTAGGAATAACCCGTCAGACATTCATCCATACAAGTTGTCTTAGGACTGGACAAACAAAACAGTCCTTGCATTTTACGTCTTCAATTTGTCTTCAGCATAATCTAATTCGTAATGCATATGCCTATACGGAGTGGTTTTCGGATACAAATCCAACCGGTCTATCCATATTGGCAACGATGGTCAAAATTCTTTGATAGTCGGTGTTTTAACTATTAAAGGAAAACAAAACATCCATTTAAACAGTCAAACAATCACTGGCCCTTTTCATTCATTAACTATTTTCCAAATCCGTTACCAAATTCCATATATATCGACATATCGATTTCTATTTTCAAAATTTCTTAAAAATATTCTAACTCCTTAAATTTCTGGAAAATTTCGCCAGCACCTCCCTTGTACCAGTTAATCGCTCAAACCCTAACTCGCCTATCTAGGCCCTTTCCATTCAAAAAGAAAATAAAAAAGCCAAGCGGCTTGCCGATTCGACGCATAAAACATCATATGGAAATTTAAACATGTACCTTTTTGTCGGGCACTTAAATTAAAATCTTCATTATCTCCATTCCATACCTGTTTAAAATATACACGGCCATTTCCAATTCATTTCAGTCAATTCATCCCCTTTTACAAAACTTGCTTCCCATTTTCTAATTAAATTTCCTAATTTGCTTCTTGGTTTCATTTGCTTTTAATTTGAACATATCTCACTCAAGTATATTTGTATTCGCATGTATGCAAATCAAACTCAAATTCCTTCTGCACTTCCCAATTCTAATTCATGTTTCATACCCCAATTCTCAATTTCAATTTACAAATTCAGTTTACTTAACAAATGTTTAGTCCGACCAAAAACCATATTATCTAATTTCTTTCGAAATTAGTTAACATTATCCCAAAATTAAAAATCTGATTTTTGAAACCCATTTACTCGACTTAAGTTCACATTTATTTTATAGCTCAAGTCCGGATTTTACTAATGGAAATTCAGATTTTTATTCACTACAAATCCTTTTATTTAGTTAAATAAACCATTAATGTATTAAAACGATTATGATGCTGCTTATCCTGAAAATTTGATTTTGACATAACTCAAAATTTATAAGACGAAATCTAGAATTTTCTCTTCCATTAGAAAATTATTAATCAATAGGACCATGCATTTCTTGTTTCATCGAATTCTGACTTATATTTAGTTCTATATACTCAACTGAAGTTCGAAACGTCAAATTATGAATTACCACGCTGTGGCGAGTTCGTTTTAATTGAATTTAATTATAAACGTTTAAAACTTCGTTTATAAAATAACTTCAACTCCATTTTCAATAAATTGATTCCATTATCCAAAACTAACTTAATAATTTATATTATTCAGCTCATCGATTATTTTATTCCATATTAATAACTCAGTTATGAATTTGTTCAAAACTTAAAATCCTATATTCAATTCGAAGTATCATGGAATTATATTATTTATAAAATTTGATATGATCGAATTTCAATTATAAATTCCTTTTATAGGAATAATCGATTTATACAACATCCCTTACCATTGCAAACTAATGTCATCCCTTGATAATAGTGAAGGCGTTCAAGTTTGGGTATTTTATTTACCTCTCAGACCTTGATCGACAACGTTCTTATCTTGAGATAGATAAAATCTTGTAATACGATAAATCTCGCCTTTTATTCCATTTCTCAAATTTGGAAATATGTTCCTAAATTACTCGATGAAAATTACTTCTTCACATTCATAAATATTGTTTATAAATTAAACTTTCTTATCAAAACAAACTTTTATTTCAATAATCTATTTGTTTTAGATCCAAAATTGGCTCCAACACCAAAGTTGTTCAATTATGCAGAGATTAATATCAGAAAAAATGCAAGAATAAACAGGAAAGACATGAGATTTATAGTGGTTCGGCGTTAACGAGCCTACGTCCACTTTATATCTATGACTATACTTAAAATTCAAGTACAATCGATGATTTATCCCTCAACCTCACTTTTACAATGTTGATTCACTCAATAATTTCGAGACAACTCTGAATAATAATTATAGAGGAGTAATAACGGTGGATTCAGAACTCAGAAATGCCCAAAAGATCCTGAAAAATGCCAAGTCTGGGGCTATTTATAGCTGATGTTTGCAAACGGATCGCGGCCATACGTGGCACAAATCTCGAGAATCTAGGACTGGTTCGTAGCTTGAGGAAGAAATGGTCAATATGACAGTTACAGACAGGTGTCGCAAGATCCTGCATTTACGGATCGTAATTGACTTGGTCGTGGCCTTCATTTTTTAGCTTCGGGGGTCGGATCGAGAGGCTGTTGAGCAGGCAGATCAGGTCGCGATAGGGACTCGCGTTGAGGGGTCGTGGAAGCATTATCACGATCCAGGAAGAAAAAGGGGATCACGATCAAGCACTTAATGATCCAGATGTGTGAAACTCTGTAGTTTTTATGAATATGAGCTCTGGTGGATTGGTCAAAAGCTAGCCAACATTTTTCCCCCTCAAAGTATGTTTTATCGAAGATGGAACATGCTTCGAAATTACTGAACCATCTTTTCATGAAGTGACGTAAACAAAAGGCCGCGTCTATCTGAAATGACGTACAGCTCCAAGAAGTCATGTCCCCTAATTAGTATAAATATCAGACTGGTACCCCGGTTATTTTTTACATTTGCTGAGGTCGCTCTCATCTTTTAGATTTCTGGAGATTTTGCTATCAAACTGCTAGGTAAACTTTTTAAATTTTCACAAGTATTTCTGGGTCTTCATTCTTGATGGTAGTTTATCAAGTCGGATCTCCAAGGCACCCCACATTCTGTGGGAGGAGATGCTTGCTTTGGTTTGGTGATCGTTTGGGCTTTTTCAGGAAATGTTGTGGGCTTTTCCACGATATCCCAAGTCGTTTGAGAGGGAGCGACCCTTCTTTTCCTGCGCTGGGCTTTGGTCCGTGGCCCATTGGTCTCCACGGTTCGAATAAGACAAGAAAAAGATTACTAACGGTCATGGGTTTGCCTATATATAAACCGACCATTCTTCCATCCTCTCTCCTTCTTCCTTCTTTTTGCGGCCACCCCCGATCCCTTCTCTCAAACCCTAATTCGCGATCTCCAGAAAATAGCTTCCTCTCCCGATTTAAGCTAAAACAAAGTAGGTAATCATGTAAACAAGGCTTTAATGCAACTTTACTCTCGTTTTCCTTGAGTTTTTTTAATGATTTGAGAGGAAAGAGTGGCTAAATTTCGTGGTGTTCAAGACTTTAGGGGCAACGATGGTTGATGGGTTTAGGCGTTTGGGAGGAGAGGAGAAAAGAGGAAGAAGAAAGAATGATATGCTGACCAGTTTGGATCGTTTGCAAGGTTCGGGTTCAGATCACAGCGCCATTGGGGTGGAGAAGATGTGGTGTAGTCAATGTCCACGGATCAGATCGTGGTATTGAAATGGATCGTGGAGATAGAAAGATCGGAGGGGAATTCGGGGTGTGAAGTCAGGCAGTGGATCGGATCACTGATGGAGATGAGTTGGATCGTGGTGCCTTGTGTTAACTATAGGAGTTCCACGACCTGCTCGTATATTTCGATCCGAACCGCATCACGATCCCATGTCCCACGATCTGACACACATTCCATGATCCGATCCCTTCATCTCTACCGAACCGGGCTGGTCAGCGATCCCAAACACTCTAACTTAAACAATGTATTGCTATCACAAGACTTTGAACAGTTAGGTTAGAGCCTTCAAGACGAACTTCTTGGACTGATTCCTCAGCATAACTCAACAACATACTCATTGCGCTTATTCAATTTATGTTACAACTTTACTTTCTGGTATCATACACACTTGCACACACAAGCACTTGCACATACACGAGGCCCGAGGGTAATTATTTTTCTAATCCTTCTTTGCTCGCCAAAACAGCAATGTCAAATAGACAAGTGACTGAGTCATCAAGTGAAAGTACTGAATCGGAGACATTAATGCACCACAACCCTGATGTGCTTTCCTCAGATTCAAGTGAGGAAAAATCCGATCCTAATTACGAGATAGGCACTGACATAGAGTCGGCAACTTCCGAGAGCACGTCCCTTGAAGATGAGGATGATCGAGCTCCTTATGAGATTCCAAGTGCTAAGGAAATAGAGAAGTTCACTGATTCTTTGCCTTCTAAGCTAGACGACATAAAACTTAAGAAGATATGTTTAGGACACGGAATTCCCTGAGACGACGTGAAAGTTCCAAAAAACAAAGATAGACCTCATTCTGCCTCAGAGGGGTACATGACCATTAGTCGACTCATGTGTTGGGTAGGGGCCATTCCTCCTTCTCCTCCGCTTGTTGTTGATCTTTTGAGACAGTTTCACATTACCCCCATGCAACTCCACCCGAATGCTTATGCGGCTTTGTATACTCTGTACATTGCTTATATGGAGATTCTGCAGACCGAACTTACTCTTAAAGATTTGAAATTCTATTACCATTTCAAACATCGTTCTGCAGGAGCTCCCAATATCTCTTTCTTCGAATCGGTCGCTAATAGAAAAGTTGTGATAGACGGTTATAGTAATATAGGGGATGTCAAGTCTAACTAGTTCTATATAAAACACCAGGCCGGATGTGCGAGGAGGTGGCTACAAGCGAGTATGTTTCCAACATTTCCGTGTTTAATTTCGAATCCATAATTTTAGTGCTAACGAAACATTTTGTTCCACACAGATCAAAATTTGAGAGAACAGAAGGATCGATATATGAAGATCGAATGTCCCGCCTCCTCAAGTGTAACTCATATTTTTTAAGGACTAAAAAATGTATCACTGACGAAAACCTTCATAAACACCGTCTCTTAGACGTAAGGTTCGGACTTGGAGTGGGCGGTAAACCTTACAAATATATACCCCCGGCTGATGGAGAAGGAACTTCTCAAGTTGTAGAGACGACTACTCTTCGCAAGAGTCCTTCGCCGACGATTAATCAGAATGACGAATATTTAAACATGTATAAAGGAGATGAGGGACGAGCTGATGAACCAAAGGAGGTTCCAGCCTCCGAGGGGCGGTCTCCCTTAAGAACTTCATCGCCAGTTGAGTCTGTCGCCCAAGACGAATTAACGGAGGAACAGATTCTCGGGGAATTAAATAAAATTCTTTTGCCATATGATATCTATACTCAAAAAGATTTCGGAGGGGAACCAATTTTTCCCCTCTCCGAAGAGACGGGTGCCCCAGTTAGAGAAAAAGAAATCACCCAAACGAGCCTAACTTCGCGCCCTGGTCCATTTCAAAAAGGGGATTTCACGGGATGCACAAAACACATGCACCATTTATCATAACACTCTTTTACTACTGTGGTTCATAGTTCTAACACACACTTGTTTTATTTGCAGGAAAAATGTCTCGCAAACGGTCTTATTCTTACCATTCCCTTCGCGAGGGAACACCAAGCCTCCTTCCAGATCCTAAGCACACTCGTAGCGATAGTCGGGGAAGGAATAGTCATTGGCCCCGGGATTCTCATCAATCTTATTCTGCAAGACCTCGATCTCCACCGAAGCAAGGTCATGGAATGCCACATAGTCGTCCATTGCCACCGGCTGGGGGAAAGCAACTTCCTAGAGATTTAACCCCTCCAAAAAGCACTCCTTCTCACGCCCAATCTTCCAAAAAACACCCCGAGCCAGAGGACAAGAACAAAGATGAGAGCAGGATTATAGAGAAGGGGAAGACAGTTCCCACTTCCTCCAGTGAGTGTGGCTTGGATACTACTGCCGCAAAGGATCTTGCCCCTAATTATGAGATTATGGCCAGGCCAGAGCGCTTATGAAAGCAGTTTCCTGACATTTACTTTGAGAGGATGGTGTTTGTCCCAGATCTTGAACCAGTCCCTGAGGATTTTGACACTGAGGTGATAAGGTATGTATGCCATGTAGCTAAACAATACAGGGTAATGAAGAAGCATGCTGCTACACTCTCTACTATCATCCGTCAGATGGAGACGGACGCGGCCAGGGCCAGAGTAAAGATTGATAATGATGCTAGGGCTAGGTGCAAAATGGAAAAAGAACTAGAGGATGCACAGGCCCAACTGGCTTTAGCTCGGCGAGATGCAGAGAACTACAGGTCCGAGTTGGAGAGTGCTAGGTAGCGTTTTCGCAACGAGCTCGACTTAAATAGCCAGTAGCAGGTGGCCCTGAAGAAGGAAGTAGAGGATCTCAGAGTGGTTAACACTAAACTGAAGACAGTACAGGATCGCTTTTTCTGCTGAGAAAAAGGCTTGGGAGAAAGAGAGGGCGAGCTTAAAAGATGACCTTGCCCTCGCTAAGAAGGAGAAGGAGGTTCTAAATGATCAACTTGCTCAAGCTGAGGAGCATGCATCTCTCGCCGAAAGCAATGCCAATAGCACTCTTGAGTCAGCAGCTGCTGCAGCCGATAAGCTTGCCGAAAGAGAGAAAGATATAGATAGTTTTGAGGAACTGTTGTTCGATATCTTTGGTCAAGTCATTAAGCATCGAGTCATCTCTTGGATTCCAGACTACCATGTTACCTTTGCTAATGTATAGGACACAATTGTCGAGGGCGAGAAGCGGCGACTGAGGGTTGACGAGATTGATGAATGCTAGCTGATGCAAACCTTTCTCAAAGGTGAAGAGCTTGAGGTTTTGGAGGAAGGTAGACGCCTTATCCACGAGGAAATGGAGAGGGAGAAGAGAAGGCTCTAGGGCAAGGATAAGGTTGGCGAGAGCTCGAGCTGGGTGGTAGAACCCAAAACCTCTGAAGTTGAGGGATATAACCCTGATGATCCATTGATCCCCTTGGCACCTACTTCTCCGATTGTCGGGAAATCTGGGAGATGAGTCAGCCAAAGGTATCTCCACACTTTCTCCACAGTTCATTAAAGCAATCGTAACTTGTTGTCGTCTCATGGGACAGACAACTGACATGGCCACATCTCCTCCCGATTCACTAACCTTTGCTTCTAATGGTGTAGGTACCAAAGTGGTCGAAAAGGGTGCAGAGGAGAAGGCAGAGGCTGAGAAGGTTGAGGTTCCCCCGGGTTCTGGTATCGAAGCTTCCGATGTCTTAAAGCAAACCGAG
Source organism: Allium sativum (assembly GCA_030737875.1). Classification (NCBI taxonomy): domain Eukaryota; kingdom Viridiplantae; phylum Streptophyta; class Magnoliopsida; order Asparagales; family Amaryllidaceae; genus Allium; species Allium sativum. The sequence goes on from JASFAX010000021.1 coordinate 19,379,440, forward strand.
GGCTCAACAAGTGATAGAGTTATAGTAGCACCTGTGGAGTCTGGCACTGGCGCTCCTACAGACGCAGAGATCATTGCTGCTCTGCATGACACAGATGGCGGTCATGGAGATGAGGAAGAGGAGGTAGAAATCATTGACGAGGCCAAGGGTGATGATAGCGAAACCTTGGCTGACATACAGGCTAGGAAGGAGAAGCGGTTGGCTCTTTAGAGGGAGGAACATAATCCTGTGTTCGTGACCACTATTTCTGAAATCGACCCTAAGACTGGGTTGGTTATAAGATTCTCTTCTAAATCGATAACTTCACAGCTTGCCTCCGAACCTTCCAGTCCTCCTCTGGAGCCTCTTTTTGACAAGAGGAAGAGGAAGAAAAGTGACCGCTCCGGTACGGATAAAGAGGAGTTGGAGAAACAGAAGAAGGACAAGAAATCAAAGCCATCTCCCAAGCGCAAATAGAATGCAGCTTTTGGCTCATATTTTGGTTTTAGGATTTCCTTTGGCCAAAAGATGTAGTCGTGAGATTGGCCCTCACTTTTTGTTTAGTTTCTCATTTTTTTTTGTGAATCTGCTTCCAGTAAATAAGGACCTACTTCTTTTGCATCATTGTGTTCCTGCAAATTCATCATGTTAGCAGAGTTTAAATAATCATAACTGAAACTTTCATAGTTAAATATTAAAGTTATAAGTAACGATCATTAATCATAATGAAAACAACCATTGGGAAATACACGTGCTAAGTAAACGTGTAGTGATGCACGTATATATTCCTAATTAATCGTCATTATAGTGCCTGGCCAGGGCTTATTGGCGATCGAATAGGATTATATTCGTACTATCCCGATCTTTCAATGGGGTAATTATTCTTGCGGTGCTAAGTCTCTAGCACTTTTATACTCTCCCGATCCTTCAACAGGTTAGAGTTTGTGTGGCACTAAGTCTCTAGCGCCTTTATACTCTCCCGATCCTTCAGCGGGTTAGAGTTCGAGCTCGATTTTTGGTCTACTCACCGATCCTTCAGCGGGGCAGAAGTTCTGGGGGCGCTAAGTCATTAGCTCCTTTATACTCTCCCGATCCTTCAGCGGGTTAGAGTGTTGTCAAGGCGGCTTTATCATGGTGCACCTCCACGCCTTGGGGACATTATCTTCGCGTTCTTTATACTCTCTCCCTGATCTCGGGAGTTAGAGTGCAAGTTGTAGTGCGATTAACCTTGCTGCACATTTTGGAGCTTTAATTATCGTGAACTTTCCAATCTGCTGGATTGCTTTTTGAATTAGCTGTTTTGAGATTACTGCATAAATTTAAAACAATTCTCGAAATGGTAACAGTATATATATTGATCAAAATAAAAGAGTAGATAAGAAATGGTGCAGTAAAGGTAAATGACGCACAGTATTTTTATAGTGGTTCGGTCGAATCATGAACTACGTCCACTTTATAATCTTTTGTTCAAATAACCAGACTGTTTTAGGAAAGTCGAGCCATTTTACATGGTTCTAAAAACAAAAGAGTAAAACTGACACTTTTATGTCAGATAAAGCCACAAATGCTGGGCATTCCACACTCTTGGATTTCATCTCCATCTACGGTCGCTAGCTTGAAGGTTCCATTATCAAGCCTTCGTAAAATGGAGTACGATCCTCCCCATTTCGGGCCCATATGTACCGGGGGCGGAAAGACACGCTTCAGAACCAAGTCTCCAGGCTCGAATGTCCGAGCTCGGACTCTTCTGTTGTAGTACCGAGCTATTTGTTGTTTGTGCCTCAAGGCATGTAAGTCGGCTTCGTCCCTTTTTTCCTCAACCATGTCCAGGGATTCAAGGAGCAACTCATTGTTGGTCATCGAGTCGTAATATATGGTACGATGGGATGGTACTTCTAACTTGACCGGAATAACTGCTTCAGCTCCAAAAGCAAGGGAAAACGGGATGTGACCCGTTGCTGACTTGTACGTTATTCTATAGGCCCATAGTGCCAGGGCCAATTCATCGACCCACATAGCTTTGGCTCTCTTCAATCTTTTCTTTAGAATGGATTTGATCACCTTGTTTGCCGCATCGACCTGTCCGTTCGATTGCGGATGTGCAACAGAGGTGTATCTTTTCTCGATGTGAAACGTCCGACAGAAATCTTGAAACTCCATGCTGTCGAATTGGGTCCCATTATCGGTTATGATGACTTTTGGAATCCCAAACCGACAGATAACGTTCTTAGCGATAAAGGTGATCACTCGTTTGGTCGTGATCATGGTCAAAGGCTCTGCTTCTACCCATTTAGTAAAATAATCCACAGTCACAATAGCGAACTTTGCTCCGCCCTTTGCTATGGGTAGGCTTCCAATAATGTCAATTCCCCACACAGCAAAAGGCCACGGGCTTGTCATTGTCTTCAACTGGTTAGGTGGCGCCCTAAGGATTTTGGAGAACTTCTGGCAAGCATCACAACGTTGTGCATTCTTGGCTGCATCCTTGTTTATAGTGGGCCAGAAATAGCCGTATCACAATATCTTCTTTGCCAATGTTTGCCCTCCAGTGTGGTCACCACACTCACCTTCATGGACTTCCTTCAGCATACGCTTGATGTCGTCATGGGTAATGCACCGGAGGGGAGGCATCGAGAAACCTTGTCTGTACAGGACTTCGCCTTGCAACACATATCGGGAAGCCTTCCGTATAACTGCACGCCTCTCACTTTTCTTAGTTGGGAACGTTCCATTCATCAAGAAATTATTTAGGGGGTCATCCATGACTCCCTTTCCGGTTCAATCTCCAGTACCGGATCAACTTCCATCTGATCCACACTGGGGAACTGTAATACTTCAATCGGGACTAGCTCCGTATGTTCTGGATTATCGGAACTAGCCATCTTCATTAACTTATCTGCTCTTTGATTCTCCGTTCGAGGAATGTGAGATATACTATGGTGATCAAAACCATCTATCAACGTCCTTACTTTTTCCGTATATGATATCAACCTTGGACTCTTAGCCTGAAACTTTTCATTAACTTGGTTTACGACCAAATTGGAGTCATAAAAGATGTCAAGCTTTGTCATCCCAAGTTCCTTTACAAGCTTCAACCTGGCAATTAGAGCTTCATACTCGGAATCATTATTGGTTGCGTGGAACTCCAATCTAAGAGCTTAATATATTAGCTGTTTCTCTGGAGTTTCAAGAACCACTCCAGCACACGATCGTCTGTCATTTTTAGCTCCATCAGTATATAGTTTCCAGGCGTTAGGGTCAAGGAGTAGCTTTGGCGGATCGTCTTCCTCAGTTACCGCATCATCTTCTGGGATGGTAAATTCTGCTATGAAGTCTGCAACTGCCTACCCTCTTATCGACCACCGGGGTTGGAAGTTCAGGTCGAATTGACTCAGCTCAATATTACATTTGAGCAATCTTCCCGGTGCTTCTGGCCTTTGTAGGACTTGTTTAAGCGGGTGATCAATATAAACAATGGTGGGATGAGCCTGGAAGTGGTGACGAAGCTACCTAGATGCGATCAGCAAAATGTACACGAGCTTTTCTATCTTTGGGTAATTTCGTTCTGCGGTTGCCAATTTCTTGCTCACATAGTACACCGGTCTTTGCACCTTATCCTCTTCTCTTACCAAAGTCGAACTGATTGCGTGGGATGAAACTGCCAAGTACACGAATAAATCCTCGTGATCTACAGACATAGATAGTATCGGGGGTCTCTCCAGATGATTCAACAGATTTTGGAAAGCTTCTATACAATCAGGAGTCCATTTAAAGTTGCGATTGCCTCACTTTATTAGTTCGAAAAACGGGATGCATTTATCTGTAACTTTTGAGATAATTCCGCTGAGCGCTGCCACATTTCCAGCAAGTCTTTGAACATCTTTAATCTGCTTTGGTTCTTGGATATTTCGGATTGTTGTAATTTGGTCTAAATTAATCTCAATTCCGCGCGAGCTTACAGTGAACCCTTGGAATTTTCCAGAAGCTAACCCAAACTAACATTTCAAAGGATTCAATTTCATCCCATATTTTCGGAGAATTTGAAACATCTCCGCCAAATCGTTGGTATGATTGGATGACTGTCTAGACTTTACCAACATATCGTCGACATATACCTCCATCGTTTTCCCAATTTGGTTGTAGAACATCCTATTCACCAACCGCTGATATGTAGCACCGGCATTTTTCAGACCAAAAGGCATCACCACATAGCAATATAATCCCAAATCTGTAATGAAGCGGGTATGCTTTTGGCCTGGGACATGCATGAGGATCTGATTATACCCCGAATAGGCTTCCACAAAAGAAAGGAGTTTATGACCTGCAGTTGAATCTACTAATTGATCAATTCTAGGCAACGGGAAGCTATCCTTTGGACAAGACTTGTTTAGATCAGAGAAATCGATGCACGTTCGCCACTTTCCATTGGCCTTTTTTTACCAAAACCGGGTTTGAAATCCAGTCAGGGTACGTCGAATCTTTAATAAATCCATTAATCTTCAGTTTTTCAACTTCTTCTTTCAATGCGACAGACCTTTCTGGGCCAGCATTCGCCTTTTTTGCTTAACAGGAGGATGTTTCGTGTTAGTGCTTAGCGAATGACTCATAATCGAGGGAGATATCCCATACATGTCTGCATGGGTCCAGGCAAATACATCCAAGTTAGTTTTCAGAAAATTTGTTAATTCCTTGGCTCGAACGGGATCCAATTGGGATCCAATCTTCAGGACCTTCTCTGGGTCACTGTCATCGATTGGTACATCCACAGTTGCTTCATTGGGAGTCACCGTTCTGCCCCTAGGATCTTCATCCTCTCTGGGATCTATGTCCTCAGGCAACTCTCTGGGCGACCCTCCCAAAGGCACTTCCTTTAGTTGCTATGACGATTCCTCCCTTGGAGGGGAGGAACCACCTTTCGCCTCTATATCACTTCCTTTGCGGAGCAATTTTAACTCTGCAATGTAGCATGCTCGTGCAGTAACTTGATCTCCTCTAGCAATACCCACACCGGAATCCGTTGGGAATTTCAACAATAAGCACCTGGGTGCAATACATGCCCTGAATTTGGCTAGGGCCGGTCGGCCTAAGAAGACATTGTACGGCGATTCAATATCCAGGACTACGAAGGGGAGGATCCTTACTCTCTGGCATTCTCCTTCCCCAAGGGTTACTGATAATTCTACGTATCCTATTGGAGCCGTCGAGGCCCCATTAAATCCACGTATCTAACCTTCACGTGGCTTCAAATCCTTTGGCTCGAGTTTCATTTGGTCGAACGTTTTCTTGAACAAAATATTGACTGAACTCCCGTTATCTACCAAGAATTTATGAACTATAGCTGGGCCGATGGTGACGGTGATCACCAACGGATCTTCAGTTGGGGAGTGTACTCCAATACTCTCTCGCTCACAAAATATGACATCATCGGACATCGTCTTTTGTTGCTTAATCGGAGCGCTGTCGTCGGGGTTACTACATTCTCCCACTTCGAAATGCTGCTTAGCTGCATTTATGTATTGATCCATAGCTCTGAAACTGTGCCCTGCTAGGTGGAGCCCACCAATTATGGTATAGATAACAATATTTTTCCCTTTTTGCTGAGCCGTCGGTTTGGCAATAGGTTGGCTTTGGTTCGGGGCTTGTACGGCTTGCCCTCTGTCCCTAGGAGTCACCTTATACTCATCAAGCTTCCCTTCTCGGAGCAGCCTTTCAACCACGTCTCTCAAATGACGACATTCATTTGTGGAATGACCATGGATCTGATGGAAAAGACATAATTTTACAATTTCACGCTCTTTCTCTGTAAATCTCTTGGAGGAGGCCTTTTGTACTGGAGGACATTATATGTATCCAGGAAGATGTTCTCCAACGTGTCATTTAACACTGTGAAGTTCTCAAACGGTCTGGGCCGGGATCTCCTCGGAGAGTCATTTCCTCGATTTCTTTTTCGATTATTGTTATTATTATTCCCTGATTGGCGACCGCTGTCTTGATTCTTGTTCCCAACGTTAACTTCAACCTTTCCTGAGCTATCTCCCGTATGCTTGATGGCCACGTTGCTTTTTATTTCTTCCTTATCAGTAGCCTTTCCTTTTAGATTTGCGTATATCTCCTCCCAACGCAGACGAACATTTGCTTTTTCATAAAATATTTCTCTGGTCGGGAGTGGTTTGCCAGCCAGATATCTTCCAAACTCGGTATCTTTATCGACGCCATTGATCAAGGCCATCAACATAGTTTGCTCATGCGGATCTTTGGCTTCTGTGACAGCCAAGTTAAAACGATCCAAATATGACCTTAGGCTTTCGTCTGGTCATTTTTTAATAAGGGATAGCTCGATCACATTCTTAGACCTCTGGGCATAAAGACGGAATTGGTTCACGAATTTCTCACTCAATTCCCTGAAGCTGGATATTGACCGTGCTGGCAGGTGGGTAAACCACAATAACGCCACATCTTCCAAGAATATAGGGAACGCTTTACATTTGACCGCGTCTATAGCAGCGACATTCATTGACCAAGAGTACCGCATTAAATGTTGGATGGGGTCAGTCCTGCCCGTATAGCGATTCATGGTTGGCACATTGAAGCGCCTCGGGAATGTAACATCTAGTATGTCGTCAGTAAAAGGCGTGTGACTGCGATCTATGCCCCAATCTTCATTCCTCTGTCCACGGCTATTTACCATCACTTGCCTAATCATTGCTTCAACCTCTGCATGGTTCAGGGTAGATTCGGGATCAGCACTTCTTGCCCGGGGCCCTCCTCTAGCATTTCTTTGACGCGCTGCTACAAAATCTGGGCCCTGAGCAGAACTCCCTTGCCCCCTGTTGCCGCGGTCGATCACGCAATGAGCGGGAGGCATGCCGTTCCTCGGTGGTAGAACAGGCTCATTTAAATTGCGGTTACTAGTTCCCTGATTAAATGCCTCTTCTTAACGAGATGGAAGTGACCCAAATCGAAGCTATTCTATGTTCTCGGGCCTTTCTAACAAGGGCCATCGTCGGTTCGTTCGGGGCTCTTTAGACGACGACGTATGTTCCAGAGAGAAAGGGTGAGCTGGAGGTGGTGAAACCTGCCTTTGAATATCGTCAATTCTTCTGCCCAAGGCAGTAATATTTTGACGCAGCAACGAGCTCTTCTGCCTTTGAGCGGCCAGTTCATCGGTTTTCCTGTCCAATGCTTCAAGTATTCGAGTCAAATGTCCTTTGGTAACTAGGGCCGAAGGGTCGAATTGATTATCAACATTCTCTCTTATATGTAAAGGACTTGGGCCAGGTCGAGCATATGTACCGGCACGAGAAGAACGAGCCATAACCTCCTTTCCGGGTCGGGTTGTGGTCTGATTATCGCTTCGGATCGCGGTACCCTTGTGTCGATGGCTCGTAGTGGCTCCCTGAGATCGGATCGTAGGGGCATTAGATGGGAGGATGGTGTTGTTGTCCTGGGATCGAGTCGTGACACCTTCAGAGACCCGGATCATGGCGCCCCCTTCTGGTTGGGTCGTGGTACCCTCTTCGGTCCGTATCGCCCCCACATCATCGCGATCCGAAAGCTCCACCTTGACCTGCTCGTGCACACCTTCCTCGATTGCTTCATTTGCTTGCGAAGCTCGTAATTCCTTAGACTTCTTTCCAGCCATGATATTTGGTTATCGCTGAAATCTTCAAAAGTCAAAACTGCTGAGTTTTGGACTGTTTTCTTCGAACTTGATCGTCCGAATAATAGAACTACAATCCAATATGCTAAGACTTTTTTCTCAGTGAAAGCACCAAAATGTTAGATCCAAAAATGGCTCCAACACCCAAGTTGTTCAATTATGCATAGATTAATATCAGAAAAAATGCAAGAATAAACAGGAAAGACACGAGATTTATAGTGGTTCGGCTTTAACGAGCCTACGTCCACTTTATATCTACGACTATACTTAAAATTCAAGTACAGTCGATGATTTTCCCTCAACCTCACTTTGACAATGTTGATTCACTTAATAATTTCGAGACAACTCTGAATAATAATAATAGAGGTGTAATAACGGTGGATTCAGAACTCAGAATTGCCCAAAAGATCCTGAAAAATGCCAAGTCTAAGGCTATTTATAGCTGATGTTTTCAGACGGATAGCGGCCATATGTGGCACAAATCTCGAGAATCTAGGACTGTTTCGTAGCATGAGGAAGAAATGGTCAATATGACAGTTACGTACCGGTGTCGCGAGATCCTGCATTTACGGATCGTAATTGACTTGGTCGTGGCCTTCATTTTTTAGCTTCGGGGGTCGGATCGAGAGGCTGTTGAGCAGGAGGATCGGGTCACGAGAGGGACTCGCGATCGAGGGGTCGTAGAAGCATTGTCACGATCCGGTAAGAAAAAGGGGATCAAGATCAAGCCCTTAATGATCCAGATGTGTGAAACTCTGTAGTTTTTATGAATATGAGCCCTGGTGGGTTGGTCAAAAAGCTAGCCAACAATTTGAAAACTCAATTTCAATTTTGAAATATTTTATTTTCATAACTTATATATACAAATAAATATGTAATCTATTTTTATATTTAAATTTTAAATTTTAGTTCTATTCAATATAATCCCGATATCTTATTTGAAAAATTTATTCACTTAATAAATTCGACATGGTCGAATTAAAATCATCAATCTGTATAGATTTATTTCAATTCATTTTATATTCCGAACATTAGAATATATTTCGTCGTCTCCTTTTCCTAAAAAAAATTCAAATTGTAAATCCCTTTTTAAGTTCTTACTTGAATTTAAAATTATAAATTATCCAATAAAATTTTCTCTCTATTATTTAAAAATAATTTTTATAAATTTCACTTTTTGTTTTAAATACTAAAACAAGTTTTCAATTCCAAATTCCCTTTGAAATCCAATTTCCACTTTAGAAGATAAAGCTTCCTTTTAACTTCAGACTTGAATTTAAAACCAAATAAAAACATCGTTCATAATTCCAATTACTTGTTTTAATTATTAAAAAAAGTTAATATTTTAGATCTCGCTCAAAATTCCATTTCTATTTCAAAAAATAAAATTTCCCTTTTAAAACCTAAAAATCCTTTTTATGATATTTTAAATATAAATATCTAGGGCCAGTGATATTCTAATATCCAACACAAAAACCATCCATTCAATTAACACATCACATACATATAAAAATATGTAAACAACAGTAAATAAATTTGAGGAACCCAGTTGGATTGCTCCAACCTGTTTCCCTTCATCTACAGATGTCAAACAATTTAAATAATACCAGTCCTGCTTCAAGGCAGGATATCGTGGTTTAGAAGGTCATCCACTCATATATCATGGGACGATAGGGTCATCCGCTAATGATATTGTGGGCATCCTCTAATGATACTGCAGGAAATCCAATATATATAATAATAGCCACAATCACCAAGCCTAAATAACTAATATATATAATAACCAATACTGATAAACAATTTATAAATGCAACCAAGCAGCCAACAAATCATTTTTATGATAAAAATAAATTTTATGTGAAATTTACTCACCTGATTTATTTACGCCAAATATCCCTTTAATTTCCACATCATCGCAGTTGGGAATCTACTCAAATTGTCTTGAATGGATTTATTCCTACGATTATTAAATTTTAATCGATTAACCTATTATCTATTTATTTTAACTACTAGAATAATTAAATAAACTATTCACGTATTTTAAAATTTTGTAAAAACTTATACCTTAATGCTACTGCATATACTTGACCAATTCATGAATCAAATCCCTAGCCCGTCCCAATGAACTGCTATCAGACCATATCGACACTTCACAGAACATCTCGTAATCAACCCTAGTACCCCTTTCATTACTTACACCACTGTTTTTGGCTGCTACAACATTTGAATGGCCCAACAATACTGCATACTTCGGTTCTACTCTTCACACCACACTTCTGTACTCCCCTTGCCTCATGCAAGAACATAGCCATAGGAACTCATCCCCTTCCTTTTCTACCACCTTGCCACTGCTTTGCTACTGCTCTATTATCCCAAAAACCAACCCCAACTTCATATAGTTACTTCAACTTCCTTCCGATTTCATCCCCTGGTCATGCTGAAAATCCATATCCAGTTTGGTCAGAGCATCTTCGCCCCTCAACGTAACAACAGACCCGGACTCCCCAAATTACTTCATTCATCCAAAAACCCCGAACCAGACCCTATTAATTAGATTGAAGTCCACTCGTACATCATCAACGAATTCGTACTACCCTCAGTCGCAACCAAAACAGCGTCGACTTCCTCTTTACATTCACCTAAAACCAACGATCCTCATTTCGCACATCATCTGTATATCGTAACCTCCTTTCAACACTTGAATTCGCTTACCCCATTTAAAGTCGAGATTCCTCAACAATGATCCCACAACCGAACTCCTCCGTGCAGAACCGCGACAGCTCCAACGTTGGTTCTTCTGAAAACATCACACTCCACTTCATCAGTAATCCTGGAACCCTACGTCGCTCTGACACCGTGACCAAGACCAGCTTCCCAATAATCCAGTCGATGTATCCCCAATATCCAAGAGACTGGCATCGCACCCTTTCAAAATCGCTATTACAATGAAGTCGAGACCCCTAAGCATCACACAACCACGAAGTCTTCACATGAGCATGAACCCCCTTTCAACGCTCACGCTATTGCCTCGAGATGTCGTTCAGTATCGCGACTTGAATTTGGAAAGAAGAAACCCCCTTTTCTGGTGAGCTTCGAATTAGAGGATGCGATGTTTAATTGATTTTAGAGAAGGCGGTGGCTTCGATCGTTTTAAGGGGATAAAGAAAAATAACGGCTTGTTTTGGATCTTGTTTAGAAAAGGATTCAACATCACTCGTTTTTATTTATTTATTTAAACGGTGTTTTTTGATTTCTGGAAGAAATAAAAGAAAGGAAAAGGATTGAATGGGTCTTGTGGATTAGAAATGGGAACATACGAAGGCATTTCAGTTGGTTTTATAAGCGCGAGAAGGGAACAATAGGTACAATAGCCATTAAATGACTGTTTCCTAGATAACGAAGTAGGAGGACAAATTTTGTTGCTCGATAAAACTATTGTCTACATTTTAAAGAAGATGGGTCAACTGATAAAGGATTGTGCATTTATTTATTTTATTATAAAGAAGATGGGTCAACTGATAAAGGATTATGCATTTATTTATTTTATTATAAAGAAGATGGGTCAACTGATAAAGGATTATGCATTCATTTATTTATTTTATTTAAATTTAATTAATATAATATATCAAAATATCTCATGGTCCTTTAAATTGAAATCCTAAACCGCTATTCAATGTACGATTGATGTTACAAGATTATAACGCTATTCTGGATCAGCGGAACCGATTCTGAAATTTAACTCAGTCATATACATAGAATAATTTACTAAATTGATGAATTAAATCAAATCGATTAAAAATATAAATCGATCTCAAACAATTAAATTTACCACTAATATATAATTTTTATTGTTCTAATTCAATATATAAAATTTATATTAGTCGACTGAATTGTTTCGTTTCATTTTTAGGTCAACATTAAATTATTTCATTTTTTAGTATCACGATACTCGATATATTCGATATTAATTCATATATCGATTATTAAATTGATAAATTCAATGTATAAATCCACTTATTATTTCAAATTAATATTTAAAATAAATTTAAATATTCATTATAAATCATATATAAATCCACTTATTATTCCAAATTAATATTTAAAATAAATTTAAATATTCATTACAAATCAGCTGAAAAATCTGTGACGTTACATTCCTTCCCCCTTAAAAGAATTTCGTCTCCGAAATTACTAAGGTAGAAGAAATGCTACAGGCCCATTAAATTTCTAAAGCCCATTTCAATTTAATTCCAAATCAGTTTATTCCTTTCAATTCCTCTAACTTGCTTAAGTTAAATTCAAGAATTCAAATTCCCGATATTTGTTTCAAATTCCTTTGAAATTAGATACATATATACATTTATTTATAACCATCTCAAATTCAAAACATTTGAATTTTCCAAAGCAACTGGTTTCTAAAATAAATTTCCATTGGAAATCTTACTAAGGTAACAATCCATCACTTAGAAACTCAAAAATAAATACAAATGATGTGACCATCATCATTTGAATAATTTTCCAGTGACTGAAGTGAGTTCAGTGCTTTATCATTTTCAAATTCTATTCAAAATGGTTTTTATTCAAAAATCCTTCTAAAAAATTTGCTATATTGATTTATAACACTTCAGAAAATATTTTTCGAACATCCGAGATTTAATCTCCAAATTTTTTATTCATCTTATTTGTATATTTAATTTATATACAAATTCTATTTGATTATATATATCATTCCAATTTTATAATCTCGTTCATTTGTAATAATACATCCAACACATCCATATATATTAAAGTAATTTTCGAAAAATTATTCCTTTTATATAAAAATATAGTTGTGGGTAAAATTATTTCATTACCCAGCTTTTAAAATAATACTATGTCGAATTACTCTGCTCAAGTGTTTAGAAACACCTATCAATACAGTTGTCTGTACCGACCAGAATTCATAAACAACTCGACAAACCAATCAACACAATATAAAACAATTTTTTTATCAACTTAGAAATACGCTCTCTTATATATACACACTCAACTCATTCTAGGGTACTACTGACCCTATCTCTAATGAGTAAACCCCTACCAAAGCCTAGGTGTTCGCTCAACCTAAGCTTTGATACCAAATGCGACGGCCCGCGAATCCATACCATCTGCTGACTAATACAACTCACATCCAACTCAAATAACACAAAAATACGAGTCATTAGGGTTAAAGAAATAGAAATAGAAATAGATAGAAGAAGAACAGTAATAACAAAAACAGAACCTCACAGCAGGACGAATAAAATATATTATATAACATAACTTTGAAATACAAATCTGTTTTGTATATACATACTATATCAGAGAATAACATAACATTTGATACAGCGGAAATAACTCTAAATAACTAACGGTGAAGCCTCTTGCTTCAAGCTCCTCCAAGTGTATCTGTAAAATCCTGAAACACTTGACTGCCATACAAATTTGGGCACCCAAGAATTTTGGAAAAAACAAACAAAATGAACTCTGGGTCAGTCATGGGACTGGTGTGAGTAAACTCCAACCAATTTGTTTAACTTTGAAAAATCCTTTGAAAGAAAAGGTAGTATTAAGACCATCCCACACATAAATGCGGCCAGTTTTTACCTTACTATAACCATACCATTTTTGATATCAAAATCAGTGATATTATAATAATGTCTAATCAAATAAATAACCAAATAGCAGAATGCTTGCATCTCACGTTCCGCATACATAGTATAAAATCAAAAACCGCAGGGCACTTATTGGAGATTGTATTCCAACTTTGACAAGGTATGGGACCACCTCCCAATCAGTTTACTCTAAAGGGGATACACTGGGGTTCAACAAGAACATCTTGCAACCCGACCCACACATGGCCGCCCACTCATTTAGCTTGAGTGTAGGGAATATATTGTCACCTACGGTTGTCGGCCGTCCAACCGAAATCCACAAGATACAGAATCGAAAGAAGAATAAATAATGAATTTTCTCTAGATCGGTGACAAATATACCCTGCTTGGGTATGACCCACCTAGCCATGCTGCCTGCCCGATTTTTGTCATTTCCTGGTTGTGAGGCTTGAGGCTATGTCTATCTTTTCTGAACATCTGGCCACCATTCACTTTGAATGTCACATCGTCAAATCACTGGTTGATCTTCCCAAAATATTACTGGTATAAAAGCTAAGAGAAACGAATTACTCTGCCACATGACATAGTACTCAAAAAGATCATCTTGTGTGATCTGCTAGGAATAGTCTGTCACACATTCGTCCATAAAAGTTGTCCTGGGACGGGACAAACAAAACAGCCCTTGTATTTTACTTCGTCTTCAATTTATCTTCAGCATAATCTAATTTGCAACGCCTATGCCTATACGGAGTGGTTTTCGGATACAAATCCAACCGGTCTCTCCATATTGGCAACAATGGTCAAAAATCTTTGATAGTTGGTGTTTTAACTATCAAAGGAAAACAGAACATCCATCCAAACAGTCAAACAATCACTAGCCCTTTTCATTCATTAACTATTTTCTAAATCCCTTATCAAATTCTATATATATCGACATACTGGTTTCTATTTTTTCTTAAAAATATTCTAACTCCTTAAACTTCTGAAAAATTTCGCCAGCACCTTTCCTGTACCAGTCAATCGTTCAAACCCCAACTCGCCTCTCTAGGCCCTTTCGATTCAAAAAGAAAATCAAAAAGCCAAGCGGCTTGCCGATTCGACGCATAAAACATCATATGGAAGTTTAAACATATACCTTTTTGTCGGGCACTTAAATTAAAATCTTCATTATCTCCATTCCATACTTGTTTAAAATATACACAGCCATTTCCAATTCATTTCACTCAATTCATCCCCTTTTACAAAACTTGCTTCCCATTTTCTAATTAAATTTCCTAATTTGCTTCTTGGTTTCATTTGCTTTTAATTTGAACATATCTCACTCAAGTATATTTGTATTCGCATATATGCAAATCAAAATCAAACTCCTTTCTCACTTCCCAATTCGAATTCACATTCCATACCCCGATTCTCAATTTTACTTTACAAATTCAGTTTACTTAACAAATGTTTAGTCCGATCAAAAATCATATTAACTAATTTCTTTCGAAATTAGTTAACATTATCCCATAATTAAAAACCTTATTTTTGAAACCCATTTACTCGACTTAAGTTCACATTTATTTTATAGCTCAAGTCCGGATTTTACTAATGGAAATTGGGATTTTTATTCACTAAAAATCCTTTTATTTAATTAAATAAACCATTATGGTTTTAAAACAATTATGACGCTGCTTTTCTGAAAATTTAATTTTGACATAACTCAAAATCTATAAGATGAAATCAAGAATTTTCTCTTCCATTAGAAAATTATCTATCAATAGGTCCATGTGTTTCTTGTTTCCTCGAATTCTGACTTATATTGTGTTATATATACTCGATTGAAGTTCGAAATGCCAAATTACGAACTACCACGCTGCGGCGAGTTCGTTTTAATTAAATTTGATTATAAACGTTTAAAACTTTGTTTATAAAATAATTTCAACTCCATTTTCAATAAATTGAATCCATTATCCAAAACTAACTTAACAATTTATATTATTCAGCTCGTCGATTATTTTATTCCATATTCATAACTCAGTTATGAATTTGTTCAAAACTTAAATTCCTATATTCAATTCCAATTATCATGGAATTATATTGTTTATAAAATTCGATATAATTGAATTTCAATTATAAATTCCTTTTATAGGAATAATCAATTTATTCAACATCCCTTACCATTACAAACTAATATCATCCCTTAATAATAGTGAAGGCGTTCAAGTTAGGGTATTATATTTACCTCTCGGACCTGGATCGTCAACGTTCTTATCTTGAGATAGATAAAATCTTGTAATACGATAAATCCCGCCTTTTATTCCATTTCTCAATTTTGGAAATCTGTTCCCAAATTACTCGATGAAAATTACTTCATCACATTCATAAATATTGTTTATAAATTAACCTTTCTTATCAAAGCAAACTTCTATTTTGATAATCTATTTGAAAACTCGATTTCATTTTTGAAATATTTTATTTTCATAACTTATATATATAAATCAATATGTAATCCATTTTTATATTTAAATTTTAGTTCTATTCAATATAATCCCGATATCTTATCTGAAAAAATTATTCACTTTATAAATTCGACATGGTCGAATTATAATCGTCAATCTGTATAGATTTATTTCAATTCATTTTATATTCCGAACATCGGAATATATTTCATCGTCTCCTTTTCCTAAAACAATTTCAAATTATAAATCCCTTTATAAATTCTTACTTGAATTTAAAATTATAAATTATCCAATAAAATTTTCTCTCTTTTATTTAAAAATATCATTTATAAATTTCAATTTTTTTTTTAAAATATTAAAACAAGTTTTCAATTCCAAATTCCCTTTGAAATCCTATTTCCACTTTAGAAGATAAATCTTCCTTTTAACTTCATTCTTGAATTTAAAACCAAATTAAAACATTGTTCATAATTCCAATTAGTTGTCTTTATTATAAAAAACAAGTTAATATTTCATATCTCATTCAAAATTCCATTTTTATTTCAAAAAATAAAATTTTCCTTTCAAAACCTAAAAATCCTTTTTATGATATTTTAAATATAAATATCTAGGGCCTGTGATATTCTAATATCCAATACACAAACCATCCATTCAATTCACACATCACATACATATAAAAATATGTAAACAACAGTAAAAAATTTTGAGGAACCCAGCTGGATTCCTCCAACCTATTTCCCTGCATCCACAAATGTCAGACAATTTGTAATGACCCGGAAAATCTGAACTAATTTAAATTTTTTAAATTGGCTATTTTAGTGGATTTTAAATATTTAAAATAAGTATTTTAAATAATAGCAATGAAAAGTAAGTTTGAATCGACATTTGAAAACGGATATAATTAATTCTAATTATAAACAAGGCCTAAAATGGCGCAGTAGTTTCAAAATTTGAATTCAAACTTTGACTGACTGTACCGGGTGCAAAACAAAACGAATTTGAGTGAAACCAAAAATATTTAAATCTTTTAGTGAATACCTTTCTAACGAATCTGAAAAATCGAAGTTTCATAGCGGGAAGAAAAAGTTATGGCCAAATGAATTTTTAGAAAGGTCGCTATAGAGTTTATATAGCCCGTGAAAATGGCCATTTTGCAAACGACCTCAGAGTTCGACGAAACCACTTTTGTTGGATCCGGTATGTGAAGTTATGGCTAGGTTTCAAATTTCATAATGTTTGAAGCTAGTATGTGAGCGTGGCAAAGGAAAATGTGTTTTGGTCAATTACAGTTAAAATGGATCGACCAGAAAATGACCATTTTTCAAACGGTCTCAGAATTCGATGAAACTAGTTTTGTTGGGACCGTATCGTCAAAATATAGCTAGATTTATTTTTCTGGAATTTTTCGAATCAGTATGTGGCCCCGGCAAATTGAAATATACGTTCAAATTAAACATTGAATGTTTTATATTTTAATTTGAAAGAAAACTGACTGAAACAGTCGAATGGGCCTACGAAACATATCCCATTGTGTTCGGAATGGGGGTATTTAGCCAGGGGCGACACTCGTTGGGTTCGGTTTGAAGTTCGTATGCAAAAAAAAATTCAAAACAAAACAAATTAAAGAATTAAATAATAATATTTTATTTTCCTATATAAAACCCTAACCCTACCCGTTATCAATAGCCGCCATCCACAATCCAAAGCCCCAAATCGTTTGATCCATCCTCCCCTAAATTCTCCTTCCACGTTTCGAAATTGTTCAAGAAGATAAAATGAAAACCGGAGTGGAGGCTGAGAGCTTTCGATTGATCCTTGTATGGTCCCCTATCGTGGAGCAAGAAGCTCGAATTTTGGAGCCAATGTGATGAAGTTCGCCAGCGTTTTTTCGGCGCTACAGTCCGCCGAGATTGAAGCCACTCACGGAGAGGGAAGCGCCAGTCAAGGCGAACGACGTGGGCCATCTCGATCTGACTCGGGTCATGTGTCGGAGTGGCGGATTTAAACCCTAAGCGCTAAAGTTCTAACGTGTTCGGTGGTTCAGAATTATAGAAGAAGAAGGTTTAAAGAAATTAATTAAATAGTTATTTTATTAATTATATCGTTAATTATTCAAAGTATTTAACGCCGTAACTTCTTCATACGAGATCTTAAAAATGCAAACTTGGATCCGTTGTGATCGTGGGTATGAGAGCTTCACAACAAAACAGACCGCATCCAAAACTGAGCTCGTTAAAATTTGAGGCAATTTCAAATTGAAATAGAACAGAAATTCAGATAAAACTGAAGGAGTGGATCCCAATGTGAGAATTCTCTCACTTTAAATTTTCTGTACGGTTATTTATTTCATAATTGCATATATGAACTGTTCCCCGTCGTCCACAGACCATGGACGACTTGTTTGATTGTATTCTGTGTGAAAATTGATCGAGAGACTTCTAATTTATAAACTATATGGAAAACGACGATATATAAATTATATAGTCAATGTATGAGTTATATAAGCATTGTACACCTCTTGTATAAGCGTTGTATAAGTTGTACGTTCGATATATAAGTTATATATGCGTTGTAAAAATTATATATGTGTTGAAATAGAAGTGAAATGTTTATATATAAATATATAAATATATAAATATATATATATATATATATATATATATATATATATACGCCCCTCGTCCACAAACCATGGAGGATATTTATTGGTTGTGATTGGTGTGAAAATTGGTTGATTACGAATGGTTGATTAGAATTGTTTGTGGTTGAAATTGATTGATTGTGGTTGAAAAATACCCGTTTGTGGTTGAGAAATATTTGGTTGAAACCACATAGGATTAGTTTGTGGAAATGAAAAAAAAATATATGCCGCCTGCGTGCGAACTAGATGCATGATTCCCCATCGTCAAAAGCTGCGAGGCTTTAAGGTAGAGCGAGGAGCCGTACTAGGGACGGTCCCGGTTTTAACTACCCTGCCGTTATGCTACCGAAATTTTCTGTAATATTCATGTGTTTGAATAATTTTCATTTGTTGAAATTATTTCCATATTTTGAATAACCTTCATGTGTTGAATCGAAAATCATTCGTTGAATCATATTCATGTGTTGAATGGTATTCGTGTCTTCTATAAATTGTTTTAACAATAAAAATCACATTTTTACTATATATATACAAACTATAGAAATCGTTCATGTGTTGAATAGAAATTCATTCGTTGAATCATATTCATGTGTTGAATGGTATTCGTGTTTTAAATAAATTGTTTTAAAAATAAAAATCACATTTTTACTCTATATATACAAACTATAGATAACCTTCATGGGTTGAGTCGAAATTCATTCGTTGAATAGAAATTCATGTATTGAATGGTATTCGTGTTTTAAATAAACTGTTTTAACAATATAAAAATCACTGTTTTATTGTATATATACGAATTTTGAATAACATTCATGTGTTGAATAGAAATTCATTCGTTGAATAGAAATTCATGTGTTGAATGGTATTCGGGTTCGAAAGAAATTGTTTTATAATAAAAATCATATTTTATCACCTATATGAACTATATAAAATAATCGTATTTTGAAATAAATTGTTTTACAATAAAAAAAATCACATTTTTACTATATACACGAATAGTTGAAAATAGCGAAATGTTGGAATAATTGTCGGTTGGATAAAAATATCATTTTTATCAAATGTATGAAAAGAATATAGTTTAGAAATCGAAGAATCGATAGATATATATAAATAAAATGGAAATATATCGAAAAGCGAAGCTGCAGTTCGTGTTTTGAAACCGTTATTTCAAACGATTAGTGTGGGAGATCCGACGATCGGATTATCCCGAAACCGTTGGGTTCGCTTTGGAAATATCTTTCCAACGACACCAACTTTGTAAAGATCCAACGGTTAGATTGTATGGAATGTTTAATTCAAATCTAAAGAAAAATAGCGCCACAATCGATTATATATATATATAATTGAATTAAATCGAATAACGACGCTGCAGTTCGTATTTTGAAATCAAAACTTCAAACGATTGTACCTGGAGATCCGACCGTCGGATTTTCCCGAAACCGGAACCGTTGGATTCGTTTTGAAAAGATATTTCTAATGATATAAATTTTGTGAAGATCCAACGGTTAGATTTTCAGATATGTGTAAATCAAATCTGAAGAAAAACAGCGCCACGACCGCGTTATGGCCCGAAGCGTGGATTGAATAAATTGGCTATTTTAAGATTAATAAAAGTAGTGATAAATCGTTATAAAATATTATAAACGATATGGATGTGAAATTTAGAAATTAACTGAAGGTTAGCTAAGCTGAATAGTTTCCTGGATTTTGATCTGATGTTGTTTTTCGCCTTCGGGGTTAATATTTGGGAAATTGTTCTCTTACTGATTGACGGTTAGTGACTAATGAATTGAAATGATGCGTATGTAGTGTTTGTGTAGCACTTGTTTATTATATACGCGAGTTTCTCAGAAAGACCGGGTTCATCCCATTCTGAATAACTGAATCGACGATAAGAAATCGAAGATGAAGACGGTGGTCGAAGACCGGAGTTCTTCACCTCGTTTGGATGGTAACTGATGTCCTGATTGGGAGGCATCCCGAAATATGGATAATGAGTGGTGGTCGTCCAGACGTACGTGGAGATCGATGGGTTTGCGAGGTATATAGTGCCTCCGGTTTCGTTTAGACCCAGAACAGACTTGTAAATGGATTGTGTGTCTGACGTGGGAATTTATTCTGTGTGATTGATAGCCATCAGTTGCACGGTGTGAATTGCCTGTGTGACGTGCTAAGATGCAGTGATCAGGGCTTCTGTAGAAAAGCAAAGTCTTGTAATTAAAGATCAAAGCACGGCCTGTGTGGCGTAGCTTTGTGTATTTCGTGAATTCGCGAACCTCACACCCCGGTATGTACCAGAAACGGGAGAAAGGGCCTCAGGGAGGACATGCGTTTCTTTCTAGTTAGGGGTAGTGTCGGTGCTTAAAATGGCTGACATTTATATTATTTTCACCTATGTGGTTGTTGCTGTTGCGAGGCGCCTCGGATATATCGGTCGATCCGGGACCGATGGAGTCATTCGTTGGCTCATTGACGGCGCATAGGGCGGGGAAATGCAGTGTTCAGGAATTTTAATCCACATCGGTGGACCGGCCCTGTCGCTCCTAGGGTCACTCGAGCTCTGATCCTGAGACACGGGCTAGAGCGTCTTGAAGTCGGTAAGGACTATCTTTTGCCTTGGTTCATGACGGAAATCCAATTTCCAAATACGTTACTGTGCGGTTTTGATTGTATACCTTTATATGGCGACATAGTTGTATGGGGCATTAATGCCGTCTATGATTGATAGTTATGATTGAAATTGTTTTCGAAACTTATAAACACTAGTAATAATATCAAATGCTTTTGTTTTATTCGTATCAAGCATATCTTGGCCATTATAACGTAAAAACTCTATCCTACGGTCTGCGTTGCATTGTGTGATGGGAACTGAGTCTTATAATGGCTTCATTTTTATAAAAAGCATTGCGATGTTTAAAGATTTGCTTATTTTAAAGCACTGGCAATCCAATGGAGTAAACCCGTTCCACGAAAGTGGCGTGGTCCTAAGATTAGCCATATTATTAATGTGTTAAGTAGATTTCTCATACCAGTCCCATGACTGACTCGTAGTTTGTTTCACTTTCAAACTCGGGTGCCCCTTTTTCTACACGGGCAGCCTTGTATTCAGGTTTAGCAGGCACTTTCTGGATAGCTGGAGCTGAAGATGGATTCTATCATTTATCTCTTTTTATGCTGTTCAGCTCCTGTTGTACATATTATGTTTGTTTCCGCTATAGACATTTATGTATAGCTGAAATGTATTTGTACTAAGTATGATCCTGTATACTGTGTAACTATGATGATTACGTTTATCCAGTATATTCTATTGTGCATTTTCTGGTGTATTTATTTAATTCTGTTCTGCTATTATCTGTTTATGTGTTATATTCCAAAGATTACCCTTGCCACCGTCAGTACGGGGTTTGGGGTCATCACACAATTTAAATAATACCAATCCTGCTTCAAGGCAGGATATTGCAGTATAGAAGGTCATCCACTCATATATTGTGTGGCGATAGGGTCATCTGCTAATGATACTGTGGGCATTCGGTAATGATACTGGGGGCATCCGCTAATGATACTACGTGAAATCCAATATGTATTATAATAGCCACAATCACCAAGCCTAAATAACTAATATATATGATAACTAAGACTGATAAAAAAATTATAAATGCAACCAAGCAACCAATAAATTATTTTTATGATAAAAATAAATTTTAAGTGAGATATACTCACTTGATTTATTTATGCCAAATATCCCGATAAGTTCCACATCACCGCAGCTGGGAATCTACTCAAATTATCTTGAATTGTCTTGAATGGATTTATTCCTACGATTATTAAATTTTAATCGATTAACCTATTATCTATTTATTTTAACTACTAGAATAATTAAATAAACTATTCACATATTTTAAAATTTTGTAAAAACTTATACCTTAATGCTACTGCAAATACTTGACCAATTCATGAAGCAAATCCCTGACCCATCCCAATGAACTGCTATTAGACCATATCGACACTTCACAGAACATCTCGTAATCAACCCTAGTGCCCCTTTCATTGCTCACACCTCTGTTTTTGGCTGCTACAACATCTAAATGGCCCAACACTACTGCATACTTTGGTTCAACTCCTCACACTACAATCCTGTACTCTCCCTGCCTCACGCAAAAACATAGCCATAGGAACTCATCCCCTTCCTTTTCTACCGACTTTCCACTACTTTGCTACTGCTATATTATCCCAAAAACCGACCCCAACTTCATATAGTTACTTCAACTTCCTTCCGATTTCATTCCCTGGTCATGCTGAAAATCCATATCCAGTTTGGTCAGAGCATCTTCATCCCTCAACGTAACAACAGACCGGAACTCCCCAAATTACTTCATTCATCCTAAAACCCGACCCCAGACCCTGTCAATTGGATTGAAGTCCACCCGTACATCATCAACGAATTCGTACTACCCTCAGTCGCAACCAAAACAACGTCGACCTCCTCTCTACATTCGACTAAAACCAATGACCCTATTTCTCACTTCATCTGTATATCGTAACCCCCTTTCAACACTTGAATTCGCTTACCCCATTCGAAGTTGAGATTCCTCAACAACATTCCTACAACCGAACTCCTCCCTGCAAATCCGCGACTGCTCCAATGTTGGTTCTTTTGAAAACATCACACTCCACTTCATCAGTAATCCTGGAACCCTACGTCGCTCTGACACGTGACCAAGACCAGTTTCCCAATAATCCAGTCGTTGTATCCCCAATATCCAAGAGACCGACATTGCACCCTTTCAGAAATCTCTATTATACTAAAGACGAGACCCAATGAGGATCGCACAACCCCGAAGCCTTCACCGGAGCGCGAACCCCCTTTCAATGGGCACGCTACTGCCTCGTGATGTCGTTTAGTATCGCGGCTTGAATTTGGAAAGAAGAAACCCCTTTTCCTCTGAGCTTCGAATTAGAGGATGCGATGTTTAGTTGATTTTAGAGAAGGCGATGGCTTCGATTGTTTTAAGGAGATAAAGAAAAATAACGGCTTGTTTTGGATCTTGTTTAGAAAAGGATTAAACATCACTCTTATTTATTTATTTATTTATTTAAACGGTGATTTTTGATTTGTGGAAGAAACGAAAGAAAGGAAAAAGCTTGAATGGGTTTTGTGGATTAGAAATGGGAACATACGAAGGCATTTCAGTTGCTTTTATAAGCGCGAGAAGGGAACAATAGGTACAATAGCCATTAAATGACTGTTTCCTAGATAACGAAGTAGGAAGACAAATTTTGTTGCTCGAGAAAACTATTGCCAGCATTTTAAAGAAGATGGGTCGGTTGGTAAAGGATTGTGCATTTATTTATTTATTTATTTATTTTATTTAAATTTAATTAATATAATATATCAAAATATCTCGTGGTCCTTTAATTTGAAATCCCAAACCGCTATTCAACGTACGATTGATGTTACAAGATTATAACGCAATTCTGGATCAGCGGAACCGATTCTGAAATTTAACTCAGTCATATACACAGAATAATTTAATAAATTGACGAATTAAATCAAATCGATTAAAAATATAAATCGATCTCAAAAAATTAAATTTACCACTAAAAATTATTATTGTTCTAATTCAATATATAAAATTTATATTATTCTACTGAATTGTCTCAGTTCAGTTTTAAGTCAACATTAAATTATTTCATATTTTAGTATCACGAAACTCGATATATTCGATATTAATTCATATATCGATTATTAAATTGATAGATTCAATATATAAATCCACTTATTATTCCAAATTAATATTTAAAATAAATTTAAATATTTATTATAAATCATCTGAAAATTTTGGGGCGTTACATTAATAATTGAAGTAAATTATTATTTTATTTAATAATAATTTAAGAGACTACTTTTTAATGAAACTCATTTAAAAAGTGATCGAAGTTGAAATGAAATTTAATGAATTGTGAAAGGAGCTATGAACAATTTCTATATTAAAAATCCGAGTTTTTATAACGAAGTTATAAAAGGGATTTTAAGCGAATACAATAGCTTAAAATAAATGTTTACTTAATATTTGGATTAAGTAAAGGGAATAAAGATAAAAGGGGCTTTAAACCTGAGTTTTGTAAATAATGTTTATATAAAAGAGATGTGAAGTAAAAAGCGTTTGTTTTAAATTAACGTTATTAAATAATGGAATTGAGAGAAATGAATGGAATCGAAATGATATTTCAAAAAGGAATAATTAAAAGGAATTGTAATTGAATTTGATAAAGGATTTCGTAATGGACTTTGTTAATAATCATTCGAGATATAAATTGAATTCTTTGAAAGGAGTTAAGGTTAAAAAGTGATTTTTATTAAGAAATTACTTAATCAACATATTAAGTAGTAATAGTAAGTGATATTTAAAAGGAGATAGTTCCAAAAGTAAGAAGGTTTTATAAACCATATTTTTAATAAAATAGATTATTGAGATTTGTTTGATATTAAACTGTACATCAATTTTTGAATTACAACTTGTATCTATCCTAAGGTAAGAACATTGTTGATCAAGGTCTGAGAGGTAAATAAATACCCCAACTTGAACGACTTCAGAATTATTTTAGAATGATATTAGTTGTAGTGGGAAAGAGGTTAAGAATAATTTATTATTTCCATATGTGAAATAATAACATAATGTTAATCGCAGGATTTGAGAATACACAATGTAATTTCCAAGGTAACGGAAATGAGAAGATTCGGGAATGTATATAATAAATTTTTTCAAGTTAAGGGAGTTATTAAAGGGCTTGATGTGAAATTATAACGGTATTTTCGAGGTAAAAGGAAATGAAAATTGATAAGTGTTGGGATTTGTTTTCACTTAATGATACAAAAGAGATTTTGTAACATTTTTTTACGAGTAATAATATGAAATAATTTCCCAATTATAGGTAGCAAGTAATGGTATAGAAAATGTTTCGATAATAATAGTAGAACAAGAATTGGGTATGATTAAAGGATATTTTCCTAAGTATTATAATAAAATAGTTATGAAATAATCTTATGTTAAATAAAAAGGCGAAAAGATGTGTTCGTAATATCGAAATATTTAAGAGTTTTAAATTAACCATTCGTTAATTATTTTTAATTAAAGAGGACAAGTAATGCCGGGTACTGAATCAGCAAACCCATTTTATTTTATTTTGTTTATTTGGTAGTTAAATAACCGATTATCAAAATCTGACCCATACGATTGTTGGTACGGAAAGAACGGGATCAAATTTATATTCGAAAACCATTCCGAACCAGCAAATATGTGAAGATGTTGATTCAAGATGGAGAAATTGAAGACCGTGGATCTTCATAAGCGGAAGGATTACTTGTCGAATATTCTCTAGCCGTATAACCAGAGATATTCTAATGTGGTTCGGTCATGGTTGAGATTTTACGGTTGCAAGGACTACTCGCTAATAATCCCTGGGGTGATACCCATATAGGATGTGGTATGAGGGTGTCTTCGGTTCATCCTGTTCCTGGATGACTTGTATGGATGAATGTCTGATAGAGTATTTCCTAAAAACCACGAACGTTGATTTTTACAAAGATACCCAATCAGTGGCAAAGCAAGGCACTAATTTAACACCCAGAGTATATTCGTGGATGTTAATTAGTGATTTGACGGATTTGGTAATGTTGCATTCAAAGTGAACGATGGCCAGATGTTCTTAAAGAATAAAAATAAAAAGAATATATAAATTAATTAATAAATTTTAACCTCAAGCCTCATCAAACAGGAAATGGCAAAAATCGGGTAGGTCCCATGGCTATGTGGGTCGCATCCATCAAATTGGTATATCATTACCTGATCTAGTGAAATTAAATGCCTTCGGTTGTCCTTTTATTTTATTTGTATGCTATTAGTTCGGTTGGCTAGCCCCCAACCATGGTAGTGATATATTCGGTACTCTCAAGCAAACTGAGGGGCCGGTCGTGTTTAGCATGGGTCGCAAGATGTTCTTATTGAACCCCAATGTATTCATCTCCTGAGGTACATTGTCGGAAACGTGGTTGCTTATACATTGCCATGGAAATCCATTCTCCAATAAGCGCCCCATGGTTTTGATTGTATACTATGTATGCAGATTATGAGATGCAAGCATTCTGCTAAACTGATAATTATTTGTATTTAGACACAATAATAGTATCAGAAAATATATTGATTTCAAAAATATTTTGGGTTATTGTAAGGTAAAAACCGTCTGTATTTATGTATGGATTTGGTCTTACAATTATCCTTTTCTTTTGAAAATATTTTGACTTTGAAATCAAGTTGTGTGATACCTTTTAACTTAGTGTGTTTTTCTCACTCTGGTTCACAAACTGATCTGGCGTTTGTAATGCTCAGGTTAGACCGGGTTGTACAAGTTTAGGTTATCGGATGCAGTGAAGAGACGAGCTGAATGAATTAAGATATATGATATCATATAGTTGTGTTTCCGTTGTGTGTTGTATATGAGGACAGATAATATAATTGTCTAGATGTGTTGATGTACTCTGATGATGGTAAGTGTTATTTCAAAACACTCATTAAAGATTATTTCTATATCATATTTTTGTTCCGCTTCGATGTGAGACTCTGTACTGTGTTGGTTCTTCTTATTCTTCCCCTATTCTAATATTTCTTTCTTTTCTCACCCTCTTATGAGACTCTGTACTGTGTTGGTTCTTCTTATTCTTCTCCTGTTATAATATTTCTTTCTTTTCTCACCCTCTAATTTCTTTCACGTTCCTGTGTTTTCAGTGCTTGGAAGGTCGGCATGTTATACGATAAATGTATTTATGTCAGTTGAAAATTTGTCAGGCCGTTACAGTGGTATCAGAGCAGTTGGTTTAGTAATACCCTTTGCTATGTGGCATAACTCGATTGAGATTCGGTTAGTAATGCCCTAGATTGAGTTGAGTGTGTATGTGTGTGTGTGTATATATATATATAAAAATATATGAGTACGTATTTTTTTTTTTTAAAAAAAAAGAGTACGTAATTGTAAATTTTGTATACAAATGTTTTGTATTGTGTTGTTGGTCGGTTCAAGTGTTGAAAAGCATTGAACTGGTAATGGACATAATTATTTAGAAATAATTTTACCCAGTTTATATTTTTGTATAGTAAAGAAATAATTTTATCAAATTATTTAGATATTGATTTGTTTGATTGATTTGAATAAAATTCAAACTTTGATTAAAAATTTGAATTGGAACTTAAATTGGTTAAGTGAAATTAAACAAATAATGATATTGAAATTGAAATAAATAGATTTGGAGTTTGGAAATCGAATGAATAATAATTAAATAGATATCAATCGAATATTAACCGATTGATGTTCAAATATGTTAAACACAAGCAGAAAAATGATCATTTGTTAATACATGATTTGTTCACTAAAAATTAATTTTTAACATGTTTGTTAGAGTAAAAAAGATTACATGTTAAATTAAGATTTGTCTATTGAAAATGTCACTTGTAACATGTTTATTAGTGTTAAAAATATTACATGTTAAAATATGATTTGCCCATTAAAAAGGTCACTTTTAACATGTTTGTTAGAGTTAAAAAGATTACATGTTAAAATAAGATTTGTTCATTAAAAATGTCACTTTTAACATGTTAGTTAGAGTTAAAAAGATTACATGTTAAATTAAGATTTGTCCATTAAAAATGTCACTTTTAACATGTTATTTAGAGTTAAAAAGATTTCATGTTAATATATGTTTAGTTTCATAAAAATGACATTTTTATCATGTTAAATTAGAATAAAAGAATCATATGTTAAAAATGTTTTGTTAGATAAAAACATCGTTTTTAACATGTTAGTGAAGTATTATAAATGAGTAAATGTTATAATATTTTCGGTTAGATAAAAATATTTTTTCTAAACATGTTAATGAAGTGAATTAAATAGTCATGTCTTGAAAAATATGTTTGTATGTTAAAAATATAATTTTTAATATGAATATGAATTGGAAAAAATTTACATGAAATGAAATAAATGGAGTTGAAATCGTAGAACGAATTATATTTTTATATATATAATATATAAATATAAATTAAAATAAAACGAATCACGTGCGTTAGTTCTCGTTTCGGAATCGTAACTTTGAACGATTACACCGAAACATCCGACCGTCGTATTTTCCCAAAACCGGAACCGTTGGGTTCGTTTTGGAAAGATCTTTCCAACGATATTAAATTAGTTAAGATCCAATGATTAGATGTTGGGAAATGTGTAATTCAAATTTGGATAAAAACAGCGCCAAGACCGCGTATTGACCTGAAGCGTCTTTCGAATTAAATGGCTATTTTTATATAAATATAAATAGAGATAAATCTCTATAAAATATTATTAACAATAAGAAAGGATTTGAATTATATATATTCGAGAATTATTTGAAAAGGATGAGTTAAATCTCATTTCAAATAATTATACGACGGTTTAAAGTCGAAGCCATTGAAAATGGTGGTTGAAGACTGGTGATCTTCACAACGAATGAATGACCACTGATGCCCTGAATTGGGCAGCTCCCAGTAAAGGGTCAAAGTGGTAGTTGTCCGGACGTACTTGTTGATTGTCCGGATATGCTAGAACCTCTCTTCTGTATTGGACAGACGGTACGAGGAATAAGGTGCCTTCGGTTTCGTTCAGACCCAGGATGGACTTGTAAATGAATGTGTGTCTGACATTGGATTTCGTTCTGCGTAAATTGGTTTCTATTAAATATATATTTGTTTGGTGCCGGAGAATTTATTCTCTTGCTTAGCACCCTTCTCTAAGACGTACGAGCTTAGAGGTTACATATTGATAGACATCAGTTGCATGACGTGGATTGTCAATGTGGCTTGCCAAGATGCAAATGATCAAGACTTTTGTTGAAAAGCAGAGTCTTGTGGTTGATGATCAAAGCACAGCTTAAATTAGCATAGCTTTGTATATAGCGTTACTTCGCGAGCCTCACATCCCGGTAAGAGTCAGAAACGGGATAAGGGAACGCAGGGAGTGCACAACATTTCTTTCTAGCTAGAAGCGGTGTCATGGTATGGAGCCCAGACATTTTTACTTATGTGAATGACGGAATGAGGCGCCTCAGATATTGAGTCTCCAATGGCTCATATATAGGTTCAATAGGACCGGGAAACGCGTGTTCAGGAATAACTAATCCACTAAAGTATGTGTGGACCGACCCTGCAGGATCCAAGGGTTCGCCAACGTCCGAGCCCTGAGGCATTTGCTAGAGTGTCTCGAATCGGTAAGGAGACCATCCCTAAACTTGACTCACGATGGAAACCCAATTTCCAATGCGACATTACGGATTTAATAGTAAACCTATATACGGTGACATAGTATATGGTAGCTATTCGTCTAGGATTGTTAAATTTAGTTTGAAAAGTGTTTTAAACTAACTAGAAACTAATAATAATATCAAATGATTATTGTTTTATACGTATCAATCATGTTTGACCATTATAAGGTAAAACTCTATCCTCCGGTTTGCATTGCATTGTGTGATGGGACTTGAGTCTTATAATGGTTTCATTTTTCTAAAAAGCATTGTGTTGTTTTAAAATATTTACTTATTTTTTGCACTGGCAATCCAATGGAGTAAACCTGTTCCACGTTAGCGGCGTGGTCTTGTGATTAGCCCTATTATTAGAATAGTTAAGTAATATTTCTCATACCAGTCCCATGAATGACATGTAGTTGGTTTCACTTGCAAACTCGGGTTCCCCTATTTCCATACGGGCAGTCGAGTGGTTTGGTTTGCAGATATTTATTTACTGTGCAGGATTCTGAATTGAAGCTTAAAGCTGAATCCAGAGCATTGATAGGGTTCCGCTGTGTTAGTTTATTGATTCCGCTGCATTGCATTAAATTTATTGTAAATTAATCTTCCGCTGTAGAATTATTTTTCGATGTACTCTGATATATTTTGTACTCTGATGTAACATTATTACGATGTTTATAAAAGTCTTCTGTTATTTGTTCTGATGTGTTGTATGCCCAGAGTTAGTGTATCCGGGCTTCGAATGGTCTTGGTTGATTTAGCGATCGATTAGGTCCGAGCGAAATCTATATCGTTACAGTTGGTATCAGAGCTTTGGTTAACTCAAATCTTTTGGGTACAACTCGTTAGAACGGAACAAAATTCTCATTAGAGCAAGGATTGGAAATATCCTATAAAAGAATACTCATTAGAGATAGTGTAGTGTCCCGAAATTCCGGTACAATTTGAGCTGACCAAATAACACAAGTCCAACCCAAATTACACTGGAAACCAGAAAACTAATAGAAAGAAAACAGAGGGTGAGAATAGATAAGATAGAAACTTAGAATAGAAGAAGAAGATCATACAACATTAGAGTAAACACGAATCTCACAGCGGAACGAATAAATATATTTCATAACATATCTTTGAAATAAAACAGTATCTGTATACAATACCATTATTAGACTATAACACTAACAACACAACGGAAATAAAAATAGCTATATAATCCCGAAGCCTCCTACTCCAGCTCTTCAAGTATCTATAAATACCAACTACTTGACTACCCATACAAATTTGGGTACCCAAGAGTTTAGGGGAAACAAAACAGAATAAACTCTGGGTCAGTCATGTGACTGGTATGAGTAAACTCAAATCATTTGATTTAACTTTCAAAATTCTTTTGAAACAAAGGATAATCATAAGACCGATCCACACATAAACACATATGGCTTTTATCATATGATAACCCAAAATATTTCTAAAACGATACATGTTTGATATTATAATAATGTCTAGATCAAGTAAATAGAAATCTAGCAGAAACGCTTGCATCTAACGTTCTACATATATAATATACAATCAAAACCGCGGGCTCTTATTTGGGGAATGGATTCCAACTATGACAAGGTATGGATCCACCTTCCGCTCAGTGTACTCTAGAAGTGATACACTGGAGTTCAACAAGAACAACTTGTAACTCAGCCACACATGACCGACCATTCATTTCTCTTGAATGTATTGAATATATTGCCACCCCTCGGTTAGTATTCCAACATAACCATCCCCGGGAGATACAGAATTGAAATAAGTACAAATATGAATATTCTCTAGATGGTGACAATATACCCTAATTGGGTGCGGCCCACTTAGCCTGTAACAACCCGTAAAATGCGAGCCAGTTTGAAATTTTTATTTTGGCAATTTTAGCGAATTTTGATTATTTAAAATAGATTATTTTAAATAATATCGACGTGAAATCTATTTTGAATATAATTCGAACGTATATATTATACGCGTCGTCGTTAGAATATAAATATTTATATATAAATATAAAAGGAATTGAAAATGGCGCGGTAGTTCGAAAATTCGATTTCTAATTTCAAATGAATATACAGAATTCAATATAAGTCAGAATTGAACGAAACAAGAAATATTTGAATCTGTATAACTATATCTTTGTAACGAAGTTAACAAATTGAGATTTCATCTTAGGAATGATAAGATATGTCCAGTTTAAAATTAGAAATAGTCGCTGTGGAATTTATATATATTTTTATATATATAAGGCCCTTAAAAATGGACATTTTGCAAATGACCTCGGATTTCGACGAAACCAGTTTTGTTGGATCCGCAGTGTCAAATTATTGCTAGATTCCAAATTTCATAATTTTTCGAATCAATATGTGAGCGTGGCAAAGGAAAACGCGTTTGACCAGTTTCAGTTGATTTTAATCGACTGGAAATTGGCCATTTTTCAAACGGTCTCAAAATTCGACGAAACTTGTTTTGTTAGGACCGTATTGACAATACGAAGCTAGAAAATATTTTTCTGGAATTTTTCTAGTTAGTATGTGACCCAGGTAATTTGAAATGTACGTTTAAAATTCAATAAAGTGATTTAAATGTAAATTTAACAGAAACTGATTGTAACGGCCGAACTGGCTTATGAAACATATCCCATTGTGTTTGGAATGGGGGTTAAACGCTATGGGCGACAGTCGGTGGGCCTCGTTTCGAGGTCGTATGTAAAAGTCAACTTTTAAATAATTAAGTAATAAAAAAAAATATATATATCCTCCTACTTTATTCAGCTGACCCCCCCCTTTCTTCCAAAATCATTTCGGAAATCGAAAATAGAAAAAAAAAAAAAAAAAAACCCCCGACGACCTCGATCTCATCGCCGACCCCTCCCACGTCGTCGCCCTCCTCCCTGGCGCCTCCACGGCCACCCCGCACCCCCACCAGACTCCAGCAATGACGGAAACCCCCCATCTTCGATTCGAAGCCCCACCGAGCCCCCCCCCCGAATCGACTGCAGCCGCCCCCCCCCCATTCGTCGAACCACCTGTCGAGGAGCCCCCCTACCTCGCGGTGACGAGAACACCCCCCCTGGCTGCTGTGCGAGGACGAGGAAACCCCCCTACCTCGCGGTGACGAAAGACCCCCCCCCTCCCCGCTCCTCTGTAAGTTTTTAATTTAATTTTATTTTTATTTTATTTTATTTTTATTTTAATATAAAAACTGATTTTCTGAGAATTTTAAAACTGATTTATGAAAATATAAAAACTGATTTTCTGAGAATTTTAAAACTGATTTATGAAAATATAAAAACTGATTTTCTGAGAATTTTAAAACTGATTTATGAAAATATAAAAACTGATTTTCTGAGATTTTAAAAAAAAACTGAATTTAAAATGATTTATAAACTAGAAGAAGATTAGAAATTTAAAAAGATAAAAATCAGATTTTTATATATTGAAAGTCGAAATAAAAATTCGATTTTTCTATATTGAACTTTGAAATAAAAATTCGATTTTTCTATATTGAACTTTGAAATAAAAATTCGATTTTTCTATATTGAACTTTGAAATAAAAATTCGATTTTTCTATATTGAACTTTGAAATAAAAATTCGATTTTTCTATATTGAACTTTGAAATAAAAATTCGATTTTTCTATATTGAACTTTGAAATAAAAATTCGATTTTTCTATATTGAACTTTGAAATAAAAATTCGATTTTTCTATATTGAACTTTGAAATAAAAATTCGATTTTTCTATATTGAACTTTGAAATAAAAATTCGATTTTTCTATATTGAACTTTGAAATAAAAATTCGATTTTTATATATTGAACTTTGAAATAAAAATTCGATTTTTCTATATTGAACTTTGAAATAAAAATTCGATTTTTATATATTGAACTTTGAAATAAAAATATGATTTTTATATATTGAACTTCGAAATAAAAATATGATTTTTATTTATTGAATAGCGAAGTAAAAATATGATTTTTACATATGTAGTGAAAGCGGGCAACGAAGATGACGAAGGTGCGATAGCAATGAAGTTTTCTATCAGTGAAGTGCCGTGGAGCTAGGATAGCTATAGGTGAGAACTTCTCACTCAAATTCTACTTTTCTAGTTATATATATATACTAGGATGCAGACGGTGCTTAGTAGCACCCGACACAATCGTCCACAGACCATGGACTTGTTTGTTTGGCTGTTTGGTTATTGATTGCGATATTGGTTTGAATGTGGTTTGTGGTATGAAAAATCGAATCGATAAATTGGTTAGGATTAGACGTGCGCCGTTATAAGGCGAAGGAGTAAGGCTAGGTTAGATCCTTACTCCAAATTTTGTGGTTTGCATAACGAAAGTGATTTGATTGATGTGTGAATGGCGTGGGCCTTCACTAGACCGGGGATAAGGCTAGGCCTTGTCCCGTTTCTAGTATCGTGCCGTTATGCCGCCGAAATTTTCTAAAATATGTTAGAAAATAAAAATATCATTTTATTGTGTAAATGAATAATAGAAATTCATATGTTGGAATAAAATGTTTTATCGTTAAAAATATAAAATTTTAACGTGAGAATGAATATAGTGAAAGTGAATAAAATAAAATATTCATTTACAAACCAGATGGTTTGTTTATGTACACCTATTTGAAGGACATTGATTGGGTCGATAAATTTTACACATCGCCCAACGGCACAAATAAAATATGTGTTTGATTGTTTGAAACCCCACACGGGTGTTGGGATGAAATTTGAAGTTCACTCATCCCGATTGATTGAATATGTCGATCGGTGGATTGACAGGCTGTTTTAAGCGTTGGATATCTATATTTGATGCTTATACAGTGTAGTGCACTTTGGTTGATGGTTGATTATTTTTCCATGCTATTATATACATGTGTTGTATGAAAATCCATATAATTAACTTTATATGGTAATGGATTGGGCCTCATTCCAGTTTTAAAATAGAATATTTGAAATAGAAATATTTGAAATAGAATATTTGAAATTAGAAATTTATGAAGCCGTGTTGATTAGATTGACGCCATTTTGACGTGATCGATATTTATATCGATTTTGAAAACGATTTCAAAATGAATTGAATTGAAAACGAATTCAAAATGAATTGAATTGAAAACGAATTCAAAATGAATTGAATTGAAAACGATTTCGAAATGAATTGAATTGAAAACGATTTCGAAATGAATTGAATTGAAAACGATTTCGAAATGAATTGAATTGAAAACGAATTCAAAATGAATTGAAAACGATTTCGAAATGAATTGAATTGAAAACGAATTCAAAATGAATTGAATTGAAAACGAATTCAAAATGAATTGAATTGAAAACGATTTCGAAATGAAATGAATTGAAAACGAATTCAAAATGAATTGAAAACGATTTCGGAATAAGTTGAAAACGAATTCAAAATGAATTGAAAACGATTTCGAAATGAATTGAATTGAAAACGAATTCAAATGGAATTGAAAGCGAATTGAAATGAATTCAAATTGAATTGAAATTTGAATTGAATAGAAATGAATTTTAAAACGAATTTATAAAGAAGAATTCAATTTTGATTTGAATTGAAATGGAAGTTGAAATTGCTTTTGAAATGAAATTAAAACGATTTATAAAATTCGTTTTAAATAGAAATCGACGAAATATATATTATATATATATTATATATAA
Source organism: Allium sativum (assembly GCA_030737875.1). Taxonomy (NCBI): domain Eukaryota; kingdom Viridiplantae; phylum Streptophyta; class Magnoliopsida; order Asparagales; family Amaryllidaceae; genus Allium; species Allium sativum. The sequence goes on from JASFAX010000021.1 coordinate 19,414,803, forward strand.
TATAATGGCCTGAATAGAACGCGCCGCGCCGCGGCAGTTCGCGAATTTCGACCATTTATTTCAAACGGACATTACGGGAGATCCGACCGTCGGATTCTCCTAAAACCGGAACCGTTGGGTTCGTATCGAAAAGAGCTTTCTAACGAATATTAGAAATTTGAAATCTAACGGTTGGATTTGGAATTATGTCCAAATCAAATTCGAAAAAGGTCGCTGTAAGTGCAGTTCGATGGCCGTTGATGGAAATCGACTGTACGGGCCTTGATAAAATTATTAAAAATAGCAATAATTTGTGTAAAATCATAAGAAATGATTTGTGAAGATTTGGGATGAAAAACTCCATATTTGAAAAGATAAAAATGGATTTTTATCGAAATGAACTAGTTTTGAACTAGAATAGTAATTTATTTATTTTTAAATAAATAAATTGAATTCGAAAAGGGTTTTAAAAATAACCAAAATTTCCAATGATTGCATTGGAGTGGATTTGAATCGAAATTGTCTTCGGAATATTTCGATGTTGGAATTCGTGATTATACAGGTGTTGTTATGGAAATTTGAAAGATATATATTGATATCGTTATTTCCAATACGACATTTGTTAGTCGTAGAATTCGATATTGAATATAAGCCGATTTCAGAGCCTTGTATTGAATATCGAATGTGATTTGGGTTTGTCGTGAATGGTGTCTTCACTAACACTATTCTTGAACCCAGTTGAGAAAAGATTAAATCTTTTTATTTAGATTTAATGAAGTGTACCAATTAAATAATATTTAATTGGAATTGAATGGATATTGATTGTTGGGTTTATCGTGAACAGTGTTTTAAATAACACTTGTTCTTTAACCCGATAATTAATGAAATGTGATTTTGGGTTTATCGTGAACCGTGTTTTAAATGACACTGATTCTTTAACCCAGTTAACGATTAAAACTAAGTGGAGTTTTAATGAATCTTTAATTAGATTGAAAAGATCGAAAATGGAGTATCACCAGTTTTGCTCCAGGCGATAGTTAAATCTTTAATTAGATTTGAACGTGAAATGGTAATTGAATTTACCGATAACACTGTGGTGTTAGATATGAAGTATTTCCAGTTTTACTTCATGGGATGAATAGGTTGGGATTGGGAAATTAAAACAAATGATTACTTCGGTAAGGTTCGCTAATCCCGACTAGTTTGAATTGATATTCAAAAATGGACTAAAGAATAAATTCAAGGAATTTATCTTTGATAAAATCAATGGGAATCTTTCCCTATGAATGTGAAATTTAGAAACTAACTGTCGGTTAGCCAAGCAGAATGGTTTTCTGGATATTGATCTGATGTTGGTTTCGGCCTTCGGGGTTAATATTTGGGGAATTATTCTCTTGATTAATTTACGGTTAGTGACTAATGAATTGGAATGAGGCGTATGTTGTGTTTGTGTAACACTTTTATAAAATATACGCGAGTTATTCGGGAAGACCGGGTTTATCCCATTCTGAATAACTGATACGACGATAAGTCGAAGATGAAGACGATGGTCGAAGACCGGAAGTCTTCACGTCGTTTGGGTGATAACTGATGATCTTGATTGGGCTGTACACCCAAGAAGATGGAAACAGTTGGGGATCGTCCAGACGTACTTGGAGATCGATGGATATGCGGGGTACTAGGTGCCTCCGGTTTCGTTCAGACCCAGAACGGACTTGTAAATGGACTGTGTGTCTGACATCGGATTTCATTCTGTGTGACTGATATCGGTTGCATAGGATGGTTTGCCTGTGTGGCATGCTAAGATGCAAATGATCAAGGCTTCTGTTGAAAAGCAAAGTCTTGTGGTGATGATCAAAGCACGGCCTTTGTGGCGTAGCTTTGTGTAACGTTTACCTCGCGTGTTTCACACCAGGTATGAACCAAAAACGGGAGACGGACCTCAGGGAGGACTTGCGTTTCTTTCTAGCTAGAAGTGGCGTCAGTGGTTTTACACGCCCTGACGAGTTTGACTTATGTGGTTGTTGCTGTTGCGAGGCGCCTCGGTTATATCGGTTTCGGCCGAATGCATTCTGGTCGGCTGACGGACCAGACTTACACCCCATTGGGTGGGGAGACGTAGTGTTCAGGCATTTTAATCCACATCGGTGGACCGGCCCTGACGATCTAAAGGGTCGATGCGCTCTGACCCTGTGGCTCGGGCTAGAGAGTCACGAAAACGGTTGAGGACTATCTTTTGCCTCGGTTCATAGACGGAAATCCAATTTCCAAATACGTGACATTTGCGGTTTTATTTGTAAACCTATATATGGCGACATAGTGGGATGGGGCGCTCATGCCGCCTATGATTGATACTTATGATTTGAAGTTGTTTTATACACTTATAATAGTATCAAATGATTTGTTTTAAAACGTATCAAGCATTCTTTGGCTGTTATAAGGGAAAACCCTATCCTCGACTGCGTTACATTGTGTGATGGGACATGGGTCTTATAACAGCTTCATTTTTCTTTATTTAGCATTGCGCTGTTTGTTTTATGCACTGGTATTCTTGGGAGGAAACCCGTTCCGTGTTATACGGCGTGGTCCCTTGATTTACCTAATGATTTAAAATAAAGATTAACTGTTTTAGTTCTCACACCAGTCACATGACTGACCTGGAGTTTATTGTTTCAACCTAAACTCTGGGTGCCCTTATTTCGACACGGGAAGCTAGTAGTTTCGGTTTTGCAGATTTATATTCACAGGATCCTGGTTTACAGCTGGAACGATATCCGGAAAGCTTTGTATCCGTATATCTCTTCTAGTTGTGCATTGTATTATTTTCCGCTGCTATGTATTTAAATGTAATTTAAATCTCTGATATTTCTGTGTAATATTCATTTATACTCTGTATATTCTTGTAATCTGATGCATTGTTGTTATATACAATGAAATGTTCTTCTATATGCGTTCTGTTGTGGTTTGTTCTCGAACTATCCGACGCTTTCCTTTACGGGGAAGTTACGGGTCTTCACAGTTGGTATCAGAGCTTTGGTTTACAAAGCAGAGAACAAGACACATTAGAACCATACGAAAGAATTCATCAGATATTGGATTAGTAATATCCAATGGGAATGACTCGTTAGAGATAGGATCAGTAGTATCCTAGAACGAGTGTGAAGAGTATATTTTTTAAATGAAAACAATTTTTGTTTTAAAAATTTAAATCAATTATTCGTATCTGATTATCTATTTATATTGAATTTGGACAGTCCAGTATATATAGACTTTGCGTATGCGTCTGATCCACGTGTATTTGAAGTTTTAATATACTGGATAGATATAGAGCCACACTCTAGTCGCCCGGAGACGATTCTGATGATAGTCTAGACATCATCAGAATTGGTATTCGAGTTTCGAAGGTGTGATTTTCTATATATTTCCATTAGACTGGTGTGAGAACCAAAACTTATATAGCTAGATTTGTTTGTTGTGATTTGGCATCAAAAATCTGATTTTTGACTATGTATCAAAGTTATAAATTTGAAACTCTAATTCACTAATTGATTGATGTTTGTGTTGTTTGTTTAATTGTTTGATAATTTTGAACCGTTTAGCCTAATTATATCAAATATTGAACGATATTGAAAATTGGTCGCATCTGCTTGCATATACATATATATCATTGAACAGGTCATAGCAAGGAGGCTAGAGCCAGAGAATAAAATTTGTTTGCCCGACAAATAGGTACATGTTTACTAAATAATTTCCTGTTTTGTTTGGGTGATGATGATTTTGTGAGCCTATTGGCTAGCCGCTTGGCTTTTTCTTTTTCTTTTTGAGATCTGAAGGACCGGGAACGCTATTTGCAATTTCCCGATGCTCCCATTGCAGGGGAGGTTATGGCGAAATTTTTCAAAAATTTAGGGTGTTAGCCAAATTTTTAAGATTTTGGAAATTCTCAGAAACTAAAGAGTTGGAGAATGGAAGTCAGATCGAGCGTAGAGTTGAATGATCAAACCACTTTCGACTTTGTTCCTTTTCGGGGACGAAAAGTTTTAAGTGGGGGAGATTGTAACAACCCGTAAAATGCGAGCCAGTTTGAAATTTTTATTTTGGCAATTTTAGCGAATTTTGATTATTTAAAATAGATTATTTTAAATAATATCGACGTGAAATCTATTTTGAATATAATTCGAACGTATATATTATACGCGTCGTCGTTAGAATATAAATGTTTATATATAAATATAAAAGGAATTGAAAATGGCGCGGTAGTTCGAAAATTCGATTTCTAATTTCAAATGAATATACAGAATTCAATATAAGTCAGAATTGAACGAAACAAGAAATATTTGAATCTGTATAACTATATCTTTGTAACGAAGTTAACAAATTGAGATTTCATCTTAGGAATGATAAGATATGTCCAGTTTAAAATTAGAAATAGTCGCTGTGGAATTTATATATATTTTTATATATATAAGGCCCTTAAAAATGGACATTTTGCAAATGACCTCGGATTTCGACGAAACCAGTTTTGTTGGATCCGCAGTGTCAAATTATTGCTAGATTCCAAATTTCATAATTTTTCGAATCAATATGTGAGCGTGGAAAAGGAAAACGCGTTTGACCAGTTTCAGTTGATTTTAATCGACTGGAAATTGGCCATTTTTCAAACGGTCTCAGAATTCGACGAAACTTGTTTTGTTAGGACCGTATTGACAATACGAAGCTAGAAAATATTTTTCTGGAATTTTTCTAGTTAGTATGTGACCCAGGTAATTTGAAATGTACGTTTAAAATTCAATAAAGTGATTTAAATGTAAATTTAACAGAAACTGATTGTAACGGCCGAACTGGCTTATGAAACATATCCCATTGTGTTCGGAATGGGGGTTAAACGCTATGGGCGACAGTCGGTGGGCCTCGTTTCGAGGTCGTATGTAAAAGTCAACTTTTAAATAATTAAGTAATAAAAAAAATATATATATATCCTCCTACTTTATTCAGCTGACCCCCCCCTTTCTTCCAAAATCATTTCGGAAATCGAAAATAGAAAAAAAAAAAAAAACCCCCGACGACCTCGATCTCATCGCCGACCCCTCCCACGTCGTCGCCCTCCTCCCTGGCGCCTCCACGGCCACCCCGCACCCCCACCAGACTCCAGCAATGACGGAAACCCCCCATCTTCGATTCGAAGCCCCACCGAGCCCCCCCCCCCCCCGAATCGACTGCAGCCGCCCCCCCCCCCCATTCGTCGAACCACCTGTCGAGGAGCCCCCCTACCTCGCGGTGACGAGAACACCCCCCCCTGGCTGCTGTGCGAGGACGAGGAAACCCCCCTACCTCGCGGTGACGAAAGACCCCCCCCCTCCCCGCTCCTCTGTAAGTTTTTAATTTAATTTTATTTTTATTTTATTTTATTTTTATTTTAATATAAAAACTGATTTTCTGAGAATTTTAAAACTGATTTATGAAAATATAAAAACTGATTTTCTGAGAATTTTAAAACTGATTTATGAAAATATAAAAACTGATTTTCTGAGAATTTTAAAACTGATTTATGAAAATATAAAAACTGATTTTCTGAGATTTTAAAAAAAAACTGAATTTAAAATGATTTATAAACTAGAAGAAGATTAGAAATTTAAAAAGATAAAAATCAGATTTTTATATATTGAAAGTCGAAATAAAAATTCGATTTTTCTATATTGAACTTTGAAATAAAAATTCGATTTTTCTATATTGAACTTTGAAATAAAAATTCGATTTTTCTATATTGAACTTTGAAATAAAAATTCGATTTTTCTATATTGAACTTTGAAATAAAAATTCGATTTTTCTATATTGAACTTTGAAATAAAAATTCGATTTTTCTATATTGAACTTTGAAATAAAAATTCGATTTTTCTATATTGAACTTTGAAATAAAAATTCGATTTTTCTATATTGAACTTTGAAATAAAAATTCGATTTTTCTATATTGAACTTTGAAATAAAAATTCGATTTTTCTATATTGAACTTTGAAATAAAAATTCGATTTTTCTATATTGAACTTTGAAATAAAAATTCGATTTTTCTATATTGAACTTTGAAATAAAAATTCGATTTTTATATATTGAACTTTGAAATAAAAATTCGATTTTTCTATATTGAACTTTGAAATAAAAATTCGATTTTTATATATTGAACTTTGAAATAAAAATATGATTTTTATATATTGAACTTCGAAATAAAAATATGATTTTTATTTATTGAATAGCGAAGTAAAAATATGATTTTTACATATGTAGTGAAAGCGGGCAACGAAGATGACGAAGGTGCGATAGCAATGAAGTTTTCTATCAGTGAAGTGCCGTGGAGCTAGGATAGCTATAGGTGAGAACTTCTCACTCAAATTCTACTTTTCTAGTTATATATATATATATACTAGGATGCAGACGGTGCTTAGTAGCACCCGACACAATCGTCCACAGACCATGGACTTGTTTGTTTGGCTGTTTGGTTATTGATTGCGATATTGGTTTGAATGTGGTTTGTGGTATGAAAAATCGAATCGATAAATTGGTTAGGATTAGACGTGCGCCGTTATAAGGCGAAGGAGTAAGGCTAGGTTAGATCCTTACTCCAAATTTTGTGGTTTGCATAACGAAAGTGATTTGATTGATGTGTGAATGGCGTGGGCCTTCACTAGACCGGGGATAAGGCTAGGCCTTGTCCCGTTTCTAGTATCGTGCCGTTATGCCGCCGAAATTTTCTAAAATATGTTAGAAAATAAAAATATCATTTTATTGTGTAAATGAATAATAGAAATTCATATGTTGGAATAAAATGTTTTATCGTTAAAAATATAAAATTTTAACGTGAGAATGAATATAGTGAAAGTGAATAAAATAAAATATTCATTTACAAACCAGATGGTTTGTTTATGTACACCTATTTGAAGGACATTGATTGGGTCGATAAATTTTACACATCGCCCAACGGCACAAATAAAATATGTGTTTGATTGTTTGAAACCCCACACGGGTGTTGGGATGAAATTTGAAGTTCACTCATCCCGATTGATTGAATATGTCGATCGGTGGATTGACAGGCTGTTTTAAGCGTTGGATATCTATATTTGATGCTTATACAGTGTAGTGCACTTTGGTTGATGGTTGATTATTTTTCCATGCTATTATATACATGTGTTGTATGAAAATCCATATAATTAACTTTATATGGTAATGGATTGGGCCTCATTCCAGTTTTAAAATAGAATATTTGAAATAGAAATATTTGAAATAGAATATTTGAAATTAGAAATTTATGAAGCCGTGTTGATTAGATTGACGCCATTTTGACGTGATCGATATTTATATCGATTTTGAAAACGATTTCAAAATGAATTGAATTGAAAACGAATTCAAAATGAATTGAATTGAAAACGAATTCAAAATGAATTGAATTGAAAACGATTTCGAAATGAATTGAATTGAAAACGATTTCGAAATGAATTGAATTGAAAACGATTTCGAAATGAATTGAATTGAAAACGAATTCAAAATGAATTGAAAACGATTTCGAAATGAATTGAATTGAAAACGAATTCAAAATGAATTGAATTGAAAACGAATTCAAAATGAATTGAATTGAAAACGATTTCGAAATGAAATGAATTGAAAACGAATTCAAAATGAATTGAAAACGATTTCGGAATAAATTGAAAACGAATTCAAAATGAATTGAAAACGATTTCGAAATGAATTGAATTGAAAACGAATTCAAATGGAATTGAAAGCGAATTGAAATGAATTCAAATTGAATTGAAATTTGAATTGAATAGAAATGAATTTTAAAACGAATTTATAAAGAAGAATTCAATTTTGATTTGAATTGAAATGGAAGTTGAAATTGCTTTTGAAATGAAATTAAAACGATTTATAAAATTCGTTTTAAATAGAAATCGACGAAATATATATTATATATATATTATATATAATATAATGGCCTGAATAGAACGCGCCGCGCCGCGGCAGTTCGCGAATTTCGACCATTTATTTCAAACGGACATTACGGGAGATCCGACCGTCGGATTCTCCTAAAACCGGAACCGTTGGGTTCGTATCGAAAAGAGCTTTCTAACGAATATTAGAAATTTGAAATCTAACGGTTGGATTTGGAATTATGTCCAAATCAAATTCGAAAAAGGTCGCTGTAAGTGCAGTTCGATGGCCGTTGATGGAAATCGACTGTACGGGCCTTGATAAAATTATTAAAAATAGCAATAATTTGTGTAAAATCATAAGAAATGATTTGTGAAGATTTGGGATGAAAAACTCCATATTTGAAAAGATAAAAATGGATTTTTATCGAAATGAACTAGTTTTGAACTAGAATAGTAATTTATTTATTTTTAAATAAATAAATTGAATTCGAAAAGGGTTTTAAAAATAACCAAAATTTCCAATGATTGCATTGGAGTGGATTTGAATCGAAATTGTCTTCGGAATATTTCGATGTTGGAATTCGTGATTATACAGGTGTTGTTATGGAAATTTGAAAGATATATATTGATATCGTTATTTCCAATACGACATTTGTTAGTCGTAGAATTCGATATTGAATATAAGCCGATTTCAGAGCCTTGTATTGAATATCGAATGTGATTTGGGTTTGTCGTGAATGGTGTCTTCACTAACACTATTCTTGAACCCAGTTGAGAAAAGATTAAATCTTTTTATTTAGATTTAATGAAGTGTACCAATTAAATAATATTTAATTGGAATTGAATGGATATTGATTGTTGGGTTTATCGTGAACAGTGTTTTAAATAACACTTGTTCTTTAACCCGATAATTAATGGAATGTGATTTTGGGTTTATCGTGAACCGTGTTTTAAATGACACTGATTCTTTAACCCAGTTAACGATTAAAACTAAGTGGAGTTTTAATGAATCTTTAATTAGATTGAAAAGATCGAAAATGGAGTATCACCAGTTTTGCTCCAGGCGATAGTTAAATCTTTAATTAGATTTGAACGTGAAATGGTAATTGAATTTACCGATAACACTGTGGTGTTAGATATGAAGTATTTCCAGTTTTACTTCATGGGATGAATAGGTTGGGATTGGGAAATTAAAACAAATGATTACTTCGGTAAGGTTCGCTAATCCCGACTAGTTTGAATTGATATTCAAAAATGGACTAAAGAATAAATTCAAGGAATTTATCTTTGATAAAATCAATGGGAATCTTTCCCTATGAATGTGAAATTTAGAAACTAACTGTCGGTTAGCCAAGCAGAATGGTTTTCTGGATATTGATCTGATGTTGGTTTCGGCCTTCGGGGTTAATATTTGGGGAATTATTCTCTTGATTAATTTACGGTTAGTGACTAATGAATTGGAATGAGGCGTATGTTGTGTTTGTGTAACACTTTTATAAAATATACGCGAGTTATTCGGGAAGACCGGGTTTATCCCATTCTGAATAACTGATACGACGATAAGTCGAAGATGAAGACGATGGTCGAAGACCGGAAGTCTTCACGTCGTTTGGGTGATAACTGATGATCTTGATTGGGCTGTACACCCAAGAAGATGGAAACAGTTGGGGATCGTCCAGACGTACTTGGAGATCGATGGATATGCGGGGTACTAGGTGCCTCCGGTTTCGTTCAGACCCAGAACGGACTTGTAAATGGACTGTGTGTCTGACATCGGATTTCATTCTGTGTGACTGATATCGGTTGCATAGGATGGTTTGCCTGTGTGGCATGCTAAGATGCAAATGATCAAGGCTTCTGTTGAAAAGCAAAGTCTTGTGGTGATGATCAAAGCACGGCCTTTGTGGCGTAGCTTTGTGTAACGTTTACCTCGCGTGTTTCACACCAGGTATGAACCAAAAACGGGAGACGGACCTCAGGGAGGACTTGCGTTTCTTTCTAGCTAGAAGTGGCGTCAGTGGTTTTACACGCCCTGACGAGTTTGACTTATGTGGTTGTTGCTGTTGCGAGGCGCCTCGGTTATATCGGTTTCGGCCGAATGCATTCTGGTCGGCTGACGGACCAGACTTACACCCCATAGGGTGGGGAGACGTAGTGTTCAGGCATTTTAATCCACATCGGTGGACCGGCCCTGACGATCTAAAGGGTCGATGCGCTCTGACCCTGTGGCTCGGGCTAGAGAGTCACGAAAACGGTTGAGGACTATCTTTTGCCTCGGTTCATAGACGGAAATCCAATTTCCAAATACGTGACATTTGCGGTTTTATTTGTAAACCTATATATGGCGACATAGTGGGATGGGGCGCTCATGCCGCCTATGATTGATACTTATGATTTGAAGTTGTTTTATACACTTATAATAGTATCAAATGATTTGTTTTAAAACGTATCAAGCATTCTTTGGCTGTTATAAGGGAAAACCCTATCCTCGACTGCGTTACATTGTGTGATGGGACATGGGTCTTATAACAGCTTCATTTTTCTTTATTTAGCATTGCGCTGTTTGTTTTATGCACTGGTATTCTTGGGAGGAAACCCGTTCCGTGTTATACGGCGTGGTCCCTTGATTTACCTAATGATTTAAAATAAAGATTAACTGTTTTAGTTCTCACACCAGTCACATGACTGACCTGGAGTTTATTGTTTCAACCTAAACTCTGGGTGCCCTTATTTCGACACGGGCAGCTAGTAGTTTCGGTTTTGCAGATTTATATTCACAGGATCCTGGTTTACAGCTGGAACGATATCCGGAAAGCTTTGTATCCGTATATCTCTTCTAGTTGTGCATTGTATTATTTTCCGCTGCTATGTATTTAAATGTAATTTAAATCTCTGATATTTCTGTGTAATATTCATTTATACTCTGTATATTCTTGTAATCTGATGCATTGTTGTTATATACAATGAAATGTTCTTCTATATGCGTTCTGTTGTGGTTTGTTCTCGAACTATCCGACGCTTTCCTTTACGGGGAAGTTACGGGTCTTCACAGTGCCATGCTGCTTGCCCGATTTCTGTCATTTCCCAGTTGATGAGGCTTGAGGTTATAATGTATCTCTATACAGATCACGTCTTCATTTACTTTGAATGCCACATCATCATACCCGTCAAATCACAAATTGATTTCCCCAAAAACACCACGGGTATAAGCTAAGAGAAAACGAATTCCTCTGCCACCAACGTAAATACGTTTGAAACGATCAACTTACGCGATCTACCAGATATACTCTGTCATACATTCGTCCATTCAAGTTGTCCTAGGACTGGACAAACCGAAGGTACTATTCAATACATCCATCATAGGCAATCTCTATCTAAGATTTATACAATAGCCCTTGCACTTTACTCTGTCTTCAATATATTCAGCAAACTTGGTTTGCAACATTTATGCCAATACGGTGTGGTTCTTCAGATAATAATCCAACCGGTCTCTCCATATTAGCGACATAAAAATGGTCAAAAACTTTGATAGTCGGTGATTTAACTATCAAATGAAAACACGTGTGCAAACAAGAATCTTATTTCCAATTGGAATTTCTATTGATCAATCATATATATATATATATATATATATATATATATATATATTCATATTTCCTTATTTTCTATATTCAAGAAAATATATGTTATGAACATTGGAAAACATTTCCATTTCTTATTTTCTATTATTAGAAAATATTTCTGATTCTTATTTGGAAAACATTTCCAAAACTCCTTCATTGGCTTTAAACAAAAGTTTGAATAAAACATTGCTAAGCCAACTCAAACGATTACACTCATTAATTAATTCACGTAACCATCCTTCACGATCAAACCTTAATCATTCCTTAGTTAAGAAGGGAGTCAATCAAGTTGGGATATAATTACCTCTCCGACCTTAACTGAACAACGTTTTAACTTCGAAATAGACAAAGTTCATCCTTATAATCTTTAGCAAACTTCCTTACGTAACTCTCGAATTCTATTTACGAATTCACTTCTTTTATAAAAACATTGGTTATAACGATAACATTATAATTCCTACTTTCGAAATATCTAACTTCAAATATAACTTTTATTATTTAATTTGAATAAATAAATAAACACCTAATTTATAAACTGGAAAGTATAAGTACTTTCCCGAATTCGATATAATCGAATTCGACGATTAAATCTCTTCGAATAACTAATATTCGATAAACTCACTTCGAATAATCGATTATCACTCTTCGAATAACTAATACTCGATTACGTCTCTTTGAATAACTAATATTCGATAACTCCTTTCAAATAACTAATATTCGATAATCTCCTTTCGAATAACTCTTATTCGATTAATTCTCTTTCGAATAACTCTATTTGATAAATTCTTATCTTCGATTAACCAATACTCTACGAACTCTATTTGATAAATTCTTATCTTCGATTAACCAATACTCTACGAACTCTATTTGATTAACTAACACTCGACTGACTCTATTTGATTAACTAACACTCAACTAACTCTAGCTTGATTAACTCTTATTCAATTAACTAATATTCGACAACTCTAATTCGATTTAACTCTAATCGATTAACTAATATTCGACAACTCTAATTCGATTTAACTCTAATCGATTAACTAATATTCGATAACTCTAATTCGATTTAACTCTAATCGATTAACTCACTTCGAATAACTTATTTCGATTTAACTCTAATCGATTAACTCACTTCGAATAACTTATTTCGATTTAACTCTAATCGATTAACTCACTTCGAATAACTTATTTGATTACTCAAATTCAATTAACTCTAATCGACTTGTTCTTATTCAAATAAATTATATTTGATAACTCTATTCGATTACAAATAATTCCTTTTCTATTTGTCTATATTTATTTCATATAAATATTTCCTTTATATAATTCTATTTCTTAAATAAATATTTCCTTTTACAATTTTACAATTATTTTCCTTTATAACTCTTTGATTTTATAACTATTTGCTTTATAACTCTTTGATTTTATAATTATTCCCTTTTATAAAATCCTTTTCCTTTTTATATATAAAATCCATTGATTTTATATAAATAATTTATTTTCAAAATATACTTTGAAAAATCTCCTTTTTACATCTCAGAGTTTCTTACGGTATTTAAAATACCAAATAACAGTGATCGATATCATTCAAACACATATAATCCACAATAGATTATATATCACATCATATATTACAATATATGAACAGAACAGTATTATAAATATTGAGGAATCCAGTTGGATCCCTCCATCCTGTTTCCCTGCATCACGGATGTTAAACACTATAATTAACATCGATTTCATTTCAATATGAAATATTCTGCTAAACGAAATCAATATTAGATTAATGCTTTATATATATATATATATTGTTATCTATAATTTCAACCAATACATAAGCAATTCAGCCAAACAGTTAACACATAACAATCAACAGATAATTACCAGTTCTAAAAATACGTTATAGAAATATAGCTATTCAGAGTTGGTGAGTTTTACTCACATTGGACGATCATCGTTAATAACGATAACCATCGCTTGATTCAGACGGACAATTTATTTTGCTATAAATTGTAACGAACTCCCATTCACTCTCAGTCAGTCCCATTGTGTAGTGTCCGTCCCTACGATCCCAATGGATCTGATCGTTCGAAATTCTGATAAGGTATGACAAAGTTACGTATTCTACAAGTTAATACATTATCATCATTAAGATTTAAACTTTTATTTAAATTAACATCGGGCCTCACCCTTTTCTTCCTTGGCCCAATTACTCAAGAAAACCCCTCCCTTATAATTCCTTCTTCCCAAATGAAACTGGCGATCCTTCCTCCTCCATCTATAGACATTTCCCAAAATTCAAGCTCCACTCTCACTCTTGTTTCCTCACGATTGTACAAACGAAAACACCATAAGACTTCTCTTCCAAAACAGTCCTTCCCAAACCAATTTCATGAAACTCGGTTACCACCTCAAGATGCGACGACCCCCCTTTCTCAAATGTGAACTACTTTTCTTCAATTACAAGGGAAATCGCAACTTCCATGATGCCATATTCTTCCACCGATTCACAAATGAACTTCATCATTAAGCTCATCATTAAACTCCTCTTTACATTCTCTTCATCACCATACCACAGTTTTACAACTCGACATTTCCAATTGAAATCCGTCGAACAGGACAAACCTGCAACTACTGAACTCAAGCGACATTTTTTGTCACAGAAAATCCCAAAAATTGGCCAACACTTGCGTTTTGATCTCATTAACCCAAAAAAACAACTGATTCTCGAATCGAAACCTATATTTCTCACAAATCTTGAACCCTAGTCTGCGGTAACCAAAAGACAACGAACCAAACTTAAGTCGAATCACTCAAGCTTGCACGGAAACTGTAACGACCTAGAGATTTTCGGCCCTGAAAATCGACATAAATACCTTTACCGTAACTCATGCCGACCTTCCAAACACCAAAAACACTTGAACGTTATTAGAGAGAATTTAGAGGGTGAGATAAGAAAGAAAGAAATATTAGAATAGAAGAAGAAGAAGAAGAAACAACACAACACAGAGTCTCACATTGCAGCGGAACAAAATATAATACAGAAATAAATCTTTACCGAGAGCTTTAAAAATACTTACAATATCAGAGTACATCACACAACGGGATAGTTATAATAGCCTGTTCCCATATACAACACACAGCGGAATAGTAGCTATATAATATCATACGTCTGAACATTTCCAGCTCGTCTCTGGACTTCATAGCCTTCGATAACCTGAACATGTACACCCCGGGCTAACCCGAGCATTTACAAAACACCGGGACAGTCTGATGAACCAGAGTGAGATAACTCGCACAGTATTAAGGGTAAATCATCCAACCATGATTTTAAGGTTCAAAATATTTCAAAGGAAAAAGAATAATCGTAAGACCGAATCCACACATAAACACGGAAGTTTTTACCTTACGATAACCCAAAACAGTTTTGTAATCAATATCTTGTCTGATATTATAATAATGTCTAAATACAAGTTAATAACAATCTAGTGGAACGCTTGCATCTCACGCTCCACATACAGTATACAATCAAAACCACAGGTGCTTATTGGAGATTGGATTCCGACTATGACAAGGTATGGGACCACCTGCCGATCGTGTATCTCTAGAGGCGAATACACTGGGTTCAACAAGAACGTCTTGTAACCCGGCCCTCACATGACCGACCACTCAATTCGCTTGAGTGTATCAAATGTATATCACCAACGGTTGGGAGCTACCCACTGTCTTCCTGAAAAGGGACAACATTGAAATAGATTAAAGAATGAAATGGATTTTCTCTAGATAGGTGATTATACACCATAATAGGAGCGACCCACATAGCCATGCTGCCTGCCCGATTTTTTTCATTTATCGTTTGTGAGGCTTGAGGCCAGAATTTACTTTGAAACACCTGATCGCCATTCACTTTGAATGCCACATCGTCAAATTCATCAGATATCAGTAATTGACGTCCACAAAAATACTCTGCAGTTTAGCTAAGAGGAGGTGTACAGCCTTCTCCGCCATCACAGAAATACGTTTGAAGAAATCAATGTACGTAATTCCTTTGGAAATACTCTGTCAGATATCCGTCCATACAAGTCATCCAGGAACAGGATGAACCGAAGGTACTCTCCTACTGCATCCAATATAGGAATCACTTCATGGACCAGTAACGAGTAGTCCTTGCAACCCGTTGATCCCAACCACGACAGAACCACAGTTTATCTCTGGCCGCCAAACCAGAGATTTTTAGCAGTTCTTCTGCTTATGAAAATCCACGGTCTTCAATGCTCCATCTCGACCATCTTCTGATATATTTACGTGTTTGTTGGTCGAAATGGTTTTCGAATAAAATTCGATCCCGGTCTTTCCGTGTCAATAATCGTATTGGACATATTTGATAGTCGGTGATTTAACTATCAAAATAATCAATGTTTCAATCATGACAACCCAATGAGTTCACTGGTTCAGTATTCAGCACCACTTGGCCTTTTAATTAAAACAAACTGATTCACTTCTGTTCAATTAAAACTTCTAACCTTTTTTATATTCAAAATCCGATATTTTAATTCTTATTTAATATAACAATGTTCTCAAAAACCATTTCATTATGTCACTTAATAACTTATAACCATATTAAATTTCCACTTAATTCTCCTTTCAAAACATTTGTTATATCATTTTTATTATTTGAACTTGGAATGTCCACTTAACTTATTATTTGTAATCAGCGTTAATTAATACCTTTCATTCTATTCTTGTAACCATAACAAATATTTATTTGTATAAAATAAAAGCTCAATCTTACGTTCCCTTCCTACTAATTTCTTTTACCTCGTATATTTCCCAAGTTTTCACCAAATATCGCGTTATTGTTTCTCTAATGGAAATACTAAATTATCACTAACCTCTTCATGATTACCAACTAATATCATCTTCAGATAATCCTGATGTTGTTCAAGTTGGGGTATTTTAATTACCTCTCAGACCTTGGTCAACCACGTTCTTATCCTCGGGTAAATATAAGTTGTAATCCAAACCAATATTCTATTCTAGTCTCAAAACAAATTCCATTATAAATTGGATTTGGTTATACAAACCCTACGACCCACTTCTTTACCCAAATTTACCTTTACCAATCTCCTTTCAAATCCTTTCAACCATTTCCACTTTGGAACTCTTATTTAAATTTTCCTTTTTTACTTGATCTCATTTTCGAGTATCGTTAATGTAAAATTAACGTCTTAACACTTTAAACCTCATTTACGTAGCCCTGGTTTATTACAAGCCTTTTCCTTAATTTCCTTACACTTAATTCAAATCATTAAGTAACATTTATTTTAAGCTATAGAATTCGCTTAAAAACTTCTTTAGAACTTTGTTATAAAACTCAGTTTTTAAATACAACCTGTTTATGAACTCTTCCCACCGTTCAATTAGATTTCATTTCAATTCAGTTACTTTTTATATGAATTCCAGTTAAAAGTAATCCTCTAAATACTATTAATAAGAAAAATGTTTCACCTTTATCATTAACTACTGTGAAGGTAGTTAATTCCTTTATTCACTAAAATGAATAGTAAATTCTCATTCTAAAACCTTATTAAAATTAAAACCATATTCCTTAAAATATTTTATTCAAAAGTGTATTTCAAAATCTAACTCCAGTTAATAAGTTTTATAACTTCATCTCTATCGACTCACCTAACGATGAATCAATATTTATAAAACAGTTGATTTTATAGGCCATCCTCTGCCAAATACTCAACCAATATCGCCCATGGGTTTAAACAAACACAGACTGACTTTTCAGTCAATAGTCACAAACCAAATCAATCATCCAAACATGACCGTTCATATGTGATAATATGAAAATAAATAATATATTTTGAGGGATCCGGTTGGGCCCCTCCAACCTGTTCTTCCCTGAAATCACAATGGTTATCTCTACACAGTTCAAAACAATTCAAACAGATCAAACCATTCAAACAGGTCAAACAGTTCAAACCATTAAACATGTTTATTTTATAAACGTGACCAACAAGGTAAGTTACCTTTATGGGAACCAATCATTAAAATAACGATTTGGTACTTCATTGAAATTAAACGATAGTTTAATTTCTTTAGTTAAATTAACAAATAAATTATGATTAGCAACCCGTCAACCATTAGCAAGCAGAGCATACAAAATAAAAACCCAATTTATATAAAATATAAATGGGAGAAATACTGAGTGAGTTTACTCACCTTGGATTCGTTCATAGCTGTCAGCTCTGTCCATTCCAACGCTCCTTGTTTGACCCGATTCTAATAATATATATAAACGTTAAACCAATTATACGCTCATATTTTAATTTAAATTAATTAAATTCTAAATTAATATTTTAATTTACCCTAATTATTTTTAATCGTTAGCTATAATATATATATTTATTTAAACGATTAAACTTAGTATAAATATATATATATATATATATATATATATATATATATATATATATATATATATATATTTATGTTAACAATAACCTCGGTTAGCTGGTGCTTGCAGTTATACATTCGAACTACAGTCCGCAATATATTAACTTTGTATTTAAAAACTAACTAGGCCTTATAATTTAGATTAGGAAAGGTTATATGCCAGGTCAAATTCTAGACTTTAAACGTTATTACTAACTAAACTTTATTTATGCTAGTAAATTGGTGATTAGGCAGAAACACGGTTAGGGACGTTTAAGTTGCTTCTCTACTGTAGATCTTTTTTTTTTAATTTGTTACCTGTTTCAGGAGACCACCCCGTTCACCGTTGCTGCTCCCCCCAAGGCCACCGGAGTTCCATCGCATCATCAACCCACCACCGTTTAACTCCTCTTCACAAACCATTTCTCTTCACGGAAAATCACACTCAAACAGAATGTGTTGCCCCTCTTACTCCCTACATTATTAATCTATTCACAATAACATGACAGTAACCTCTTTTACCGAACTGTTTCCCCCTTCCCATATGCTAATCACCTCCCCACCATGTTATTATTCCTTCATGCTCCTTTGATTTGCTGAAATCCTTAATCCAACAGATGATGATGCTTGCGCACCATTCCTCTTCCCTCTCGGTTCCACTCATTTTCTTTTCTGTTTCTGTTTTTACACAGTACCACTCCTTTGCATGTAAACTCCCCTGCCAAACTTGAGAACTATGTTGTCTGCCACCACCAATGTCCACCCGCCACTCACTGATGCTGCTCAAAAGATACAAGTGCCCGCATGAGTTTTGATTTTATTATGTTGGTAGTTTTGATTTTTATTTAGGTGGAGAAAACTCACCTCGCCATTACTGGAGCCCTCGGAATAAAGGAAAGCAGCGATTATTTATAGAGATGGAGACTTGGTCATCACGGTGTTAGCTAGGTATAGGGCTGCAGATAGAGGGTCTCTACAAATTACTTGGTCGACACAGTTTCAAGATGTCGTTTTCATTTGGTATTGCTTTGTCAGCAAGTTGTTTCTGTAAGTACAGTTTAACATAGTGTAGTTAAAGCCTGCGCTGAGTTTTCATTTCGCATGTCTTATTTGAGTTGAAAGCATAGGTTGTTTTCATGTGAGCCTGTGTACGCGTGATGTAGGCATCAGAAGGCCTTTTTAGGTTAGTGTATATGTAGTATTAGGGTTAGAAGTAATATTATTTAATTATATCAAAACTTCACGGTAACGTAACACGTAAAATTAATCATAAACGACTCCTGTCTTCTGATAAAAAAACTAATGTTGGAGTAAAAAGATATTCCGGATTCAATGGGACAAGTTTCGTCGAATTCCAACATCGTTTGAAAAAATTTCCTTTATAAAACCAGAAATAAACACGCGTTTAATTTTTCCACGATCACCAAACGAATCAAATTAACTTGAAACCTTGATATCCTAAAATAATTCTTCAATACGAACCCAACGAAACTAGTTTCGTCGCATTCTGAGACTGTTTCCCCGGTAGGCTATTTTCACGCGCACCGCAATGCCATTTCGGACACCAAATTACACGATCTCCAAAAATAACGAACTATTTACCTATCCTGGCTCTAATCGACGATACGAACTCAACGGAAGTGGTTTCGTGGCTTAATTCAATCGTCTGCTCAAGTTATACCCAAATAACACTTTGTTAAATTAATTACACGCTATAGAAATTAAACAGGCGTTTTCGGCTGTTGTGGTCACATACGACATCGATTTGCCACGCCATTCAACACTGTACAATAATTAAACGATACGGTTCTAATGAAACTAGTTTCGTCGAAATCTGATTCCATTTGCAAAACTGCTACTTTAAAGGTCGATTTTTAAACAAAGATTTTCACAGCGACTATTTCAAAATTTGATTTAGCCATAACTTACAATCTATAACACGAAATTTGAATTTTTCTCTTTCATATGAAAATTATCATCAACACGGTTCCATCGTTTCTCGTTTCACCGAAATCCGACTTATATTGGACTTTGTATATCCAGTTGAAGTTCAAAACTCCATATTACGAACTTCACGCCATTTTCAAGCTCGATTTATATTATAAATAGAATTAACATTCAAGCTTCGTTTTAAATAACGAATTAAATATTAAAATTCATTAATATTCCAAATAAAATATTTAAAACCAATTTAAATATTCAGATTCAAATGGTGTAACGACCCAGATAATCTGAACCAATTTAAAATTTTTAAATTGGCTAAAATAATGGATTTTAAATATTTAAAATAAGTATTTTAAATAATAGCGAAGAAAAGTGAGTTTGAATCGACAATTGAAAACGGATATAATTAATTCTAATTATAAACAAGGCCTGAAATGGCGCGGTAGCTTCAAAAATTGAATTCAAACTTTGACTGACTGTACCGGGTGCAAAACAAAGCGGATTTGAGTGAAACCAAAAATATTTAAATCTGTTAGTGAATATCTTTCTAACGAATCTGAAAAATCGAAGTTTCATAGCGGAAAGCAAAAGTTATGGCCAAATGAATTTTCAGAAAGGTCGCTATGGAATTTATATAGCCCGTGAAATTGGCCATTTTGCAAACGACCTCGGAATTCGACGAAACCACTTTTGTTGGATCCGGGATGTGAAGTTATTGCTAGGTTTCATATTTCATAATTTTTGAAGCTAGTATGTGAGCGTGGCGAAGGAAAATGTGTCTTGGTCAATTACAGTTAAATTGGATCGACCAGAAAAGGGCCATTTTACAAACGGTCTCAAAATTCAACGAAACTAGTTTTATTGGGACCGTATCGTCAAAACATAGCCAGATTTATTTTTCTGGAATTTTTCGAGTCAGTTTGTGGCCCTGGCAAATCAAAATGTACGTTCAAATCAAATATTGAATGTTATATATTTTAATTTGGAAGAAAACTGACTGAAACAGTCGAATGGACCTACGAAACATATCCCATGGTGTTCGGAATGGGGGTAAAACGCTAGGGACGACAGTCGTTGGGTTTGAATTGGAGTTCGTGGTGAAAAACACTATTTTTGGAATTAATATATAGCGGGCCAATCATATATTTTCTTTTATTATTTTATTTTCTGAAAATATCTCAAAAAACCCCGACGCTCCAGCGATTGAACGGCTCCCGTGTTCCCTTGTTCCCTCCCAGATTCCGGCCGCCACC
Organism: Allium sativum; assembly: GCA_030737875.1. Lineage (NCBI taxonomy): Eukaryota > Viridiplantae > Streptophyta > Magnoliopsida > Asparagales > Amaryllidaceae > Allium > Allium sativum. The sequence goes on from JASFAX010000021.1 coordinate 19,435,959, forward strand.
GCCCATGCCAGACCCCGCCACCACCCACGTTCGAAGCCCTCCCTTCCCCCTTCAAATCTGACCAACCCTCGCCCTCCACCATCTCCTGTGCCTCCAGAATCGAGTCCGAGAAGCCGCTGTCTTTCGAGCGCCACCACGACCAGATCCGGCCACCGATCATCACCAAACCACCCTGCGCCGACTCCCCTCTCCTCCCTCTTCCACGTCACACCCTCCGATCGTCACCACATCGCTCGGATTTCGCGAAAAATTCAAACCCTTGTTTGAACCAACGATGAAGGTGATTCCTTTATATGATTTTAACACTTTTAAGTGTTACAAAACTTTGAAAAATCATTTCTTTTTAGTGTGTTGACGAAATTCGATGAAACAGGTGTGATTGGTGTGAAAATTGATTAATAGCGAATGGTTGATTGGAATTGTTTGTGGTTGATATTGATTGATTGTGGTTGAAAAATACTCATTTGTGGTTGAGAAATATTTGGTTGAAACCACATAGGATTAGTTTGTGGAAATGAAAAAATTTACATGCCGCCTGCGTGCGAACTAGATGCATTATTCCCCATTGTCAAAAACCGCGAGGTTTTAAGGTAGAGCGAGGAGCCGTACTAGGGACGGTCCCGGTTTTAACTACCCTGCCGTTATGCTGCTGAAATTTTGAATAATATTCATGTGTTAGAATTATTTTCCTGTGTTGAAATTATATTCGTCTGTTGAATAGAAAACCTTCATGTGTTGAATAGAAATTCATTCGTTGAATCAAATTCATGTGTTGAATGGTATTCGTGTTTTAAATATAAAAATCCCATTTTTATCTATATACACAAACTATAGAAAACCTTCATGTGTTGAATCGATATTCATTCGTTGAATTGAAATTCATGTATTGAATGGTATTCGTGTTTTAAATATAAAAATCACATTTTTATCTGTATATGTAAACTATAGAAAACCATCATGTGTTGGATCGAAATTCATTCGTTGAATTGAAATTCATGTGTTGAATGGTATTCGTGTTTTAAATATAAAAATCACCTTTTTATCTATATATATAAACTATAAAAAACCTTCATGTGTTGAACCGAAATTCATTCGTTGAATTGAAATTCATGTGTTGAATAGTATTCATATTTTGAAATAAATTGTTTTATAATAAAAATCATATTTTTATCATCTATATGAACTATATAAAATAGTCGAGTTTTGAAATAAATTGTTTTATAATAAAAATTCCATTTTTATCATCTATATGAACTATACAAAATAATATGGTTTTGAAGTAAATTGTTTTACATTAAAAATCACATTTTTACTATATACATGACTTGTTAAAAATAGTGAAGTGTTGAAATAGAAAACAGTTAGATAAAAATATCATTTTTATCGAAAGTATGAAAGTTATATAGTTTTGAAATCGAAGAATCGATATATATATATATATAAATAGAATTGAAATATATCGAAAAACGAAGCTTCAGTTCGTATTTTGAAACCGTGATTTCAAACGATTATACCGGGAGATCCGACCATCGGATTTTCCCGAAACCGCAACCGTTGGGTTCGCTTTGGAAATATCTTTCCAACGGCACCAACTTTGTAAAAATCCAACGGTTGGATTGTATGGAATGTTTAATTCAAATCTGAAGAAAAACAGCGCCAGAATCGATTATATATATATATATATAATTATATTTAATCGAATAACGGCGCTGTAGTTCGTATTTTGAAAACGAAACTTCAAACTATTATACCGGGAGATCCGACCGTCGGATTTTCTCAAAACGGGAACCGTTGGATTCGTTTTGAAAAGATCTTTCTAATGATGTAAATTTTGTGAAGATCCAATAGTTAGATTTTTAGATATGTGTAAATCAAATCTGAAGAAAAACAGCGCCACAGCCGCGTTATGGCCCGAAGCGTCGTTTTGAATAAATTGGCTATTTTAAAATAAATAAAAATAGCGATAAATCATTATAAAATATTATAAACGATATGGATGTGAAATTTAGAAACTAACTGAAGGTTGGCTAAGTCGAATGGTTTCCTAGGTGTTGATCTGATGCTGGTTTCGGCCTTCGGGGTTAATATTTGGGAAATCGTTCTCTTACTGATTGACGGTTAGTGACTAATGAATTGAAATGATGCGTATGTATGTTAGTGTTGCACTTGTTTATTATATATGCGAGTTGCTCAGAAAGACCGGGTTTATCCCATTCTGAGTAACTGAATCGAAGATAAGAAATCGAAGATGAAGACGGTAGTCAAAGACCGGAGATCTTCACCTCGTTTGGATGGTAACCGAGGTCCTGATTGGGAGGTATCCCGAAATATGGATAATGAGTGGTGATCGTCCAGACGTACGTTGTGGTCGATGGGTTTGCGAGGTATATAGTGCCTCCGGTTTCGTTCAGACCCAGAATGGACTTGTAAATGGACTGCGTGTCTAACATTGGATTTTATTCCGTGTTGATTGATCTATATTAAATATACATCTGTTTGGCGGCGGAGAATTTATTCTCTTGCTTAACGCCCTTCTCTGAAACGCACGAGCTCAGAGGTTGTATATCGATGGACATCAGTCGCATGGCATGAATTGCTAGTGTGGCATGCCTAAGTGGCAAATGATCAGGGCTTCTGTTGAAAAGCAAAGTCTTGTGGTGATGATCAAAGCACCGCCTGTGTGGCGTAGCTTTGTGTATAACGTGAATTCGCAAGCCTCACACCCTGGTATTAACCAGAAACGGGAGAAGGACCTCAGGGAGGGCATGCACTTCTTTCTAGCTAGGAGTTGTGTTGGTGTTTTTACACGGCCTGACATTTTACTAATGTGGATGATGGGTAGCGAGGCGCCTCGGATATATCGGTCGATCCGGGGCCGATGGAGTCATTCGTTGGCTCATTTACGCCCCATAGGGCGGGGAAACGTAGTGCTCACGAATTTTAATCCACATCGGTGGACCGGCCCTATCGCTCCAAGGGTCGATGCGTTTTGATCCTGAGGGGCGGGCTAGAGCGTCTCGAATTTGGTAAGGACTATCTTTTGCCTTGGTTCATGACGGAAATCCAATTTCCAAATACGTGACTATGCGGTTTCGATTGTATATATATATATGGCGACATGATATATGGTACCCATGCCGTCTATGATTGATAGTTATGATTGAAATTGTTTTTGACACTTATAAACACTAGTAATAATATCAATTGCTTTTGTTTTAGTCGTATCAATCATATTTTGGCCATTATAAGGTAAAACTCTATCCTCCGGTTTGCGTTGCATTGTGTGACGGGAACTGAGTCTTATAATGGCTTCATTTTTATAAAAAGCATTGCGATGTTTAAAAGAATGATTTGTTTTGAAAGCATTGGAAATCCAATGGAGTAAACACGTTCCATGAAAGTGGCGTGGACCTGTGATTAGCCATATTTTAAATGTGTTGAGTAGATTTCTCATACCAGTCCCATGACTGACTCGTATTTTGTTTCACTTTCAAACTCGGGTGCCTTTTTTCTACATGGGCAGCCTTGTATTCAGGTTTAGCTGGCTCTTTCTGGATAGCTGGAGCTGAAGATGGATTCTATTATTTATCTCTTTTTATGCTGTTCAGCTCCTATTGTACATATTATGTTTGTTTTCCGCTGTAGACATTTATGTATAGCTGAACTGTATTTGTACTAAGTATGATCCTGTATACTGTGTAACTCTGATGATTACGTTTATCCAGTATATTCTATTGTTCATTATCTGGTGTATTTATTTAATTCTGCTCTGCTGTTATCTGTTTATGTGTTATATTCCAAGGATTACCCTTGCCGCCGTCAGTACGGGGTTTGGGGTCGTCTCATTTGGTATCAGAGCTTTGGTTAAGCTTAGTTCTGGAATATAACATATGAACGAACTCGTCAGAAATAGAACCAGGAATGTTCTAGGACGGGTAATTCATTACAGATAGGATCAGTAATATCCTAGTATGAGAAGCAGAATGAAATACACACCAATAGACACATTTACATTTGAAGTATATGTTTCTATGTTTTAAAATATCTTTTCTGTGACCTGACACTTGATCTGCTATTTGCAGAAGTACTAGAAAATGAGTGTCAGAAACAGAAGGAATGTAGAACCGGATATTGAGGCCCTATTAATCAAATATCGAAATATGGGTGGAATACCGTTCTCTGGTGAAGAATCTATTATGAAGACACAGGCTTGGATTCGTTTTGCTGAAAAGATCTTTGACATCTTAAAGCTAAGGAATGACCAGAAAAGATTACTGGCCTCCTGGGCACTCAAAGACGAAGCTTTGTTCTGGTGGGATTCAGTTATAGAGAATAATCCAGAAGGTGATATCACCTAGGACAGATTCAAAGTGATTTTCCTGGAAAGATTTACTCCTCCAAAAGTGACTGAGCGATTATGTGACGAATTTTCTTATCTGATACAAGGTGATATGACCATCCCAGAATATCATAAGAAATTCAACGAACTTTCTCACTTTGTTCCTCATCTGATTAAAGACCCAAAGAGGAAGAATCTGAGATTTATTCATGGTCTGCAAAGAAAATATCAGAATAGTGTGATGAGGAATGTGAAGCTTCCTTTTTCAGAAATGATTTATATGGCTTATTAGTATGAAGATCTCCATAAGAAAGACATGTTGCGCGACGAAGAGGAAGTCAGTTCTAGTAATAAAGTTGAGTCTGAAGCTGATCTTCCTAAGGCTAGTAAGAGGTCAGAAGTCAGTAGAAGCCTAGTGCCAAGAGAAAAAGGGCTAAATCTGACAAGGACCCGGTAATGACTGCCACATGCTCAAGTTGCAATAGGCAAGGAAATTTGGCGATAAGTTGTAAATCTTGGAACAAAAGAAGAAAGGATAAATTTAAATCCAAGGACAAGTTCCTAGAGAATAGAAAATGCTGTCAATGCCATCAGACTGGTCATCTTGAAAAGGACTGCAGGCAATTTAAGGAATCCAAAACAGTGCATGTAAATGAAGTGGTAGAAGTACCTACATCTTCGTCTGCTCAGGAAAGGTCTGATGTTTTAGAAAGCACGCTCAATGTCAAGAACATTCCAGTTAAAGTACTGTTTGATATAGGTGCGTCGCGAAGCTTTATTGAAAAGAGTGCAGTCAAGAAGTTGGATTTGAAATTGAAGAAGCTCAAAGAACCAATGACTGTCCAAAATCCAGTTGGGGGTTCCATCGATCTCAGTTGGGTTTGTGGGGTGCCTATCTCTTTTTCTTGCTATAAATTCCCTACTATCTCCATCGTCATGAATTTTAATGAATTCGATCTTATTTTGGGATTGGATTGGTTAACCAAATATGAGGCAGAGGTTAGATGCGTCGAGAGAGTTGTTAAGGCAAAGGCCCAATCAGGGAATTATATAACCATACCATGTGAAGGCCCGAATTCAAATAGAAAGGAATTCTGGGCAGCTTTGGATGTTTCTCCAGCTCAAATAGAAAATATCCTAGAAGTCACAGAGAATATTCCTGACCTCATCAAAGACATTCCTGTCGTCAAGAATTATGCGGATGTGTTTGAAGAAGTTGTTCGCTTACCTCCGCAGAGAGAAATAGATTTCAAGATTGCTTTGATTCCAAATGCGAGGCCGGTAGTTCATGCTATTCGAAGAATGTCCTTGAAGGAGAAGGAGGAATCAGACAATCAAACACGACAGCTCGTATGGAAGGGTCTGATCCGGCCTAGTTTCTCTGATTGGGGTGCAGCAGTGGTGTTTGTCCCAAAATCTGACGGTACTTTATGGCTATGTGTGGATTATAGGGATTTGAACAAACACAATAAAGAACAAATATCCATTGCTGCGAATCGATGATTTATTGGATCGTCTGAATGGAGCACAAGTATTCTCAAGGATGGACCTAGCTACAGGCTTCCATCAACTTCGAATTGCCGAAGAGTGTGTTCCAATGAAAGCATTCAGAGGTCCCGACTTATTCTACGAGTGATTAGTAATGTCGTTCGGCTTATGTAACTCTCCATCTTACTTCGTCGATCTGATGAATAGAGTGTTCAGAGGGGTTTTGAATAAATTTGTTCTGGTTTTCATTGACGATATTCTAATCTTCTCTAAATCAAAGGCCGAACATGAAAAGCATTTGGAACAGGTTCTGGAAATCCTCAGAAGGAATGTATTAAAAGCCAAACTATCCAAATGTATATTCTAGCAAGATGAAGTAAAATTTTTAGGCCATGTCGTATCAAAAGATGGAATTGCTGTGGATCGAAGTAAAATCACCGCTATTCAAAACTGGAAGCAGCCCAGTACCCCTACTAAAGTCCGCAGTTTTCTCGGATTGGCTAGTTATTACCGGAAGTTTGTTAAAAACTTTTCGAAGATATCTGGTCACTTAACGAAGCTTACAAAGAAGCATTCAAAATTCAAGTGGACTCTAGAAAGTGAAGAGGCTTTTGAAGAGCTGAAGTTAAGATTAATGACAGCTCCAGTGTTAACCATCATCGATGGCAATCAGGATTTGAAAGTCTGGACATATGCTTCTAGAGAAGGCCTTGGCGCAGTGTTAATGCAAAGAGGTCAAGTGATTGCTTATGCTAGCCGTCAGCTGAAGCCGCACGAGAAAAACTACGTAACTCATGATCTTGAGTTATTGGCTATAGTATTCGCCTTGAAAATCTAGAGACACTATCTTCTGGGTGAGAGATTTGAACTGTTTACAGATCACCAGTCGTTAAAGTATCTATTCATCCAGAAGGACTTGAATCTGAGGCAGCAACGTTGGCTGGAGTTTCTTGCAGCATTTGACTTTGAGATTATATAAACTCTTGGGAAAGCCAATGTCGTAGCCGATGCGTTAAGCCGAAAGAATGAAATGATCGCCAGTTTTATTATCACGACTTCATTGCTAGATAAAATATCTGCTCTTCAGAAGGATGATCACTTCATTCAGAAGATCAGAGAGATAATTCAATAAGGCGAACCCTCGAGTTTTCAAGTTGATAAAGATGGGATTCTAAGGCTCAAAGGTCGAATCTGTGTCCCTAACATTCCTGAGCTCCGAAAGGAAGTACTGGATGAATGCCACAAGTCAAAACTTAGTATCCATCCGGGTGTAAGCAAAATGTATAATGACTTCAAACGCACTTTCTGGTGGAAGTCGATGAAGAGGGACATTTCTTTATATGTTAGCCGATGCCCTACTTGCCAGCTAGTCAAAAGCGACCAACAGAAACTGGCTGGATTATTGCAACCGCTAGACGTTCCTGGTTGGAAGTGGGAACATATTTCCATGGACTTCATTGATGGTTTGCCCAAAACCAAAAAAGGAAATGACAGTATTTGGGTGATCGTAGATCGCTTCACGAAGACCGCCCATTTCATACCTGTCAGATCAAACAGAACTGCTCAAAGTCTGGCGCAAATATATTTCAAGGAAATTGTTAGATTACATGGAGTGTCGATCAGTATAGTCAGTGATAGAGATACAATATTCACTAGCAAATTATGGGAGGCATTTCAAGTAGAACTGGGGACGAAGCTAAACTTGAGCACCGCTTATCATCTCAGACAGATGGTCAGACTGAGAGGGTGAATCGTATTTTAGAAGATCTATTGCGGGCTTGTGTTCTAGATTTCGGTGGATCATGGGAAGACCATCTACATTTGGAAGTATTCTCATATAACAACAGCTACAAGGCGACCCTGACAATGTCGCCATTCGAAGCACTGTATGGTAGACCGTGCCGATCTCCTGCTTGTTGGGTCGAACCCGGTAATAGACTTGTGCTAGGGCCTGATATGATCCAAAAAGCTGCCGACAAAGTCGATTTTATCAAGAAACGATTACTGGCCGCTCAAAGCCGACAAAAGAGTTATGCCGATAGGAGAAGAAGAGATGTATCATTTGTTGTTGGCGACTATGTATATCTGAAAATATCGCCGATGAGAGGAGTTATCCGGTTCGGTAAAACTGGGAAATTGGCACCCAAATTCATTGGTCCGTTTCCTATTCTGGAACGGATCGGAACTCTCGCTTATAGGGTTAAATTGCCAGATTGGTTGCCTGGAGTACATGATGTATTTCACATATCGCAACTTCGAAAGCACGTTCATGATCCAGACTTGATCGTGGAAGAAGCAGCTCAACAGGATATTGAAATTACTCCAGAATTAGCTGTGAGAAGAGAGCCGCACAAGATCATTGGCAAAAAAACAAAAGAACTGAGGAACAAGAAGGTTCACTTAGTCAAAGTGCAATGGAGTGGAGATCCGCGAGATTGTACTTGGGAAACTGAGGAGAGCATTCAGAAAGCCTATCCTAGATGCCGAGTGGATATCTCTGATTGACTCCGGTGCAAGGTACATTTACCATACTTTGCATTACCAATTAGTTCTGTACTCTGTTGTTATTTTCTTTCCATGGATGTGCACTTTTAATTCTATAGTCTGAATGATTATAAAAGAGTATGGAAATTGAATAGTATGTTTTTGAAAAGTTAAAAACAATTTGATTGTTGTTTGTGTTGTGTGATAGTAGATTGATTAATTAAATTATTAAAACGATAGTTAATTTAATCAATAATAGAATAATGGTAGAATTTATTCATTTAAATCACACATTGAATTGATTAGAAAATAGATAGAAATATATACATGTGCATTATATATGTTTGAACAGGTAAATGGATAGCTGTTGAGTAAAGATTTTATTTGCGTGCCCGACAAATAGGTAAACCTTAATGAGTTGGATGCGAAATATTATTATATCAACTCCTGTGAATGTCATTGGATGCGGAGTGCTGGTTATTCTGTGTGTAATAATAAACGTCGCCATATGATAGTAACAATTAATTTTGAACTACATTACATGGCATACTACTGGAAGATAGGCATACTTCATCATATACCACTTAAGAATTTGGAGCTTGTGTGACGAGGTCGAAGATTTACCATACGAGCGAGAGGCTTGTATGGAGATGACTATATTCTACAGGTTGAACTGATGACTGATATGGACTATTTAAATTGCCAGATTAATAAAAACCCCACACGGGTCTGGAATTAACAATAATCACGTCTCTCTAGTTATTAGATACGGCACATGGACTATTTATTTCCCACACGGGATGAGGTGATGAGGATTTATCCTCTGGAGCATTTAAAATACACACTCCCTCAGGCTTTGACAGGGTGACGAGAATTTATTCTCTGTAGTTATTATCAATACACGCTCCCCTGTAAACACCAGAATATATCACTATAAATATGTGTATGCTTATTAGGATTTATTGGATACCTAATACGGCCCAATAAATTTCCAAACCTCTCCCCGTACAAAGGAAGTTATGGCGAAATTTTTCGAAAATTCCGAGTGTTAGCCAAATTTTTGAAGAATTTAAAAATTATCATAAACTGAAAAGTTGGAGAATGGAAGCTAGATAGAACGTAGAATAGATTAATCAAACCACTTTCGACTTTGTTCCTTTTCGAGGACGAAAAGTTTTAAGTGGGGGAGATTGTAACGACCCAGATAATCTGAAACAATTTAAATTTTTTAAATTGGCTAAAATAATGGATTTTAAATATTTAAAATGAATATTTTAAATAATAGCGATGAAAAGTGAGTTTGAATCGACAATTGAAAAAGAATATAATTAATTCTAATTATAAACAAGGCCTGAAATGGCGCGGTAGTTTCAAAAATTGAATTCAAACTTTGACTGACTATACCGGGTGCAAAACAAAGCGGATTTGAGTGAAACCAAAAATATTTAAATCTGTTAGTGAATATCTTTCTAGCAAATCTGAAAAATCGAAGTTTCATAGCGGAAAGCATAAGTTATGGCCAAATGAATTTTCAGAAAGGTCGCTATGGAATTTATATAGCCCGTGAAATTGGCCATTTAGCAAACGACCTAGAAATTCGACGAAACCACTTTTGTTGGATCCGGGATATGAAGTTATTGCTAGGTTTCAAATTTCATAATTTTTGAAGCTAGTATGTGAGTGTGGCAAAGGAAAATGTGTTTTGGTCAATTATACTTAAATTGGATCGACCAGAAAGGGCCATTTTACAAATGGTCTCAGAATTCAACGAAACTAGTTTTGTTGGGACCGTATTGTCAAAACATAGCCAGATTTATTTTTACGGAATTTTTCGAGTTAGTTTGTGGCCCTGGCAAATCGAAATGTACGTTCAAATCAAATATTGAAAGAAAACTGAATGAAACAGTCGAATGGGCCTACGAAACATATCCTATGGTGTTCGGAACGGGGGTAAAACGCTAGGGACGACAGTCGTTGGGTTTGAATTGGAGTTCGTGGCGAAAAACACTATTTTTGGAATTAATATATAGCGGGCCAATCATATATTTTGTTTTATTATTTTATTTTCTGAAAATATCTCAAAAACCCCCGACGCTCCAGCGATTGAACGGAGCCCGTGTTCCCCTGTTCCCCCCCAGATTCCGGCCGCCACCGCCCATGCCAGACCCCGCCACAACCCACGTTCGAAAGCCCTCCCTTCCCCCTTCAAATCCGACCAACCCTCGCCCTCCACCATCGCCTGTGCCTCGAGAATCGAGCCCGAGAAGCCGCCGTCTTTCGAGCGCCGCCACGACCAGATCCTGCCATCGATCATCACCAAACCACCTTGCGCCGACTCCCCTCTCCTCCCTCTTCCACGTCACACCCTCCGATCGTCACCACATCGCTCGGATTTCGCGAAAAATTCAAACCCTTGTTTGATCCAACGATGAAGGTGATTCCTTTATATGTTCTTAACACTTTTAAGTGTTACAAAACTTTGAAAAATCATATCTTTTTAGTGTGTTGACGAAATTCGATGAAACAAGTGTGATTGGTGTGAAAATTGATTGATAGCGAATGGTTGATTGGAATTGTTTGTGGTTGATATTGATTGATTGTGGTTGAAAAATACCCGTTTGTGGTTGAGAAATATTTGGTTGAAACCGCATAGGATTAGTTTGTGGAAATGAAAAAATATACATGCCGCCTGCGTGCGAACTAGATGCATGATTCCCCATTGTCAAAAACCGCGAGGTTTTAAGGTAGAGCAAGGAGCTGTACTAGGGACGGTCCCGGTTTTAACTACCCTTCCGTTATGCTGTCGAAATTTTGAATAATATTCATGTGTTAGAATTATTTTCCTGTGTTGAAATTATATTCGTCTGTTGAATAGAAAACCTTCATGTGTTGAATAGAAATTCATTCTTTGAATCAAATTCATGTGTTGAATGGTATTCGTGTTTTAAATATAAAAATCCCATTTTTATCTATATTTACAAACTATCGAAAACCTTCATGTGTTGAATCGATATTCATTCGTTGAATTGAAATTCATGTGTTGAATGGTATTCGTGTTTTAAATATAAAAATCACATTTTTATCTATATATGTAAACTATAGAAAGCCTTTATGTGTTGGATCGAAATTCATTTGTTGAATTGAAATTCATGTGTTGAATGGTATTTGTGTTTTAAATATAAAAATCACCTTTTTATACATATATATATAAACTATAGAAAACCTTCATGTGTTGAACCGAAATTCATTCGTAGAATTGAAATTCATGTGTTGAATGATATTCATATTTTGAAATAAATTGTTTTATAATAAAAATCATTTTTTTATCATCTATTTGAACTATATAAAATAGTCGAGTTTTGAAATAAATTGTTTTATAATAAAAATCCCATTTTTATCATCTATATGAACTATATAAAATAATCTGGTTTTGAAATAAATTGTTTTACATTAAAAATCACATTTTTACTATATGCATGACTTGTTAAAAATAGTGAAGTGTTGAAATAGAAAACAGTTAGATAAAAATATCATTTTTATCGAAAGTATGAAAGTTATATAGTTTTGAAATCGAAGAATCGATATATATATATATAAATAGAATTGAAATATATCGAAAAACGAAGCTGCAGTTCATATTTTGAAACCATGATTTCAAACGATTATACCGGGAGATCCGACCATCGGATTTTCCCGAAACCGCAACCGTTGGGTTCGCTTTGGAAATATCTTTCTAACGGCACCAACTTTGTAAAAATCCAACGGTTGGATTGTCTAGAATGTTTAATTCAAATCTGAAGAAAAACAGCGCCAGAATCGATTATATATATATATATATATATGTATATAATTATATTTAATCGAATAACGGCGCTGCAGTTCGTATTTTGAAATCGAAACTTCAAACAATTATACCGGGAGATCCGACCGTCGGATTTTCCCGAAACTAGAACCGTTGGATTCGTTTTGAAAATATCTTTCTAATGATGTAAATTTTGTGAAGATCCAACGGTTAGATTTTCAGATATGTGTAAATCAAATCTGAAGAAAAACAACGCCACGGCCGCGTTATGGCCCGAAGCGTCGTTTTGAATAAATTGGCTATTTTAAATTAAATAAAAATTGCGATAAATCATTATAAAATATTATAAACGATATGGATGTGAAATTTAGAAACTAACTGAAGGTTGGCTAAGTCGAATGGTTTCCTGGGTGTTGATCTGATGTTGGTTTCGGCCTTCGGGGTTAATATTTGAGAAATTGTTCTCTTACTGATTGACGGTTATTGACTAATGAATTGAAATGATGTGTATGTATGTTAGTGTTGCACTTGTTTATTATATACGTGAGTTGCTCAGAAAGACCGGGTTTATCCCATTCTGAATAACTGAATCGACGATAAGAAATTGAAGATGAAGACGGTAGTCGAAGACAGGAGATCTTCACCTCGTTTGGATGGTAACCGAGGTCCTGATTGGGAGGCATCCTGAAATATGGATAATTAGTGGTGATCGTCAAGACGTACGTGGTGGTCGATGGGTTTGCGAGGTATATAGTGCCTCCGGTTTCGTTCAAACCCAGAACGAACTTGTAAATGGACTGTGTGTCTGACATTGGATTTTATTCTGTGTTGATTGATCTCTATTAAATATACATCTGTTTGGCGGCGGAGAATTTATTCTCTTGCATAACACCCTTCTCTGAAACGCACGAGCTCAGAGGTTGTATATCGATGGACATCAGTCGCATGGCATGAATTGCTAGTGTGGCATGCCTAAGTGGCAAATGATCAGGGCTTCTGTTGAAAAGCAAAGTCTTGTGGTGATGATCAAAGCACCGCCTGTATGGCGTAGCTTTGTGTATAACGTGAATTCGCGAGCCTCACACCCCGGTATGAACCAAAAACGGGAGAAGGACCTCAGGGAGGTCATGCGTTTCTTTCTAGCTAGGAGTTGTGTCGGTGTTTTTACACGGCCTGACATTTTACTAATGTGGATGATGGATAGCGAGGCGCCTCGGATATATCGGTCGATCCGGGACCGATGGAGTTATTCGTTGGCTCATTTACGCCCCATAGGGCGGGGAAACGTAGTGCTCAAGAATTTTAATCCACATCAGTGGACCGGCCCTGTCGCTCCAAGGGTCGATGCGTTCTGATCCTGAGGGGCGGGCTATAGCGTCTCGAATTCGGTAAGGACTATCTTTTGCCTTGGTTCATGACGGAAATCCAATTTCCAAATACGTGACTATGCGGTTTCGATTGTATATATATATATGGTGACATGATATATGGTACCCATGCCGTTTATGATTGATAGTTATGATTGAAATTGTTTTTGACACTTATAAACACTAGTAATAATATTAATTGCTTTTGTTTTAGTCGTATCAATCATATTTTGGTCATTATAAGGTAAAACTCTTTCCTTCGGTTTGCGTTGCATTGTGTGATGGGAACTGAGTCTTATAATGGCTTCATTTTTATAAAAAGCATTGCGATGTTTAAAAGAATGATTTGTTTTTAAAGCATTGGCAATCCAATGGAGTAAACCCGTTCCACGAAAGTGGCGTGGTCCTATGATTAGCCATATTTTAAATGTGTTGAGTAGATTTCTCATACCAGTCCCATGACTGACTCGTAGTTTGTTTCACTTTCAAACTCGGGTGCCCTTTTTCTACATGGGCAGCCTTGTATTCAGGTTTAGATGGCTCTTTCTGGATAGCTGGAGCTGAAGATGGATTCTATTATTTATCTCTTTTTATGTTGTTCAGCTCCTATTGTTCATATTATGTTTGTTTTCCGCTGTAGACATTTATGTATAGCTGAACTGTATTTGTACTAAGTATGATCCTGTATACTGTGTAACTTTGATGATTACGTTTATCTAGTATATTCTATTGTTCATTATCTGGTGTATTTATTTAATTCTGCTCTGCTTATATCTGTTTATGTGTTATATTCCAAGGAGTACCCTTGCCACCGTCAGTACGGGGTTTGGGGTCGTCTCAAATGGTCGAAAAACACAAGTCGTTACATTCTTTCCCCCTTAAAATAATTTCGTCCTTGAAATTGCTAAGGTAAGAAAGAACGTTACAAACCCATTAACTTCCAAATCCAGTTTATTTTATATCAAAACCCAATTTATTATCGTAGATAATTTTTTTCAAAAATATCAAAAATTTTAAAACACCTTAAATTTCCAGAAAAATTCGGTAGAGTTTCCCCTATACGGGGGACATCTGCAATATCACAGGTTCAAGAAATATGTATCCATGGACCAACAAGGTCGAAAAATTCAAAAACCAAACTCAAAAACCCAATTAAAAACCAAAATTTCATATTCTGTATAGGCGTACCTTTTTGCGAGCGTTATTGAGCATATCTACTCAACGTATATTCGATTTACCCAACTAGTATCATTCTGGTTAGACACCTGGCACCTGTGCTTAGCTCGATTCACGTATGAGTAATAAACTACGATAATATTTCACTAATCAACAATTATAACTGCACCCATTTCCAAATCAAGCATGAGCCTTAATTCACTTTTAAATACATGGTGAAATTATTTATTTCAATTCATATTCGGTTTTCATTTCGATGTTTAACTCTGGAACTTAATTTTAATCCATTCAACTCTTGTTTACCATTGGTTAATCAAACATAAAATCCATAATTAATCAATAACTAACTTAACCAATCAACAACCTTTTATTAACTATTAATATTCAATATTAATCTTTACTCTGGTTCACAAGTTTGAACAACAATTGGTTAGTTTCCAATCGATTTCTATTTATTATCCCATCATTTCCCAAATTCCAAATTTGTTTTATTATATTTCATTATCATACTTAATTCAATTCCACTTAGCCAAGCTAAGTCCCAATTCAAATTCTTAATCAACTTGAATTTATCCAAATCGACAAACACATCAAATACACCAATATCTCAATAAATTGAGAAAGTTATTCCTTTTCTATACAAAAATATAATTTGGGTAAAATTATTTCATTTACCCTCTTTTCAAAACAATACTGTATCTATTTGCCAATCCAACGCTTTTCAACATTTGAACTAATCAAATAACACAATACAAAACATTTGTTTATGAAATCTACAATTACGCCCTCATATATATATATATATACACTCAATCTCGATCTAGGGTATTACTAACCCCATCTCTATCGAGTTACGCCATAGAGCCAAGGTTGTTACTAACCCAATAGCTCTGATACCACTGTAACGACCCAGAGGCAGTGGGTTAACCTCCCACCGTGGCTTACAGAGATACCTCAGAACTGCTTTTACGGCCAGTCTCTCGACTCGATCAACCCACATTGTCGGGAGAGGTAGGGGTAAGAGTCTCCCGTTCGCCACCAAACGCGAAGCGAGAACCACCAATCATCCGTACCAATTAGGCAACCAGCTCTGATACCACTGTAACGACCCAGAGATTTTCGACCCTGAAAATCGACATAAATACCTTTACCGTAACTCATGCCAACCTTCCAAACATCGAAAACACTGGAATGTTATTAGAGAGAATTTAGAAGGTGAGATAAGAAAGAAATATTAGAATAGAAGAAGAAAAAGAAACAACACTACACAGAGTTTCACATCGCAGCGGAACAAAATATAATACAAAAATAAATCTTTACTGAGAGCTTTAAAAATACTTACAATATCAGAGTACATCACACAACGGGATAGTTATAATAGCCTGTTCCCATATACAACACAGCGGAATAGTAGCTATATAATATCATACGTCTGAACATTTCCAGTTCGTCTCTGGCCTTCACAGCCTTCGATAACCTGAACCTGTACACCCCGGGCTAACCCGAGCATTTACAAAACACCAGGTCAGTCTGGTGAACCAGAGTGAGATAACTCGCACAGTATTAAGGGAAAATCATCCAATCATGATTTTAAGGTTCAAAATCTTTCAAAGGAAAAAGAACAATCGTAAGACCGAATCCACACATAAACACGGACGTTTTTACCTTACGATAACACAAAACAGTTTTGAAATCAATATCTTGTCTGATATTATAATAATGTCTGAATACAAGTAAATAACAATCTAGTGGAACGCTTGCATCTCGCGCTCCACATACAGTATACAATCAAAACTTTGGGAGCTTATTGGAGATTGGATTCCGACTATGACAAGGTATGGGACCACTTGCCGATCGTGTATCTCTAGAGGCGAATACACTGGGTTCAACAAGAACATCTTGTAACCCGTCCCTCACATGACCGACCACTCATTTCGCTTGAGTGTATCGAATGTATATCACCAACGGTTGGGAGCTACCCAACGTCTTCTTGAAAAGGGACAGCATCGAAACAGATTAAAGAATGAAATGGATTTTCTCTAGACAGGTTATTATACACCCTAATAGGAGCGACCCACATAGCCACGCTGCCTGCCCGATTTTTGTCATTTACCAGTTGTGAGGCTTGAGGCCAGAATTTACTTTGAAACATCTGATCGCCATTCACTTTGAATGCCACATCCTCAAATCCATCAGATATCACTAATTGACGTCCACAAAAATACTCTGTGGTTTAGCAAAGAGAAGGTGTACGGCCTTCTCCTCCATCACAGAAATACGTTTGAAGAAATCAACGTACGTAATTCCTTTGGAAATACTCTGTCAGACATCCATCCATACAAGTCATCCAGGAACAGGATGAACCGAAGGTACCCTCCTACTGCATCCAATATAGGAATCACCCCATGGACCAGTAACGAGTAGTCCTTGCAACCCGTTGATTCCAATCACGACAGAACCACAGTTTATCTCTGGCCGCCAAACCAGAAATTTTTAGCAGTTCTTCCGCTTATGAATATCCACGGTCTTCAATGCTCCATCTCGACCATCTTCTGATATCTTTACGTATTTGTTGGTCGGAATGGTTTTCGAATATAATTTCGATCCCGGTCTTTCCGTGCCAACAATCATATTGGACAGATTTGATAGTCGGTGATTTAACTATCAAAATAATCAATGTGAAGCGCCCCGAACTTCCCCGGTCTCCAAAGAGATGAGAAAGAACGAATTACTGTGAGGACAAGACAAATCAGAACGCAAACGGAAGAACATTTCATTGTTATTACAACAATTCCATCAGAATACAAGAATATGCAGAGTATAAATGAATATTACACAGAAATATCAGAGATTTAAATTACATTTAAATACATCGCAGCGGGAAATAATACAATACACAACTAGAAGTAATACACGGATACAAAGCTTTCCGAGTATTGTTCCAGCTGTAAACCAGGATCCTGTGAATATAAATCTGCAAAACCAAAACTACTAGCTGCCCATGTCGAAAATAAGGTCACCCAGAGTTTAGGTCAAAACAATAAACTCCAGGTCAGTCATGGGACTGGTGTGAGAACTAAAACAGTTATTTATCTTTATTTTAAAGTTAGGTAAATCAAGGGACCACGCCGTATAACACGGAACGGGTTTCCTCCCAAGAATACCAGTGCATAAAACAACAAAGCAATGCTAAATAAAGAAAAATGAAGCTATTATAAGACCCAGGTCCCATCACACAATGCAACGCAAGCCGGAGGATAGGGTTTTTACCTTATAATAGCCAAGAATGCTTGATACGTTTAAAAAAATCATTTGATACTATTATAAGTGCATATTGTATAAAATATCTTCAAATCATAAGTATCAATCATAGATGGCATAAGCGCCCCATCCCACTATGTCGCCATACTAGGCTCTACAAATAAAACCGAAATACACGTATTGGAAATAGGATTTCCATCATGGTGGCTCCTGATTCGAAAGATTGATCGCGTAGTGCAATTCCCCACGGCTTACGTCCCAGCAAGAGAAAACACCGTAATGCACATCCAAACTTTTGGGACCAGAGTATCACTGCGGCTTACGTCCCAGCGAGAGAAAACACCGCTTACTCTATATATCCCTGAGCACTAAGCTTATCTCGGTCGACCGAATCCACGACACCACTAAGGTGCCCATCCACTAAAAAGCATACTGATCAAACCATCAGTTTACCACCATACCGAGGTGTGAGGCTCGCGAATCAACGCTATACACAAAGCCATGCTATATTAAAGCTGCGCTTTGATCATCATCCACCAAACTTTGCTTTTCAACAAAAGTCTGGATCACTGCATCATAGCATGCCACACTATCAATCCATATCGTACCACTAATTTCTGCCAATATATAACCTCTGAGCTCGTATGTCTCAGAGAAGGGCGTTAAGCAAGAGAATAAATTCCCCGCCGCCAAACAGATATATATTTAGCAGAGATCAACGAATACAATATAAAGAAATACAATGTCAGACACACCATCCATTTACAAGTCCGTTCTAGGTCTGAACGAAACCGGAGGCACTTTCCTCGCATATCCGTCGATCTCCAAGTACGTCTGGACGACCACCAACTGATTCCCTCATCTTGGGTGTACAGCCCAATCAAGATCATCAGTAATCAACCAAACGATGTGAAGACTTCCGGTCTCCGACCACCGTCATCATCTTCGACTTATCGTCGAATCGGTTATTCAGAATGGGTATAAACCCGGCCTTTCCGAACAACCCACGTATATAGTAAACAAATGTTACACAATCACAACATACGCCTCATTCCAATTCATCAGTCACTAACCGTAAATTAGCAAGATAAACATTCCCCAAATATTAACCCCGAAGGCCGAAACCAACATCAGATCAATACCTAGGAAACCATCCTTCTTAGTTGACTTACAGTTAGTTTCTAAATTTCACGTTCTTAGGGAAAGGTTCCCATTAATTTTATCAAAGATAAATTCTTTAAAATTTATTCTTCAATCTTCCTTTGGATATCATTTCAAACCAAATTATGGTTTTCCAAACTAGTCGGGATTAGCGAACCACACCGAAGTAATTATTTATTTTATTTCTCAATCCCAACCTATTCATCCCATGAAGCAAAACTGGTAATACTCCATATCTAATACCACGGTGTTATCGGTAAAATTAATTACCATCCCACGTCCAAATCAAATTAAAGATTTAACTATCGCTTTGGAGCAAAACTGGTGATACTCCATTCTCGATCTTTTCAATCTAATTAAAGATTCATTAAAACTCCACTTAGTTTTAATCTTTAACTGGGTTAAAGAATTAGTGTCATTTAAAACACGGTTCACTATAAACCCAAAATCACATTACATTTCAATCAGATCCTAACCATAAATTAGCAAGTGAGCAATTCCCTAAGTATTAACCCCGAAGGCCGAAACCAACATCAGATCAATACCCCAGAAACCATTCAACTTAACTAATCTGCAGTTAGTTTCTGATTTTGTTAACTCCTTTGGATCTAAGAACAGTATTATTGAAGATACCGTTTATGACAACCCAAAATCACATTCTATTAATTATCGGGTTAAAGAACAAGTGTTATTTAAAACACTGTTCACGATAAACCCAAAAATCAATACCAATTAAATTCCAATGAAATATTATTTAATTGGTACACTTCATTAAATCTAAATAAAAGATTTAATCTTTTTCTCAACTGGGCTTAAGAACAGCGTTAATGAAGACGCCATTCATGACAAACCCAAAATCACATTCGATATTAAATACAAGGCTCTGAATAGAAAATATATCGGCTTATATTCAATATCAAATTCTACGACCAACAAATATCGTATTGGAAATAACGATATAAATATATCTTTCAAATTTCCCATAACAATACCTGTATAATCACAAAATCCCACATCGAAATATTCCGAAGACAATTTCGATTCAAATCCATTTCCAATCTATATATTGGAAATCCTGGTTATTTTCAAAACCATTTCAAATCCACTTTATTTATTTTAAAAATAAATAAATTATTATTCTAGTTCAAAACTAGTTCATTTCGATAAAAACTATTTTTATCCTTTCAAATATGGAGTTTTTCATCCTAATTCTTCACAAATCATTTCTTATGATTTTACACAAATTATTATTATTTTTAATAATTTTATCAAGCCTGTACAGTCGATTTCCATCAACGGCCATCGAACTGCACTTACAGCGACCTTTTCCAAATTTGATTTGGACATAATTCCAAATCCAACCGTTAGATTTCAAATTTCTAATATTCGTTAGAAAGCTCTTTTCGATACGAACCCAACGATCCGGATTTAGGAGAATCCGACGGTCGGATCTCCCGCAATGTCCGTTCGAAGTCAATGTTCGAAATTCACAAACTGCCACGGCGCGGCGCGTTCTATTCAGGCCATTATATTATATATATAACATATATAATATATATTTCGTCGATTTCTATTTAAAACGAATTTTATAAATAGTTTTAAATTCGTTTCAAAAAGAATTTCAACTTCCAATTCAAATTCAAATCAAAATTGAATTTTCTCTTATAAATTCGTTTTAAATCCATTTCAAATCAATTCAAATTTCAATTCAATTCAATTCGAATTCGTTTCCTTTTCAATTCAATTCAATTCAATTCGAATTCGTTTTCTTTTCAATTCCAATCAAATTCGTTTTCTATTCAATTCAATTCGAATTCGTTTTCTATTTAATTCAATTCGAATTCGTTTTCTATTCAATTCAATTCGAATTCGTTTTCTATTCAATTCAGTTCGAATTCGTTTTCTATTCAATTCAATTCGAATTCGTTTTCTATTCAATTCAATTCGAATTCGTTTTCTATTCAATTCAATTCGAATTCGTTTTCTATTCAATTCAATTCGAATTCGTTTTCTATTCAATTCAATTCGAATTCGTTTTCTATTCAATTCAATTCGAATTCGTCTTTTATTCAATTCGAATTCGTTTTCTATTCAATTCAATTCGAATTCGTTTTCTATTCAATTCAATTCGAATTTGTTTTCTATTCAATTCATTTCGAATTCGTTTTCTATTCAATTCAATTCGAATTCGTTTTCTATTCAATTCAATTCGAATTCGTTTTCTATTCAATTCAATTCGAATTCATTTTCTATTCAATTCAATTCAATTCGTTTTCTATTCAATTCAATTCGAACTCGTTTTCTATTCAATTCAATTCGAATTCGTTTTCTATTCAAAATATCAGATTTTGAAATCACTTTGATGTTCATTATAAATTGGATAAAATCGATATAAATATCGTCCCACTCAAAATGGCGTCAATAATCAACACGGTTTCATATATTTCTATTTTCAAATATTCTATTTCAAATATTTCTTTTTCAAATATTTCTATTCAAATATTTCTTTTTCAAATATTTCCATTCAAATATTTCTATTTCCAAATATTCTATTTCAAATATTTCTTTTTCAAATATTTCTATTCAAATATTTCTTTTTCAAATATTTCCATTCAAATATTTCTATTTCAAATATTGAATGAAGCCCAATCAATTACCATATAATGTTAATTATATGGATTTTCTACAACACATGTATACAATAACAACGATGAATAATCAACCATCATCCAAAGTGCACTCTACACTGTATAAGCATCGAATATAAATATTTAACGCTTATAACAGTCTGTCAATCAATCGATCGACAAACAACTAACTATTGGGATTAGTGTATGTCATATATCATCCCAATACCCGTGTGGGGTTTCAAACAATCAAACACAGATTTTATTTGTGCAGTTTGGCGAAACACAGATTTTATTTGTGCAGTTGGGCGATGTGTAAATGTAATAACCCGGAAAATGCGGGCCAGTTTAAAATTTTTATTTTGGCCATTTTAGCGAGTTTTGATTATTTAAAATGAATTATTTTAAATAATAATCGACGAGAAATTTATTTTGAATATAATTCGAACGTATATATTATATACGTCGTCGTTAGAATATAAATATTTATATATAATTATAAATAGAATTGAAAATGGCGCGGTAGTTCGATATTCGATTTCAAATTTCAATTGAATGTACCGGGTGCAAAACAATCCGGATTTTAGTGAAACCAAAAATAATGGAATCTAATAGTGAATATCTTTCTAACGAATCCGAAAAATCAAAATTTCGTGGCTGGAATCAAAAGATATGTCCAGTTGAAAATTCTGAATAGTCGCTATGGAATTCAGGCCCTTAAAAATGGACATTTTGCAAACGACCTCGGATTTCGACGAAACCAGTTTGGTTGGGTCCGGGATGTGAAGTTATTGCTAGGTTTCAAATTTCATAATTTTTCGAATCAATATGTGAGCGTGGCAAAGGAAAACGCGTTTGACCAGTTTCAGTTGATTTTAGTCGACTGGAAATTGGCCATTTTTCAAACGGTCTCAGAATTCGACGAAACTAGTTTTGTTAGGACCGTATCGTCAATACGAAGCTAGAAAATATTTTTCTGTAATTTTTCTAGTTAGTATGTGACCCCGGTAATTTGAAATGTACGTTTAAAATTCAATATAATGATTTAAATGTAAATTTAACGGGAACTGATCGAAACGATCAAACCAGCTTACGACACATATCCCATTGTGTTCGAAATGGGGGTAATTAGCTAGAGACGACGGTCGTTGGGTCTCGTTTCGAGTCCGGGAGAAAAGTCAACTCTTATAGGAAAATAAATAATATTAAATTATTAATATATATAATTATATAACACCTCAGCCCCCTTTTCTTATTTCCTAACCTAAATTAAAAATTCAAAACCCGCTCAGCCCTCTCGATTGCGCCGCCACCGCTCACCACATCCTCCGCCGGCGCCAGACCTCGCCACCCCCTCTCCTCCGCCCCTCCGTTCTTCTCTCTCTCTCCTCCTTCAAGAACAGAAACTGCCGCTCCCGTCGTAAAGGGAACCCCCCCCCCCCCCGCCTCACTGAAAATTGCGCCACCGTCGGAGCTTCGAGCTCGACCTCGAGCCTAGCGTCGGAAAGCCCCAAATCGAGTCCAAGACCCAACCGACGCCCTCTTCTTCCCTTCTCCACTTCGAAATCTGCGGTGAGCAACTTTATTTTATTTTTATTTTTATTTTCGAATTTAAAAACTGTTTTTTTTTAAGTTGCATAAAAAAAACTGATTGTTTAAGATTTTAAAAACTGATTCTTTTTAGAATTTTAAACTGATTCTTTTTAAATGATTAAAGATTTTTAAAAACTGATTTTTAGGATTTTTAAAAACCGATTTTTTTTAAGATTTAAAAACTGACTAAAAAGGAATAAAACTGATTTTATTCTAAGATTTTAAAAAGGGAAGAAGATTTGAATTTTTAAAAAAGGAAAAGATTTAAACTTTAAATAGAAAAAGATCACATCTTTTTTAGAATAGAAAAGATCATATTTTGAAAATAGAAAAGTCGGAATTTTATTAAGTAGAAGGAGTAAAATATGATTCTTATATTTTTAAAGTAATAAAAATATGATTTTTATATTTTTAAAGTATTAAAAATATAATCTTTACTATATAGAAGTGGTAAAAATATGATTTTTGTTCATATAGAGAATTAAAAATATCACCTTTATATGTGTAGTGAAATAAAAATGGGATTTTTATATATTGAACTTCGAAATAAAAATGGGATTTTTATATATTGAACTTCGAAATAAAAATGGGATTTTTATATATTGAAATTCGAAATAAAAATGGGATTTTTATATATTGAACTTCGAAATAAAAATGGGATTTTTATATATTGAACTTCGAAATAAAAATGGGATTTTTATATATTGAACTTCGAGATAAAAATATGATTTTTTATTTATGGAATAGCGAAGTAAAAATTCGATTTTTACATAGGTAGTGAAAGCGGACAACGAAGGTAACAAAAAGGCGAGAACGAAGAAGGTTTCTATCAAAGAAGAGTCAAGTTGATAGGATAGCTATATGTGAGAATTTCTCACCTTTCAAATTTATTTTCTAGTTATATATATATATACTAGGATGCAGACGGTGTTTAGTAGCACCCGACACAATCGTCCACAGACCATGGACTTGTTTGTTTGGCTGTTTGGTTATTGATTGTGATATTGGTTTGAATGTGGTTTGTGGTGTGAAAAATCGAATCGATAAATTGGTTGGGATTAGACGTGCGCCGTTATAAGGCGAAGGAGTAAGGCTAGGTTAGACTCTTACTCCAAATTTTGTGGTTTGCATAATAAAATTTATATGATTGATGTGTGAATGGCGTGGGCCTTCACTAGACCGGGGATTAGGCTAGGCCTTGTCCCGTTTCTAGTATCGTGCCGTTATGCCGCCGAAATTTTCTAAAATATGTTAGAAAAATAAAAATGTCATTTATTGAATAAATGAACTGAAAAGAAAATTCATGTGTTGGAATAAATATTTTATCGTTAAAAATATAGTTTTTAACGTGAATGTGAATAAAATAAAATATTCATTTACAAACCAGACGGTTTGTTTATGTACACTGATTTGACTGATATTGATTGGGACGATAAATTTTACACATCGCCCAACAGCACAAATAAAATATGTGTTTGATTGTTTGAAACCCCACACGGGTGTTAGGATGAAATTTGAAGTTCACTCATCCTGATTGATTAAATATGTCGATCGATTGATTGACATGCTGTTATAAGCGTTAGATATCTTTATTGGATGCTTATACAGTGTAGTGCACTTTGGTTGATGGTTGATTATTTTTCAATGCTATTATATACATGTGTTGTATGAAAATCCATATAATTAATTTTATATGGTAATTGATTGGGCCTCATTCCAGTTTAGAAATAGAAATATTTGAAATAGAAATATTTGAAATAGAATATTTGAAAATAGAAATTTATGAAGCCGTGTTGATTAGATTGACGCCATTTTGACGTGAACGATATTTATATCAATTTTAAGCGATTTCGAAATGAATTGAATTGAAAATGATTTCGAAATGAATTGGATTGAAAATGATTTCGAAGTGAATTAAATTGAAAACGATTTTGAAATGAATTGAATTGAAAACGATTTCGAAATGAATTGAATTGAAAGTGATTTCGAAATGAATTGAATTGAAAGTGATTTCGAAATGAATTGAATTGAAAATGATTTCGAAATGAATTGAATTGAAAGTGATTTCGAAATGAATTGAATTGAAAACGAATTCAAAATGAATTGAATTGAAAACGAATTCAAAGTGAATTGAATTGAAAACGATTTCGAAATGAATTGAATTGAAAACGATTTCGAAATGAATTGAATTGAAAACGAATTCAAATTAAATAGAAAGCAAATTGAAATGAATTCAAATTGAATTGAAATTTGAATTGAATATAAATGAATTTTAAAACGAATTTATAGAGAAGAATTCAATTTTGCTTTGAATTGAGATAGAAGTTGAAATAGATTTTGAAACGAATTTTAAAACTATTTATATAATTCGTTTTAAATAGAAATCGATGAAGTATATATTATATATATAATATAATGGCCTGAATAGAACGCGCCGCGCCGCGGCAGTTCGCGAATTTCGACCATTGATTTCAAATGGACGTTACGGGAGATCCGACCGTCGGATTCTCCTAAAACCGGAACCGTTGGGTTCGTATCGAAAAGAGATTTCTAACGAATGTGATAAATTTGAAATCTAACGGTTGGATTTGGAATTATGTCCAAATCAAATTTGGAAAAGGTCGCTGTAAGTGCAGTTCGATGGCCATTGATGGAAATCGACTGTACAGGCCTTGATAAAATTATTAAAAATAGTAATAATTTATGTAAAATCATAAGAAATGATTTAGAAAGAATTGGGATGAAAAACTCCATATTTGAAAAGATAAAAATAGATTTTTATCGAAATGAACTAGTTTTGAACTAGAAATATAATTCTATTTATTTTTAAATAAATAAATTGAATTTGAAAAGGGTTTTAAAAATAACCAAAATTTCCAATGATTGCATTGGAGTGGATTTGAATCGAAATTGTCTTCGGAATATTTCGATGTTGGAATTCGGGATTATACGGATGTTGTTATGGAAATTTGAAAGATATATATTTATATCGTTATTTCCAATATGACATTTGTTAGTCGTAGAATTTGATATTGAATATAAGCCGATATATTTTCTATTCAGAGCCTTGTATTGAATATCAAATGTGATTTGGGATTGTCGTGAATGGTGTCTTCACTAACACTGTTCTTGAACCCAGTTGAGAAAAGATTAAATCTTTTTATTTAGATTTAATGAAGTGTACCAATTAAATAATATTTAATTGGAATTGAATGGATATTGATTTTTGGGTTTATCGTGGACAGTGTTTTTAAAAACAACACTCGTTCTTTAACCCGATAATTAATGGAATGTGATTTTGGGTTTATCGCGAACTGTGTTTTAAATGACACTGATTCTTTAACCCAGTTAACGATTAAAACTAAGTGGAGTTTTAATGAATCTTTAATTAGATTGAAAAGATCGAAAATGGAGTATCACCAGTTTTGCTCCAGGCGATAGTTAAATCTTTAATTAGATTTGAACGTGAAATGGTAATTGAATTTACCGATAACACTGTGGTGTTAGATATGAAGTATTACCAGTTTTACTTCATGGGATGAATAGGTTGGGATTGGGAAATTAAAACAAATGATTACTTCGGTAAGGTTCGCTAATCCCGACTAGTTTGAATTGATATTCAAAAATGGATTAAAAGAATAAATTCAAGGAATTTATCTTTGATAAAATTTATGGGAATCTTTCCCTATGAATGTGAAATTTAGAAACTAACTGTCGGTTAGCCAAGCAGAATGGTTTTCTGGATATGGATCTGATGTTGGTTTCGGCCTTCGGGGTTAATATTTGGGAAATTATTCTCTTAATTAATTTACGGTTAGTGACTAATGAATTGGAATGAGGCGTATGTTGTGTTTGTGTAACACTTATTTAAAATATACGCGAGTTATTCGTAAAGACCGGGTTTATCCCATTCTGAATAACTGATACGACGATAAGTCGAAGATGAAGACGATGGTCGAAGACCGGAAGTCTTCACGTCGTTTGGGTGATAACTGATGATCTTGATTGGGCTGTACACCCAAGAAGATGGAAACAGTTGGTGATCGTCCAGACGTACTTGGAGATCGATGGATATGCGGGGTACTAGGTGCTCCCTGCTTCGTTCAGACCCAGAACGGACTTGTAAATGGACTGTGTGTCTGACATCGGATTTCATTCTGTGTGACTGATATCGGTTGCATAGGATGGTCTGCCTGTGTGGCATGCTAAGATGCAAATGATCAAGGCTTCTGTTGAAAAGCAAAGTCTTGTGGTTGGTGATCAAAGCACGGCCTTTGTGGCGTAGCTTTGTGTAACGTTTACTTCGCGAGTTTCACACCCGGTATGAACCAAAAACGGGAGACGGACCTCAGGGAGGGCCTACGTTTCCTCCTAGCTAAAAGTGGCGTCAGTGGTTTTACACGCCCTGACGAGTTTGACTTATGTGGTTGTTGCTGTTACGAGGCGCCTCGGATTGATCGGTCGTTCTCGAACCGATGGAGTCATTTAGTTGGCTCGCTTACGCCCCAAAGGGCGGCGAAACGTAGTGCTCAGGCATTTTTAATCCACTCCGTGTGGACCGGCCCTGTCGCTCCAAAGGTCGATGCGTTCTGATCCTGAGACTCGGGCTAGGCAGTCTCGAATCGGTTGAGGACTATCTTTTGCCTCGGTTCATAGACGGAAATCCAATTTCCAAATACGTGAAATTTGCGGTTTTATTTGTAAACCTATATATGGCGACATGATATATGGTACCCATGCCGCCTATGATTGATACTTATGATTTGAAGTTGTTTTATACACTATGCACTTATATAGTATCAAATGATTTGTTTTAAACGTATCAAGCATTCTTTGGCTGTTATAAGGGAAAACCCTATCCCCCGGCTTGCGTTGCATTGTGTGATAGGACCTGGGTCTTATAACAGTTTCATTTTTCTTTATTTAGCATTGCGCTGTTTGTTTTATGCACTGGTATTCTTGGGAGGAAACCCGTTCCGTGTTATACGGCGTGGTCCCTTGATTTACCTAATGATTTAAAATAAAGATTAACTGTTTTAGTTCTCACACCAGTCACATGACTGACTTGGAGTTTATTGTTTTAACCTAAACTCTGGGTGCCCCTATTTTGACATGGGCAGCTAGTAGTTTAGGTTTTGCAGATTTATATTCACAGGATTCTGGTTTACAGCTGGAACGATATCCGGAAAGCTTTGTATCCGTATATCTCTTCTAGTTGTGTATTGTATTATTTTCCGCTGCTATGTATTTAAATGTAATTTAAATCTCTGATACTTCTGTGTAATATTCTTTCATACTCTGTATATTCTTGTAATCTGATGCATTGTTGTTATATACAATGAAATGTTCTTCTGTATGCGTTCTGTTGTGGTTTGTTCTCGAACTATCCGACACTTTCCTTTACGGGGAAGTTACGGGTTTTCACAGTTGGTATCAGAGCTTTGGTTTACAAAGCCCGAGAACAAGACACATTAGAACCATACGAAAGAATTCATCAGAAATTGGATTAGTAATATCCAACGAGAATGACTCGTTAGAGATGGGATCAGTAGTATCCTAGAACGAGTGTGAAGAGTAAATTTTTAAAATGAAAACAAATTTTGTTTTGAAAATTTAAATCAATTATTCGTATTTGATTGTTTATTTATATTGATGTGGACAATCCAGTATATATAGATTTTGTGTATACGTCTGATCCGCGTGTATTCGAAGTTTTAATATATTGGATAGATATAGCATCACACTCTAGTCGCCCGGAGATGGTACTGATGATTGTCATGACATCATCAGTATTTATGTTCGTGTTTCGAAGGTGTGATTTTCTATATATTTCCATTAGGCTGGTGTGAGAACCCAAAACTTATATATAGCTAGAATACATTGTTGTGAATTGGCATCAAAAACATGATTTTTGTATATATATCAAAGTTATGAATTTCAAACTCTAATTCAACTAATTGATTGATGTTTGTGTTGTTTGTTTATTTGTTTGCTAATTTGTAGCCATTTAGCCTAATTGAACCGAATATTGAATTATATTAAAAATTGGTTGCATTTGCTTGCATATACATATACTTATATTGAACAGGTCATAGCAAGGAGGCTAGAGCAGAGAATAAAATTTGTTTGCCCGAAAAATAGGTACATGTTTACTACATAATTTCCTGTTTTGTTTGGGTGATGATGATTTTGTGAGCCTATTGGCTAGCCGCTTGGCTTTTTCTTTTTCTTTTTGAGATCTGAAGGACCGGGGAAGCTATTTGAAATTCCCCGATGCTCCCGGTGCAGGGGAGGTTATGGCGAAATTTTTCGAAAATTTAGGGTGTTAGCCAAATTTTTGAAATTTTGAAAATTCTCAGAAACTAAAGAGTTGGAGAATGGAAGCCGGATCGAACGTAGAGTTGATTAATCAAACCACTTTCGACTTTGTTCCTTTTCGGGGACGAAAAGTTTTAAGTGGGGTAGATTGTAATAACCCGGAAAATGCGGGCCAGTTTAAAATTTTTATTTTGGCCATTTTAGCGAGTTTTGATTATTTAAAATGAATTATTTTAAATAATAATCGACGAGAAATTTATTTTGAATATAATTCGAACGTATATATTATATACGTCGTCGTTAGAATATAAATATTTATATATAATTATAAATAGAATTGAAAATGGCGCGGTAGTTCGATAATTCGATTTCAAATTTCAATTGAATGTACCGGGTGCAAAACAATCCGGATTTTAGTGAAACCAAAAATAATGGAATCTAATAGTGAATATCTTTCTAACGAATCCGAAAAATCAAAATTTCGTGGCGGGAATCAAAAGATATGTCCAGTTGAAAATTCTGAATAGTCGCTATGGAATTCAGGCCCTTAAAAATGGACATTTTGCAAACGACCTCGGATTTCGACGAAACCAGTTTGGTTGGGTCCGGGATGTGAAGTTATTGCTAGGTTTCAAATTTCATAATTTTTCGAATCAATATGCGAGCGTGGCAAAGGAAAACGCGTTTGACCAGTTTCAGTTGATTTTAGTCGACTGGAAATTGGCCATTTTTCAAACGGTCTCAGAATTCGACGAAACTAGTTTTGTTAGGACCGTATCGTCAATACGAAGCTAGAAAATATTTTTCTGTAATTTTTCTAGTTAGTATGTGACCCCGGTAATTTGAAATGTACGTTTAAAATTCAATATAATGATTTAAATGTAAATTTAACGGGAACTGATCGAAACGATCAAACCAGCTTACGACACATATCCCATTGTGTTCGAAATGGGGGTAATTAGCTAGAGACGACGGTCGTTGGGTCTCGTTTCGAGTCCGGGAGAAAAGTCAACTCTTATAGGAAAATAAATAATATTAAATTATTAATATATATAATTATATAACACCGCAGCCCCCTTTTCTTATTTCCTAACCTAAATTAAAAATTCAAAACCCGCTCAGCCCTCTCGATTGCGCCGCCACCGCTCACCACATCCTCCGCCGGCGCCAGACCTCGCCACCCCCTCTCCTCCGCCCCTCCGTTCTTCTCTCTCTCTCCTCCTTCAAGAACAGAAACTGCCGCTCCAGTCGTAAAGGGAACCCCCCCCCCCCCGCCTCACTAAAAATTGCGCCACCGTCGGAGCTTCGAGCTCGACCTCGAGCCTAGCGTCGGAAAGCCCC
The DNA here is from genome assembly GCA_030737875.1 of Allium sativum. Taxonomy (NCBI): domain Eukaryota; kingdom Viridiplantae; phylum Streptophyta; class Magnoliopsida; order Asparagales; family Amaryllidaceae; genus Allium; species Allium sativum. The sequence goes on from JASFAX010000021.1 coordinate 19,466,916, forward strand.
AAATCGAGTCCAAGACCCAACCGACGCCCTCTTCTTCCCTTCTCCACTTCGAAATCTGCGGTGAGCAACTTTATTTTATTTTTATTTTTATTTTCGAATTTAAAAACTGTTTTTTTTTTAAGTTGCATAAAAAAAACTGATTGTTTAAGATTTTAAATACTGATTCTTTTTAGAATTTTAAACTGATTCTTTTTAAATGATTAAAGATTTTTAAAAACTGATTTTTAGGATTTTTAAAAACCGATTTTTTTTAAGATTTAAAAACTGACTAAAAAGGAATAAAACTGATTTTATTTTATTCTAAGATTTTAAAAAGGGAAGAAGATTTGAATTTTTAAAAAAGGAAAAGATTTAAACTTTAAATAGAAAAAGATCACATCTTTTTTAGAATAGAAAAGATCATATTTTGAAAATAGAAAAGTCGGAATTTTATTAAGTAGAAGGAGTAAAATATGATTCTTATATTTTTAAAGTAATAAAAATATGATTTTTATATTTTTAAAGTATTAAAAATATAATCTTTACTATATAGAAGTGGTAAAAATATGATTTTTGTTCATATAGAGAATTAAAAATATCACCTTTATATGTGTAGTGAAATAAAAATGGGATTTTTATATATTGAACTTCGAAATAAAAATGGGATTTTTATATATTGAACTTCGAAATAAAAATGGGATTTTTATATATTGAACTTCAAAATAAAAATGGGATTTTTATATATTGAACTTCGAAATAAAAATGGGATTTTTATATATTGAACTTCGAAATAAAAATGGGATTTTTATATATTGAACTTCGAGATAAAAATATGATTTTTTATTTATGGAATAGCGAAGTAAAAATTCGATTTTTACATAGGTAGTGAAAGCGGACAACGAAGGTAACAAAAAGGCGAGAACGAAGAAGGTTTCTATCAAAGAAGAGTCAAGTTGATAGGATAGCTATATGTGAGAATTTCTCACCTTTCAAATTTATTTTCTAGTTATATATATATACTAGGATGCAGACGGTGTTTAGTAGCACCCGACACAATTGTCCACAGACCATGGACTTGTTTGTTTGGCTGTTTGGTTATTGATTGTGATATTGGTTTGAATGTGGTTTGTGGTGTGAAAAATCGAATCGATAAATTGGTTGGGATTAGACGTGCGCCGTTATAAGGCGAAGGAGTAAGGCTAGGTTAGACTCTTACTCCAAATTTTGTGGTTTGCATAATAAAATTTATATGATTGATGTGTGAATGGCGTGGGCCTTCACTAGACCGGGGATTAGGCTAGGCCTTGTCCCGTTTCTAGTATCGTGCCGTTATGCCGCCGAAATTTTCTAAAATATGTTAGAAAAATAAAAATGTCATTTATTGAATAAATGAACTGAAAAGAAAATTCATGTGTTGGAATAAATATTTTATCGTTAAAAATATAGTTTTTAACGTGAATGTGAATAAAATAAAATATTCATTTACAAACCAGACGGTTTGTTTATGTACACTGATTTGACTGATATTGATTGGGACGATAAATTTTACACATCGCCCAACAACACAAATAAAATATGTGTTTGATTGTTTGAAACCCCACACGGGTGTTAGGATGAAATTTGAAGTTCACTCATCCTGATTGATTAAATATGTCGATCGATTGATTGACATGCTGTTATAAGCGTTAGATATCTTTATTGGATGCTTATACAGTGTAGTGCACTTTGGTTGATGGTTGATTATTTTTCAATGCTATTATATACATGTGTTGTATGAAAATCCATATAATTAATTTTATATGGTAATTGATTGGGCCTCATTCCAGTTTAGAAATAGAAATATTTGAAATAGAATATTTGAAAATAGAAATTTATGAAGCCGTGTTGATTAGATTGACGCCATTTTGACGTGAACGATATTTATATCAATTTTAAGCGATTTCGAAATGAATTGAATTGAAAATGATTTCGAAATGAATTGGATTGAAAATGATTTCGAAGTGAATTAAATTGAAAACGATTTTGAAATGAATTGAATTGAAAACGATTTCGAAATGAATTGAATTGAAAGTGATTTCGAAATGAATTGAATTGAAAGTGATTTCGAAATGAATTGAATTGAAAATGATTTCGAAATGAATTGAATTGAAAGTGATTTCGAAATGAATTGAATTGAAAACGAATTCAAATTGAATTGAAAACGAATTCAAAGTGAATTGAATTGAAAACGATTTCGAAATGAATTGAATTGAAAACGATTTCGAAATGAATTGAATTGAAAACGAATTCAAATTAAATTGAAAGCAAATTGAAATGAATTCAAATTGAATTGAAATTTGAATTGAATAGAAATGAATTTTAAAACGAATTTATAGAGAAGAATTCAATTTTGCTTTGAATTGAGATAGAAGTTGAAATAGATTTTGAAACGAATTTTAAAACTATTTATATAATTCGTTTTAAATAGAAATCGACGAAGTATATATTATATATATAATATAATGGCCTGAATAGAACGCGCCGCGCCGCGGCAGTTCGCGAATTTCGACCATTGATTTCAAATGGACGTTACGGGAGATCCGACCGTCGGATTCTCCTAAAACCGGACCCGTTGGGTTCGTATCGAAAAGAGCTTTCTAACGAATGTGATAAATTTGAAATCTAACGGTTGGATTTGGAATTATGTCCAAATCAAATTTGGAAAAGGTCGCTGTAAGTGCAGTTCGATGGCCATTGATGGAAATCGACTGTACAGGCCTTGATAAAATTATTAAAAATAGTAATAATTTATGTAAAATCATAAGAAATGATTTAGAAAGAATTGGGATGAAAAACTCCATATTTGAAAAGATAAAAATAGATTTTTATCGAAATGAACTAGTTTTGAACTAGAAATATAATTCTATTTATTTTTAAATAAATAAATTGAATTTGAAAAGGGTTTTAAAAATAACCAAAATTTCCAATGATTGCATTGGAGTGAATTTGAATCGAAATTGTCTTCGGAATATTTCGATGTTGGAATTCGGGATTATACGGATGTTGTTATGGAAATTTGAAAGATATATATTTATATCGTTATTTCCAATATGACATTTGTTAGTCGTAGAATTTGATATTGAATATAAGCCGATATATTTTCTATTCAGAGCCTTGTATTGAATATCAAATGTGATTTGGGATTGTCGTGAATGGTGTCTTCACTAACACTGTTCTTGAACCCCAGTTGAGAAAAGATTAAATCTTTTTATTTAGATTTAATGAAGTGTACCAATTAAATAATATTTAATTGGAATTGAATGGATATTGATTTTTGGGTTTATCGTGGACAGTGTTTTTAAAAACAACACTCGTTCTTTAACCCGATAATTAATGGAATGTGATTTTGGGTTTATCGTGAACTGTGTTTTAAATGACACTGATTCTTTAACCCAGTTAACGATTAAAACTAAGTGGAGTTTTAATGAATCTTTAATTAGATTGAAAAGATCGAAAATGGAGTATCACCAGTTTTGCTCCAGGCGATGGTTAAATCTTTAATTAGATTTGAACGTGAAATGGTAATTGAATTTACCGATAACACTGTGGTGTTAGATATGAAGTATTACCAGTTTTACTTCATGGGATGAATAGGTTGGGATTGGGAAATTAAAACAAATGATTACTTCGGTAAGGTTCGCTAATCCCGACTAGTTTGAATTGATATTCAAAAATGGATTAAAAGAATAAATTCAAGGAATTTATCTTTGATAAAATTTATGGGAATCTTTCCCTATGAATGTGAAATTTAGAAACTAACTGTCGGTTAGCCAAGCAGAATGGTTTTCTGGATATGGATCTGATGTTGGTTTCGGCCTTCGGGGTTAATATTTGGGAAATTATTCTCTTGATTAATTTACGGTTAGTGACTAATGAATTGGAATGAGGCGTATGTTGTGTTTGTGTAACACTTATTTAAAATATACGCGAGTTATTCGGAAAGACCGGGTTTATCCCATTCTGAATAACTGATACGACGATAAGTCGAAGATAAAGACGATGGTCGAAGACCGGAAGTCTTCACGTCGTTTGGGTGATAACTGATGATCTTGATTGGGCTGTACACCCAAGAAGATGGAAACAGTTGGTGATCGTCCAGACGTACTTGGAGATCGATGGATATGCGGGGTACTAGGTGCTCCCTGCTTCGTTCAGACCCAGAACGGACTTGTAAATGGACTGTGTGTCTGACATCGGATTTCATTCTGTGTGACTGATATCGGTTGCATAGGATGGTCTGCCTGTGTGGCATGCTAAGATGCAAATGATCAAGGCTTCTGTTGAAAAGCAAAGTCTTGTGGTTGGTGATCAAAGCACGGCCTTTGTGGCGTAGCTTTGTGTAACGTTTACTTCGCGAGTTTCACACCCGGTATGAACCAAAAACGGGAGACGGACCTCAGGGAGGGCCTACGTTTCCTCCTAGCTAAAAGTGGCGTCAATGGTTTTACACGCCCTGACGAGTTTGACTTATGTGGTTGTTGCTGTTACGAGGCGCCTCGGATTGATCGGTCGTTCTCGAACCGATGGAGTCATTTAGTTGGCTCGCTTACGCCCCAAAGGGCGGCGAAACGTAGTGCTCAGGCATTTTTAATCCACTCCGTGTGGACCGGCCCTGTCGCTCCAAGGGTCAATGCGTTCTGATCCTGAGACTCGGGCTAGGCAGTCTCGAATCGGTTGAGGACTATCTTTTGCCTCGGTTCATAGACGGAAATCCAATTTCCAAATACGTGACATTTGCGGTTTTATTTGTAAACCTATATATGGCGACATGATATATGGTACCCATGCCGCCTATGATTGATACTTATGATTTGAAGTTGTTTTATACACTATGCACTTATATAGTATCAAATGATTTGTTTTAAACGTATCAAGCATTCTTTGGCTGTTATAAGGGAAAACCCTATCCCCCGGCTTGCGTTGCATTGTGTGATAGGACCTGGGTCTTATAACAGTTTCATTTTTCTTTATTTAGCATTGCGCTGTTTGTTTTATGCACTGGTATTCTTGGGAGGAAACCCGTTCCGTGTTATACGGCGTGGTCCCTTGATTTACCTAATGATTTAAAATAAAGATTAACTGTTTTAGTTCTCACACCAGTCACATGACTGACTTGGAGTTTATTGTTTTAACCTAAACTCTGGGTGCCCCTATTTTGACACGGGCAGCTAGTAGTTTTGGTTTTGCAGATTTATATTCACAGGATCCTGGTTTACAGCTGGAACGATATCCGGAAAGCTTTGTATCCGTATATCTCTTCTAGTTGTGTATTGTATTATTTTCCGCTGCTATGTATTTAAATGTAATTTAAATCTCTGATACTTCTGTGTAATATTCTTTCATACTCTGTATATTCTTGTAATCTGATGCATTGTTGTTATATACAATGAAATGTTCTTCTGTATGCGTTCTGTTGTGGTTTGTTCTCGAACTATCCGACACTTTCCTTTACGGGGAAGTTACGGGTTTTCACAGTAAAATTTATCGTCCCAATCAATATCAGTCAAATGTTTGTATATAAACAAATCGTCTGATTTGTTTATTTTTATTTCATTTCATATACACATTAAAAATTCTATTTTTAACTATAAAATATTTTCCACTATAAAATATTTTATTTCAACTATATAAATGTTTTATTTCTTTCACATCACATCACACAATCAACTACACATCAAAATCAAACAAACAAGCATACAAGCCGTCCATGGTCTGTGGACGACGGGTGTCGGGTGCTACTAAACACCGTCTGCATCCTAGTATATATTATTAACTAAAAAACAAAATTAAAAGGTGAGAAGTTCTCACAGAGGGTTCCACTCCGTCGTACTTTGCTTTTGAATTGCTGAAATGCCAGGATCTATTTGACATTCCAATGCAGTCCTTTCACGCTGTTCAAATAAAATTATATTTTTACTGCTTTATTCTAATAAATAAAAATCCTATTTTTATTTCTATTTTATATTTTTTTACAACGCTTCTTCTATATAAAAATTATATTTTTATATTTCTACTTCATATATAAAGATCGAATTTTTATTTCATCGCTATAAAAATCACCTTTTTGTTGTATATGACGTAGTCGTATACACTATTATATGATTTTTGTTTGATGATAACAACCAAATAAATATATATTTTAAATGTGTTTGAAATCGTACTGTGAATATACATCACAAACAGGAATATAATATTTATATTTAAATGGAATACGACTGCATTAGAACTGAACATTCAAACTGTATTCTATTTGAATATAATATTCTATTTCAACATTCAAACAGTACAGCTATATGCAACTCCACTATTTAATCACATCACAGTTTATTGTACTCTGTAAATAAACAGAATATAATAGACAATTTTGTTTGACGACAATAAAATAAAATTTTATTTCAAACAATTTGTTTATTACGTATATCAGTACAATTCTCTCGCAGCTTCTCAGTACAGTTCATTCTTTATCACTTAGTTATACATACACAAAAAATACACAGTTACATTTTATATATATACTTTTACTCATATACAGTTTCAGGCTCATACACTACACACTATCTTCTTGTCTTCAGTCTTCAATCTTCACAGTCTTCACTGTCAGTCCAGTTGTCACAGCTCTGTCAGTCCAGTCATCTTCCTCTTACCTGTCACAATGAAACACACACAAACACACAGTATACTGCAATAAAAAATAATACTGAATGTATGCAAATATAAATTTTATTTAATATATATATATATATATATATATATATATATTTGCCACAGTTTTCTGGTGTGTTTCTCATCATTTTTCATGACTTGATCTGATCTGTGTCTAGCCAGTTTGTATATGAAAAGGGACAGAAAATATTGTCTGATGGCTGCATATACACACGTGTATATTTATACACGTGTGCACTGCCACGCCGATCAGTGTGCGACCGAGGAGCAGCCACGTGGACCTACTCGACTCGAGCCACACATGTATACAAATGGAGCTCAAGTATACACAACCAAAATATCACATGGAATTCAAGCCGAGCCAGCATGTGTAAATACAAAGGAGGTCAAACTTGCATATCAAAAGCAGTTCAAATAAACTAATATGGCAATGCCTGTCTCAGCGTGGCACAAATACATGGACAGAGCAGCATGATAAGTAGCAAGTGTTTTGAGCATGCCAAGTTACACAAATAAATTCAAGTGACTATGGCAGCCCAGCATGGTGAGTAAACAGCAAGTTAAAAGCATTTCAAAGCACAGCAATGGAGCTACACAAGCAAGTGCTCAGTTTCAACAGGATGAGTGGCAGAACTCAATGGACAGACCATGCACAAGTCAAGGTGATCACAACAGGTGTATGGTGCACCAAGGCCAGTATTGCAGTAAGTTTTTTTTTACTAGGATGTTGAGTTCAAGTGCAGTTGTGTGTGTATACGCAACATGATGGGAGCAGCTCAAGTCAATAGTTACAGTATGTGCATGTGTGCAAAAAATAAAGAGCAACTGAACATTCAAGCATGCAAGAATTAAAGTAGATACATGACATGCAAGTCAAGTTTTAATATGGTAGAGAAGTGTTTGTCAGCTTAATGGAAAATCACACAACATGGAGCTTAGAATGACTAGGAATTTCATGCTCATAAACAAGCCAAGTTTCATAATTCGACCAGGTTCTGTTTTAATCAAGCACCAATCAAGGAAGCATGTGTGCAAGTGCAATTGGATGAAACAGTGAAACCCAGGCTTAAGCAAAAATTAAATCTGCATTTATGGGAATAGTTTAATGATTCAGTCAACATTTTTGATAATCTGCTTTCTGCAAATCAATCTGCAGAGAGGCATAAAACGTGGCATGTTTTTCATTCCATTTGTTTCCTGCTTTACATAAGTATATCAATTAAGCAAATCAAAGGCAAAATTGGCAGGTTTATAATTGATTCAAGAATCATGTAGGAGCAATATTGTGTCCAAGAAATCACATTGTGATTGATCAGTTTCTAGTTTTGCTCGAGTATTAAAGTGGTGCAACAAATTATATCAATGCCGAGGATATCAAATGTGTTTCAAAAAAAAAAAGGAATTAACTTTCCAGATTTATACAAACATTTTTCTTGCGTAAGTTTTAAACTTCAGAAATTCACAGATTAATCTAAAATCTTGTTTTTGGGAAATTTTTTATTGTGTTTCCATTTTTTTTATCAAGGCCGAATTTATTCAAGAAATTCAAAAGTGGAAATCGCAAATTATCTGCCAAATCATTTCAAGCCGAGGAAATCAGGTTCATATACAAGGCAACAAAATTCCATTTCAGCCGAGATGAATAAATCACACAAAAAGGGAAAGCAACACACAATCAGACCAAATCAGTTCGGCGTGAAATCAGAGGAATTAAAAGGATTTGTAATCCTATATAATACACACAAATTCATCATCGGCAGTGAAGAAAATCAAAACCCACAAAATCATTCAAGCTTTTCAAAGCAAAACATTCAGAAAACTCAATGTTTCGATCGAGAGCCAGAGGAAGAGAAATCCGAAATTGAAGCACAGAAAGTATTCGGCAACTCAAGAGCATCAGATAATTCGATCATCAGAGAAATATTTTTCACAAGCAATTGAACTCGATTTGGGTGTATTTCAGCAAACCCTAGTTTCAATTTCTCATTTCCAGCCGCCATTTCTATTTCATCAGAGAATACAAGAGGCCGACAATTTTTGTTGCAAATGGGCTAAGGAGTTAAATGGGTCGGCCACGTTTTAATAAAGGGTTGTTTAAATTCTTTTTGAACTAGGTTTTGATTTACTTGTTTTTTGTTTTGTTTTCAATTTTGTAATCCTGCTCAAACAGTTTCTAGAAGTCTGTGAAATTCTAGGAATCCAGTTAGGATTTAATTGGCAGCTTTCTAGCGTTTGTAAAACTAGGGGAAATCTGGTCGAGGGGATATCGATCAGTCTACGGTTTTGAGCGTAGGGTTAGAAAAGGAGCAGGGTTTGCGAGTGTACATGGTCTTGTATGCGGGATCTGTTCTATCACCTTGTAGAAACCTTAGAAATGCAGCAGTAGGCAGGGTTTTGCCGAAGCTGGGTATATCTGTGTGTGATTTACTTTCTGCATTTCTGTTTCTGTAATATTCTGTAATCTGCTTATTATTATATATCTCGTTAGATTTTTAATTCAGTTAAAAACTGTGAAAAACCCTATTCACCCCCCCTCTAGGGTTATTCTAGATCCAACAAGTGGTATCAGAGCAGATATTTTTTGTTTAACTCTAGAGTAATGGGTCATCCTAGCTGTCAGTTTAGTGAGAGTCAGTCCAGTTCATCTCCAACTATTTTCACTGGAACAGATTTTTTAAACTGGAAATCCAGAATGGAATTTTATTTAAAATCTGTTAATATTAAATGTTGGGATGTTGTTATCAATGGGTACGATAGAGTACATAAAGTTTTTAATTCTCGTACTACACATATTCTATATTCTTATCTTGATGATGATCGATACAGTCGGATTTCCCATTGTTTAACTGCGCAGGAAATCTGGATAGCTCTCAATACGAAGTATGGACAAATTGACAACTGCAGCTCAAAACCCCAGAAAGTCAACTCAGCTTCAGATCTATGCTTAACTAGTCTTACAGATGAAAATTTAGATGGATCAGATGATGGAGAATCAACGGATGCTGAAGTTGAAAATTTCTCATACGAAGATTTGGTTTATATGTGTGTTGATTTAACTAAATTTGTTGATAAACTCAAATCTAAAAACAAATCTCTAAAATCTAGGAATTCTGAGTTGACCCGCAAAATTAATGATTTGGAATCACAGCTTGAATATTTTAAAAATTCCTCAAATTCAGATTGCAAAAATTGTTTAAAATTGAAAACCAATCTTGTTCATCTCAATAAAAATATTCAAGAGTTTGAAATGGAAATTCTGATCTTAAAAGAAAACAAGATTGAGTTATCAAGTTTGAATAACTTTTTACAAAAGGAATTTGAAAATTTTAAGACTGATATATATTCCAAATTTGAAATTGCTGAAAATGAAAATTTGGTGAAAAGTGGTTTGATTTTTAAAGAACTTGAAAATGAGATTGAAAAAACCACGAATTTTGAGTCTGAAAAACAAAAACGATTTGAACTTGAAATTTCCAAATCCCAAGCCAAAATTAAATTGCTTGAAAATGAGAATCTAGTTTTGAAACAGTTCAATGCTGAACAGAAGATCGCTATAAATAATTCCTCAAATTTATTAAAAGAAAATAGCGATCTAAAATCCAAAATTCAACGATTAGAATCAACTTTGGATAAATTTTCTAATGGGGAAAAATCGTTGAATATGCTATTACAAAACCAAGTTTCTATTGGAAATAAATCTGGTCTTGGCTTTGGGAATATCAATCGTTTTGATAGGATGAACTCAAATGATTTTAAAGACACTTCAAATTATTTTGGAAAAGATGGTTTTGAATTTTTAAACTCTGGCAATTCAAAAGATTTTTTGAAACATAAGCAAAATAAGAATTTGTTTTATAACAAACCTTTCTATCATTCTTGGACCTCAAAAAGAAGTAAAGTGAATTCGTCTAATTTCAAACAGATCTGGGTCCCTAAAGGTACTTTGGTAAATTCCGATGGATTGTTATATAAACAAGTTTGGGTACCTAAAGCTATGAACAAAACTGTGAGTGGTTTTACAAATTTTGTTAGACCACTCGATTCTCTAAACTGTTAGGTACCAGAGGTGGCTGAGGAACTGCAAAGCAAAAGAGATTTGAATTCAAGCTGCTTAATACTTCTGTAATTATTCACAGTTCCTTAAGCCAAGTCTATTGAGTTAGAGATCTCTTTAGTTTACATCAATTTCAGGTATGATCTCTGAACTCACCCTTGTAAATATTTTTTTATTCTGGTTATTCCCTCTTTTACCCCTTCTGTTTTTGTTTTTTAATTTGTCACTGTCATATCTTTGTAAATTTTCTTGTACGTTCTTAACTTCCATTTGCAGTACTCATGATCTTCTGGAAAGTCGTTTTATTTGAATAGAACTTTGTAGTTTTAATAGTTTCCAGATCTTGAATTCAAACTGTAAATTTCTGCAATTGTTTTGAAGTTTATTTCTGAATTCTTAACAGTGCTGAAGAATTCATATCATAGCTTGAACACTGTTAATCTGAATTCTAAATTTTTGAAGATCTGAAATATTAATGAGATTTCACACACCTTTGCTGTTTTGAGTATCTTATAATTCATTTTTGGAAAGACTTAAAATATTATACTCATTACAGCACTCTGCTATTTATCAGTTATAATTATCTCATTAATTTTTGGATCGGCTTGGAAATTTTGAATGTCTTGAATCACATTGTTTACATCTTGAAATTCACTATCATTCATGATCATCTGGCTTAGATTATTTGTTGGTTTGAGATCATTTGAAACTTTTGATATTTTGAATCTCACACTCCTCTCAAATCTGAAGTTATTAATTATGTGTGATTGATTCATTGTATCTCATGATTTACAATGATTTCGAATAAACCATTATTTTTGGATCATGAGTTATTATTCAGTCTTGATGTAAATGATCTGAAATCTCTCTTGTGATTATCAAAAATATTTGTGAAAACTCATTTGAAAATATGGTCAAAAATATCATTGTTATTGTATGATTATTTGATTTGAATATATATTTGTTTTAAAATCATTTGAAATTATTGATTTATTAAATCTCACACATATCTCGAATCAAAAAAAAATTATAAATTGGTGTGATTGATTTATTAAATCATGATATTTTCATATTTCTTCAAATGATTTATAATAAACGGTATTTTTAATCTTAGATCATATTCTATGACCATCAGAAATGTCTTGACAAGTGTGTTTTTGAAACTAATTTTGTGCTGCTCTTATACAGTTTTGAAAAATGCTTGTTTTGAAATCATGCTGCTCTGATTAGAAGAAACTAACTTCAAAATATTTGTTGATAACTGCTTGTTTTGGTATCAAATACATACCATGCTCTGATACATGAAGTTAATTTGCTTGATCTGGCTAGGCTTTGTATTTAAAATTCTTTTGTCTGTGATATACTTGTTTTGTCTCAAATGTCTTGTTACCATCCTCATAAATAAAGACACCAAGTGGTATCAGTTTTTGTAGTTCTGATTTTCTATACATATTTTTTTATCCCTCTTATCTTGTATAGATCTGCATATTCCTCTTGTAATTGATTTTCAACTTTAAAATTATTTATTAACTATTCATTCAGAAATTGTAATCAATATTCAAATTGTGTTGTATTTATAATTCATCAAAATATATCAGATTTTGAAATTGTGATGAATTGTGACTGCAGTATATTTCAAACCAAGAGGAGTTTTTATTTAGATTTTCATGATGGTTTAATATTTATTATAATATCTTTGAACTGGCAATTATTTCACGACCATCTTCATTACATATCATCTTTCTGCCATCCATGATAATTCTATATTAATGTGGAGAGTTTGATATTTTTTGAAAAATCATCGTGAATAAACAGTGAAAATATTTGTGATGGAATTGTGGCCATGTTATTATTATTCAGAATTAGTGATAATTGAAAATTTTCAATAATCCCAGTACAGTCGAGCTTATTTCATAATATAATTAATTTAGAAATTTATTTCACAGTTCATTTCTGTACCTACCACATTTCTATCATCCATATTGGTTTCATATACCGAGGAGTTTTTTTCCTTTATAAAGTTGAAAATGATAAAAATATAATTAATACATAAGAGTGTCTCTAACCTCATTTAAAAATCCAAGCTCTGGTTATGCATGGTTATGAGACGTCTTATAATTTAAGCTGCGACTGATCCCATTTAAAAATCCAAGCTCTGGTTATGCGTGGTCAGTGTGCTCTTAAATACAAAATAAATAAAAAGGAAATAAAGTGATAAAAATAGAAATTATTTTGAAATTCTCCTTGGTATTTATAAATACCAGCCTATCAATCCATCCTTCTAATCTGTGAAATGTGTTAATATCTTATGAAGTATTATGATTTGTTGATTGATAGCTACTGGGATTTGAGACTATCTGATTTTGTCACTTAAGTTGAATTTATAATTATAGTCTAAATCCATCACTGTTTTTGTGCTTTATTTTTATAAAAATCCTTTGAAAATAATCGAAAATGAATTTTTTTAACTCTCTCCATTTTATATAAAATTCATCGTATAACCGTCATTCTCTACAATGTGAAATATGCCACATGTCCTTAGTTTATTATGATTTTTGTTTGATTGATTGAGATTTATGATGACTGCTCTTCCTCTTAAGCTGAAATTATATTATTTAGTCATTTTTCATCTATATTTTAATTTCTGAATCCTTTTGATGATAACAAAAGGGGGAGAATGATTAGATTTCGATTTATGAGTGAATATTTTATAAATATTTTTAATTTTGAAAGTTCATTATTCAATTCATATTCACTCATGCACAGTTATAGGGGGAGTTATCTGTTGTAAGGGGAGCTAATAAATAGGGGGAGTTCAATATTCACTGTCAAACACATTTATTGCAATCAAAATCTTTTATTTGTTTGTCATCATCAAAAGGGGGAGATTGTTGTATATGACGTAGTCGTATACACTATTATATGATTTTTGTTTGATGATAACAACCAAATAAATATATATTTTAAATGTGTTTGAAATCGTACTGTTAATATACATCACAAACAGGAATATAATATTTATATTTAAATGGAATACGACTGCATTAGAATTGAACATTCAAACTGTATTCTATTTGAATATAATATTCTATTTCAACATTCAAACGGTACAGCTATATACAACTCCACTATTTAATCACATCACAGTTTATTGTACTCTTTAAATAAACAGAATATAATAGACAATTTTGTTTGACGACAATAAAATAATATTTTATTTCAAACAATTTGTTTATTACATATATCAGTACAATTCTCTCACAGCTTCTCAGTACAGTTCATTCTTTATCACTTAGTTATACATACACAACAAATACACAGTTACATTTTATATATATACTTTGACTCATATACAGTTTCAGGCTCATACACTACACACTGTCTTCTTGTCTTCAGTCTTCAATCTTCACAGTCTTCACTGTCAGTCCAGTTGTCACAGCTCTGTCAGTCCAGTCATCTTCCTCTTACCTGTCACAATGAAACACACACAAACACACAGTATACTGCAATAAAAAATAATACTGAATATATACAAATATAAATTTTATTTAATATATATATATATATATTTGCCTCAGTTTTCTGGTGTGTTTCTCATCATTTTTCATGACTTGATCTGATCTGTGTCTAGCCAGTTTGTATATGAAAAGGGACAGAAAATATTGTCTGATGGCTGCATATACACACGTGTATATTTATACACGTGTCCACTGCCACGCCGATCAGTGTGCGACCGAGGAGCAGCCACGTGGACCAACTCGACTCGAGCCACACATGTATACAAATGGAGCTCAAGTATACACAACCAAAATATCACATGGAATTCAAGCCGAGTCAGCATGTGTAAATACAAAGGAGGTCAAACTTGCATATCAAAAGCAATTCAAATAAACTAATATGGCACTGCCTGTCTCAGCATGGCACAAATACATGGACAGAGCATCATGATAAGTAGCAAGTGTTTTGAGCATGCCAAGTTACACAAATAAATTCAAGTGACTATGGCAGCCCAGCATGGTGAGTAAACAGCAAGTCAAAAGCATTTCAAAGCACAGCAATGGAGCTACACAAGCAAGTGCTCAGTTTCAACAGGATGAGTGGCAGAACTCAATGGACAGACCATGCACAAGTCAAGGTGATCACAACAGGTGTATGGTGCACCAAGGCCAGTATTGCAGTAAGTTTTTTTTGACCAGGATCTTGAGTTCAAGTGCAGTTGTGTGTGTATACACAACATGATGGGAGCAGCTCAAGTCAATAGTTACAGTATGTGCATGTGTGCAAAAAATAAAGAGCAACTGAACATTCAAGCATGCAAGAATCAAAGTAGATACATGACATGCAAGTCAAGTTTTAATATGGCAGAGAAGTGTTTGTCAGCTTAATGGAAAATCACACAACATGGAGCTTAGAATGACTAGGAATTTCATGCTCATAAACAAGCCAAGTTTCATAATTCGACCAGGTTCTGTTTTAATCAAGCACCAATCAAGGAAGCATGTGTGCAAGTGCAATTGGATGAAACAGTGAAACCCAGGCTTAAGTAAAAATTAAATCTGCATTTATGGGAATAGTTTAATGATTCAGTCAACATTTTTGATAATCTGCTTTCTGCAAATCAATCTGCAGAGAGACACAAAACGCGGCAAGTTTTTCATTCCATTTGTTTCCTGCTTTACATGAGTATATCAATTAAGCAAAATCAAAGGCAAAATTGGCAGGTTTATAATTGATTCAAGAATCATGCAGGAGCAATATTGTGTCCAGGAAATCACATTGTGATTGATCAGTTTCTAGTTTTGCTCGAGTATTAAAGTGGTGCAACAAATTATATCAATGCCGAGGATATCAAATGTGTTTCAAAAAAAAAAAGGAATTAACTTTCCAGATTTATACAAACATTTTTCTTGGGAAAGTTTTAAACTTCAGAAATTCACAGATTAATCTAAAATCTTGTTTTTGGCAAGTTTTTTATTGTGTTTCCATTTTTTTTATCAAGGCCGAATTTATTCAAGAAATTCAAAAGTGGAAATCGCAAATTATCTGCCAAATCATTTCAAGCCGAGGAAATCAGGTTCATATACAAGGCAACAAAATTCCATTTCAGCCGAGATGAATAAATCACACAAAAAGGGAAAGCAACACACAATCAGACCAAATCAGTTCGGAGCGAAATCAGAGGAATTAAAAGGATTTGTAATCCTATATAATACACACAAATTCATCATCGGCAGTGAAGAAAATCAAAACCCACAAAATCATTCAAGCTTTTCAAAGCAAAACATTCAGATAACTCACTGTTTCGATCGAGAGCAAAAGGAAGAGAAATCCCAAATTGAAGCACAGAAAGTATTCGGCAACTCAAGAGCATCAGAGAATTCGATCATCAGAGAAATCTTTTTCACAAGCAATTGAACTCGATTTGGGTGTATTTCAGCAAACCCTAGTTTCAATTTCTCATTCCCATCCGCCATTTCTATTTCATTAGAGAATACAAGAGGCCGACAATTTTTGTTGCAAATGGGCTAAGGAGTTAAATGGGTCGGCCATGTTTTAATAAAGGGTTGTTTAAATTCGTTTTGAACTAGGGTTTGATTTACTTGTTTTTGTATTGTTTTCAATTTTGTAATCCTACTCAAACAGTTTCTAGAAGTCTGTAAAATTCTAGGAATCCAGTTAGGATTTAATTGGCAGTTTTCTAGCGTCTGTAAAACTAGGGGAAATCCGATCGAGGGTATATCGATCAGTCTATGGTTTTGAGCGTAGGGTTAGAATAGGAGCAGGGTTTGCGAGTGTACATGGTCTTGTATGCGGGATCTGTTCTATCACCTTGTAGAAACCTTATAAATGCAGCAGTAGGCAGGGTTTTGCCGAAGCTGGGTATATCTGTGTGTGATTTACTTTCTGCATTTCTGTTTCTGTAATATTCTGTAATCTGCTTATTATTATATATCTCGTTAGATTTTTAATTCAGTTAAAAACTGTGAAAAACCCTATTCACCCCCCCTAGGGTTATTCTAGATCCAACACTTTTTATTTTAACATTCATATCAGAAAGATCAGATTTTTATTTCGCTAAATATATAAAGATAATATTTTTATATTCTCTATTATATAAAAATCATATTTTTAATTCGCCACTTCATATATGTAAAAATCGAATTTTTATCGGTACTTCATATATGTAAAAAAAAATCGTATTTTATCACTACTTCATGTAACACCCCACGCCCGCTATGGTCACTCTCTAAGGGAATGCCATAACATCGGTGGAGTATTTTAGTGAATATAGAACAGAAAAATTACAACAAGACCGATATAAATAGTACTTGAAATTTAAAACATCATCTCATAACAGCGGAAATAAACATGTCTGGTTACTTCATAAAACCACAATAAAAGTCAAGTACAATATCCATCAAAATAAAGAAGTACATAATCCCACTCTCTCATACAATAGCCAAGACAAAAGAAAAGATAACTGGGTAACTGGAGCTTTACATCTATCCAAGGTCCTAAAGACTGGAACAGCAATCCGATCAAGCTCCGCTACTGCTAGGATCCACCGTAGGACCTGAGGGTTGGGAAAAAGATAAAAACAACGGGGTCAGACATAAGTCTGAGCGAGTCCTATAACTTTAACAATACAATCATTAAAGTAACCAGAGAAGACGTAAACTTGACCTACGGTAATGTCTGGGGATGAATGGCTACACTAAGCAGCTTGATAGACCTAGGATAAACTAGGATAACCATAAAGACGCATCTACCCACCCAAGGATAATTACTATACTGCACCACACCAGTCATTCCCACTCAAAGATTGATCCCACCCAAGGACTTAAAGAAAGATATAACTAGTAGTTTCATGTACCCCTAGCTGACCACATAGGTGCCGTCTGCCCCTATCTCCACTAGGTGTACCCCACTACTCCCCAAGCGATCGGCTCCCTACCGTAGATACCCGTGCTGGTCCCACAGTGGGGTGTATCACTCCCCTAAAGTGGCCACCTGATAATGTCAACGGTGCACGGCTTTATATCTACACGATGCAACAACGGCTTATCTACCAGCCCGGGCCCACACACGCATATGAAACCCGTTGGACTTGCGTTGCCACCGCTAACCCGTTTTAGCCTCTTATAATCAAGCCCAATATGCGTGTCCCGTCACTCGACATGGGTCGAGCCCACAAAGATACGTTTGGGATATTGGTTGAAATGGGCCCCCACAAGCTACCCACCTAAGCTTGTTACTTATCTAGTGAATCCCACTTAACCCTTTAACCATGTTTAATTACATGTTTCACTTGGTTAAGTATTCTAATCGTATTTTCTATTGCCACCCAAGGCAACCCACTAGATTCCACATGCCACCCAAGGCAACCACTAAATTTCCACATGCCACCCAAGGCACCCACTTAACCCCTCATGTCCCACTACATGCTAATATGGTTAAGTGTTTCTTAATTAATTAAGACCGTGATCTCCCACAAAGACCTCCCACATTAGACTAGCTGTTATGACCGCCTGGTTAAGCCGGTAGAGTCTGGGCAGTCTTACGTCATAACAGAGTCTAACCTCGTGTCTTTACTTTAATCACGTATTTAATTTATGGCTAAGACCTCTCACATTGGGCTGACATTTGTAGCAACTGGTTAAGCCGGTCGGGTCCGGGCAGTTTTACACTACAAATGAGTCCAACCTCGTGTCTTAGTCGATTAATTACACCTAATCAATCATCCCCATATTAATTATCCCTAATTAATATCAAGTTTTTCATAACATGGGTAGACCTAACTCAATAGGTAAATTCCCATGGGGTAGACCTAACTCAATAGGTAAATTCCCACTTATGTTAATTTATTTTTTTATGGTATGCTTAATCATACCCAATCATACTTTTATTAACATATTTACCAACCCCATCGTTCCCCACGTAAATTGTTCTCATTTCATGACATAATAAAGGGGAAGATTCAACACAAATATCATGGGTTTAGCATATAACTTTGTCATGGGTTAAGAGGATTTCAACTTGCATATATGAGCATATATTAACCTAACTATATTTAACCCAAACTTGCATATTTTCATACACATATCTTGCATAACATGTTGAACTTGCATATAAGCATTCTCATAACTTGCATAACATGTTAAACATGCATTTAAGCATACATATAACTTGCATAAGCATTCACATACTTGCATAAGCATTCACATACTTGCATAAGCATGCATAACTTGCATATCATGTTAATCTTGCATTTACGCATATACATAACTTGCATAAACATTCACATACTTGCATAAGTATTCACATACTTGCATAAGCATACATAACTTGCATATCATGTTAAACTTGCATTTACGCATATACATAACTTGCATATAAACTTGCATAACCACCTACACATAACATCATACACATAACTTGCATGTGAACTTGCATAACTCACTTTGTTAAACATGCATAAATCCACTTATTAAATATGCATAAACCCACTTGTTAAACATGCATAAATCCACTTGTTAAACATGCATAAACCAACTTGTTAAGCATGCATAAACCAACTTATCAAACATGCATAAACCCACTTATTAATTATGCATAAACATAGGAAAACATAGAGTAGCATATCATTATAAATGATTCAAACTCACTAATCCGCATTTAAGACCATAAGTCTCATTACACCCAATCTACTTACTTTAACAATTGATGTTAAAGTGATAGAAACTCACCAAAACCAAGATTAGCAAACTTATGAAGTGGAATTAGTTGCTAAATATGAAGATGGTGATGATTAGAGATTGATTAGAGAGTGATTAGCTTGCAACTTCCTTCATAAATTAGTGGAGGCTCCTTCTAGGATTTAATTTGGCGGCATGAGGCCATCATTTCTATTTTTAGTATGGATTAGGGTAGGTTTAGGGTGTATTTATAGATTAGGTGAGTGTTTTAGGCCCTTAGATTAACCCTAGGTTAGATTAGGACCCTTAGATTTCGGAAACCTCTAGAACACAGCCCTCCAAGCCAGCCCAAAACCCAACCTGGTGCACCCAGGTTTACTGGACGCCACGCCCAAGTCGACAGGCAAGTCGACCCCCCTGTCGACAGGCCTGTCGACAGCCCTGTCGACATGGTTAGGGCGGGAAGCTTCCCGCCTACCCCCGCTGGCTCCATTTTAAAATCTGAATTTGAATTTTTAAATCTGTTTTTAACTTTAAATTTTCTACAAACTTCTTTGGGCCATAACCGGGCCATACGGACTCCGATTCTCGAAAACTCGGACTCTATTTCGCGTATTTTTTCGAGACGAACGCAATGACGCAGCCCGTTACCCCCAATTCCCACATCTGAGATTATTTATCCTGTAATTAGTGAATTTTAGTATTAACTAAAATTCGGGGTGTTACATTCTCCCCTCCTTAAAGGATTTCGTCCCCGAAATCTCTAAGCTAAGGAGAATGCATATCCTACCATCCAAACAACCATCTACTCAATCCATCAAACACGGGCATCCATTGTCCTTAAAACAGTTTCTAATGATGTATGAGCATATGCAAAAAGTGTGTGTATATGTTCCCTATCTAATGTATGAACATATGCAAACCATGATAGTGCCATGCATCCATTATGTATGCGAGAGAACCCTATCGACACATACAATATCTACATGAGTGCACAATCATTCACCAAAATGCATCATCCATATGATAACACAATCATTATACATCCATAAATATAGCCTCCTACACACAATTTTTATGCAATATGCAATATGAAGTGACTGAGCCGATCTAGTGCCTAGAGTGTGTGTATATGTATCCACGAGCAACCACTAGCAAACACTTGCATCCACTTGCATCCATCAACCATAACATGTCTCAAACACATGTTTCAACCATAGGTTTACCCTATCTAAAGGTCAATCAGTACTAACGAGAGGATATACTAAAGATAAGATAAGTACTAGACAACGATAGAGGAGAAAGTAAAAACGTATCCTCAAAAAGAAATGGGTACAATGAACGCATCTTCGCTTCCGTCTCCCAAGTTGCGTTGCTCTCATCCTCTCCCCATTGCACTTTGACTAGTTGAACCTCTCTGTTTCTCAACTTCCTAGTCTCTGACCCAAGGATGCGAGTAGGAGCTCGTCGAATAGTCGCATCACGCTCTACCTCTACATCTCTAAGCAAGCTCGGCTCTACCACCTCTGCGGTCTCATGTAAGCATTTCCTCAAATGGGACACATGGAATACATCATGTACACCACTAAGTCTGTCGGGCAACTCCACTCTATATGCCATCCGTCCAATCCTCTCCTTGATGGGAAATGGCCCTACGAACCTTGGTGCTAACTTCCCAACAGATCCAAAGAGAACCACATTTCGTAACGGAGATACTTTGACAAAGACCATGTCCCCAACTTCAAACTCAAGATCCGTCCTTCTCCTGTCCGCATAAGATTTTTGCCTATCCTGCGCTGCTTTCATCCTTCTTCGAATCAAGTCAATCTTCTCAGAAGTCTCCCTAATCATATCAGGCCCAAGCAAGATCTTATCCGTAGATACCCACCAACATGCAGGTGATCGACAAGGCCTTCCATAGAGAGCTTCGAAAGGAGCCATACCAATACTGGACTGAAAGCTGTTATTATATGCGAACTCCACCAATGGAAGATGCTCTTCCCATGTACCTCCAAAATCTAAGATACAAAGCCTCAAAAGGTCTTCTAGAACACGATTCACCCTCTCAGTCTGGCCATCTGTCTGAGGATGATATGTAGTGCTTAGACACAATTGAGTCCCCACTGCTTCTTGTAAACTCCTCCAGAATTCGCTAGTGAAGATAGGATCTCGATCACTCACTATGCTAGAGGGTACCCCATGCAATCGAACTATCTCTCGAAGATATACTGAAGCTAGCCATGGAGCGGTCCTCTTGCTCTTCACAGGTATGAAATGGGCGCTCTTAGTAAGTCTGTCTACCACCACCCAAATTCCCGTATTACCCTTTCTTGATCTGGGTAACCCGTCAATAAAATCCATCAAGACGCTATCCCACTTCCATTGCGGAACTTCCAATGGGTGAAGCAACCCACCTGGTTTCTTTTGCTCCGCCTTCACTTGTTGGCACACCAAGCATCGAGCGACATATTCGGCCACATCTTTCTTCATACCGGCCCAGAAGAAAACCCTCATCATATCTTGGTACATCTTGTCCCCACCGGGATGAATGGTCATCCTAGAACGGTGTGCATCATCAAGAATAGCCTTCCTCAACCCTTCGTCTTGCGGTACACAAAGTCTACCGTCTCTACGCAAGCACCCCCTATCGTCTAGGGTATACCTACTCAAATGGCTGGACGACTCCCCCCTTATGAGCTTCCCCACCAACTCAACCAACTGTGGGTCGTCCCTCTGTGCTTCTCCAATCCGCCCCAAAAGAGTAGGTCTAACTTCCAAGGAAGCTAGCAAACCGGGTACATAATCAATGGAAGGTCTGAAATCAAACATCGAGATAAATTCCAAGCTTCGTTGTTCCACGAACAATGGACTCAAGGACAACCTTTTTCTACTCAAGGCGTCTGCCACCACGTTACCCTTGCCAGGTGTATACGCTATCTCGAAATCATAGGATGCTAAGAATTCCATCCACCTTTGTTGCCTCAAATTCAAATCCTTCTGAGAAAATAAGTACTTCAATGATTTGTGGTCAGTGAACAATTCGAATCTCTCACCAAGACGATAATGGCGCCACATCTTAAGCGCAAAAACAATAGCGGCCAACTCTAGATCATGGGTAGGGTAATTTTTCTCATGCACTCTCAACTGCCTTCCACCATAGGCTATCACCCTTCCCTCTTGCATTAAGACTGCGCCTAGTCCCGTCCCACAAGCATCGGTATAGACAACAAATGGTTTGCTCCCATCTGGCAACACTAAAACTGGAGCACTGTTTAAAGCTCTCTTTAACCGTCGGAACGCATCATCACAATCTACGTCCCATGTGAAAACAAGATTCTTCTTCGTTAAGCGGGTTAATGGGGCTGATATCTTTGCAAAGTCTTTAATAAACTTCCTATAATAACCCGCCAACCCCAAGAAACTTCTTACTTCGGTAGCATTCTTCGGAACCTTCCAATCCTGAATTGATACTACCTTCGCGGGATCCACAGCTATCCCTTCCTTGGAGACCACGTGCCCCAAGAACCGCACCTCCTTCCTCCAGAAGTGACATTTAGAGAATTTAGCCTTAAGGCTATGTGCTCGAAGAGTCTTTAATACCTCCCCAAGATGTAGGGCATGCTCTTCTTCACTCTTAGAAAATACTAAGATATCATCCACAAAGACCACCACGAATTTATTAAGGAACTCCCTGAACACCCTACTCATCAAATCAACAAAGTATGCAGGGGCGTTCGTCAACCCAAATGGCATCACCAGCCACTCATAGAAACCATCCGGAGTCCTAAAGGCAGTCTTGTCTATGCTATCCTCAGCCACCCTCAACTGATGAAACCCCGTGGCTAAGTCCAACTGAGAAAATACTGAAGCGCCAACCAACTGATCGAAAAGATCATCAATCCTCGGCAATGGGTGTCTATTCTTCTTTGTGAGCTTGTTGAGTTCTCTATAGTCTACACAAAGTCTGAGGGACCCATCCGCCTTCGTAGCAAAAACTACTGGAGCACCCCACTTCGATATACTTCGTCTTATGAACCCCTTCTCAAGCAATTCCCCTACTTGCTTATGGAGTTCCCTCCTCTCACGAGGAGCCATGTGGCGCACTGGTAAAGATACAGGTTTAGCATTATCCACCAGATATATTCGGAAGTCAATCTCCCGCTTCGGAGGTAAGCCCTTCACCTCCTCAAACACATCCGGATATTCCCGGACCACTCTAACAGATTGCAAACTTTCGACTGAAGCGTCAAGCGATTCAAGATAACTTAGCATAACAGAATCCCTGGGATTACAAGAGATCTCGAGAGTGTTACCCAAGCGGGTCATGAGCCTAACAACTCTCCTTTCGCAATCAAGAACGACACCATTACTGGATAACCAGTCCATGCCCAAAATCAACCCATAGCCCGTGAAGCCCAACACAAAAGCATCACATCTAAACTCAATGCTAAGTATAGAAATCTTCAAACCCAAACATATCATGGACAAATAAGTGGAGCCCCCAATTGGGTTTGAAACAACCAAGGGATCATCTACCAGACTGGTGTCTAAGTGCAGTGACTCAACTAATGATGATGAGATAAAAGAATGCGATGCGCCTGAATCAAACAATGTACGGACAGGATGATCAAATAGAAAAACCAGACTTTCCACGGAAATAGTTCTACCTCTCTCCTGAATTGGTGGAACCGCGAGAGCCTGTACTTGCCCCCTAGCCTGACCCGGTGCCATAAGAGCTTGCACCTGTCCTCCTGAGGTAGATCCCGTCCTTTGCCCTTTCTTAGGACAGTCTTTCACTAGATGCCCTGCTTCGCCACAGTGGAAGCAGCCAGTCTTCTTCTTCTTGCGACAATTCTTGCTTAGGTGGCCGGGTGTTCCACAATTGAAACACTTCTTCTTCTTGCCTTTGCCACTGTTGCCTTTCCCACCTTTGTTTTGTTGTTGTTGCTGAGGTCTCTTTTGATCTCCCTTCTTCTCGGGTGCCCTATTAGCATTGGGACCCTTCTCTTCTTCATGCATGAGTGCCATGTCAACTAGCTTCTCAAAAGTGGCCCCCATAGGGATATGAGTCATAGCTAACCCATGCATTGGTTCATTCAAGCCTTTCACGAACCTCAAAGCCTTCTTCTCCGGTGTATTCACCATGTCTAGGCCAAACCTTGCCAATTGATTAAACTTGTTGACATATTCCTTCATCGAGAGATTTCCTTGCTTTAGAGTCAAGAATCTTTCCATATACAAGTTTTCTTCCGCCCTTGAGAGAAACTTTGCCACAAACCTTTGCCTAAAATCCGCCCAAGAGTCAACGGGGCGTTCTCCATTAGTAACCTCCCACCAGAATGAGGCCTCTCCCTTCATTAACCAAGCAGCTAACTTGACTTTCTTCCCTTCTTCCATCTCAAAGATATCTATCAATTCTTCCACCTCTTTAAGCCAATCTCTAGCCTCCACAAAGGTTTCAGATCCTTGAAAAGGTTTCCCTCCCATAGCTTTAAATTCCTTGCAAGTCTTAGCAAAAGTATCCGTGCGAGGAGGAGGGGGAGGAGGAAGATCGGGTGCTACGGTTGGTGGAGGAATATTTGCTGGACCTGCAGTGGTGGCCCTAGCCTCCATCAATCTCCTATACCATACTGGTACCGTCACACCCTCCGGGAAGTTAAGATCCTCAGCCATGCTGAAACGAAAAAGGAAAGACTCAAAACGGAGAATTCGAAGGATATAGATATGGCTATTGTGGATTATGTTTTTCTTTCAAAAACTTTTCTCTTAAAAGACATGTCTTTGAAAATATTTCTTCCAAAAATGTTTTTAAAAAATAGTTTTCTAAAAATTTTATCTGTTCCGGTAACCTGGCTCTGATACCACGTGTAACACCCCACGCCCGCTATGGTCACTCTCTAAGGGAATGCCATAACATCGGTGGAGTATTTTAGTGAATATAGAACAGAAAAATTACAATAAGACCGATATAAATAGTACTTGAAATTTAAAACATCATCTCATAACAGCGGAAATAAACATGTCTGGTTACTTCATAAAACCACAATAAAAGTCAAGTACAATATCCATCAAAATAAAGAAGTACATAATCCCACTCTCTCATACAATAGCCAAGACAAAAGAAAAGATAACTGGGTAACTGGAGCTTTACATCTATCCAAGCTCCTAAAGACTGGAACAGCAATCCGATCAAGCTCCCCTACTGCTAGGATCCACCGTAGGACCTGAGGGTTGGGAAAAAGATAAAAACAACGGGGTCAGACATAAGTCTGAGCGAGTCCTATAACTTTAACAATACAATCATTAAAGTAACCAGAGAAGACATAAACTTGACCTACGGTAATGTCTGGGGATGAATGGCTACACTAAGCAGCTTGATAGACCTAGGATAAACTAAGATAACCGTAAAGACGCATCTACCCACCCAAGGATAATTACTATACTGCACCACACCAGTCATTCCCACTCAAAGATTGATCCCACCCAAGGACTTAAAGAAAGATATAACTAGTAGTTTCATGTACCCCTAGCTGACCACATAGGTGCCGTCTGCCCCTATCTCCACTAGGTGTACCCCACTACTCCCCAAGCGATCGGCTCCCTACCGTAGATACCCGTGCTGGTCCCACAGTGGGGTGTATCACTCCCCTAAAGTGGCCACCTGATAATGTCAACGGTGCACGGCTTTATATCTACACGATGCAACAACGGCTTATCTACCAGCCCGGGCCCACACACGCATATGAAACCCGTTGGACTTGCGTTGCCACCGCTAACCCGTTTTAGCCTCTTATAATCAAGCCCAATATGCGTGTCCCGTCACTCGACATGGGTCGAGCCCACAAAGATACGTTTGGGATATTGGTTGAAATGGGCCCCCACAAGCTACCCACCTAAGCTTGTTACTTATCTAGTGAATCCCACTTAACCCTTTAACCATGTTTAATTACATGTTTCACTTGGTTAAGTATTCTAATCGTATTTTCTATTTCCACCCAAGGCAACCCACTAGATTCCACATGCCACCCAAGGCAACCACTAAATTTCCACATGCCACCCAAGGCACCCACTTAACCCCTCATGTACCACTACATGCTAATATGGTTAAGTGTTTCTTAATTAATTAAGACCGTGATCTCCCACAAAGACCTCCCACATTAGACTGGCTGTTATGACCGCCTGGTTAAGCCGGTAGAGTCTGGGCAGTCTTACGTCATAACAGAGTCTAACCTCGTGTCTTTACTTTAATCACGTATTTAATTTATGGCTAAGACCTCTCACATTGGGCTGACATTTGTAGCAACTGGTTAAGCCGGTCGGGTCCGGGCAGTTTTACACTACAAATGAGTCCAACCTCGTGTCTTAGTCGATTAATTACACCTAATTAATCATCCCCATATTAATTATCCCTAATTAATATCAAGTTTTTCATAACATGGGTAGACCTAACTCAATAGGTAAATTCCCATGGGGTAGACCTAACTCAATAGGTAAATTCCCACTTATGTTAATTTATTTTTTTATGGTATGCTTAATCATACCCAATCATACTTTTATTAACATATTTACCAACCCCATCGTTCCCCACGTAAATCGTTCTCATTTCATGACATAATAAAGGGGAAGATTCAACACAAATATCATGGGTTTAGCATATAACTTTGTCATGGGTTAAGAGGATGTCAACTTGCATATATGAGCATATATTAACCCAACTATATTTAACCCAAACTTGCATATTATCATACACATATCTTGCATAACATGTTGAACTTGCATATAAGCATTCTCATAACTTGCATAACATGTTAAACATGCATTTAAGCATACATATAACTTGCATAAGCATTCACATACTTGCATAAGCATTCACATACTTGCATAAGCATGCATAACTTGCATATCATGTTAATCTTGCATTTACGCATATACATAACTTGCATAAACATTCACATACTTGCATAAGTATTCACATACTTGCATAAGCATACATAACTTGCATATCATGTTAAACTTGCATTTACGCATATACATAACTTGCATATAAACTTGCATAACCACCTACACATAACATCATACACATAACTTGCATGTGAACTTGCATAACTCACTTTGTTAAACATGCATAAATCCACTTATTAAATATGCATAAACCCACTTGTTAAACATGCATAAATCCACTTGTTAAACATGCATAAACCAACTTGTTAAGCATGCATAAACCAACTTATCAAACATGCATAAACCCACTTATTAATTATGCATAAACATAGGAAAACATAGAGTAGCATATCATTATAAATGATTCAAACTCACTAATCCGCATTTAAGACCATAAGTCTCATTACACCCAATCTACTTACTTTAACAATTGATGTTAAAGTGATAGAAACTCACCAAAACCAAGATTAGCAAACTTATGAAGTGGAATTAGTTGCTAAATATGAAGATGGTGATGATTAGAGATTGATTAGAGAGTGATTAGCTTGCAACTTCCTTCATAAATTAGTGGAGGCTCCTTCTAGGATTTAATTTGGCGGCATGAGGCCATCATTTCTATTTTTAGTATGGATTAGGGTAGGTTTAGGGTGTATTTATAGATTAGGTGCGTGTTTTAGGCCCTTAGATTAACCCTAGGTTAGATTAGGACCCTTAGATTTCGGAAACCTCTAGAACACAGCCCTCCAAGCCAGCCCAAAACCCAACCTGGTGCACCCAGGTTTACTGGACGCCACGCCCAAGTCGACAGGCAAGTCGACAGGCAAGTCGCCCCCCCTGTCGACAGGCCTGTCGACATGGTTAGGGCGGGAAGCTTCCCGCCTACCCCCGCTGGCTCCATTTTAAAATCTGAATTTGAATTTTTAAATCTGTTTTTAACTTTAAATTTTCTACAAACTTCTTTGGGCCATAACCGGGCCATACGGACTCCGATTCTCGAAAACTCGGACTCTATTTCGCGTATTTTTTCGAGACGAACGCAATGACGCAGCCCGTTACCCCCAATTCCCACATCTGAGATTATTTATCCTGTAATTAGTGAATTTTAGTATTAACTAAAATTCGGGGTGTTACACTTCATATATGTAATAATCGTATTTTTATAAATCAATCTTCTATGTAAACACTATATTTCATAAATCAACTTCCCATATAAAAATCATATTTTTATATAATTAAAAATCGCACCTTTATATTTTTAAAAATCATATCTTTATATTTTCAATGCCATGTACAGAAAAATTAGATTTTTACTTCACTATTATACTCAAAATCAGATTTTTAAAACAAAGATTTTTATAAATTCTATTTAATAATAAAATTCATATTTTGATTTAAAATAATGTTTTTTTCTTTTTTTTCCCTCTTCTTTAAATTTTCAGATTTTAAAACCATGTATTTAATAAATAAATAAAGGAAAGAGAATCACCTTTACTCAGTTTAATCCCTCGGGCATTCTTCGAAACCCTGATCAAAACTAGGGTTCCTTTTTCTTCTTCTTATTTCCATTCCAAGAAGGACCACAACTTGCTCGCAGCCCAGGGTTTAATAGTGCTCCGCCCAGACTGACTTTGATGATGATCGGGGACCGCCACGTGGAGCAGCGCCACGCCTTCAACCGACGCCAGGAGGTCTGGCGAACTCGGCCTCCGTTCAACGCCAGGTGTAACGACCCGAAAATCCATACTATCTGAGTTGACTAATAACACCACACGTCCAACCCAAATT
Source organism: Allium sativum (assembly GCA_030737875.1). Lineage (NCBI taxonomy): Eukaryota > Viridiplantae > Streptophyta > Magnoliopsida > Asparagales > Amaryllidaceae > Allium > Allium sativum. The sequence goes on from JASFAX010000021.1 coordinate 19,496,073, forward strand.
GCACAGAAATACGAATCATTAATAGAAAGAAGTTAGAGGATGAGAAATAGAAAGAAAGAAATATTAGAATAGAAGAAAATGAAGATCACAAACTCACAGCGGAACGAATAAAATATATTATATGACATAACTTTTGAAATACAAATCAGTAACTTTATATACATACCATCATCAGAGCACAACAGTTATTCCTGGAACAGTTATAGACACCTGTTTCCAGATACAACATAGTACACAGCGGAATATATGATAGTCTATAGCTAACTGGTGAAACCTCCTGCTTCCAGCTCCTCCAAATAAATCTGAAAAATCCCGACTACTTGACTGTCCGTACAAATTTTGGCACCCAAGAGTTTAGGGAAAACAAAAAAAATAAACTCTGGGTCAGTCACGGGACTGGTGTGAGTAAACTCCAACCATTTGTTTAACTTTCAAAATCTTTTCGAAAGAAAAGGTAATAGTAAGACCAGCCCACACATAAACATGGACGGTTTTTGCCTTACTATAACACAAAACACTTTGATACAAAAATCCAGTGATATTATAATAATGTCTAAATCAAATAAATATAATCTAGCGGAACGCTTGCATCTCACGCTCCACATACATAGTATAAAATCAAAAACCGCATGGCGCTTATTGGAGACTGAATTTCCAACATGACAAGGTATGGAACCACCTTCCAATAGTGTATCTCTAGAGAGGAATACACTGGGTTCCACAAGAACATCTTGTAACCCGGCCCACACATGACCGACCACTCATTTCGCTTGAGTGTATTGAATGTATATCACCAACGGTTGGGATCAGCAACCGTCTCCCGACTGGGACAACATCGAATAGAATAAGAAATTAAATGAACCTCTAGATAGGTGATTATACATCCTAATGGGAGCGACCCACTTAGCCATGCTGCCTGCCCGATTTTTGTCATTTCCCGGTTGTTGAGTCCTGAGGCTACGCTCACTTGCCATTCATTTTTTGCACAATCACTTCGAATGCCACATTGTCAGTTCCATTAATCATTAATTGATTTGCACAAATATTCTGGATGTTATGCTAAGGGAATAAATCCGTTGCAACCATATATATTTATACAGACCAACCCATTTGATCATTGGAAATACTTTGTCAGACATTCGTCTATTTACGTTCGTTCTGGGATTGAACGAAACCGAAGGCACAATTTTTATTAATAGAAAAAGCCCTTGTACTTCACTCCATCTTCGATTATCTTGATATAATCTGATTCGCAACGCTACTGCCAATACAGAGTGGTTCACGGATAATGATCCAACCGGTCTCTCCATATTGACAAATGATATTGGCAAAAACTTCGATAGCCTGTGATTTAACTATCGAATAAAAACAAGTGTTCATCCAACATATTAAACAAATCACTGGGCTTTTTTAATTAATATTTCATTTATTAAATCTCTTCTCCATTTCCCTATCAATATTTGGTAACCAAATAATTTCAATAATCATCTTGGTTTCTTATGCCATTTGGAAAACGTTTCCAAATATCAACTTCTTTTATTTTATATATATTAGAAAGTATCTCTATTTGCAATTAAAAACAATTTCAATCACTTATCTCTATCCCGACTATTTTAATTATACTCAGGAAATATTTACTTTTATATTCCCAAAATTTCATCACTTGAGTTAAAACGAACGTTGTATACAACAAACAAACCAAACTATTTTATTCAACCAACTATTGTTCAAACACTTCTCTTCGAGACTGGATCATGCTATTTACCCATTAAAATGAAATCAATCAAGTTGGGGTAAAATTACCTCTCAGACCTTAATTGAAAACATCCGCAATTTCAAACGGCCAAACCACTAACCTCGAATAAACACGCTAAAAAACCCAATTATTCATTTTTAAAATATGTATATATGTTCGCTTTCTATTTCTACTTTATAGATTTCCCTTTTTGTTTACAAAATTTTATTTGATTTCGTTACCTTATCGATCTTTATATATATTGATACATAAATTTCTAACTATCAGAGTTTCTTAAAAATATTCTAACTCCTTAAATTCCCGGAAAAATTCGCCATAACCTCCCCTGCACCGGGAGCTTCGAGATATTTCAAATAGCCTCCCATGGCCCTCACCAATCCAAAAAGAAAAAGAAAACCCAAGTGGCTTGCCGATACGGCGCATAAAATCTCATATAAGAATTTAAACGTGTACTTTTCTATCGGGCACATAAATTAAAATCTTCATATACTTCATCCCATACCTGTCTAACACATGCTCACCTGTTTCAATTCATTTTACCTCAACCCAATCGTTTGAATTCAGTTTTCGCTCATTTATCCTTTTATATAGCTATTTTGCCTATTTCACTTCTTGGTTTGAACATAACATGTTCAAATAAAATATTTAACTTTCTCATAACAAAATTGAATTTCAATTTCAATTCTAGTTCCTTTTCGATTTCGAATATAAATTTCCAAACGAATTCACTTATTCAAAGCCCAATATCAATCCAATATCGCATTAACTAATTTCTATTCAAATTAGTTAGTCCTCTTCAATATCAAAAATCTGATTTTTGTTTCAAAAATCATATTCATTTACCCAATTTGAATTCGCGTATATTTTACAACTCAATTCTGAAATTCTATAAATAGAAATTCGGATTTTGTTCGCTCAAAATCCTTTTATAAAATTGAATAAACCGTTGTGGTTTTTAAATGGTTATGGCGCTGCTTTTCTGAAAATTTGATTTTGATATAACTCAAAATCTATTCAACGAAATCCAGATTTTTCTTCTCCATTAGAAAACTATTATCAAATCGGTCCTGACGTTTCTTGTTTCAAAGAATTCCGACTTCAATCGAGTTCTGTATACTCAATTGAAGTTCGAAATGCCGATTTACGAACTGCAGCCCTACGGCGAGTTCGTTTTAATTATATTTATAAATTTAAACGTTTTAACTTTGTTTATAATAAATTCAACTCCATTCTGATATATTTTTAATATATATCGAATCCATTTCAACATAACATTTCTGATCTATTTCACTTCCATTTGAAATTCTACATTCAAATTTCAATTCACTTTTATTTTTCCAATTCTATTTGAATTTCCATATTCGAATTTCCTTTATTCAAATCCCATTTGAATTTCATATATTCAAACTCCATTTTAAATTTCTATATTCAAATTCCCTTTGAATTTTCTATTTGAATCCTATATTCAAATTCCATAATTTAAATTCTATTTGAATTCTCTATTCAAATTCTAATTTAATTCCTATATTCAAAACCCTTTTTGAATTTCTATATTTGAAATTTCATACTTGAATTTAAACATTCAACTTCATTTGAATTTCTATATTCAAATTCCATATTTGAATTCTATTTCCAAACCTCTATTTGAATTTTCTATTTTCTATTTTCCATTTCAAACTCCATTTTAATTCCTTTGAATTTAAATTCTATATTTCATTCTAATATCGCAAATTCAAATTCTACTTGAACTTCTATTTGAATTTCTAATATTCAAACTCCTTTTCTTTTCTATTTAAACTCCTTTTCTAATTCTACTATTCAAATCCCATTTGACTTCTATTATTCAATTTCTATTTTGAAATATTCAAATTCTATATTCAAATGTTATACTCAAATTTTATTTGAATTATATATTTAAAAATTCCATTTCAAATCCTACTTGAATTTTCTTTTGAATTTCAAATATTCCAACTCCTTTCTAATATTTAAATTCTATTTGGATTTCTACTTAAAAATTCTATTTCAAGTTCTATTTTGAAATTTCATTTCAATATTCTATTTTGAAATTCTATTTCAAAATTCCATTTTGAAATTCTATATTTCTAAATTCTACTTGAATTTCAAATTCTATTTGAGAAAAATAGAATTTCCTTTTTAAACCTCAAATATCCTTCTCATGATATTTTAATAAATTAACACTTGGCCCAGTGATATTTAAAACAATCAAATCACCCAATTTTCAATCATTTGATTTGTAACACGTCATATATTAATATATATGAAATCAAGCAAACAACAAACAACAAACAGATAATATATTTTGAGGAATCCAGTCGGATTCCTCCAACCTGTTTTCCCTGCATCCACAGATGTTAGTCAACAAAAATAATACCAATCCTGCTTCAAGGCAGGATATCGCGGTATAAAAGGGGATCCACTTATGTACGTGGGCGTAGTGTCATCCGCTAATGATACTGCGGGCATCCGCTAATAGTGTTGCGGGAAATCCAGTAACCACAAAAATTCAACAATTCATCCATGCACCCAAGCAACCAACAAATTTATTTTTAACGATAAAAATAAATTTAAATATAAAACTGTGAGTGAGATTTACTCACCTTGATCTTCGTTTGCTGAATATTCAGTCAAAATTCCAAATCGTAGTGTTGATGAATCTACTCGAGTTAAAATCACTTTCCACCTTGCTGTCGTCGATCAACTATAAGGCGAATCAAAATTTGTCGATCTATTTCTATTTAAATCAGCCCAAAACAGTCATTCTCCATTTCGGCATATTATCAAACCCCTTGTCATCAACTTTCCTACACATATTCTATCACCAATACCCCATTCCATTCGCATCTGGGCTTCACTGCTTACTGCTGCTGCAATACCACCGTCTTTGGATTCCTTCTAACCTAACAGTCCATCCTAATATCAGCCCAGACCACACTTCATCAAGCACAACGAGTCCATCAACTAGAACTGCCATAAATCCTTCACCTCCTCACTGTATAACACTTTGTCCTTAATTCAACTACTCCAATCGCCCCGTTAGCCATCGCACTCCTCAACAATGTCGACTACCCTCAAATCGCAGCTACAGTAACTCGTAGCAGTCCCCTCTAGTATTCGCACACCCTCAACAGTCGAAATCGCTCCCTTTGAACTCTGCCGCATACCCTACTTGCGAAGCTCGAGCTTCAGGCATCGCGACTTTCAAATCGGGAACCCCTCTTCAATCTTAGCACAGACCATGACCAGATCCATCATCGTACCCAATTTTGAACCTAAAATCCATCGTGACACCTTCCTACCTTCGAGCGCGTTGAGCTTGGATCTAGCTCCAGAGAATCACGGTCGCCCTTTTTTTATATACGATGGAAATCGATTTCATTTACTGGAAAAGAGGACAGGGTAATTGGCTTTCGGTTTGGGTTTGGGAAAGAAATTGAATTCGTTTTCCTGGAATTTCAGGAATGGCGAAAACTAAGAGCGTGGGTTCAATTTATAGACGCAAAAGCAGACAACAGGTACAAAGGCCATTAATTTAGTGTTGGTTAGATATCGAAGCTGGGAGGCAATCTTTACAGCCCGAGGAAGGAAACAGACTGTGCGAAATGAAATGTTAGGGTGGTTGAAAGTGATGTTCATTAATTTGATTTGATTTTATTTTAGTATATTATTCAAAAATATCTCGTGGTCTCTCGCTCTGAATTATGAACCCCTATTTAAACGTAACGACCAAAGTTCTCCAACGTTATTCTCTACTTTGAACTCAATATAACGAGTTCTGAAATTTAATTCAACTTTATGGAGAAGATATCATTTTAAATTGACGATTCTTAATTAAATTCAATCGAAAAAATATAAATCGATTTTCAAAACAATTAAATTTATCGACAATAAATGATTATTATTGTTCCAACATAATATTCAGTTATAACAGCCAGTTCAACTGTTACCGTTTCATCTTACGTTCATTAAATATATTCGATATTAAATCGTATATCAAGTATTAAATCGATAATTTAAATATAAAATTCATCTACTATACTAAATCAATATTTAAACAAATTTAAATATTCAAAATAATTCGACCAAAAATCTGGGACGTTACATTACTTCCCCCTTAAAAGAATTTCATCCCCGAAATTACTAAGGCAGAAGAAATGATGCAGACCCGTTAACTTTTCAAAAACCCACTTTGTTATAACTCAGTATTTCAAATTTTATAACTCAAGTCCAATACAACTTTAAGTTTTTATAGGAATATTCAATTTCAGTTCATTTAACTAGTTTCCATCATTTCAATTTATTTAACTTGATCAAGTTAAATTTAGACTCCAGAATCCAAATGCCCGGTCTTTATTTCAAATCCTCTCGAAATCATATAAACATATCCACATATATTTAGAACCATTCCAAATTCAAAACATTTGAATTTTCAATCCAACTTGTTTTCTTTCAAACAAATTTCCATCAGAAACTTTTCTTAAGTTAGCAATCCATCACTTAGAAACTCGAAAATGAACACTGATGGTGCTGCAGTCATCATTGGAATTATTTTCCAGCCACTGAAGTGATTTCAGTGTTTTATCACTTTCAAAATCCATTCAAAACGATTTTTATCCAAAAAAATCCTTCCCAAAGTAATGCTATATTATTCTAATATACTTTGAAAAATATTTTCCGACCTTCCGGGCTTCAAATCCCAAATTCTGGTTTGAATTCAATTTTAATTCATCTCATTTGTATATTTAATTCATATACAAATTCTATTTTGGTTATATATAACCATTCCAATTTTTATAATCTAATTTGATTATAGCAACCAACACATCAATATACTATAATAATTTCAGAAAATTATTCCTTTATATCAAAATATATTTTTGGGCAAAATTATTTCATTTACCCACTTTAAAACAATATTATGTCAATCTATTCTGTTCAAGTGTTTAGAAACTCCTATCGACGTCATGGCGTCCCACGATTCGACCAAAATTTATAAACCACTCAACAGACAAACCAACACAATATAAAACAATTTTTATATCAGCTTACAAATACGCTATCTCATATATATACACTCAACTCATTCTAGGGTACTACTGACCCTATCTCTAATGAGTAAACCCCCCACCAAAGCCTAGGTGTTCGCTCAACCTAAGCTCTGATACCAACTATAACGACCCGAAAATCCATACTATCTGAGTTGACTAATAACACCACACGTCCAACCCAAATTGCACAAAAATATGAATCATTATTAGAAAGAAGTTAGAGGACGAGAAATAGAAAGAAAGAAATATTAGAATAGAAGAAAATGAAGATCAAAAACTCACAGCGGAACGAATAAAATATATTATATGACATAACTTTTGAAATACAAATCAGTAACTTTATATACATACCATCATCAGAGCACAACAGTTATTCCTGGAACAGTTATAAACACCTGTTTCCAGATACAACGTAGTACACAGCGGAATATATGATAGTCTACAGCTAACTGGTGAAACCTCCTGCTTCCAGCTCCTCCAAATAAATCTGAAAAATCCCGACTACTTGAATGTCCGTACAAATTTGGGTACCCAAGAGTTTAGGGAAAACAAACAAAATAAACTCTGGGTCAGTCATGGGACTGGTGTGAGTAAACTCCAACCATTTGTTTAACTTTCAAAATCTTTTCGAAAGAAAAGGTAATAGTAAGACCAGCCCACACATAAACATGGACGGTTTTTGCCTTACTATAACACAAAACACTTTGATACAAAAATCCAGTGATATTATAATAATGTCTAAATCAAATAAATATAATCTAGCGGAACGCTTGCATCTCACGCTCCACATACATAGTATAAAATCAAAAACCGCATGGCGCTTATTGGAGACTGAATTTCCAACATGACAAGGTATGGAACCACCTTCCGATAGTGTATCTCTAGAGAGGAATACACTGGGTTCCACAAGAACATTTTGCAACCCAGCCCACACATGACCGACCACTCATTTCGCTTGAGTGTATCGAATGTATATCACCAACGGTTGGGATCAGCAACCGTCTCCCGACTGGGACAACATCGAATAGAATAAGAAATTAAATGAACCTCTAGATAGGTGATTATACATCCTAATGGGAGCGACCCACTTAGCCATGCTGCCTACCCGATTTTTGTCATTTCCCGGTTGTTGAGTCCTGAGGCTACGCTCACTTGCCATTCATTTATAGCACAATCACTTTGAATGCCACATTGTCAGATCCGTTAATCATTAATTGATTTGCACAAATATTCTGGATGTTATGCTAAGGGAATAAATCCGTTGCAACCATATATATTTATACAGACCAACCCATTTGATCATTGGAAATACTTTGTCAGACATTCGTCCATTTTCGTTCGTTCTGGGATTGAACGAAACCGAAGGCACAATTTCTATTAATAGAAAAAGCCCTTGTACTTCACTCCATCTTTGATTATCTTGATATAATCTGATTCGCAACGCTACTTCCAATACAGAGTGGTTCACGGATAATGATCCAACCGGTCTCTCCATATTGACAAACGATATTGGCAAAAACTTTGGTAGTCTGTGATTTAACTATCGAATAAAAACAAGTGTTCATCCAACATATCAAACAAATCACTGGGCTTTTTTAATTAATATTTCATTAATTAAATCTCTTCTCCATTTCCCTATCAATATTTGGTAACCAAATAATTTCAATAACCATCTTGGTTTCTTATGCCATTTGGAAAACATTTCCAAATATCAACTTCTTTTATTTTATATATATTAGAAAGTATCTCTATTTGCAATTAAAAACAATTTCAATCACTTATCTCTATCCCGACTATTTTAATTATACTCAGGAAATATTTACTTTTATATTCCCAAAATTTCATCACTTGAGTTAAAACGAACGTTGTATACAACAAACAACCCAAACTATTTTATTCAACCAACTATTGTTCAAACACTTCTCTTCGAGACTGGATCTTGCTATTTACCCATTAAAATGAAATCAATCAAGTTGGGTTAAAATTTCCTCTCAGACCTTAACTGAAAACGTCCGCAATTTCAAACGGCAAAACCACTAACCACGAATAAACACACTAAAAAACCCAATTATTCATTTTTAAAATATGTACATATGTTCGCTTTCTATTTCTACTTTATAGATTTCCCTTTTTGTTTACAAAATTTTATTTGATTTCGTTACCTTATCGAACTCTATATATATCGATACATAGATTTCTAACTATCAAAGTTTCTTAAAAATATTCTAACTCCTTAAATTCCCGGAAAAATTCGCCATAACCTCCCCTGCACCGGGAGCTTCGGGATATTTCAAATAGCCTCCCATGGCCCTCACCAATCCAAAAAGAAAAAGAAAAGCCAAGCGACTTGCCGATACGGTGCATAAAATCTCATATATGAATTTAAACGTGTACCTTTTTGTCGGGCACATAAATTAAAATCTTCATATACTTCATCCCATACCTGTCTAACACATGCTCACCTATTTCAATTCAGTTTACCTCAACCCAATCGTTTGAATTCAGTTTTCGCTCATTTATTCTTTTATTTAGCTATTTTTCCTATTTCACTTCTTGGTTTGAACATAACATGTTCAAATAAAATATTCAACTTGCTCATAACCAAATTGAATTTCAATTTCAATTCTAGTTTCCTTTTCGATTTCGAATATAAATTTCCAAACGAATTCTCTTATTCAAAGCCCAATATCAATCCAATATCGCATTAACTAATTTCTATTCAAATTAGTTAGTCCTCTTCAATATCAAAAATCTGATTTTTGTTTCAAAAATCATATTCATTTACCCAATTTGAATTCACGTATATTTTACAACTTAATTCTGAAATTCTCTAAATAGAAATTCGGATTTTGTTCGCTCAAAATCCTTTTATAAAATTAAATAAACCGTTGTGGTTTTTAAATGGTTATGGCGTTGCTTTTCTGAAAATTTGATTTTGATATAACTCAAAATCTATTCGACGAAATCCAGATTTTTCTTCTCCATTAGAAAACTATTATCAAATCGGTCCTGACGTTTCTTGTTTCAAAGAATTCCGACTTCAATCGAGTTCTGTACACTCAATTGAAGTTCGAAATGCCAATTTATGAACTGCAGCCCTACGGCGAGTTCGTTTTAATTATATTTATAAATATAAACGTTTTAACTTTGTTTATAATAAATTCAACTCCATTCTAATATATTTTTAATATATATCGAATCCATTTCAACATAACATTTCCGATCTATTTCACTTCCATTTGAAATTCTACATTCAAATTTCAATTCACTTTTATTTTTCCAATTCTATTTGAATTTCCATATTCGAATTTCCTTTATTCAAATCCCATTTGAATTTCTATGTTCAAATTCTATATTTGAATTTCCTTTGAATTTCATATATTCAAACTCCATTTAAATTTCTATATTCAAATTCCCTTTGAATTTTCTATTTGAATCCAATATTCAAATTCCATAATTTAAATTCTATTTGAATTCTCTATTCAAATTCTACTTTAATTCCTATATTCAAACCCCTTTTTGAATTTCTATATTTGAAATTTCATACTTGAATTTAAATATTCAACTTCATTTGAATTTCTATATTCAAATTCCATATTTTAATTCTATATCCAAACCTCTCTTTGAATTTTCTATTTTCCATTTCAAACTCCATTTTAATTCCTTTGAATTGAAATTCTATATTTCATTCTAATTTCGCATATTCAAATTCTATTTGAACTTCTATTTGAATTTCTATTATTCAAACTCCTTTTCTTTTCTATTTAAAATTCAAATAATTAAACGCCTTTTCTAATTCTACTATTCAAATCCCATTTGACTTCTATTATTCAATTTCTATTTTGAAATATTCAAATTCTATATTCAAATGTTATACTCAAATTTTATTTGAATTATATATTTAAAAATTCCATTTCAAATCCTATTTGAATTTTCTTTTGAATTTCAAATATTCCAACTCCTTTCTAATATTTAAATTCTTTTTGGATTTCTACTTAAAAATTCTATTTCAAGTTCTATTTTGAAATTTCATTTCAAAATTCCATTTTGAAATTCTATATTTCTAAATTCTACTTGAATTTCAAATTCTATTTGAGAAAAATAGAATTTCCTTTTTAAACCTCAAATATCCTTCTCATGATATTTTAATAAATTAACACTTGGCCCAGTGATATTTAAAACAATCAAATCACCCAATTTTCAATCATTTGATTTTTAACACGTCATATATTAATATATATGAAATCTAGCAAACAACAAACAACAAACAGATAATATATTTTTAGGAATCCAGTCAGATTCCTCCAACCTGTTTTCCCTGCATCCACAGATGTTAGTCAACAAAAATAATACCAATCCTGCTTCAAGGCAGGATATCGCGGTATAAAAGGGGATCCACTTATGTACGTGGACGTAGTGTCATCCGCTAATGATACTGCGGGCATCCGCTAATAGTGTTGCGGGAAATCCAATAACCACAAAAATTCAACAATTCATCCATGCACCCAAGCAACCAACAAATTTATTTTTAACGATAAAAATAAATTTAAATATAAAACTGTGAGTGAGATTTACTCACCTTGATTTTCGTTTGCTGAATATTTAGTCAAAATTCCAAATCGTAGTGTTGATGAATCTACTCGAGTTAAAATCACTTTCCACCTTGCTGTCGTCGATCAACTATAAGGCGAATCAAAATTTGTCGATCTATTTCTATTTAAATCAGCCCAAAACAGTCATTCTCCATTTCGGCATATTATCAAACCCCTTGTCATCAACTTTCCTACACATATTCTATCACCAATACCCCATTCCATTCGCATCTGGGCTTCACTGCTTACTACTGCTGCAATACCACCGTCTTTGGATTCCTTCTAACCTAACAGTCCATCCCAATATCAGCCCAGACCACACATCATCAAGCACAACGTGTCCATCAACTAGAACTGCCATAAATTCTTCACCTCCTCACTGTATAACCCTTTGTCCTTAATTCAACTACTCCAATCGCCCCATTAGCCATCGCACTCCTCAACAATGTCGACTACCCTCAAATCGCAGCTACAGTAACTCGTAGCAGTCCCCTCCAGTATTCGCACACCCTCAACAGTCGAAATCCCTCCCTTTGAACTCTACCGCATACCCTACTTGCGAAGCTCGAGCTTCAGGCATCGCGACTTTCAAATCGGGAACCCCTCTTTAATCTTAGCACAGACCTTGACCGGATCCATCATCGTACCCAATTTCGAACCCTAAAATCCATCGTGACACCTTCCTACCTTCGAGCGCGTTGAGCTTGGATCTAGCTCCAGAGAATCGCGGTCGCCGTTTTTTTTGTATACGATGGAAATCGATTTCATTTACTGGAAAAGAGGACAGGGTAATTGGCTTTCGGTTTTGGGTTTGGGAAAGAAATTGAATTCGTTTTCCTGGAATTTCAGGAATGACAAAAACTAAGAACGTGGGTTCAATTTATAGACGCAAAAGCAGACAACAGGTACAAAGGCCATTAATTTAGTGTTGGTTAGACATCGAAGCTGGGAGGCAATCTTTACAGCCCGAGGAAGGAAACAGACTGTGCGAAATGAAATGTTAGGGTGGCTGAAAGTGATGTTCATTAATTTGATTTGATTTTGTTTTAGTATATTATTCAAAAATATCTCGTGGTCTCTCGCTCTGAATTATGAACCCCTATTTAATCGTAACGACCAAAGTTCTCCAACGTTATTCTCTACTTTGAACTCAATATAACGAGTTCTGAAATTTAATTCAACTTTATGGAGAAGATATCATTTTAAATTGACGATTCTTAATTAAATTCAATCGAAAAAATATAAATCGATTTTCAAAACAATTAAATTTATCGACAATAAATGATTATTATTGTTCCAACATAATATTCAGTTATAACTGCCAGTTCGACTGTTACCGTTTCATATTACGATAATTAAATATATTCGATATCAAATCGTATATCAATTATTAAATTGATAATTTAAATATAAAATTCATCTACTATTCTAAATCAATATTTAAACAAATTTAAATATTCAAAATAATTCGACCAAAAATCTGGGACGTTACACCAGGATTGGCGCTCGAACACGCGGGTCTTGAGCCCGAATTCCTTCCAGTACACAAAACAAAATTGGATCAACCCCCTACCATTTTAAAGCCCTCTCCATTTTCTTCGAATTTGCCTTCAGAAGTTTCATGAAATATGGTTTGAATCGCATGAGATTTGAGGAAGAAAATCACGGCTATTTCCGCCGTTCGTATGGTGAGGAGAGGGTTTGACTAGGGAGTGAGAAAATTAGGGGTTTGACCTTGGTTATATACTTATATTTTTAATTATTTTAATTCCCTAAAACGTTGCTTCTTCATTTGAACCCCAAACGAGGCCCAACGACTGTCGCCCATAGCGTAATACCCCCATTCCGAACACAATGGGATATGTATCGTAAGCCAATGTGACCATTACGATCAGTTTCCGTTGATTTTAAAATATAATTCTTTATATATTCAATTTGACCGCACATTTCAATTTACCATGGTCACATACGTACTCTAAAAATTCCAGAAAAATTATTTCTAACTTCGTATTGACGATACTGTCCTAACAAAACTAGTTTCGTTGAATTCTGAGACCGTTTGAAAAATGGCCATTTTCCAGTCGATTAAAATCAACTGAAACTGGTCAAACACGTTTTCTTTTGCCACGCTCACATATTGATTCGAAAAATTATGAAATTTGGAATCTAATAATAATTTGACATCACGGATCCAACAAAAGTGGTTTCGTTGAAATCCGAGGTCGTTTGCAAAATGGCTATTTTTAAGGGCCTGAATTCCATAGCGACTATTCAGAATTTTCAACTGGACATATCTTTTGATTCCCGCTATGAAATTTCAATTTTTCGTGTTCGTTGGAAAGATAGTCACAATTAGATTCCCTTATTTTTGGTTTCACTAAAATCCGGTTTATTTCGCACCCGGTATGTTCAATTGAAGTTTGAAATCGAATTATCGAACTACCGCGCCATTTTCAATTCCTTTTATAATATATAAATAAATATTTATAATCTAATGACGACGTATATAAATATATACGTTCGAATTCTATTCAAAATAAATTCCTCGTTGATATTATTTAAAATAATTCATTTTAAATAATCAAAATTCGCTAAAATTGCCAAAATAAAAATTTTAAACTGGCCCAGATTTTCGGGTTGTTACAATCTCCCCCACTTAAAACTTTTCATCCCCGAAAAGGAACGAAGCCGAAAGTTGTTTTAAATACCAACTCAACTTTCATTGTTTTGATTACGGCTTAATTTCTTCAACTTTTCAGTTTCTAAGAACTTTTCAAATTTTTCAAAAATTTGGCTAACACCCTAAATTTTCGAAAAATTTCGCCATAACCTCCCCTGCACCAGGAGCACGGGAAAATCCCGAAATTGCCATACAGGACTTCTGATCTCAAAAAGAAAAAGAAAAAGCCAAGTGGCTAGCCAATCGGCTCATAAAATCATCATCACCCAAACAAAACAGTAAATTATGGTAAACATGTACCTATTTGTCGGGCAAACAATTTTATTCTTCTGCTCTAGCCTCCTTGCTATGACCTTTTCAATGTAAGTACATGTATATGCAAGTAAATGCGACAAATTTTCAATACAATTCACTATTTGATTCAATTTGTCTAAATGGTTCAAAATTTCAAACAAATAGACAAACAACACAACCATCAATCAATTAGTTGATTAGATTTTCAAACACATAATTTTGCTATAGAGTCAAAAATCACATTTTTGATGCCAAATCACAACAATAGGCCCTATCTAATTTTGGTTCTCACACCAGTCAATAGGAAATATACAGAAAGCCCACTTTCGTCACTCGAACATAAATTCTAATGATGGAGCTCCATCATCAAAATCATCTCCGGGCGATTAGAGTGTAATTCTATATCTATCCAATATATTAAAATTTCAAATACACGTGGATCAGACGTATACGCAAAATCTTTATATACTGGACTGTCCAACTCAATATAAATAGATAATCAAATACGAATAATTGATTTAAATTTTCAAAACAAAAATTTGTTTTCATTTTAAAAATATACTCTTCACACTCGTTCTAGGATACTACTGATCCCATCTCTAACGAGTCATTCCCATTGGATATTGCTAATCCAATATCCGATGAATTCTTTCGTAAGGTTCTAATGTGCCTTGTTCTCTGAGCTTTGTAAACCAAAGCTCTGATACCAAATGGAGCGACCTGAACTTCCCCGGTCTCCGAAGAGATGAGAAAGAACGAATTACTGTGAGGACAAGACAAATCAGAACGCAAACGGAAGAACATTTCATTGTTATTACAACAATTCCATCAGAATACAAGAATATACAGAGTATAAATGAATATTACACAGAAATATCAGAGATTTAAATTACATTTAAATACATCGCAGCGGAAAATAATACAATACACAACAAGAAGTAATACACGGATACAAAGTTTTCCGAGTATTGTTCCAGCTGTAAAC
Organism: Allium sativum; assembly: GCA_030737875.1. Taxonomy (NCBI): domain Eukaryota; kingdom Viridiplantae; phylum Streptophyta; class Magnoliopsida; order Asparagales; family Amaryllidaceae; genus Allium; species Allium sativum. Next base: position 19,511,446 of record JASFAX010000021.1, read on the forward strand.
CAGGATCCTATGAATATAAATCTGCAAAACCAAAACTACTAGCTGCCCATGTCGAAAATAAGGGCACCCAGAGTTTAGGTCAAAACAATAAACTCCAGGTCAGTCATGGGACTGGTGTGAGAACTAAAACAGTTATTTATCTTTATTTTAAAGTTAGGTAAATCAAGGGACCACGCCGTATAACACGGAACGGGTTTCCTCCCAAGAATACCAGTGCATAAAACAACAGCGCAATGCTAAATAAAGACAAATGAAGCTATTATAAGACCCAGGTCCCATCACATAATGCAACGCAAGCCGGAGGATAGGGTTTTTACCTTATAATAGCCAAGAATGCTTGATATGTTTAAAACAAATCATTTGATACTATTATAAGTGCGTATTGTATAAAATATCTTCAAATCATAAGTATCAATCATGACGGCATAAGCGCCCCATCCCACTATGTCGCCATACTAGTCTCTACAAATAAAACCGAAATACACGTATTGGAAATTGGATTTCCATCATGGTGGCTCCCGATTTGAAAGATCGATCGCGTAGTGCAATTCCACACGGCATACGTCCCAGCAAGAGAAAACACCATAATGCACATCCGCACTTTTGGGACCACAGTATCACCGTGGCTTACGTCCCAGCGAGAGAAAACACCGCTTACTCTATATATCCCTGAGCACTAAGCTCATCTCGGTCGACCGAATCCACGACACCACTAAGGTGCCCATCCACTAAAAAGCATACTGATCAAACCATCAGTTTACCACCATACCGAGGTGTGAGGCTCGCGAATCAACACTATACACAAAGCCATGCTATATTAAAGCTGCGCTTTGATCATCATCCACCAAACTTTGCTTTTCAACAAAATTCTGGATCACTGCATCTTAGCATGCCACACTATCAATCCATATCGTACCACTGATTTCTGCCAATATATAACCTCTGAGCTCGTATGTCTCAGAGAAGGGCGTTAAGCAAGAGAATAAATTCTCCGCCTCCAAACAGATATATATTTAGCAGAGATCAACGAATACAATATAAAGGAATACAATGTCAGACACACCATCCATTTACAAGTCCGTTCTAGGTCTGAACGAAACCGGAGGCACTTTCCTCGCATATCCGTCGATCTCCAAGTACGTCTGGACGAGCACCAACTGATTCCCTCATCTTGGGTGTACAGCCCAATCAAGATCATCAGTAATCACCCAAACGATGTGAAGACTTCCGGTCTTCGACCACCGTCATCATCTTCGAATTATCGTCGAATCTGTTATTCAAAATGGGTATAAACCCGGCCTTTCCGAACAACCCGCGTATATAGTAAACAAATGTTACACAATCACAACATACGCCTCATTCCAATTCATCAGTCACTAACCGTAAATTAGCAAGAGAACCATTCCCCAAATATTAACCCCGAAGGCCGAAACCAACATCAGATCAATACCCAGGAAACCATCCTTCTTAGATAACCTACAGTTAGTTTCTAAATTTCACGTTCTTAGGGAAAGGTTCCCATAAATTTTATCGAAGACAAATTCTTTAAAATTTATCCTTTAATCTTCCTTTGGATATCATTTCAACCCAAATTATGGGTTTCCAAACTAGTCGGGATTAGCGAACCACACCGAAGTAATTATTTATTTTATTTCTCAATCCCAAACTATTCATCCCATGAAGCAAAACTGGTAATACTCCGTATCTAATACCACGGTGTTATCGGTAAAATTAATTACCATTCCACGTCCAAATCTAATTAAAGATTTAACTATCGCTTTGGAGCAAAACTGGTGATACTTCATTCTCGATCTTTTAAATCTAATTAAAGATTCATTAAAACTCCACTTAGTTTTAATCTTTAACTGGGTTAAAGAATCAGTGTCATTTAAAACACGGTTGACTATAAACCCAAAATCACATTACATTTCAATCAGATCCTAACCATAAATTAGCAAGTGAGCAATTCCCTAAGTATTAACCTCGAAGGCCGAAACCAACATCAGATCAATACCCCAGAAACCATTCAACTTAACTAATTTCCAGTTAGTTTCTGATTATCTTAACTCCTTTGGATCTAAGAACAGTATTATTGAAGATACCGTTCACGACAACCCAAAATCACATTCTATTAATTATCGGGTTAAAGAACAAGTGTTATTTAAAACACTGTTCACGATAAACCCAAAAATAAATACCAATTCAATTCCAATTAAATATTATTTAATTGGTACACTTCATTAAATCTAAATAAAAGATTTAATCTTTTTCTCAACTGGGCTTAAGAACAATGTTAATGAAGACGCCATTACCGACAAACCCAAAATCACATTCAATATTAAATACAAGGCTCTGAATAGAAAATATATCGGCTTATATTCAGTATCAAATTCTACGACCAACAAATATCGTATTGGAAATAACGATATAAATATATCTTTCAAATTTCCCATAACAATACCTGTTTAATCACAAAATCTCACATCGAAATATTCCGAAGACAATTTCGATTCAAATCCATTTCCAATCTATAAATTGGAAATCCTGGTTATTTTCAAAACCATTTCAAATCCACTTTATTTATTTTAAAAATAAATAAATTATTATTCTAGTTCAAAACTAGTTCATTTCGATAAAAAGTATTTTTATCCTTTCAAATATGGAGTTTTTCATCCCAATTCTTCACAAATCATTTCTTATGATTTTACACAAATTATTATTTTTTTTAATAATTTTATCAAGGCCTGTACAGTCGATTTCCATCAACGGCCATCGAACTGCACTTACAGCGACCTTTTCCAAATTTGATTTGGACATAATTCCAAATCCAACCGTTAGATTTCAAATTTCTATTATTTGTTAGAAAGATCTTTTCGATACGAACCCAACGGTTCCGGTTTTAGGAGAATCCGACGGTCGGATCTCCCGCAATGTCCGTTCGAAGTCAATGGTCGAAATTCACGAACTGCCGCGCCGCGGCGCGTTCTATTCAGGCCATTATATTATATATATAATATATATTTCGTCGATTTCTATTTAAAACGAATTTTATAAATAGTTTTAAATTCGTTTCAAAAACAATTTCAACTTCCAATTCAAATTCAAATCAAAATTGAATTTTCTCTTATAAATTCATTTTAAATCCATTTCAATTCAATTCAAATTTCAATTCAATTCAATTCGAATTCGTTTCCTTTTCAATTCAATTCAATTCGAATTCGTTTTCTTTTTAATTCTAATCAAATTCGTTTTCTATTCAATTCAATTCGAATTCGTTTTCTATTCAATTCAATTCGAATTCGTTTTCTATTCAATTCGAATTCGTTTTCTATTCAATTCAATTCGAATTCGTTTTCTATTCAATACAATTCGAATTCGTTTTCTATGTAATGCAATTCGAATTCGTTTTCTATTCAATTCAATTCGAATTCGTTTTCTATTCAATTCAATTCTAATTCGTTTTCTATTCAATTCAATTCGAATTCGTTTTCTATTCAATTCAATTCGAATTCGTTTTCTATTCAAAATATCAGATTTTGAAATCACTTTCGATGTTCATTATAAATTGGATAAAATCGATATAAATATCGTTCCACTCAAAATGGCATCAATAATCAACACGGCTTCATATATTTCTATTTTCAAATATTCTATTTCAAATATTTCTTTTTCAAATATTTCTATTCAAATATTTCTTTTTCAAATATTTCCATTCAAATATTTCTATTTCCAAATATTCTATTACAAATATTTCTTTTTCAAATATTTCTATTCAAATAGTTCTTTTTCAAATATTTCCATTCAAATATTTCTATTTCAAATATTGAATGAAGCCCAATCAATTACCATATAATGTTAATTATATGGATTATCCACAACACATGTATACAATAACAACGATGAATAATCAACCATCATCCAAAGTGCACTCTACAATGTATAAGCATCGAATATAAATATTTAACGCTTATAACAGTCTGTCAATCAATCGATCGACACACAACTAACTATTGAGATTAGTGTATGTCATATATCATCCCAATACCAGCGTGGGTTTCAAACAATCAAACACAGATTTTATTTGTGCAGTTGGGCGATGTGTAAAATTTATCGTCCCAATCAATATCAGTCAAATGTGTGTATATAAACAAATCGTCCAATTTGTTTATTTTTATTTCATTTCATATACACGTTAAAAATTCTATTTTTAACCTATATAAATGTTTTATTTCTTTCACATCACATCACACAATCAACTACACATCAAAATCAAACAAACAAGCATACAAGCCGTCCATGGTCTATGGATGACGGGTGTCGGGTGCTACTAAACACCGTCTGCATCCTAGTATATATTATTAACTAGAAAACAAAATTAAAAGGTGAGAAGTTCTCACATAGGGTTCCACTCCGCCATACTTTGCTTTTGAATTGCTGAATCGCCAGGATCTATTTGACATTCCAATGCAGTCCTTTCACGCTGTTCAAATAAAATTATATTTTTACTGCTTTATTCTAATAAATAAAAATCCTATTTTTATTTCTATTTTATATATTTTTACAACGCTTCTTCTATATAAAAATTAGATTTTTATATTTTACTTCATATATAAAGATCGAATTTTTATTTCATCACTATAAAAATCACCTTTTTATTTCAACATTCATATCAGAAAGATCAGATTTTTATTTCGCTAACTATATAAAGATAATATTTTTATATTCTCTATTATATAAAAATCATATTTTTAATTCGCTACTTCATATATGTAAAAATCGAATTTTTATCGCTACTTCATATATGTAAAAAAAATCGTATTTTATCACTACTTCATATATGTAAAAATCGTATTTTTATAAATCAATCTTCTATGTAAACACTATATTTCATAAATCAACTTCCTGTATAAAACTCATATTTTTATATAATTAAAAATCGCACCTTTATATTTTTAAAAATCATATCTTTATATTTTCAATGCCATGTACAGAAAAATTAGATTTTTACTTCACTATTATACTCAAAATCAGATTTTTAAAACAAAGATTTTTATAAATTCTATTTCATAATAAAATCCATATTTTGATTTAAAATAATGTTGTTTTCTTTTTTTCCCTCTTCTTTAAATTTTTAGATTTTAAAACCATGTATTTAATAAATAAATAAAGGAAAGAGAATCACCTTTACTCAGTTTAATCCCTCAGGCATTCTTCGAAACCCTGCTCAAAACTAGGGTTCCTTTTTCTTCTTCTTATTTCCATTCCAAGAAGGACCACAACTTGCTCGTAGCCCAGGGTTTAACAGTGCTCCGCCCAGACTGACTTTGACGATGACCGGGGACCGCCACGTGGAGCGGCGCCACGCCTTCAACCGACGCCAGGAGGTCTGGCGAACTCGGCCTCCGTTCAACGCCAGGATTGGCGCTCGAACATGCGGGTCTTGAGCCCGAATTCCTTCCAGTGCACAAAACAAAATTGGATCAACCCCCTACCATTTTAAAGCCCTCTCCATTTTCTTCGAATTTGCCTTCAGAAGTTTCATGAAATATGGTTTGAATCGCATGAGATTTGAGGAAGAAAATCACGGCTATTTCCGCCGTTCGTATGGTGAGGAGTGGGTTTGACCAGGGAGTGAGAAAATTAGGGGTTTGACCTTGGTTATATACTTATATTTTTAATTATTTTAATTCCCTAAAACGTTGCTTCTTCATTTGAACCCCAAACGAGGCCCAACGACTGTCGCCCATAGCGTAATACCCTCATTCCGAACACAATGGGATATGTATCGTAAGCCAATGTGACCGTTACAATTAGTTTCCGTTGATTTTAAAATATAATTCTTTATATATTCAATTTGACCGCACATTTCAATTTACCATTGTCACATACGTACTCTAAAAATTCCAAAAAAACTATTTATAGCTTCGTATTGACGATACGGTCCTAAAAAAACTAGTTTCGTCGAATTCTGAGACCGTTTGAAAAATGGCCATTTTCCAGTCGATTAAAATCAACTGAAACTGGTCAAACGCGTTTTCTTTTGCCACGCTCACATATTGATTCGAAAAATTATGAATTTTGGAATCTAACAATAATTTGACCTCACGGATCCAACAAAAGTGGTTTCGTTGAAATCCGAGGTCGTTTGCAAAATGGCTATTTTTAAGGGCCTGAATTCCATAGCGACTATTCAGAATTTTCAACTGGACATATCTTTTGATTCCCGCTATGAAATTTCAATTTTTCGGATTCGTTGGAAAGATAGTCACAATTAGATTCCCTTATTTTTGGTTTCACTAAAATCCGGTTTATTTCGCACCCGGTATGTTCAATTGAAGTTTGAAATCGAATTATCGAACTACCGCGCCATTTTCAATTCCTTTTATAATATATAAATAAATGTTTATAATCTAACGATGACGTATATAAATATATACGTTCGAATTCTATTCAAAATAAATTTCTCGTCGATATTATTTAAAATAATTCATTTTAAATAATCAAAATTCGCTAAAATTGCCAATATAAAATTTTTAAACTGGCCCAGATTTTCGGGTTGTTACACAATGTTTCAATCATGACAACCCAATGAGTTCACTGGTTCAGTATTCAGCACCACTTGGCCTTTAAACTAAAACAAACTGATTCACTTCATTATGTCACTTAATATAACAATGTTCTCAAAAACCATTTCATTATGTCACTCAATAACTTATAACCATATTAAATTTCCACTTAATTCTCCTTTCAAAACATTTGTTATATCATTTTTGTTATTTGAACTTGGAAAGTCCACTTAACTTATTATTAGTAATCAACATTAAGTAATACCTTTCATTCTATTCTTGTAACCATAACAAATATTTATTTGTATAAAATAAAAGCTCAATCTTACATTCCCTACCTACTAATTTCCTTTACCTCGTATATTTCCCAAGTTTTCACCAAACATCGCGTTATTATTTCTCTAATGGAAATAATAAATTATCACTAACCTCTTCATGATTACCAACTAATATCATCTTTAGATAATCCTGATGTTGTTCAAGTAGGGGTATTTTAATTACCTCTCAGACCTTGGTCAACAACATTCTTATCCTCGGATAAATATAAGTTGTAATCCAAACCAATATTCTATTCCATTCTCAAAACAAATTCCATTATAAATTGGATTTGGTTATACAAACCCTATGACCCACTTCTTTACCCAAATTTACCTTTACCAATCTCCGTTCAAATCCTTTCGGCCATTTCCACTTTGGAACTCTTACTTAAATTTTTCCCATTTTACTTGATCTCATTTTCAAGTATCGTTAATGTAAAATTAACGTCTTAACACTTTAAACCTCATTTACGTAGCCCTGGTTTATTACAAGCCTTTTCCTTAATTTCCTTACACTTAATTCAAATCATTAAGAAACATTTATTTCAAGCTATAGAATTCGCTTAAAAACTTCTTTATAAACTCAGTTTTTAAATACAACCTGTTTATGAACTCTTCCCACCCTACAATTAGATTTCATTTCAATTCGGTTACTTTTTATATGAATTCCAATTAAAAAGTAATCCTCTAAATTACTATTAATCAGAAAAATGCTTCATCTTTATCATTAACTACTGTGAAGGTAGTTAATTCCTTTATTCACTAAAATGAATAGTAAATTCTCATTCTAAAACCTTATTAAAATTAAAACCATATTCCTTAAACTATTTTATCCAAAAATATATTTCAAAATCTAACTCTAGTTAATAAGTTTTATAACTTCATCTTTATCGATTCACCTAACGATGAATCAGTATTTATAAAATAGTTGATTTTATAGGCCATCCTGTGCCAAATACTCAACCAATATCGCCTATGGGTTTAAACAAACACAGGTTGACTTTTCAGTCAATAGTCACAAACCAAATCAATCATCCAAACATGACCGTTCATATGTGATAATGTGAAAATAAATAATATATTTTGAGGGATCCGGTTGGGCCCCTCCAACCTGTTCTTCCATGAAATCACAACAGTTATCTCTACACAGTTCAAAACAATTCAAACAGATCAAACCATTCAAACAGGTCAAACAATTCAAACCATTAAACACGTTTATTTTATAAACGTGACCAACAAGGTAAGTTACCTTTGTTGGAACCAATCGTTAGAATAACGATTTGGTACTTCAGTTTAATTTCTTCAGTTAAATCAACAAATAAATTATAACTAGCAACCCGTCAACCATTAGCAAGTAGAGCACACAAAATAAAAACCCAATTTATATAAAATATAAATGGAAAAAATACTGAGTGAGTTTACTCACCTTGGATTCGTTCATAGCTGTTTGCTCTGTCCATTCCAACGCTCCTTGTTTGACCCGGTTCTAATAATATATAAAAACGTTAAACCAATTATACGCTCATGTTTTAATTTAAATTAATTAAATTTTAAATTAATATTTTAATTTACCCTAATTATTTTTAATCGTTAGCTATAATATAAATATTTATTTAAATGATTAAACTTAGTATATATTATTATTTTATGTTAACATTAACCTCGGTTAGCTGGTGCTTGCAGCTATACATTCGAACTACAGTCCGCAATATATTAACTTTGTATTTGAAAACTAACTGTAACACCCCACGTCCATTAATGTCACTCACAAAGGGAATGCATTAACTTCCATGGAGGTTTTAAGTGAATATAGATCAGAAAAATTACAACAAGACAGATAATAAGTAGTACTTGGAAATCTAAAACTTTATTTCATTGCAGCGGAAATTAAACATGTTTGTTACATCATAAAACCATAAATCAGAGTCAAATACCATATCCATCTTGATAAAACAAAATACATAATCCCATTACATAAATAGCCATTAAAGAAGATAACAAGCTGGACTTTACTTCAACGGTCCAAGCTTTCCAAAAGAGAGATAAAGCAATCCAATCAAGCTCCACTAGAGCTGGGCCTACCCTGAGGACCTGGAGGGGGGAAAAGATAGAAATAGAGGGGGTCAGACATAAAGTCTGGCGAGTATGATAATTCTAACAATACTATTATCAAAATAACTAGACTAAGGCATAAGCTGGAAAACAAGGAAATGTCTATGAACTACTGGGTATGGAAGAGCAGATAAAGATAACGTTAAAGGCACACCTAATTACTAACGAATAATTACTACACTGCACCACACCAGTCACCCTAAAGGTTGATCCCACTCACCGAACTTAGAAATTATATAAATAGCTTTGTGAACCCCTAGCTGACTACATAGGTGCCGCCTGCCCCTATCTCCGCTAGGTGTACCCCACTACCCACTTGCGATCGGCTCCCTACTCGTAGATACCCGTGCTGGCCCCACAGTGGGGTGTATCACTCCCCTAAAGTGGCAACCCGATACAACTTGAGGATGCACGGCTTATACCTACATGATGCAACAACGTCTTACCTACCAGCCTGGGTCCACACACGCATATGAAACCCGTTGGACTTGCGTTACCACCGCTAACCCGTTTGGCCTCTTATAGTCAAGCCCAGTATGCGTGTCCCGTCCTCGACTTGGGTCGAGCCCACAAAGATACGTTTGGGTTACTGGTTGAAATGGGCCCCCAATTACTTGCCACAAGCTATCCACCTAAGCTTGTCCCCACTAGTATATTCCACTTAACCCTCTTCTTAGTCATGTTCATTTACATGTGTGTTTGGTTAAGTCTTACTAATCGTATTTCAAATGCCACTAAAGGCACCCACTAGATTCCTCATGCCACCCAAGGCACCTACTTAACCCCCATGTCCTACCTCACATGTTTATCTGGTTAAGTATTTCTTAATTCATTAAGGCCATTACCTTATAAAGACCTCTCACATTAGACTGACATTTATGGCAGCTGGATTCGCCGGGCGGGTCCGGGCAGTCTTATACCATAAAAGAGTCTAACCTCGTGTCTTTACAACAGTTATGCTTTAGTTTGGGCCTAGGACCTCTCACATTGGGCTGACATTTGTGACTACTGGATTTGCCGGGCGGGTCCGGGCAGTTTTACGTCACAAACGAGTCCAACCTCGTGTCCTAAGCATTGATTAACACTTATAATCTTTTACCCCAGTTTTAAATATATCCCTATTCAAATCATTAATTAATTCTAATTTTAATGATGTCCATAATTGACTCAAATATGGCCATCCACTTATGGTATGCAAAATCATATCAATTGCACCCCAATTTCTTAATATTAAATCCTTAATATTACCCCTACCCCACGTTATACGTTCGCTTGTTCAACGCAAAATATACGTTAGACTCGAATAGTCTAACTCATAGCACAAAGATAAATTATCACAACATATAGACAAATAAAATAGATCTAATCATAATAGGGGTGAAACTTGCATAAAACTACACATGTCATGGATCTAAAGGTGTCAACTTGTTTGGTTAAATGTCACAACTTACATAATATGATCATAACCCAAGTTCATGTATAAACTTGCATATGTGGTTTATGCAACATAATGATGGTGTGAACTAGCATCTAACACATAGAACTCACACATGTCATAGCATAATTCTATATCTAAATAGATGTAAAGACCCGCAACTTCCCCGTAAAGGAAAGCGTCGGATAGTTCGAGAACAAACCACAACAGAACGCATACAGAAGAACATTTCATTGTATAATACAACAGTGCATCAGATTACAAGAATATACAGAGTATAAATGAATATTACACAGAAATATCAGAGATTTAAATTACATTTAAATACATAGCAGCGGAAAATATTACAATACACAACTAGAAGAGATATACGGATACAAAGCTTTCCGGATATCGTTCCAGCTGTAAACCAGGATCCTGTGAATATAAATCTGCAAAACCAAAACTACTAGCTGCCCGTGTCAAAATAAGGGCACCCAGAGTTTAGGTTAAAACAATAAACTCCAGGTCAGTCGTGGGACTGGTGTGAGAACTAAAACAGTTAATCTTTATTTTAAAGTTAGGTAAATCAAGGGACCACGCCGTATAACACGGAACGGGTTTCCTCCCAAGAATACCAGTGCATAAAACAACAGCGCAATGCTAAATAAAGAAAAATGAAGCTGTTATAAGACCCAGGTCCCATCACACAATGCAACGCAGTCGAGGATAGGGTTTTCCCTTATAACAGCCAAAGAATGCTTGATACGTTTAAAACAAATCATTTGATACCATAATAAGTGCATAGTGTATAAAACAACTTCAAATCATAAGTATCAATCATAGGCGGCATGAGCGCCCCATCCCACTATGTCGCCATATATAGGATTTCAACTAAAACCGCAAAGTCACGTATTTGGAAATTGGATTTCCATCTATGAACCGAGGCAAAAGATAGTCCTCAACCGATTCGAGACAATCTAGCCCATGTCTCAGGATCAGAACGCATCAACCCTTTAGATCGTCAGGGCCGGTCCACCGATGTGGATTATTATGCCTGAACAATACGTCTCTCCGCCCTTTGGGGCGTAAGTCTGGTCCGTCAGCCGACCAGAATGCATTCGGCCGAAACCGATATAACCGAGGCGCCTCGCAACCGCAACAACCACATAAGTCAAACTCGTCAGGGCGTGTAAAACCACTGACGCCACTTCTAGCTAGAAAGAAACGCAAGTCCTCCCTGAGGTCCGTCTCCCGTTTTTGGTTCATACCGGGTGTGAAACACGCGAGGTAAACGTTACACAAAGCTACGCCACAAAGGCCGTGCTTTGATCATCACCACAAGACTTTGCTTTTCAACAGAAGCCTTGATCATTTGCATCTTAGCATGCCACACAGGCAAACCATTCTATGCAACCGATATCAGTCACACAGAATGATATCCGATGTCAGACACACAGTCCATTTACAAGTCCGTTCTGGGTCTGAACGAAACCGGAGGCACCTAGTACCCCGCATATCCATCGATCTCCAAGTACGTCTGGACGATCACTAACTGTTTCCATCTTCTTGGGTGTACAGCCCAATCAAGATCATCAGTTATCACCCAAACGACGTGAAGACTTCCGGTCTTCGACCATCGTCTTCATCTTCGACTTATCGTCGTATCAGTTATTCAGAATGGGATAAACCCGGTCTTTCCGAATAACTCGCGTATATATAATAAAAGTGTTACACAAACACAACATACGCCTCATTCCAATTCATTAGTCACTAACCGTAAATTAATCAAGAGAATAATTCCCCAAATATTAACCCCGAAGGCCGAAACCAACATCAGATCAATATCCAGAAAACCATTCTGCTTGGCTAACCGACAGTTAGTTTCTAAATTTCACATTCAAATCCAATTAAAGATTTAACTATCGCCTGGAGCAAAACTGGTGATACTCCATTCTCGATCTTTTCAATCTAATTAAAGATTCATTAAAACTCCACTTAGTTTTAATCTGTGACTGGGTTAAAGAATCAGTGTCATTTAAAACACGGTTCACGATAAACCCAAAGTCACATCCCATTAATTATCGGGTTAAAGAACAAGTGTTATTTAAAACACTGTTCACGATAAACCCAAAAATCAATATCCATTCAATTCCAATTAAATATTATTTAATTGGTACACTTCATTAAATCTAAATCAAAAGATTTAATCTTTTCTCAGCTGGGTTCAAGAACGGTGTTAGTGAAGACACCATTCACGACAAACCCAAATCACATTCATTAATTATCGGGTTAAAGAACAAGTGTTATTTAAAACACTGTTCACGATAAACCCAAAAATCAATATCAATTTAATTCCAATTAAATATTATTTAATTGGTACACTTCATTAAATCTAAATAAAAAGATTTAATCTTTTCTCAACTGGGTTCAAGAACAGTGTTAGTGAAGACACCATTCACGACAAACCCAAATCACATTCGATATTCAATACAAGGCTCTGAATAGAAAATATATCGGCTTATATTCAATATCGAATTCTACGACTAACAAATGTCGTATTGGAAATAACGATATAAATATATATCTTTCAAATTTCCATAACCACACCTGTATAATCACGAATTCCAACATCGAAATATTCCGAAGACAATTTCGATTCAAATCCACTCCAATGCAATCATTGGAAATTTTGGTTATTTTCAAACCCATTTCAAATTCAATTTATTTATTTAAAAATAAATAGAATTATAATTCTAGTTCAAAACTAGTTCATTTCGATAAAAATCTATTTTTATCTTTTCAAATATGGAGTTTTTCATCCCAATACTTTCTAAATCATTTCTTATGATTTTACATAAATTATTACTATTTTTAATAATTTTATCGAGGCCCGTACAGTCGATTTCCATCAACGGCCATCGAACTGCACTTATAGCGACCTTTTTCGAATTTGATTTGGACGTATCTCCAAATCCAACCGTTAGATTTCAAATTTCTGACATTCATTAGAAAGCTCTTTTCGATACGAACCCAACGGTTCCGGTTTTAGGAGAATCCGACGGTCGGATCTCCCGCAATGTCCGTTTGAAATAAATGGTCGAAATTCGCGAACTGCCGCGGCGCGGCGCGTTCTATTCAGGCCATTATATTATATATATAATATATATAATATATACTTCGTCGATTTATATTTAAAACGAATTATATAAATAGTTTTAAAATTCGTTTCAAAAGCAAATTCAACTTCCATTTCAATTCAAATCAAAATTGAATTCTTCTTTATAAATTCGTTTTAAAATTCATTTCTATTCAATTCAAATTTCAATTCAATTTGAATTCATTTCTATTCGCTTTCAATTCAATTTGAATTCGTTTTCAATTCATTTCATTTCGAAATCGTTTTCAATTCAATTTGAATTCGTTTTCAATTCATTTCACTTCGAAATCGTTTTCAATTCAATTCATTTCGAAATCGTTTTCAATTCAATTCATTTCGAAATCGTTTTCAATTCAATTCATTTCGAAATCGTTTTCAATTCAATTCATTTCGAAATCGTTTACAATTCAATTCATTTCGAAATCGTTTTCAATTCAATTCATTTCGAAATCGTTTTCAATTCAATTCATTTCGAAATCGTTTTCAATTCAATTCATTTCGAAATCGTTTACAATTCAATTCATTTCGAAATCGTTTTCAATTCAATTCATTTCGAAATCGTTTTCAATTCAATTCATTTCGAAATCGTTTACAATTCAATTCATTTCGAAATCGTTTACAATTCAATTCATTTCGAAATCGTTTTCAATTCAATTCATTTCGAAATCGTTTTCAATTCAATTCATTTCGAAATCGTTTACAATTCAATTCATTTCGAAATCGTTTACAATTCAATTCAAATTCGTTTCCTTTTAAAATCGATATAAATATCGTTTACGTAAAAATGGCTTCAATCTAATCAACACGGCTTCATATATTCCTTTATTTTCAAATATTCTATTTCAAATATTTCTTTTTCAAATATTTCTTTTTCAAAACTGGAATGAGGCCCAATCAATTACCATATAAAATTAATTATATGGATTTTCATACAACACATGTATATAATAGCAACGATAAATAATCAACCATCAACCAAAGTGCACTACACTGTATAAGCATCAAATATAGATATCTAACGCTTATAACAGCCTGTCAATCAATCGATCGACATATTTAATCAATCAGGATGAGTGAACTTCAAATTTCATCCCAACACCCGTGTGGGGTTTCAAACAATCAAACAACTATTTTATTTGTGCAGTTAGGCGATGTGTAAAATTTATCGACCCAATCAACATCATTCAAATAGGTGTACATAAACAAACCGTCTGGTTTGTAAATGAATATTTATTTATTCACATTCACGTTAAAAATTATATTTTTAACGATAACACATTTTATTTCAACATATGAATTTCTATTCAGTTCATTCTTTAAATAAAATGATATCTTTATTTTTCTAACATATTTTAGAAAATTTCGGCGGCATAACGGCACGATACTAGAAACGGGACAAGGCCTAGCCTAATCCCCGGTCTAGTGAAGGCCCACGCCATTCACTCATCAATCAAATCAATTTCATTTTGCAAACCACAAAATTTGGAGTAAGAGTCTAACCTAGTCTTACTCCTTCGCCTTATAACGGCGCACGTCTAATCCTAACCAATTTATCGATTCGATTTTTCACACCACAAACCACATTCAAACCAATATCTCAATCAATCACCAAACAATCCCAACAAACAAGTCCATGGTATGTGGACGGGTGTCGGGTGCTACTAAGCACCGTCTGCATCCTAGTATATATATATAACTAGAAATAAAATAGAAAGGTGAGAAATTCTCACATATAGCTATCCTAGCTCCACGGCTCTTCATTTGCAGAAGTCTTCGTCGTTTCGCCTTTTTGTCACCTTCGTTGCTGCTTTCACTACATACGTAAAAATCACATTTTTACTTCGCTATTCAATATTCATAAAAATCGAATTTTTACTATGTTATTCAATATATAAAAATCACACTTTATTTCGAAGTTCAATATATAAAAATCGAATTTTTCTTTCGAAGTTCAATACTTAAAAATCGAATTTTTATTTCAAAGTTCAATACTTAAAAATCGAATTTTTATTTCAAAGTTCAATACTTAAAAATCGAATTTTTATTTCAAAGTTCAATACTTAAAAATCGAATTTTTATTTCAAAGTTCAATACTTAAAAATCGAATTTTTATTTCAAAGTTCAATACTTAAAAATCGAATTTTTATTTCAAAGTTCAATACTTAAAAATCGAATTTTTATTTCAAAGTTCAATACTTAAAAATCGAATTTTTATTTCAAAGTTCAATACTTAAAAATCGAATTTTTATTTCAAAGTTCAATACTTAAAAATCGAATTTTTATTTCAAAGTTCAATACTTAAAAATCGAATTTTTATTTCAAAGTTCAATACTTAAAAATCGAATTTTTATCGAAGTTCAACATACAAAAATTCTATTTTTAATCGAAGTTCAACATACAAAAATTCTATTTTTAATCGCTTCTTTCATATAAAGAAAATCCATATTTTATTTACTAAAAATCAAATCTTGTTGCTGTTGAAAATCACATCTTTTTCTGTTTTAAAAATCAATCTTTTTCAGTTTTTAAACTATATAAAAATCAGTTTTTTTTTCTTTTATTTTAAAATCAGTTTTTCTTTTGTTAAAAAAACAGTTTTAAAATTTTATAAAATCAGTTTTACTTTGTAAATAAAAAAACAGTTTTACTTTGTAAATAAAAAAAACAGTTTTAACATACATAATAAAAATCAGTTTTTCAGTTTTATTTTTTTTCTTCATTTTTCTTAAACAAAGCAAAATAAAAATAAAATAAATAAATTAAAAATTACCTGGGGGCGCTTGGGGAATAGGGGTGGCCGGAGGCAGTCGCTGGGGGGGGGCGGTTGTGGGTTTCGCGGCGCCTGGCGCCTGGAGGGGGGGGTCGGGCTTGTGGGGAGGGGGGGCTCGAACGTCGTATCATGGCGGAGGGGGCATCGCCTTCTCAGGCGGAGGTGGGGAGATGGCACCGCCATCGTACGGCGGCGGAGGATCATCGGGGAGGGGCGGCGGCTCCTCCCCTGTCGCTCTCCCTTTCCTTTTTTTTTTTTTTTATAAATCGATTTTAAAAATGAAAGGGGGGGGGCCAGAAGGTTTTTAAGGGAGGAAGCTTTTTTTTTTTTCTTTTTAATTAATTAATTATTTAATTTTATCCTAAAGAGTTGACTTTCACATACGACCTCGAAACGAGGCCCACCGCCTGTCGTCCATAGCGTTTAACCCCCATTCCGAACACAATGGGATATGTATCGTCAGCTGATTCGGCTGTTACAATCAGCTTCCGTTAAATTTACATTTAAATCACTATATTGAATTTTAAACGTACCTTTCAAATTACCGGGGTCACATACTAACTAGAAAAATTCCAGAAAAATATTTTCTAGCTTCGTATTGACGATACGGTCCTAACAAATCTAGTTTCGTCGAATTCTGAGACCGTTGGAAAAATGGCCAATTTCCAGTCGATTAAAATCAACTGAAACTGGTCAAACGCGTTTTCCTTCGCCACGCTCACATATTGATTCGAAAAATTATGAAATTTGAAACCTAGCAATAACTTTACATCCCGGACCCAACAAAACTGGTTTCGTCGAAATCCGAGGTCGTTTGCAAAATTGCTATTTTTAAGGGCCTGAATTCCATAGCGACTATTCAGAATTTTCAACTGGACATATCTTATCATTTCTAAGATGAAATCTCAGTTTGTTAACTTCGTTACAAAGATATTCACTATTAGATTCCATTATTTTTGGTTTCACTAAAATCCGGATTGTTTTGCACCCGGTACATTCTCTTGAAGTTTGAAATCGAATTATCGAACTACCGCGCCATTTTCAATTCTATTTATAATTATATATAAATATTTTATATTCTAACGACGACGCGTATAATATATACGTTCGAATTCTATTCAAAATAAATTTCTCGTCGATATTATTTAAAATAATTCATTTTAAATATTCAAAACCCGCTAAAATTGCCAAAATAAAATTTTCAAACTGGCTCGCATTTTACGGGTTGTTACAATCTCCCCAACTTAAAACTTTTCGTCCCCGAAAAGGAACAAAGTCGAAAGTGGTTTGATTATTCAACTCTACATTCGATTTGGCTTCCATTCTCCAACTTTTCAGTTTCTGAGAATTTTCAAAAATTCAAAAATTTGGCTAACACCCTAAATTTTCGAAAAATTTCGCCATAACCTCCCCTGCAATGGGAGCATCGGGAAATTGCAAATAGCGTTCCCGGTCCTTCAGATCTCAAAAAGAAAAAGAAAAAGCCAAGCGGCTAGCCAATAGGCTCATAAAATCATCATCACCCAAACAAAACAGTAAATTATGTAGTAAACATGTACCTATTTGTCGGGCAAACAAATTTTATTCTCTGCTCTAGCCTCCTTGCTATGACCTGTTCAATGATATACATGTATATGCAAGCAGATGCGACCAATTTTCAATACAATTCAATATTTGATTCAATTAGGCATAATAGTTCAAAATTATCAAACAATTTAAACAAACAACTCAAACATCAATCAATTAGTGAATTTAACGTTTAAAATTCATAATTTTGATACATATACAAAAATCATGTTTTTGATGCCAAATCACAACAATGTATTCTAGCTATATATAAGTTTTGGTTCTCACACCAGCCTAATGGAAATATATAGAAATCACACCTTCGTCACTCGAAAATAAATGCTGATGATGTTTCGAACCACCATCAGAACATTGTCGGGCTACTAGAGTGCGGTTCTATATCTACCCGGTATATTAAAACTTTGAATATACGCGGATCAGACGTATACGCAAAATCTATATATACTGGATTGTCCAAATCAATATAAATAAATAATCAACTACGAATAATTGATTTAAATTTTCAAAACAAAATTTTGTTTTCATTTGAAATATATGCTCTTCACACTCGTTCTAGGATACTACTGATCCTATCTCTAACGAGTCATTCTCATTGGATATTACTAATCCAATATCTGATGAATTCTTTCGTACGGTTCTAATGTGTCTTGTTCTCTAGCTTTGTAAACCAAAGCTCTGATACCACGTGTAAAGACCCGCAACTTCCCCGTAAAGGAAAGCGTCGGATAGTTCGAGAACAAACCACAACAGAACGCATACAGAAGAACATTTCATTGTATAATACAACAGTGCATCAGATTACAAGAATATACAGAGTATAAATGAATATTACACAGAAATATCAGAGATTTAAATTACATTTAAATACATAGCAGCGGAAAATATTACAATACACAACTAGAAGAGATATACGGATACAAAGCTTTCCGGATATCGTTCCAGCTGTAAACCAGGATCCTGTGAATATAAATCTGCAAAACCAAAACTACTAGCTGCCCGTGTCAAAATAAGGGCACCCAGAGTTTAGGTTAAAACAATAAACTCCAGGTCAGTCGTGGGACTGGTGTGAGAACTAAAACAGTTAATCTTTATTTTAAAGTTAGGTAAATCAAGGGACCACGCCGTATAACACGGAACGGGTTTCCTCCCAAGAATACCAGTGCATAAAACAACAGCGCAATGCTAAATAAAGAAAAATGAAGCTGTTATAAGACCCAGGTCCCATCACACAATGCAACGCAGTCGAGGATAGGGTTTTCCCTTATAACAGCCAAAGAATGCTTGATACGTTTAAAACAAATCATTTGATACCATAATAAGTGCATAGTGTATAAAACAACTTCAAATCATAAGTATCAATCATAGGCGGCATGAGCGCCCCATCCCACTATGTCGCCATATATAGGATTTCAACTAAAACCGCAAAGTCACGTATTTGGAAATTGGATTTCCATCTATGAACCGAGGCAAAAGATAGTCCTCAACCGATTCGAGACAATCTAGCCCATGTCTCGGGATCAGAACGCATCAACCCTTTAGATCGTCAGGGCCGGTCCACCGATGTGGATTATTATGCCTGAACAATACGTCTCTCCGCCCTTTGGGGCGTAAGTCTGGTCCGTCAGCCGACCAGAATGCATTCGGCCGAAACCGATATAACCGAGGCGCCTCGCAACCGCAACAACCACATAAGTCAAACTCGTCAGGGCGTGTAAAACCACTGACGCCACTTCAAGCTAGAAAGAAACGCAAGTCCTCCCTGAGGTCCGTCTCCCGTTTTTGGTTCATACCGGGTGTGAAACACGCGAGGTAAACGTTACACAAAGCTACGCCACAAAGGCCGTGCTTTGATCATCACCACAAGACTTTGCTTTTCAACAGAAGCCTTGATCATTTGCATCTTAGCATGCCACACAGGCAAACCATTCTATGCAACCGATATCAGTCACACAGAATGATATCCGATGTCAGACACACAGTCCATTTACAAGTCCGTTCTGGGTCTGAACGAAACCGGAGGCACCTAGTACCCCGCATATCCATCGATCTCCAAGTACGTCTGGACGATCACTAACTGTTTCCATCTTCTTGGGTGTACAGCCCAATCAAGATCATCAGTTATCACCCAAACGACGTGAAGACTTCCGGTCTTCGACCATCGTCTTCATCTTCGACTTATCGTCGTATCAGTTATTCAGAATGGGATAAACCCGGTCTTTCCGAATAACTCGCGTATATATAATAAAAGTGTTACACAAACACAACATACGCCTCATTCCAATTCATTAGTCACTAACCGTAAATTAATCAAGAGAATAATTCCCCAAATATTAACCCCGAAGGCCGAAACCAACATCAGATCAATATCCAGAAAACCATTCTGCTTGGCTAACCGACAGTTAGTTTCTAAATTTCACATTCAAATCTAATTAAAGATTTAACTATCGCCTGGAGCAAAACTGGTGATACTCCATTCTCGATCTTTTCAATCTAATTAAAGATTCATTAAAACTCCACTTAGTTTTAATCTGTGACTGGGTTAAAGAATCAGTGTCATTTAAAACACGGTTCACGATAAACCCAAAGTCACATCCCATTAATTATCGGGTTAAAGAACAAGTGTTATTTAAAACACTGTTCACGATAAACCCAAAAATCAATATCCATTCAATTCCAATTAAATATTATTTAATTGGTACACTTCATTAAATCTAAATCAAAAGATTTAATCTTTTCTCAGCTGGGTTCAAGAACGGTGTTAGTGAAGACACCATTCACGACAAACCCAAATCACATTCATTAATTATCGGGTTAAAGAACAAGTGTTATTTAAAACACTGTTCACGATAAACCCAAAAATCAATATCAATTTAATTCCAATTAAATATTATTTAATTGGTACACTTCATTAAATCTAAATAAAAAGATTTAATCTTTTCTCAACTGGGTTCAAGAACAGTGTTAGTGAAGACACCATTCACGACAAACCCAAATCACATTCGATATTCAATACAAGGCTCTGAATAGAAAATATATCGGCTTATATTCAATATCGAATTCTACGACTAACAAATGTCGTATTGGAAATAACGATATAAATATATATCTTTCAAATTTCCATAACCACACCTGTATAATCACGAATTCCAACATCGAAATATTCCGAAGACAATTTCGATTCAAATCCACTCCAATGCAATCATTGGAAATTTTGGTTATTTTCAAACCCATTTCAAATTCAATTTATTTATTTAAAAATAAATAGAATTATAATTCTAGTTCAAAACTAGTTCATTTCGATAAAAATCTATTTTTATCTTTTCAAATATGGAGTTTTTCATCCCAATACTTTCTAAATCATTTCTTATGATTTTACATAAATTATTACTATTTTTAATAATTTTATCGAGGCCCGTACAGTCGATTTCCATCAACGGCCATCGAACTGCACTTATAGCGACCTTTTTCGAATTTGATTTGGACGTATCTCCAAATCCAACCGTTAGATTTCAAATTTCTGACATTCATTAGAAATCTCTTTTCGATACGAACCCAACGGTTCCGGTTTTAGGAGAATCCGACGGTCGGATCTCCCGCAATGTCCGTTTGAAATAAATGGTCGAAATTCGCGAACTGCCGCGGCGCGGCGCGTTCTATTCAGGCCATTATATTATATATATAATATATATAATATATACTTCGTCGATTTATATTTAAAACGAATTATATAAATAGTTTTAAAATTCGTTTCAAAAGCAAATTCAACTTCCATTTCAATTCAAATCAAAATTGAATTCTTCTTTATAAATTCGTTTTAAAATTCATTTCTATTCAATTCAAATTTCAATTCAATTTGAATTCATTTCTATTCGCTTTCAATTCAATTTGAATTCGTTTTCAATTCATTTCATTTCGAAATCGTTTTCAATTCAATTTGAATTCGTTTTCAATTCATTTCACTTCGAAATCGTTTTCAATTCAATTCATTTCGAAATCGTTTTCAATTCAATTCATTTCGAAATCGTTTTCAATTCAATTCATTTCGAAATCGTTTTCAATTCAATTCATTTCGAAATCGTTTACAATTCAATTCATTTCGAAATCGTTTTCAATTCAATTCATTTCGAAATCGTTTTCAATTCAATTCATTTCGAAATCGTTTTCAATTCAATTCATTTCGAAATCGTTTACAATTCAATTCATTTCGAAATCGTTTTCAATTCAATTCATTTCGAAATCGTTTTCAATTCAATTCATTTCGAAATCGTTTACAATTCAATTCATTTCGAAATCGTTTACAATTCAATTCATTTCGAAATCGTTTTCAATTCAATTCATTTCGAAATCGTTTTCAATTCAATTCATTTCGAAATCGTTTACAATTCAATTCATTTCGAAATCGTTTACAATTCAATTCAAATTCGTTTCCTTTTAAAATCGATATAAATATCGTTTACGTAAAAATGGCTTCAATCTAATCAACACGGCTTCATATATTCCTTTATTTTCAAATATTCTATTTCAAATATTTCTTTTTCAAATATTTCTTTTTCAAAACTGGAATGAGGCCCAATCAATTACCATATAAAATTAATTATATGGATTTTCATACAACACATGTATATAATAGCAACGATAAATAATCAACCATCAACCAAAGTGCACTACACTGTATAAGCATCAAATATAGATATCTAACGCTTATAACAGCCTGTCAATCAATCGATCGACATATTTAATCAATCAGGATGAGTGAACTTCAAATTTCATCCCAACACCCGTGTGGGGTTTCAAACAATCAAACAACTATTTTATTTGTGCAGTTAGGCGATGTGTAAAATTTATCGACCCAATCAACATCATTCAAATAGGTGTACATAAACAAACCGTCTGGTTTGTAAATGAATATTTATTTATTCACATTCACGTTAAAAATTATATTTTTAACGATAACACATTTTATTTCAACATATGAATTTCTATTCAGTTCATTCTTTAAATAAAATGATATCTTTATTTTTCTAACATATTTTAGAAAATTTCGGCGGCATAACGGCACGATACTAGAAACGGGACAAGGCCTAGCCTAATCCCCGGTCTAGTGAAGGCCCACGCCATTCACTCATCAATCAAATCAATTTCATTTTGCAAACCACAAAATTTGGAGTAAGAGTCTAACCTAGTCTTACTCCTTCGCCTTATAACGGCGCACGTCTAATCCTAACCAATTTATCGATTCGATTTTTCACACCACAAACCACATTCAAACCAATATCTCAATCAATCACCAAACAATCCCAACAAACAAGTCCATGGTATGTGGACGGGTGTCGGGTGCTACTAAGCACCGTCTGCATCCTAGTATATATATATAACTAGAAATAAAATAGAAAGGTGAGAAATTCTCACATATAGCTATCCTAGCTCCACGGCTCTTCATTTGCAGAAGTCTTCGTCGTTTCGCCTTTTTGTCACCTTCGTTGCTGCTTTCACTACATACGTAAAAATCACATTTTTACTTCGCTATTCAATATTCATAAAAATCGAATTTTTACTATGTTATTCAATATATAAAAATCACACTTTATTTCGAAGTTCAATATATAAAAATCGAATTTTTCTTTCGAAGTTCAATACTTAAAAATCGAATTTTTATTTCAAAGTTCAATACTTAAAAATCGAATTTTTATTTCAAAGTTCAATACTTAAAAATCGAATTTTTATTTCAAAGTTCAATACTTAAAAATCGAATTTTTATTTCAAAGTTCAATACTTAAAAATCGAATTTTTATTTCAAAGTTCAATACTTAAAAATCGAATTTTTATTTCAAAGTTCAATACTTAAAAATCGAATTTTTATTTCAAAGTTCAATACTTAAAAATCGAATTTTTATTTCAAAGTTCAATACTTAAAAATCGAATTTTTATTTCAAAGTTCAATACTTAAAAATCGAATTTTTATTTCAAAGTTCAATACTTAAAAATCGAATTTTTATTTCAAAGTTCAATACTTAAAAATCGAATTTTTATCGAAGTTCAACATACAAAAATTCTATTTTTAATCGAAGTTCAACATACAAAAATTC
This sequence comes from Allium sativum, assembly GCA_030737875.1. NCBI lineage: Eukaryota > Viridiplantae > Streptophyta > Magnoliopsida > Asparagales > Amaryllidaceae > Allium > Allium sativum. The sequence goes on from JASFAX010000021.1 coordinate 19,535,458, forward strand.
TATTTTTAATCGCTTCTTTCATATAAAGAAAATCCATATTTTATTTACTAAAAATCAAATCTTGTTGCTGTTGAAAATCACATCTTTTTCTGTTTTAAAAATCAATCTTTTTCAGTTTTTAAACTATATAAAAATCAGTTTTTTTTTCTTTTATTTTAAAATCAGTTTTTCTTTTGTTAAAAAAACAGTTTTAAAATTTTATAAAATCAGTTTTACTTTGTAAATAAAAAAACAGTTTTACTTTGTAAATAAAAAAAAACAGTTTTAACATACATAATAAAAATCAGTTTTTCAGTTTTATTTTTTTTCTTCATTTTTCTTAAACAAAGCAAAATAAAAATAAAATAAATAAATTAAAAATTACCTGGGGGCGCTTGGGGAATAGGGGTGGCCGGAGGCAGTCGCTGGGGGGGGCGGTTGTGGGTTTCGCGGCGCCTGGCGCCTGGAGGGGGGGTCGGGCTTGTGGGGAGGGGGGGCTCGAACGTCGTATCATGGCGGAGGGGGCATCGCCTTCTCAGGCGGAGGTGGGGAGATGGCACCGCCATCGTACGGCGGCGGAGGATCATCGGGGAGGGGCGGCGGCTCCTCCCCTGTCGCTCTCCCTTTCCTTTTTTTTTTTTTTTTTATAAATCGATTTTAAAAATGAAAGGGGGGGGCCAGAAGGTTTTTAAGGGAGGAAGCTTTTTTTTTTTCTTTTTAATTAATTAATTATTTAATTTTATCCTAAAGAGTTGACTTTCACATACGACCTCGAAACGAGGCCCACCGCCTGTCGTCCATAGCGTTTAACCCCCATTCCGAACACAATGGGATATGTATCGTCAGCTGATTCGGCTGTTACAATCAGCTTCCGTTAAATTTACATTTAAATCACTATATTGAATTTTAAACGTACCTTTCAAATTACCGGGGTCACATACTAACTAGAAAAATTCCAGAAAAATATTTTCTAGCTTCGTATTGACGATACGGTCCTAACAAATCTAGTTTCGTCGAATTCTGAGACCGTTGGAAAAATGGCCAATTTCCAGTCGATTAAAATCAACTGAAACTGGTCAAACGCGTTTTCCTTCGCCACGCTCACATATTGATTCGAAAAATTATGAAATTTGAAACCTAGCAATAACTTTACATCCCGGACCCAACAAAACTGGTTTCGTCGAAATCCGAGGTCGTTTGCAAAATTGCTATTTTTAAGGGCCTGAATTCCATAGCGACTATTCAGAATTTTCAACTGGACATATCTTATCATTTCTAAGATGAAATCTCAGTTTGTTAACTTCGTTACAAAGATATTCACTATTAGATTCCATTATTTTTGGTTTCACTAAAATCCGGATTGTTTTGCACCCGGTACATTCTCTTGAAGTTTGAAATCGAATTATCGAACTACCGCGCCATTTTCAATTCTATTTATAATTATATATAAATATTTTATATTCTAACGACGACGCGTATAATATATACGTTCGAATTCTATTCAAAATAAATTTCTCGTCGATATTATTTAAAATAATTCATTTTAAATATTCAAAACCCGCTAAAATTGCCAAAATAAAATTTTCAAACTGGCTCGCATTTTACGGGTTGTTACAATAGATGTCATGCAATATGTGAGATTATACATACTAATAAATCTAAACTTGCATAGGTACATGTGATTTATCATGTGAATCATCATAGCCCAAATATACATAATCAACATCATGATTCATAAGCTTACTACAACATAATAACATCATGGCTTTGTAACATCGCAACTTAGCATAGAAACTTGCAACATATATAATATCATCATAGCATGATTTACAACATATAGGATATCATCATCACATAACATAGGATTTACAACATACATGATAGCATAAGGTTTACAACAACATATATGACAATTCACATCATTTTCTTATGATCCATATCACATCTTAATCTAATTAGTTTGCTAATAATCTTATTAAGATCATCATACTCACAATTAGAAAAGAAAGAGAGTCTTGATTTTCTTTAGAGTTGAGTAGAATTAGAGTTTTGATTAGCTTTCTTCCTTCTTAATTGGCGGTGGCTACACTGAGTTCCATGGCGATGGCATGACGGCGGCTATTCTATTTTTCATGTGATTTTAGAGTCAGAGACTACCTAGGTATATATAGAGTTTAGGATTTATTTAGACCATCAGATCAACTCAGAACTAACCTGAACCGTTAAATTAGCCAACTCAGCCCTAAAGACACATCAGCAGCTCAAGATTGGGCTCTGCCAAAACCTGGCCGACTTGACCAGGTCGACACCCAAGTCGACTGCGCAGTCGACCTGGTCCTGGGGGTGTCGAGTGCCCAGTCGACTCCCCAGTTGACCTAGGGTGCTGGGCGGCAAATTTCCCGCCTGGCCTGTTTGACTTCGAATTTTGAATTTTTGAATTTTCTGAAACTTCCGATGGCCATATCTCCTTCATACGAAGTCCAAATCACGCAAACTCGGACTCTATTTCAACCAGATTTCCGAGACGAACACAATGGCGCAACCTGTTTCCCACAATTTTCACGTCTGGGATTAGTTATTCTTTAATTTGTGAATATTTATATTAACAGAATTACGGGGTGTTACACTAACTAGGCCTTATAATTTAGATTAGGAAAGGGTAGATGCCAGGTCACATTCTAGACTTTAAACGTTATTACTAACTAAACTTTATTTATGCTAGTAAATTGGTGATTAGGCAGAAACGCAGTTAGGGATGTTTAAGTTGCTTCTCTACTGTAGATCTTTTTTTAAAATTTGTTACCTGTTTTAGGAGACCCCCCTGTTCACCGTTGTAGCTCCCCCCAAGGCCACCGGAGTTCCATTGCATCATCAACCCACCATCGTTTAACTCCTCTTCACAAACCATTTCTCTTCACGGAAAATCACACTCAAACAGAATATGTTGCTCCACTTACTCCCCACGTTATTAATCTATTCACAATAACATGACAGTAACCTCTTTTATCGAACTGTTTCCCCTTCCCATCTGCTAATCAACTCCCCACCGTGTTGTTCTTCCTTCATGCTCCTTTGATCTGCTGAAATCCTTAATCCAACAGATGATGATGCTCGTGCACCATTCCTCTTCCCTCTCGGTTCCACTCATTTTCTTTTCTGTTTCTGTTTTTACACAGCATCACTCCTTTGCATGTAAACTCACCTACCAAACTTGAGAACTATGTTGTCTGCCACCACCAACGTCCAACCGCCACTCACTGATGTTGTTCAAAAGATACAAGTGCCCGCATGAGTTTTGATTTTATTATGTGGGTAGTTTTGATTTTTATTTATGTGGATAAAACTCGCCTCGCCATTACTGGAGCCCTCAAAATAAAGGAAAGCAGCAATTATTTATAGAGATGGAGACTTGGTCATCACGGTGTTAGCTAGGTATAGGGCTGCAGATAGGGGGTGTCTACAAATTACTTGGTCGACACTGTTTCAAGATGTCGTTTTCATTTGGTATTGCTTTGTCAGCAAGTTGTTTCTGTAAGTACAGTATAACATAGTGTAGCTAGAGCCGAGTTTTCATTTCGTATGTCTTATTTGAGTTGAAAGCATAGGCTGTTTTCATGTGGGCCTGAGTACGCGTGATGTAGGCATCAGAAGGCCTTTTTAGGGTAGTGTGTATATATATATAGTATTAGGGTTAGAAGTAATATTATTTAATTATATCGAAACTTCATGGTAAAGTAACACGTAAAATTAACCACAAATGACTCCTGTCTTCTGATAAAAAAACTAATCTTCGATTAAAAAGATATTCCGGATTCAATGGGACAAGTATCGTCGAATTCCGACATCATTTGAAAAAAATTCCTTTATAAAACCGGAAATAAACACGCGTTTAATTTTTCCACGATCACCAGACAAATCAACTCGAAACCTTGTATCCTAAAATAATTCTTCAATATGAACCCAACGGCACTAGTTTCGTTGCATTTTGAGACTATTTCCCCGGTAGGCTATTTTCACGCGCACCGCAGTGCCATTTTGGACACCAAATTACACGATCTCTGAAAATAACAAGCTATATACCTATCCTGACTCTAATCGACGATACGAACTCGACGGAAGTGGTTTCGTGGCTTAATTCGATCGTCTGCTCATGTTATACCCAAATAACCCTTTGTTAAATTAATTACGCGCTATAGAAATTAAATGGGCGTTTTTGGCTGCCGTGGTCACATACGACATCGATTTGCCACGCCATTCAACACCGTACAATAATATAATGATACGGTTCTAATGAAACTAGGTTCGTCGAAATCTGAGTACGTTTGCAAAACGACTATTTTAAAGGTCGATTTTTAAATAACGATTTTCACAGCGACTATTTCAAAATTTGATTTAGCCATAACTTACAATCTATAACACGAAATATGAATTTTTCTCTTTCATATGAAAATTATCATCAACACGGTTCCATCGTTTTCTTGTTTCACCAAAATCCGACTTATATTGGACTCTGTATATCCAGTTGAAGTTCAAAACTCCATATTACGAACTGCACGCCATTTTCAAGCTCAATTTACATTATAAATAAAATTAACGTTCAAACTTCGTTTTAAATGACGAATTAAATATTAAAATTCATTAATATTCCGAATAAAATATTTAAAACCAATTTAAATAATCGAATTCAAATGGTTGAAAAACACGAGTCGTTACAGAAACGAAGAGAAACACGTCACGAACACACATATGTATGTTTAGAGATTTCTGGAATTTTATTTGTATTTTCTTTTGATTAATTTTGCTCAACATTTTTGCTGTAAAAGAACTTATGGCGGCTTTTTTTCTTATAAAAGAACGAAAATAATTAGGTTTAAAGGAAGGGAGAGTTAGCCTGTTATTTATAGGCAAAAATTTAGGATATTTTCATTAGATATTTGTTGAGATATTTTGCTAGATATTTATATTTTAGTATTCGTTTTTCCTTCTAAAAATTCGTGTGATCACACACGATCTCCAAAAATCATGAAAATGGTCACGTAGCTACAGTTCCACATTTCGGACCCAACGAAACTGATTTCGTCGAATTCTGACTCTGTTTGCTCACACAGCGTATTTTTAACCGTTAAAATATCGACTGTTTTTCACATTAAAATCCCGTACGGCCACATACTGACCTCAAAAATCACAAAACTTGAAATCTAAAAATAATTTAATATTGCGGATCCAACAAAATTAGTTTCGTCAAAAACGGAGGTCGTTTGCAAAACTGGCTATTTTTAAAGCTCTAAATAACCTATTTAAATATATAAATATATTTAAATATAATTAAAATAAATATTAAAAAATAAATATTATCGTATCTATTCAAACTAGAATACCATAAAGCTCCAACTGGATTTATAACTCGATATTTAAAAATTCCCAGTTATATCGATATTCGAATTATATATAAAATCCTTTTATAATATAAATATATATTTATAAATTTCAAAGGAATTCCATAGTGAATTTTCCAAAATTTTATTTGGACATAAATCAAAATCTACATAATGAAATCCCGATTTTTCTCTTCCATTAGAAAAATATACTTCACCAGCTCCGAACATTTCTTGTTTCATAGAAATCCAATTTAAAACGGACCCTATATATTCAGTTGAAGTTCAAATCACCAAATAGCGAACTGCCGCGCCATTCGGAGCTCGATTTAAATTATAATATAATTATACATTTAATTGTCGTTTATATAATATATTCGTTATTCAAATTTAAATTCCAAACTGAATTATATATATATATTGAATTATCTAGTTCACATTTATCGTCAATTCACTATTTCTGATTATTTCAGAATTAAATATATTATTCTATTATTTATATTAATTAAATATTCAACATAATTTGTAACAACCCGAAAATCTGGGCCAGTTTAATTTTTTTATTTCGGCCAAATTAATGAATTTTGAATATTTAAAATGAATTATTTTAAATAATAACAATGAAAAAATTATTTTGAATATAATTCGAACGAATGTATATTAAATAAATCGTCGTTAGAATATAAATATTTATTTTAAATTATAAAAGGAATTGAAAATGGCGCGGTAGTTCGATAATTCGATTTCAAACTTCAAATGAATGTGCAGGATTCAAAATAAACCGGATTTTAGTGAAACCAAAAATATTTGAATTTAATAAAGAATATCTTTCCAACGAATCCGGAAAATCAAAATTTCATAGCGGGAATCAAAAGTTATGGCCAGTTGAAATTTCAGAATAGTCGCTATGGAATTTCAGGCCCTTAAAAATGGGAATTTTGCAAACGATCTCGGATTTCGACGAAACCAATTTTGTTGGATCCGTGATGTCAAGTTATTGCTAGATTCCAATTTTCCTAATTTTTCGAATCAATATGTGAGCGTGGCAATGGAAAACGCGTTTTATCAGTTTCATTTGATTTTAATCGACTGGAAAATGGCCATTTTTCAAACGGTCTCAGAATTTGACGAAACTAGTTTTGTTAGGACCGTATCGTCAATACGAAGTTAGAAAATATTTTTCGAGAATTTTTAGAGTTCGGATGTGACCTCGGTAATTTGAAACGTACGTTTAAAATAGAATATATAGATTTAAATTTTGATTTGAGTGAAAACTGATCGTAACGATCGAATCAGCTGTCGATACATAGCCCATTGTGTTCGGAATGGGGGTAATTTGCTATGGACGACAGGCGGTGGGTCTTGTTTCGAGTTCGAATGAAAAAGTTGCTTTTTAAAATAAAATAATTAAATATATATATATTATAATATATAACCTCTCCTACCTTCCCTCTCCCCTCAGTATTCTCTCTCCCGATTCTTTATAAATAAAAAAAGAGAAAAAAATAAAATCCCGCCGCCCCACCATGCGCGCCTCCCCAGGCAGCGCGCACCATCACCGCACCCCCCCAGTCAGCCGCCACCGCGATTAACCCCCTCCCTAGGCCACGACCCCCCTTCTTCCTCTTCCTCCGTTCTCCTCTTCCCCCTCAGTTTGAACCGCGCCGGAGACCCCTAATCCACCACAATCCGTCGTCATTCAACCTTTGCACCCCCACCACGCCCCTGCGCCGCCTCTCATCGAGCTGCTCCACCTCCAACGGCCCCATGGCCCTCCTCCAAAGAAAAATCCGATTTTTTTTCATAAGGTGAGCTTTATATATATTTTTATTTTTATTTAAGCTAATAGGTGTTAGAAAAATATGAAAATCAGTTTTAGTTTTAACAAGTATAAAGAAATGATTTTTAACGATAAAAAAATATATTTTTATTTAAGAAAAGTTATATTTTTATTTATTTATATGGTTGTTGAACAAGAGATTTAATTTTTCATGAACAAAAGATTTGTTTTTTTTCATGAACAAGAGATTTGACTTTTCATGAATAAAAGATTAGATTTTTAGCAAAGAAGAGATTAGATTTTTTACGATGTAAAGATGAGATTTTTAGCGATGAAAAGGTTGAATTTTTGATCGAATAAAGAAGTGATTTTTATACATATAGTGAAGAAAATAATTCGATTTTTATATATTGAATAGCGGAGTAAAAATTCGATTTTTATATATTGAATTGCAAAGTAATAATTCGATTTTTATATATTGAATAGCGAAGTAAAAATTCGATTTTTATATATTGAATAGCAAAGTAAAAATTCGATTTTTATATATTGAATAGCGAAGTAAAAATTCGATTTTTATATATTGAATAGCAAAGTAAAAATTCGATTATTATATATTGAATAGCGAAGTAAAAAATTCGATTTTTATATATTGAATAGCAAAGTAAAAATTCGATTTTTATATATTGAATAGCAAAGTAAAAATTCGATTTTTATATATTGAATAGCAAAGCAAAAATTCGATTTTTATATATTGAATAGCGAAGTAAAAATTCGATTTTCATATAATGAATAGCGAAGTAAAAAATTCGATTTTTATATATTGAATAGCAAAGTAAAAAATTCGATTTTTATATATGTAGTGAATACGGATGACGAAAGTGACAAAAGGAAGAGTGATGAAGATTTCCTATATATGAAGAGTAGCGGAGTTGGATTTAGCTTTTGGTGAGAACTTCTCACCTTTTAATTTTATTTCTAGTTAAAATATATACTAGGATGCAGACGGAGTTTAGTAGCACTCGACACCCGTCGTCCACAGACCATGGATGGCTTGTTTGTTTGTTTGTTTGATTTTGATGTGTAGTTGATTGTGTGATGTAATGTGAAATGAAATAAAATATTTATATAGTTAAAAATATTTTATAGTTAAAAATAGAATTCTTAACGTGTATATGAAAGGAAATAAAAATAAACAAATCGGACGATTTGTTTATATACACACATTTGACTGATATTGATTGGGACGACAAATTTTACACATCTTCCAACTACACAAATAAAATTTGTGTTTGATTGTTTGAAACCCCACACGGGTATTGGGATGATATTTGACGTACACTAATCCCGATTGTTTAGTTGTATGTCGATCAGTTGATTGACAGACTGTTATAAGCGTTGAATATTTATATTTGATGCTTATACAGTGTAGAATGCACTTTGGATGATGGTTGATTATTCATCGTTGTTATTGTATACATGTGTTGTAGAAAATCCATATAATTAACATTATATGGTAATTGATTGGGCCTCATTCCATATTTGAAAAAGAAATATTTGAAAAAGAAATATTTGAAATAGAAATATTTGAAATAGAAATATTTGAAATAGAAATATTTGAAATAGAATATTTGGAAATAGAAATATATGAAGCCGTGTTGATTAGATTGACGCCATTTCGACGCGAACGAGATTTATATCGATTTTATTCATTTTTCAATGAATATTGAAAAGAATTGAAATCCAAATTATATTGAAAAGAATTGAAATTCGAATTAGATTGAATTGAATTGAATATAAAACGAATTCGAGTTGAATTGAATATAAAACGGATTCGAATTGAATTGAATTGAAAAGAAATTGAATTCAAATCGAATTAAAATCGATTTGAATTGAAATCAATTTGAAATGAATTTAAAACGAATTTATATTGGAAAATTCAATTATGATTTGAATTTGAAATGAAGTAGAAATCGTTTCGAAAACGAATTTAAAACGATTTATAAAATACGTTTTAAAAGGAAATCGACGAAGTATATATTATATATATTATATATATAATATAATGGCCTGAATAGAACGCGCCGCGCCGCGGTATTTCGTGAATTTCGACCATTGACTTCAAATGGATATTGCGGGAGATCCGACCGTTGGATTATCCTAAAACCGGAACCGCTGGGTTCGTATCGAAAAGTGCTTTCTAACAAATATTAGAAATTAGAAATCTAACGGTTGGATTTGGAATTATGTCCAAATCAAATTTGGAAAAGGTCGTTGTAAGTGCAGTTCAATGGAAATTGATGGAAATCGATTGTACGGGCCTTGATAAAATTATTAAAAATATCAATAATTTGTGTAAAATCATAAGAAATGATTTGGGAAAAATTGGGATGAAAAACTCCATATTTGAAAAGATAAAAATAGATTTTTATCGAAATGAACTAGTTTTGAACTAGAATTAAAATTCAATTTATTTTTAAATAAATAAATTTGATTTGAAAGGGTTTTAAAAGTAACCAGGATTTCCAATAATTGAATTGGAATGGATTTGAATCGAAATTGTCTTTGGATTATTCCGATGTTGGATTTCGTGATTATACAGATATTGTTATGGAAATTTGAAAGATATATTTTTATCGTTATTTCCAATACGATATTTGTTGGTCGTAGAATTTGATATTGAATATAAGCCGATGTATTTTTCTATTCAGATCCTTGTATTTAATATCAAATGTGATTTGGGTTTGTCATGAATGGTGTCTTCATTAACCCTGTTCTTGAACCCAGTTGAGAAAAAGATTAAATCTTTTTATTTAGATTTAATGAAGTGTACCAATTAAATGATATTTAATTGGAATTGAATTGATATCGATTTTTGGGTTTATCATGAACAGTGTTTTAAATAACACTTGTTCTTTAACCCGATAATTAATGGAATGTGATTTTCGGTTGTCGTGAACGGTATCTTCAATAATACTGTTCTTAGACCCAAAGGAGTTAAGAAAATCAGAAACTAACTGGAGATTAGTTAAGTTGAATGGTTTCTGGGGTATTGATCTGATGTTGGTTTCGGCCTTCGGGGTTAATACATAGGGAATTGCTCACTTGCTAATTTACGGTTAGGGACTGATTGAAATGTGATGGGATTTTGGGGTTTATCGTGAACCGTGTTTTAAATGACACTGATTCTTTAACCCCGTCAAAGATTAAAACCAAGTGCAGTTTTAATGAATCTTTAATTAGATTGAAAAGATCGAGAATGGAGTATCACCAGTTTTGCTCCAGGCGATAGTTAAATCTTTAATTAGATTTGAACGTGAAATGGTAATTGAATTTACCGACAACACCGTGGTGTTAGATATGAAGTATTACCAGTTTTACTTCATGGGATGATAGGTTGGGATTGGGAAATTAAAACAAATGATTACTTCGGTGAGGTTCGCTAATCCCGACTAGTTTGAATTGATATTCAAGAGTAGATTAAAGAATTAATTTTACAGGATTTATCTTTGGTAAAATTAATCGGAACCTTTCCCTATGAATGTGAAATTTAGAAACTAACTGTCGGTTAGCTAAGCAGAATGGTTTTCTGGACATTGATCTGATGTTGGTTTCGGCCTTCGGGGTTAATATTTGGGGAATTATTCTCTTGTTAATTTACGGTTAGTGACTGATGAAATGGAATTAGGCATATGTTGTGTTTGTGTAACACTTGTTTATAATATACGCGAGTTATTCGGAAAGACCGGGTTTATCCCATTCTGAATAACTGATACGACGATAAGTCGAAGATGAAGACGGTGGTCGAAGACCGGAGGTCTTCACGTCGTTTGGGTGATTACTGATGATCTTGATTGGGATGTACACCCAAGAAGATGGAAACAGTTGGTGATTGTCCAGACGTACTTGGAGATCGATGGATATGCGAGGTACTAGGTGCCTCCGGTTTCGTTCAGACCTAGAACGAACTTGTAAATGGATTGTGTGTCTAACATTGGATTTTAGTCTGTGTGATTGATTTCTATTAAATATATATCTGTTTGATGGCGGAGAATTTATTCTCTTGCTTAACGCCCTTCTCTGAGACGTACGAGCTCAGGGGTTATATACTGATGGATATCAAACGCATAGAGTGAATTGCCTGTGTGGCATGCCTAAGTGGCGATTGATCAAGGCTTCTGTTGAAAAGGAAAGTCTTGTGGTTGATGATCGAAGCACGGCCTTTGTGGCGTAGCTTTGTGTAACGTTTACTTCGCGAGTTTCACACCCGGTGTGATCCAGAAACGGGAGAGGACCTCAGGGAGGGCATGCGTTTCCTTCTAGTTAGAAGTGGCATCAGTGGTTTTACACGCCCTGACGAGTTTGACTTATGTGGTTGTTGCTGTTGCGAGACACCTCGGATATATCGGTCGATCCGGGATCGATGGAGTAGTCATTCGTTGGCTTACTCACGCCCCAAAGGGCGGGGAAACGCATGTTCAGGCCTTTTAATCCACTCCGTGTGGACCGGCCCTGACGATCCAAAGGCTTGACTGAGTACTTGCCTGAGGGGCGGACTAGAGCCTCTCGAATCGGTAGAGGACTATCTTTTGCCTCGGTTCACAGACGGAAATCCAATTTCCAAATACGTGGCATTTGCGGTTTTATTTGTAGAGCCTAGTATGGCGACATAGTGGGATGGGGCGCTTATGCCGTCTATGATTGATACTTATGATTTGAAGTTGTTTTATACACTATGCACTTATAATAGTATCAAATTATTTGTTTTAAACGTACTAAGCATGTTTGGCTATTATAAGGGAAAACCCTATCCCCCGGCTTGCGTTGCATTGTGTGATAGGACCTGGGTCTTATAATAGCTTCATTTTTCTTTACTTAGCGTTGCACTATTTGTTTTATGCCCTGTTATTCTTGGGAGGAAACCCGTTCCGTGTTATACGGCGTGGTCCCTTGATTTACCTAACTTTAAAATAAAGATTAATAACTGTTTTAGTTCTCACACTAGTCCCATGACTGACCTAGAGTTTATTGTTTTAACCTAAACTCTTGGTGTCCTTATTTTCGACACGGGCAGCTAGTAGTTTTGGTTTTGCAGATTTATATTCACAGGATCCTGGTTTACAGCTGGAACGATATCCAGAAAGCTTTGTATCTGTATATCTCCTTCAGTTGTGTATTGTATTATTTTCCGCTGCTATGTATTTAAATGTAATTTAAATCTCTGATATTTCTGTGTAATATTCATTTATACTCTGTATATTCTTGTATTCTGATGAATTGTTGTAATAGACAATGAAATGTTCAATCATCTGCGTTGTTTTGTGGCTTGTTCTCGAAGTATATTCTCTTTCCTTCACGGGGAAGTTACGGGTCCTTACATAATTTAATAAAACAACAATTTTCACTATTTAAATAATTAAATAAATTAATTATATATCGCTAAAAATATGGGTCGTTACAGATAGGATCAGTAGTATCCTAGAATGAGAAAACTCATTACAGATGGGGTTAGAAATGCCCTAGAATGAGTTGAGAGTGACAAGTTTATATCTAACGTATTTGTGATTATATATATAATCCGATTTTAGAAAATACGACTTTTGAATATATAAAAATTATATATATTTGAAAAGCTAATCAACTAATTGATTGATGATTGTGTTTTGTGATTATTAGTTCAACTAATAAAATTATTGAAACCAAAAAAAGAATGAAAGTTGAGTTGGTTAGTTAACTTTCCGCTCCATTCCTTTTTGAGGACGAAAAGTTTTAAGTGGGGGAGATTGTAATAACCCAGAAAACCAGAACCAATTTAAATTTTATTTTAAGGAAATTTTGTTAGAAAATGCGTCAGAAATTAAAAATTCCATTTTGGAAATTAAATTATTGAATTAAAAAAGCATTTAAATAAAATTATGATGTTATTAATGAGATTTATTAACATATGCTGACTTGTTGATTTAAAATAATATGTAGATTCTAAATGAAATAAATTATGACAACATACATGTGTATATCTTTAGCCATCCGTTATAATAATTTCCTTGTCTATTTAAAGTGTAATGTTCGTTAATTAATTAAGTTTGAAAAGTGAATAGTTGCATTCGTTTTCAATGCCTTCCCCTCTTCGTTGTTTCCTTAATGCAGTATTCATTTATTTCCTTCCCTACATTCTATTTACATGTATCTTATTTTGTATTCTCATTTTTTAAATCTACATCCCTTTAAATCTCCTTTCTCCGTTTTATTATATATATGTATTCCCTTATCTTTTATATTATGTTGTTTATATTCAGAAGCAAACAAAAAAAAATACCGTAAAACTTTTAACATTATCTATGTAATAACACATGATATTTAATACTATATGTTTTGAAATTTGGAAAGTTGCAAACTTTCAAACAATTAGCATTAAATAATTAATCTAGCATTCATTTCTTTCCGTCTATTCTCTCTTTCTCTCTCATTGTTATTTACTTTTGAAATTTGAATGAAAAATAAATATTGTCCCATCATGCCTAGTCAGCTAATTTAATTCCTTGTAACCTATTATATGTAAAGAGACACTAGGGAAATGAAGTGAATGCTAATTGATTGAAAATATTATCTTTGACATATATATGAGTCATATAAAATAGATGGGTCATAGAAAAATCATTAATATATATATATATATATATATATATAATTTCCTCCACTATATAATATCCTTTTTACTTCCTTAACCCTAATTTCATAAACAAAGCAGCTGCCGTTTCTAAAATCCATAGCTGCGCTCTTCCCGTCTTCTTTTTTTTGCTCTCCTAATCAACTCCAAAAAAAAAAAAAAAAAAGAAGAAGAGAAAATCGAAAAGCATGTCATAGTATCCAACATCAACGGTCATGATCGAATTTTGATGAATGGATTGAGAGAATCTCGCGCTCTAAGGCGCTGAAGTCGGAGCCGAATTGGCCGGGGGGGGGGGGGGGAGGGGAGGCGGTCCTGGGTAGTGCGAGTTCGGCTTTGTCAGAGAATGGTGGTGGTTTGTGGTTTCATGCGATTCAGTTGTGGAGCAAAGGCGGTAAAAGGAATGAAAGTTGGCAGTAATGGGTTGGAAAAATACTGGAGCTATGCGTGCGTTTTTACAAAAGGAGGAAGAAGAATTAGCAATATAATCAAGGTTAATTATTTAACTAACTGTATTGTTAATGATGGTGTAATGTATACAACCTTGTAAAAATCATAACTTTCTCATACGTTATCGGAATTGAACGAAACAAGATTTGTTGGAATCGCGATGAAAAATACTATGCCTTGGAATAGACCGCAACAAAAACTAAAGTGATTCGGATTTTTGATAAAGTTAAACACCCTATTTAATTTTATTAAAATAAAAATCAGAAATAAAGACTGAGGGAGTGGAAATCGATCAAGGTGAGAACTCTCTCACTAAAATATTTTTACAGTCATTTGTTTCATAAATGCATACATAGATTGTCAACGTTGATTTTTATTTGTTTTTAATTATCATAAAATGTTGTACGGTGCATGTTAGTTCACATTCAGTATTGTTTGAAAACCATGGATGATTTCATTGACTGTGTTGTGTTGTGAATAATGTTTAACATATTAAAAATAATATTAACATTAACGTGGTAGTTGAAATTATATTATAAATATCCATTTATAATTTAAAATGTGAGATCTCTAATTTAAAATAAAATTAATTATGATTGCGATGTGAAATTTATATATATTCGCTATATAAAATTCATATATGTGATGTGTGAGATTAGAATTGATTGATTGTGGTTGCGATGAATTGATTGGATTGAATAAGGTATATGAAAATAAAATGTTCATGTTGGATAAAATTTGTTTCTACAGTAAAAAACACATTTTTATTATATGTATGAATAAATAATATATTCATTGTTTGAATAAAATATATCAACATTAAAAATTACATCTTTATTGTATTATTGATTCATTACAAATAATAACATGTTAAAAGTATGATTTGTTATGTTGGAAATAAATTGTTTATACAACAATTTTATTTTATTGTATATATGAATCACTAAAGAGACATTTTTTCAATAAAATGTTTTAAACATTAAAATTGACATTTTTAGTGTATGTTAGCTTCATTAAAAAGAGACATGTTTTCAATAAAATGTTTTAAACATTAAAAATGAGATTTTTAGTGTATGTTAGTTTCATTAAAAAGAGACATGTTTTCAATAAAATGTTTAACCATTAAAAATAACGTTTTTGGTGTATGTTTGATTCATTAAAAAGAATCATGTTTTAAATAAAAAGATTAGGCAATAAAAATTATATTTTTTTGTAGGATTGATCCATTAAAGAGATTTTGTTAATCAAAATGTAATCATTTACATGTTAGCAACATAGAAAAATGATCATTTATTTATACATGTTTTGTTTATCAAAATGTAATCATTTACATGTTAGCAACATAGAAAAATGATCAATTATTTATACATGTTTTGTTTATCAAAATGTAATCATTTACATATTAGCAACGTAGAAAAATGATCATTTATTTATACATGTTTTGTTTATCGAAATGTAATCATTTACATGTTAGCAACGTAGAAAAACGATCATTTATTTATACATGTTTTGTTTACCGAAATGTAATCATTTACATGTTAGCAACGTTGAAAAACGATCATTTATTTATGCACGTTTTGTTTATCAAAATGTAATCAATTACATGTTAGCAACGTAGAAAAATGAACATTTATTTATACATGTTTTGTTTATCAAAATGTAATCATTTACATGTTAACAACGTAGAAAAATGATCATTTATTTATACATGTTTTGTCTATCCAAATGTAATCATTTACATGTTAGCAACGTAAAAAAATGATCATTTGTTTATACATGTTTTGTTCATCAAAATGTAATCATTTACATGTTAGAAAAGTAGAAAAATGATCATTTGTTAATACATGTTTTGTTCACTAAACAAAATCGCTTTTAACATGTTTGTTAGAGTTAAAAAGATTACATGTTAAATTAAAATTTTTCCATTAAAAATGTCACTTGTAACATGTTTGTTAGAGTTAAAAAGATTACATGTTAAATTAAGATTTGTCCATTAAAAATGTCACTTTTAACATGTTTGTTAGAGTTAAAAAGATTACATGTTAAAATATGATTTTTCCATTAAAAATTTCACTTTAAACATGTTTGTTAGAGTTAAAAATATTACATGTTAAAATATGATTTGTCTCTTTTAACATGTTTGTTAGAGTTAAAAAGATTACATGTTAAAATAAGATTTGTTCATTAAAAATGTCACTTTTAACATGTTAGTTAGAGCTAAAAAGAATACATGTTAAATTAAGATTTGTCCATTAAAAATGTCACTTTTAACATATTAGTTAGAGATAAAAAGATTTCATGTTAATATATGTTTAGTTTTATAAAAATGACATTTTTATCATGTTAAATTTGTAACAACCCAGAAAATCTAAACCAGTTTGAAAATTTTAAATTGGCTAAAATGGTGGATTTTAAATATTTAAAATGAATATTTTAAATAATAATGATGAAAAGTAAGTTTGAATCGAAGTTTGAAAATAAATATAATTACTTTGAATTATAAACAAGGCCTGAAATAGGGTGGTATGACTGTACCGGGTGCAAAACAAAACGGATTGGAGTGAAACCAAAAATATTTAAATTTGTTAGTGAATACCTTAATAACAAATCTGAAAAATCGAAGTTTCATAGCGGGAAGCAAAAGTTATGGCCAAATGAATTTTCAGGAAGGTTGCTATAGAATTTATATAGCCCGCGAAAAGAGCCATTTTGCAAACTACCTCGGAATTCGACGAAACCAATTTTGTTGGATCCGGGATGTCAAATTATTGCTAGGTTTCAAATATCATAATTTTTGAAGCTAGTATGTGAGCGTGGCAAAGGAAAATGTGTTTGGTCAATTTTTATTAAATTGCATCGACCAGAAAAGGCCCATTTTTCAAACGGTCTCAGAATTCGGCGAAACTAGTTTTGTTGGGGCCGTATCGTCAAAACATAGCTAGATTTATTTTTCGGGAAATTTTAGAATCAATATGTGGCCCCGGCAAATTGAAATGTATGTTCAAATCAAATATTGGATGTTTTATATTTTAATTTGAAGAGAAACTGACTCAAACAGTCGAATGGGCCTACGAAACATATTCCATTGTGTTCGGAATGGGGGTATTTAGCTAGGGACGACAGTCGTTGGGTTTGAATTGGAGTTAGTATGAGAAAAGGGGTATTTTCGAATTTTTAAAAATTTATAAAAATAAAAATCTTATTGGGCCAACTCATTTTCTCTCTCCCCGCTTTCTCTTTCTTCCTCACCAAATCGACGACGGAAATCGTCCAAACCTTCCCCCTCCGATTCCTCCTCCTACACGCGATAAAACACCTTTCTCCTTTGGAGATTTTTGTAGTGCTATCAACGATCTTCAAATCCATATATAGTTTGTATTTTTTCGTCGAGGATACAGGGAGAAATCGAGCTCGAAAGTCTCGAGCTTCCAACCACCGCCCTGCCTCAGCCCCGCCGCCGAGTGGGACCCACCTGCCATCGTTCTGCGCGCCTTCCGACGCCCTAGGTGGTGGTGCATCCTGATCTTGACGAAGCACAACGGGTTTGGTTTAAAATCAAAACCTAGTTTTGAAGAATTTCATAAGGTAACGACCTATTTTAATTTTAACTATATTATAGCAGTTTAAAGTGCTATGGTTTTTGATTTCACTGTAAAAATCATATCTTTTTCGTTTCTTGACGAAATTCAGTGAAACAAGAGAAAGTGGACTCGTGTGGACGTCTTCTACATTCTAGAAGAGACCGCATATTTTTCTGAGCCTTCTGCTAATTTTGGTGGAGTGGAACCCAATGTGAGATTTCTAAATTATAAACGATGTGGAAAACGACGATGGATAAATTATATAGTCGATGTATGAGTTATATAAGCGTTGTACACCTTTGTATAAGCATTGTATAAGTTGTACGTTCGATATATAAGTTATATATGCGTTGTAAAAATTATATATGTGTTGAAATAGAAGTGAAATGCTTTATATATATATATATATACGCCCCTCGTCCACAAACCATGGACGATATTTATTGGTTGTGATTGGTGTGAAAATTGGTTGATAGCGAATGGTTGATTTGAATTGTTTGTGGTTGGAATTGATTGATTGTGGTTGAAAAATACCCGTTTGTGGTTGAGAATTATTTGGTTGAAACCATATAGGATTAGTTTGTGGAAAAGAAAGAAAAAAATATACATGCCGCCTGCGTGCGAACTAGATGCATGAAATCCCCATTGTCAAAAGATGCAAGGCTTTAAGGTAGTGCAAGGAGTCGTACTAGTGACAGCCCCGGTTTTAACTACCTTGTTGTTATGCTGCCGGAATTTTGAATAATATTCATGTGTTAGAATTATTTTCATGTGTTGAACCTATATTCGTGTGTTGAATAGAAAACCTTCATGTGTTGAATAGAAATTCATTTGTTGAATTGAAATTCATGTGTTGATTGGTATTCGTGATTTAAATAAATTGTTTTAACAATAAAAATCACATTTTTATTATATATATACGAACTATGGAAAACCTTCATGTGTTGAATAGAAATTCATTCGTTGAATAGAAATTCATGTGTTGAATGGTATTCGTGATTTAACTAAATTGTTTTAACAATAAAAATCACATTTTTATTATATATATATGAACTATAGAAAACCTTCATGTGTTGAATAGAAATTCATTCGTTGAATAGAAATTCATGTGTTGAATGGTATTCGTGTTTTGAAAGAAATTGTTTTATAATAAAAATCATATTTTTATCATCTATATGAATTATATAAAATAGTCTTGTTTTGAAAGAAATTGTTTTATAATAAAAAATCATATTTTTATCATCTATATGAACTATATAAAATAGTCGTATTTTGAAATAAATAGTTTTGCAATGAAAATCACATTTTTGTTATATACATGAATGGCTAAAGATAGTGAAGTGTTGAAATAGAAGTCAGTTGGGTAAAAATATCATTTTTATCAAAGGTATGAAAAGAATATGGTTTTGGAATCAAAGAATAGATTATATATATATATATATATATATATATATAATTAAAATAAATCGTGTAACGAAGCTGCAGTTCGTGTTTTGAAACCGTGATTTCAAACGATTAGTGCGGGAGATCCGACCATCGGATTTTCCCGAAACCGAAACCGTTGGGTTCGATTTGGAAATATCTTTCCAACGACACCAACTTTGTAAAGATCCAACGGTTGGATTGTATGGAATATTTAATTCAAATCTGAAGAAAAACAGCGCCAGAATCGATTATATATATATAATTAAATTAAATCGAATAACGACGCTGCAGTTCGTATTTTGAAATCTAAACTTCAAATGATTGTACCGGGATATCCGACCGTCGGATTTTCCCAGAACTAGAACCGTTGGATTCGTTTTGAAAAGATCTTTCTAATGATATAAATTTTGTGATGGTCCAATGGTTAGATTTTCAGATATGTGTAAATCAAATCTGAAGAAAAACAGCGCCACGACCGCGTTATGGCCTGGGCGTCGTTTGAATAAATTGGCTATTTTTAAATAAATAAAAATAGCGATAAATCGTTATAATATATTATAAACGATATGGAATGTGAAATTTAGAAACTAACTGAAAGTTAGCTAAGTCGAATGGTTTCGGCCTTCGGGGTTAATATTTGGGAAATCGTTCTCTTACTGATTTATGGTTAGTGACTGATGAATTGGAATGATGCGTATGTTCTGTTTGTGTAGCGTTTGTTTATTATATACGCGAGTTGCACAGAAAACCGGGTTTATCCCATTCTGGATAACTGAATCGACGATAAGAAATCGAAGATGAAGACGGTGGTCGAAGACCGGAGATCTTCCCCTCGTTTGGATGGTAACTGATGTCCTGATTGGGAGGTATCCCGAAATATGGATAATGAGTGGTGATCATCTAGACGTACATGGAGATCGATGGATATGCGAGGTATATAGTGCCTCCAGTTTCGTTCAGACCAGAACGGACTTGCAAATGGGTTGTGTGTCTGACATTGGAATTCATTCTGTGTGATTGATAGCCATCAGTTGCATGGTGTGAATTGCCTGTGTGGCATGCTAAGATGCAGTGATCAAGGCTTCTGTTGAAAAGCAAAGTCTTATGGTTGATGATCAAAGCCTGGACTGTGTGGCATAGCTTTGTGTATAATGTTAATTCGCGAGCCTCACACCTCGGTATGGACCAGAAACGGGAGAGGACATCAGGGAGGGCATGCGTTTCCTTCTAGCTAGAGGTGGTGTTAGTGCTTAAACTGGCTGACATTTATATTATTTTCACCTATGTGGTTGTTGCTGTTGCGAGGCGCCTCGGTTATATCGATCGATCCGGGACCGATGGAGTCATTCGTTGGCTCATTGACGCCCCATAGGGCGGGGAAACGCAGTGTTCAGGAATTTTAATCCACATCGGTGGACCGGCCATGTCGCTCCTAGGGTCACTCGAACTCTGATCCTGAGACACGGGCTAGAGTGTCTCGAAGTCGTAAGGACTATCTTTTGCCTTGGTTCATGACGGAAATCCAATTTCCAAATACGTGATTGTGCGGTTTTGATTGTATACCTATATATGGGTCTGAATGAAACCGGAGGCACTTTCCTCGTATATCCATCGATCTCCAAGTACGTCTGGACGACCACCAACTGATTCCCTCATCTTGGGTGTACATCCCAATCAAGATCATCAGTAATCACCCAAACGATGTGAAGACTTCCAGTCTTCAACCACCGTCTTCATCTTCGACATATCGTCGAATCGGTTATTCGGAATGGGTATAAACCCGACCTTTCTGAATGACCCGCGTATATAGTAAATAAACGTTACACAAACACAACATACGCCTCATTCCAATTCATTAGTCACTAACCGTAAATCAATAAGAGAGCAGTTCCCCAAATATTAACCCCGAAGGCCGAAACCAACATCAGATCAATACCCAGGAAACCATTCTTCTTAACTAACCTACAGCTAGTTTCTAAATTTCAATTCTTAGGGAAAGGTTCCCATTAATTTTATCAAAGATAAATTCTTTAAAATTTATTCTTTAATCTTCCATTGGATGTCATTTCAAACCAGATTATGGTTTTCCAAACTAGTCAAGATTAGCGAACCACACCGAACTAATTATTTATTTTATTTCCTTATCACAACCTATTCATCCCATGAAGAAAAACTGGTAATACTCCATATCTAACACCACGGTGTTATCGATAAAATTAATTACCATTTCATGTTCAAATCTAATTAAAGATTTAACTATCGCTTTGGAGCAAAACTAGTAATACTCCATTCTCGCTCATTTTCCAAATTTGATAATTTAAATTATCAATTCACATTTCAATCTAATTGCAGATTCATTAAAACACCTTTTTCTGGGTTAAAGAACTAATGTCGTTTAAAACACAGTTCACGATAAACCCAAGTCACATTCTATTTATTTTCGGGTTAAAGAACAAGTGTTATTTAAAACACCGTTCACGATAAACCCACAAATCACTTCTAATTCAATTTCAATCAAATATATTAGAAATTCCGGTTATTTAAAACCCCTTTTTTAAATCCAATTTATTTATTTATAAATAATTGGGTTTTAAATTTAGTTCAAAACTAGTTCATTTCGATAAAAATCTATTTTTATCTTTTCAAATATGGAGTTTTTCATCCCAATTTTTCCCAAATCATTTCTTATGATTTTAAACAAATTATTGATATTTTTAATAATTTTATCAAGGCCCGTACAGTCGATTTCCAACAACGGCCATCGAACTGCACTTACAACGACCTTTTCCAAATTTGATTTGGACGTATCTCCAAATCCAACCGTTAGATTTCAAATTTCTAATATTCGTTAGAAAGTTCTTTTCGATACGAACGCAACGGTTCCGGTTTAAGGAGAATCCGACGGTCGGATCTCCCGTAATGTCCGTTCGAAGTCAATGGTCGAAATTCGCGAACTGCCGCGACGCGGCACGTTCTATTCATGCCATTATATTATATATAATATATATTTCGTCGATTTCTATTTAAAATGAATTTTATAAACAGTTTTAAATTCGTTTCAAAAACATTTCAACTTCCCTTTCCAATTCAAATCAAAATTGAATTTTTCCTTATAAATTAGTTTTAAATCCATTTCAATTTAATTCAAATTTCGATTCAATTTGAATTCATTTCAAATCGATTTTTATTCTATTTCAATTCGTTTTCAATTCGAATTCGTTTTATATTCAATTCAATTCGAATTCGTTTTATATTCAATTCGAATTCGTTATATATTCAATTCAATTCGAATTCGTTTTATATTTAATTCGAATTCGTTATATATTCAATTCAATTCGAATTCGTTATATATTCAATTCAATTCGAATTCGTTTTCTATTCAATTAGAATTCGTTATATATTCAATTCAATTATATAAAAACGAATATAATCGATGAAAATATCGTTCGCGTCAAAATAGCGCATCTCTAATCAACACGGCTTTATATATTTCAATAACTCCATTATTCTATTCAACAAATGAATATTTATCCTATTCAATACATGAATCTATATTTTTGTCAACACACGACTAATCTCAACGAATGAGTACTGTCTATGTGTGACTATTTTTGTTATTTAATATATTTTATAAAAAATATGGTATCTATCGTTTGATTTCAAATCAGACTCAAACCGTAAATTAGTAAGAGAACGATTCCCTAAATATTAAACCCGAAGGCCGAAACCAACATCAGATCAATATCCAGGAAACCACTCATCTTATCTATTTTCCAGTTAATTTCTAATTTTATATATGATAAAGATGTAAAAAAATTTGTTAAATTATTTCGTTCAACATATGACTAATCTCAACGGATGAGTACTGTCAACACATGAACCTTTATTTTATAATATCCTTTGTTTTTCCAACTGGAATGAGGCCCAATCAATTACCATATAAAGTTAATTATATGGATTCCATACAACACATGTATATAATAGCAACGATATATAATCAACCATCATCCAAAGTGCACTACACTGTATAAGTATCAAATATAGATATCTAACGCTTATAACAGCCTGTCGATCCATCGATCGACATACAACTAATTATTGGGATTAGTGTATGTCGTATTTTATCCCAATACCCGTGTGGGGTTTCAAATCAACAAACACAGATTTTTATTTGTGTAGTTGGGCGATGTGTAAAATTTATCGTCCCAATCAATGTCCTTCAAATAGGTGTACATAAACGAACCGTCCGGTTTGTAAATGAATATTTATTTATTCACATTCACGTTAAAAATTATATTTTTAACGACCAAATTATTTTATTCAACCTACGAATATTCTATTCGGTTCATTTATTAAATAAAATGATATCTTTATTTTTCTAACTTATTTTAGAAAATTTCGGCGGCATAACGGCATGATACTAGAAACGGGACAAGGCCTAGCCTTATCCCCGGTCTAATAATGGCCCACGCCATACACATATCAATCAAATCCATTACATTTCACCAAACAATTCAATTCAAATCTAATAATCTAACCAACTACACAACCAAACAAACAAGTCCATGGTCTGTGGACGATGGTGTCGGGTGCTACTGAACACCGTCTGCATCCTAGTATATATTTATATAATTAGAAAAGAAAAGTTAAAGTGAGAAGTTCTCACCAAAGCTATCCCAACTTCACGACACTTCAAAAGTAGAAGTCTTCATTGTCCTCGTCTTTCGTCACTTTCGTTACCCGTAGCCACTACATATATAAAAATCACATTTTTATATTCTTGCTATGTATATAAAAATCATATTTTTATACTTACTCCATATGGATAACAATTCTATTTTTACACCGCTACTATATAGATAAAAGTTCTATTTTTACACCGCTACTATATAGATAAAAATTCTAATTTTACATCGATGTTTATATAATAAAGATTATATTTTTATCACGCTATTCTCTATATAAAGATTTCTCCTTATCAAATATAAAGATCTCGCCTTTTCAAATATAAAGATTGAATTTTTATTGCTATGACATCATTATAAAAATCGTATCTTTCCTACAAGAAAATTCCTATTTTTATTCTCTAAAAATATAACTTTTCTATTCTAAAAATGTGGTCTTTATATCCATAAAAATTAAAACTTTATATGCTAAAAAAAAAGTTTTTACACGACTAAAAATATAGTCTTTACACTATGAAAAATCCGATCTTTTCACTTTCAAAAAATATGATCTTTCTTATAACCAAAATCATATTTTTTTTCTTCTTTCAAAATCCCACCTTCCATGTTGTAAAAATTATCTTTTCTATTCTATATAATAATCTAATTTTTAGTATTCCTATAGAATAAAAATCAAAATTTTTTACCTCTACAAATCTGTTTTATATAAATAAATTAGCTAACTAAAATAAACAAAAGAAATAGTAAAAGTGAAAATAAAACACTCACTGTTTTTGAAGAGGAAGGAGGAGGAAGCGTGGCGCTGGGCTGAGGGGATGGCGGAGCATCATCGTGGGTGGCTACAGGTGGCGGCAGAAGGGGGAAAGAGGGGGAGAAGGGGGCGTTCGATTTTGGGGGATTTGGGGGTATTGGCTATGGAGGAGAAGAGAGGAAGAGGAGGAAGAAGAGGAGAGGAAGACGATGGAGCTCGGGGGGGGGGGGGGGGGGAGCGGCGCCTCGAGTGCGGTTGCGGGGGAGGGGATCGCGACGTGCGATTAGGGCATAGGTTTTTTTTCTTTTCTTTTTTGTTATGAACGGGGAGAGAAGGTAGAAGGAGGGGGTTAAGTGAATTATATATTTATTATTTACTTATTTAAATTATCCATAAGGTTGACTTCTTACCTTTTCGAACCTAACGACTGTCGTCCCTAGCTAACTACCCCCATTCCGAACACAATGAGATATGTTTCGTAACCCAATTCTATCGTTTTGATAGGTTTTTGTTCAATTTAAAATATAAATCTTTACATATTCAATTTAAATGCACATTTCAAATTACCAGGGTCACATACTAACTCGAAAAATTCCAGAAAAATATTTTCTAGCTTCGTACTGACGATGCCATCCTAACAAAACTAGTTTTGTCGAATTCTGAGACCGTTTGAAAAATAGCTATTTTCCAGTCGATTAAAATCAACTTAAACTGGTCAAATGCGTTTTCCTTTGCCACGCTCACATATTGATTCGAAAAATTATGAAATTTGAAACCTAGCAATAATCTTACATCCCGGATCCAACAAAAGTGGTTTCGTCGAAATCCGAGGTCGTTTGCAAAATTCCCATTTTTAAGGGCCAGAATTCCATAGCGACTATTCTAAAAATTCATTTAACCATAACTTTTGATTCCCGTTATGAAATTTTGATTTTTCGGATTCGTTGGAAAGATATTCTCAATTAGATTCAAATATTTTTGGTTTCACTAAAATCCGGTTTATTTTGAATCCTGTACGTCTATTTGAAATTTGAAATCGAATTATCGAACTACCGCGCCATTTTCAATTCCTTTTATAATTTAAAATAAATATTTATATTCTAACGACGACGTATATAAATATATATGTTCGAATTCAATTCAAAATAAATTTTTCGTCCTTATTATTTAAAATAATTCATTTTAAATATTCAAAATTTATTAATATTGCCAAAATAAAAAATTTAAATTGGCTCGTATTCCCGGGTTATTACAATCTCCCTCACTTAAAACTTTTCGTCCCCGAAAAGGAACTAAGCCGAAAGTTTTTTAACTAATCAACTCAACTTTCTCTATTTTCGTTACGGCTTAAGCTCTTCAACTTTTCAGTTTCTAAAAACTTTTCAAATTTTTCAAAAATTTGGCTAACACCCTAAATTTTCGAAAAATTTCGCCATAACCTCCCCTGCACCGAGAGCACGGGAAAATCCTGAAATTGCCATACAGGCCCTCTGATCTCAAAAAGAAAAAGAAAAGGCCAATCGGCTCATAAAATCATCATCACCCAAACAAAACAGTAAATTATAGTAAATATGTACTTATTTGTCGGGCAAACAAATTTTATTCTTCGGCTCTAGCCCCATTCTATGACCTGTTCAATGTAAGTACATGTATATGCATGCAAATGCGACTAATTTTCTATACAATTCAATATTTGGTTCTATTAGGCTAATGGTTCAAAATAATCAAACAACACAACCATCAATCAATTAGTGAATTAACGTTTCAAATTCATAATTTGATACATATACAAAAAAAATCATGTTTTTGATGCCAAATCACAACAATAAATCATTCTATATAAGTTTTGGTTCTCACACCAGTCTAATGGAAATATATAGATATCATACCTTCGAAACTCGAATATGAATACTGATGATGATGCACCATCATCAGAATCATCCCCGGGTGTCTAGAATGTGGTTCTATATCTATCCAGTATATTAAAACTTCGAATATACGTTCATTACGCGTATATGCAAAATCTTTATATATTGGATTGTCCAAATTCAATATAAATAAATATTCAAATACGTATAAAATGATTTAAATTTTCAAAACAAAATTGTTTTCATTTGAAAAATATACTCTTCACACTCGTTCTAGGATACTACTGATGCTATCTCAAACGAGTTATTCTAATTGGATATTACTAATCCAATATCTGATGAATTCTTTCGTTCGGTTCTAATGTGTCTTGTTCTCGAGCTCTGTAAACCAAAGCTCTAATACCAAATGTAACGGCAAGGAATTTCGCTCGATCCGAATCGATCGTTAAACCGACCAAGACCGTTCGAAACCCCTGATCGTTTTGAGAACAGGACAAATTGGAACGCAAATAGAAGAACATTTCATTGTTTATTACAACAATTCCATCAGATACAAGAATATACAGAATATAAATGAATGAATTACATTCGATAAATATCAGAGATTACAATAAATTACATAGCAGCGGAAAATAATACAAAGAACAACTGAAGGTGATATACGGATACAGAGCTTTCCGGATATCATTCCCGCTGTAAACCAGGATCCTGTAAATATAAATCTACAAAACCAAAACTACTAGCTGCCCGTGTCGAAAATAGGGGCACCCAGAGTTTAGGTTAAAACAATAAACTCCAGGTCAGTCATGTGACTGGTGTGAGAACTAAAACAGTTATTTAAAACTTTACTTTAAAAGAGAGTAATCCAAGGGACCACGCCGTATAACACGGAACATGTTTCCTCCCAAGAATACCAGTGCATAGAATAAACAACGCAATGCTTTTTCGAAAAATGAAGCTATTATAAGACCCAGGTCCCATCACACAATGCAACGCAAGCCGGAGGATAGGGTTTTCCCTTATAATAGCCAAACATGCTTGGTACGTTTAAAACAAATCATTTGATACTATTATAAGTGTATAGTGTCAAAACAATTTCAATCGTAAATATCAATCATAAGCGGCATGGGTACCATCTATCATGTCGCCATACTAGGGTCTACAAATAAAACTGAAGTATCTCGTATTGGAAATTGGATTTCCGTCATGAGTCGAGGCAAGGGCCAAGCTCCTCTCCGCTTTCGAGACACTCTAGCAAATGTCTCAGGACTACACATTCTGGGCAATCCTTGGATCTTTAGGGCCGGTCCACACTTACGTTAGTGGATTAGTATTCCTGAACACACGTTTCCCGGTCCTTACAGACCTAAAATCGAGGCGCCTCATCCAACAACCACATAGGTGAAAAGTATATAAATGTCAGGGCTGGTAAGTCACTGACACCACCAAAGCTAGAAAGAAACGTCGTGCTCTCCCTGCAGTCCTTATCCCGTTTTTAACTCATACCGAGGTGTGAGGCTCGCGAATTGACGTTATACACAAAGCTGCACCACAAAGACCGTGCTTTGATCATCAACCACAAGACTTTGCTTTTCAACAGAAGCCTTGATCAATTGCCACTTAGGCGTGCCACACAGGCAATTCATGCCATGCGACTGATATCCATCGATATACAACCTCTGAGCTCGTACGTCTCAGAGAAGGGATTTAAGCAAAAGAATAAATTCTCCGCCGCCAAACAGATGTATATTTAATAGAGATCAATCAACATAGAATAAAATCCAATGTCAGACACACGGTCCATTTACAAGTCCGTTCTGGGTCTGAACGAAACCGGAGGCACTTTCCTCGTATATCCATCGATCTCCAAGTACGTCTGGACGACCACCAACTGATTCCCTCATCTTGGGTGTACAGCCCAATCAAGATCATCAGTAATCACCCAAACGATGTGAAGACTTCCGGTCTTTAACCACGTCTTCATCTTCGACATATCGTCGAATCGGTTATTCAGAATGGGTATAAACCCGTCCTTTCTAGATGACCCGCGTATATAATAAATAAATGTTACACAAACACAACATACGCCTCATTCCAATTCATTAGTCACTAACCGTAAATCAGTAAGAGAGCAATTCCCCAAATATTAACCTCGAAGGCCGAAACCAACATCAGATCAATACCCAGGAAACCATTCTTCTTAACTAACCTACAACTAGTTTCTAAATTTCAATTCTTAGGGAAAGGTTCCCATTAATTTTATCAAAGATAAATTCTTTAAAATTTATTCTTTAATCTTCCATTGGATGTCATTTCAAACTGGATTATGGTTTTCCAAACTAGTCGAGATTAGCGAACCACACCGAAGTAATTATTTATTTTATTTCCCAATCCCAACCTATTCATCCCATGAAGAAAAACTAGTAATACTCCATATCTAACACCACGGTGTTATCGGTAAAATTAATTACCATTTCACGTTCAAATCTAATTAAAGATATAACTATCGCTTTGGAGCAAAACTGGTAATACTCCATTCTCGCTCATTTTCCAAATTTGATAATTTAAATTATCAATTCACATTTCAATCTAATTGCTGATTCATTAAAACTCCTTTTTCTGGGTTAAAGAACTAATGTCGTTTAAAACACAGTTCACGATAAACCCAAATCACATTCTATTTATTATCGGGTTAAAGAACAAGTGTTATTTAAAACACCGTTCACGATAAACCCACAAATCACTTCTAATTCAATTTCAATCAAATATATTAGAAATTACGGTTATTTAAAACCCCTTTTTTAAATCCAATTTATTTATTTAAAAATAATTGGGTTATAAATTTAGTTCAAAACTAGTTCATTTCGATAAAAATCTATTTTTATCTTTTCAAATATGGAGTTTTTCATCCCAATTTTTCCCAAATCATTTCTTATGATTTTACACAAATTATTGATATTTTTAATAATTTTATTAAGGCCCGTACAGTCGATTTCCAACAACGGCCATCGAACTGCACTTACAGCGACCTTTTCCAAATTTGATTTCGACGTATCCCCAAATCCAACTATTAGATTTCAAATTTCTAATATTCATTAGAAAGTTCTTTTCGATACAAACCCAACGGTTTTGGTTTTAGGAGAATCCGACGGTCGGATCTCCCGTAATGTCCGTTCGAAGTCAATGGTCGAAATTCGCGAACTACCGCGACGCGGCGCCTTCTATTCAGGCCATTATGTTATATATATATAATATATATAATATATATTTTGTCGATTTCTATTTAAAACGAATTTTATAAATAGTTTTAAATTCATTTCAAAAACATTTCAACTTCCATTTCCAATTCAAATCAAAATTGAATTTTCCTTATAAATTCGTTTTAAATCCATTTCAATTTAATTCAAATTTCGATTCAATTTGAATTTATTTCAAATCGATTTTTATTCTATTTCAATTCGTTTTCAATTCAATTCGAATTCGTTTTATATTCAATTCAATTCGAATTCGTTATATATTCAATTCAATTCGAAATCATTTTATATTTAATTCGAATTCGTTATATATTCAATTCAATTTGAATTCGTTATATATTCAATTCAATTTGAATTCATTTTATTTTCAATTCGAATTCGTTATATATTCAATTCTATTATAGAAAAACGAATATAATCGATGAAAATATCGTTCGCATCAAAATAGCGCATCTCTAATCAACACGGCTTTATATATTACAATAACTCCGTTACTCTATTCAACAAATGAATATTTATCCTATTCAATACATGAATCTATATTTTTGTCAACACATGACTAATCTCAACGAATGAGTACTGTCCATGTGTGACTATTTTTGTTATTTAATATATTTTATAAAAATTATGGTATCTATCGTTTGATTTCAAATCAGACTCCAACCGTAAATTAGTAAGAGAACGATTCCCTAAATATTAACCCCGAAGGCCGAAACCAACATCAGATCAATATCAAGGCTACCACTCATCTTATCTATTTTCCAGTTAATTTCTAATTTTATATATGATAAAGATGTAATTTTTTTGTTAAAATATTTCATTCAACACATGACTAATCTCAACGTATGAGTACTGTCAACACATGAACCTTTATTTTATAATATCCTTTGTTTTTCCAACTGGAATGAGGCCCAATCAATTACCATATAAAGTTAATTATATGGATTCCATACAACACATGTATATAATAGCAACGATATATAATCAACCATCATCCAAAGTGCACTACACTGTATAAGTATCCAAAGTGCACTACACTGTATAAGTATCAACCATCATCCGAAGAAGTTTTCAGAAAATTCAAAACAGATTTCAGAAGAGGCAGGAAAATTCCCGCCAGACAGAGGGAGTCGACACTAGGGTCGACATGGGTGTCGACCACCCCCCAAGGGGTCTACCCAGGTGTCGACCTAGGGGTCGACCCATGTGTCGACCCAGGGGTCGACCCCCCCTGACGGTCTGTGTGACCTGGGTGCACCATTTTGGCTTTTGGGCTGGGTTTGGTGGCTTGTGACGAAATCTGACGGCTCTAAACTAAATTAGGGTTAATCTAAGGGCCTAAACTACATCCTAATTCTATAAATACACCCTAAGACTACCCTAATTCATACTAAAAATAAATACAACGTCGTCATCCCGTCAAATTGCAACTTGAAGGAGCCTCCATCAAATTGTAGAAGAAGATAGCTTCTCAAATCAACTTCTAGTCAACTCTAGCAACTTAATCTTCTTCATAGGAGTGCTAATCAACAAGTTGTGAGTACTATACCCTTAATGATCAATTGTTGAATTGATTATGATAGGATATAATGAGGTTATGGCCATGAATGTGGATCAATGCAAGTTATGTTGTCATATGCTATGTGTTCATGATGTTATGCAAGTTATGCAAGTCATATGCTATGTGTTCATGATGTTATGCAAGTTATGCAAGTCATATGCTATGTGTTCATGATGTTATGCAAGTTATGCAAGTCATATGCTATGTGTTCATGATGTTATGCAAGTTATGCAAATCATATGCTATGTGTTCATGATGTTATGCAAGTTATGCAAGTCATATGATATGAGTTCATGATGCTAGTTAAGCAAGTTTTATGCTATATGTTCATGATGCCAGTTATGCAAGTCACTATAATAAACATTGATCCATTATGACACCATGTTATGCAAGTTTGGTGTTTGATTATATGCAAGTTCATATATAACATGTTATGCAAGTTTGGTGTTTGATTATATGCAAGTTCATATATAACATGTTATGCAAGTTTGGTGTTTGATTATATGCAAGTTCATATATGACATGTTATGCAAGTTTGGTGGTTGATTATATGCAAGTTCATATATGACATGTTATGCAAGTTGGGTGGTTGATTGTATGCAAGTAACATGTGCAAGTTTACACCTTTGTATGATATGCATACATATGCAAGTTAACCCCTTTGTATGTCATACATACATATGCAAGTTTACCCCTTTATATGATATAAGTAACTTATGCAAGTTACCCTCTTTATGACATATGTGATTCATGCAAGTTTGGGTTGATTATTTATGCTAGTTGGGTTTGATGCTATGGTCATATATGCAAGTTGACACCTTTAAAACCCATGTTGATGCTAATGTTATGCTAAGTTGAACCCATTGTATTTGTGATGAATCTTCCCTTTTAAGTATGTCACGTTAGCGTATTACGTGGGGGAACGATGGGGTTAATATTCATGTTAACAAAATTGTGTAAAGTTGGTATGATTATGCATACCATAAAGTGGATGGACATAATTGAGTCAATTATGTACATCGTTAAATTTGTAATTAATTAGGGATAATTAATACAAATTATGGGGGTGAATAATTAGGTGTAATTAATCGACTAAGACACGAGGTTGGACCCTTTTGTAGCATAAGACTGCCCGGACCCTACCGGCAAATCCAGCGGCTACAAATGGTTGGCCCAATGTGAGAGGTCTTAGGCATAAACTAAATACGTGACAAGTGTAAAGACACGAGGTTAGACTCTGTTATGGCGTAAGGCTGCCCGGAACCGACTGGCAAATCCAGCTGCCATAAAAGATAGTCTAATGTGGGAGGTCTTTACAAAGGTTACGGTCTTAATCAATTAAGAAACACTTAACCATATTAGCATGTAGAGGGACATGAGGGGTTAAGTGGGTGCCTTGGGTGGCATGTGGAAAAATCTAGTGGTTGCCTTGGGTGGCAATAGAAAATACGATTAGAATACTTAACCAAAGTGGAACATTTAATTAAACATGATTAAAGGGTTAAGTAAGTGCCTTGGGTGGCATGTGGAAATCAAGTAAGTGCCTTGGGTGGCATGTGGAAATCTAGTGGGTGCCTTGAGTGGCAATTGAAAAATATGACTAGATGACTTAACCAAAATTTAAACATGTAAGTGGACATGATTATTAAAAAGGGTTAAGTGGGATACACTAGAAGTGACAAGCTTAGGTGGGTAGCTTGTGGGGGCCCATTTCAACCAGTAACCCATATGTATCTTATTGGGCTCGACCCATGTTGAGGACGGGACACGCGTACTGGGCTTGACTATAAGAGGCCAAAACGGGTTAGCGATGGCAATGCAAGTCCAACGGGCTTCATATGCGTGTGTGGACCCGGGCTGGTAGGTAAGACGTTGTTGCATCGTGTAGGTATAAGCCGTGCACCGTTGGTTGTATCGGGTTGCCACTTTGGGGAGTGATACACCCCACTGTGGGGCCAGCACGGGTATCTACGTTAGGGAGCCGATCGAATGGGAGTAGTGGGTACACCTAGTGGAGATAGGGGCAGACGACACCTATGTAGTCAGCTAGGGGTACACGAGACTACTATTAAGATTACTAAGTACACTTAGTGGGATCAATCTTTAAGTTAGGAATTACCCTTGGGTGGGTAGATTTGGTGTGGTGCAGTGTAGGAATTACCCTTGGGTGGGTAGATCTGGTGTGGTGCAATTTAGTATTACCCTTAGGTGGGGTGACGCGTCTTTACCGTTATCTTAATTCATCCTAAGTCTAGTTGACTGCTTAGTGTAGTCATTTATCCCCAGTTGTACCATACCAGGTTTATATCATACCCTAATTACTTTAATGATTGTATTGTTAAGGGTATAGGGCACACTCAGACTTATGTCTGACCCCGTTGTTTTTATCTTTTTTTCCAACCCTCAGGTTCTCAGAGTGGGCCTAGTGCTAGTGGACTTTGATCAGATCGCTTTATCTGTCTTTTGGAGCTTGGACCATTGATGTAAAGCTCAACTTATCTTTTCTTTTATGGCTATTAGTACATGTAGTGGGATTATGTACTTTTGTTTTATCAAGATGGATATTATGTACTTGACTCTTGTTTATGGTTTTGTGATGTAACCAAACATGTTTTACTTTCCGCTGCAATGAAATGATGATTTAAATTCTCAAGTATTACTCATATCTGTCTTGTTGTAACTTTTCTGTTCTATATTCACTTAAGATACTCCACCGATGCTATGGCATTCCCTTAGTGAGTGACCGTAGCGGGTGTGGGGTGTTACACGTGGTATCAGAGCTTAAGGTTACCAGAACAGATAAAACTTTTAGAAAAATTATTTTTCTAAAAACATTTTTGGAAGAAGTATTTTCAAAAACATGTCTTTTAAGAGAAAAGTTTTTGAAAGAAAAAGAACATAAACCCAAGAGCCATATATCCTCCCTTCGATTCTCCGTTTTGAATCTCTTCCTCTTTCTCTTTTTGAATTTCCCCTCCACGTATAGATGTCTTTTTAAGATATATAAGGACTTCCGTATGAAGGACGGAAGAACCACTTCAAGGGACTTAGCCGTTTGTCGGGCTAAGAAGTTAGTCCAAGGAGGTGGAGGGCTTGTGGGTACCTTTATGATGGACAAGGGAGGAATGCTCAAATAGCTGTTAGGTAAATAAAGGACGAAACCTCATCGTGGTAAGAAGGCCACGAAAGGAGAATGTGAAGGAGAAGGCTAGTTGTTTTGGAGAAATAGGACACCTTATTAGGATTGTACAAAGAGGTAAGGACAAAGTACAGGATCTTCTGGAGGGTAGATGTATTCCCTCACGACGGGTATACCTGATGGGGGTAGGACCGTCGAGGTTGAAATTTGGTTCTCTCGATCATCCTGTTCGAACTTTATTCGACTCTAGCGCATCGCATTCGTTTATCTCATCATCATTAGTTGAGTCACTGCACTTAGACACCAGTTTAGTAGATGATCCCTTGGTTGTTTCAAACCCAATTGGGGGCTCCACTTATTTGTCCATGATATGTTTGGATTTGAAGATTTCCATACTTAGCGTTGAGTTTAGATGTGATGCTTTTGTTTGGGCTTCACGGGCTATGGGTTGATTTTGGGCATGGACTGGTTATCCAGTAATGGTGTCGTTCTTGGTTGTGAAAGGAGAGTTGTTAGGCTTATGACCCGCTTGGGTAACACTCTCAAGATCTTTTGAAATCCCATGGATTCTGTTATGCTAAGTTATCTTGAATCGCTTGACGCTTCGGTCGAGAGTTTGCGATCTGTTAGAGTGGTCCGGGAATACTCGGATGTGTTTGAGGAGGTGAAGGGCTTACCTCCGAAGCGGGAGATAGACTTCCGAATATATCTGGTGGATAATGCTAAACCAGTATCTTTGCCAGTGCGCCACATGGCTCCTCGTGAGAGGAGGGAACTCCATAAGCAAGTAGGGGAGTTGCTTGAGAAGGGGTTCATAAGATGAAGTATATCGGAGTGGGGTGCTCCTGTAGTTTGTGCCACGAAGGCGGATGGGTCCCTCAGACTTTGTGTAGACTATAGAGAACTCAACAAGCTCACAAAGAAGAATAGACACCCATTGCCGAGGATTGATGATCTCTTTGATCAGTTGGTTGGCGCCTCAGTGTTTCGCAGTTGGACTTAGCCACGGGGTTTCATCAGTTGGAAGTGGCTGAGGATAGTATAGAGAAGACCGCCTTTAGGACTCCGGATGGTTTCTATGAGTGGCTTGTGATGCCATTTGGTTTGACGAACGCCCCCGCATACTTTGTTGATTTGATGAGTAGGGTGTTCAGGGAGTACCTAAATAACTTCGTAGTGGTCTTTGTAGATGACATCTTGGTCTTTTCTAAGAGCGAAATAAGTTTTCGTATGTGCTTAATAGGTTAAGCAAAGCCAGTTATTTAATCAACGGTGGTTTTGGAGCGAGACTGGCAAGGACATCCAGAGTTGGACAAGTGCTTAATCATTTAGCCGTTTTTACTAGTATCATCTCACGTAGGTCGTCTGAATTCGAAGGAGGTATCCCTTGGGTGTTTGTCTAATATTGGTTTAGGCCTTTGGGGCTTGCACTTGGGGGATGTCGAGTTCGACTAGGATGGTCTACGTGAGAGATGGATAGATGTGACGATTTTGCATGGGAGAATATCCTGGTTTTCTCTAGAAGTGGAGAAAAGCATGCCCTACATCTTAGGGAAGTGTTGGAGACTCTTCGAGCGCATAGTCTTGAGACAGCAAAGGTGGATGGAGTTCTTAGCATCCTATGATTTCGAGATAGCGTATACCCCTGGCAAGGGTAACGTGATGGCAGACGCCTTAAGCAAAAAAAAGGTTGTCCTTAAGTCCATTGTTCGTGGAACGACGAAGCTTGGAATTTATCTCGGTGTTTGATTTCAGACCTTCCGTTGACTTTATACCCGGTTTGCTAGCATCCTTAGAGGTCAGACCTACTCTTTTGGGACGGATTGGCGAGGCACAGCGGGATGACCCACAGTTGGTTGAGTTGGTAGAGAGGCTCATAAGGGGGGAGTCGTCCAGCCATTTGAGTAGGTACACCCTAGACGATAGGGGGTGCTTGCGTAGAGACGGTAGACTTTGTGTACCGCAAGACGAGGGTTTGAGGAAGGCTATTCTTGATGATGCGCATCGTTCAAAGATGACCATTCATCCCGGTGGGGACAAGATGTACCAAGACATGAAGCGAGTTTTCTTTTGGGTCGGTATGAAGAAAGATGTGACCGAGTATGTCGCTAGATGCTTGGTGTGCCAACAAGTGAAAGCAGAGCAAAAGAAACCTGGTGGGTTGCTTCACCCATTGGAAGTTCCGCAATGGAAGTGGGATAGCGTCTCGATGGATTTTATTGATGGGTTACCGAGATCGAGGAAGGGTAATACGGGAATTTGGGTTGTGGTAGACAGACTTACTAAGAGCGCCCATTTCATACCCGTGAAGAGCAAGAGGACTGCTCCATGGCTAGCTTCAGTTTACCTTCGAGAGATAGTTCGATTGCATGGGGTACCTTCTAGCATAGTGAGTGATCGAGATCCTATGTTCACTAGCGAGTTTTGGAAGAGTTTGCAAGAGGCAGTAGGGACACAGTTGTGTTTGAGCACCGCATATCATCCTCAGACGGACGGCCAGACCGAGAGGGTGAATCGTGTTCTAGAAGACCTTTTGAGGCTATGTATCTTAGATTTTGGAGGTACATGGGAAGAGCATCTTCCATTAGTGGAGTTCGCGTATAATAACAGCTTTCAGTCCAGTATTGGTATGGCTCCTTTCGAAGCTCTTTATGGAAGGCCTTGTCGATCACCTACATGTTGGTGGGAATCTACGGATAAGATCTTGCTTGGGCCTGATATGGTTAGAGAGACTTCGGAAAAGATTGATTTGATTCGAAGAAGGATGAAAGCAGCCCAAGATAGGCAGAAATCTTACGCGGATAAGAGGAGGACAGATCTTGAGTTTAATGTTGGGGACATGGTCTTTGTCGAAGTATCTCCATTACGGAATGTTGTTCGCTTTGGGTCCGTTGGGAAGTTATCACCAAGATTTGTAGGACCGTTTCCGATTAAGGAAAGGATTGGACGGATGGCATATAGGGTGGATTTACCCGAGAGACTTAGTGGGGTACATGACGTATTCCATGTGTCACATTTGAGGAAGTGCCTACATGGGACCGCAGAGGTGGTAGAGCCGAGCTTGCTTAGAGAAGTGGAGGTAGAGCGTGATGCGACTATTCGACGAGCTCCGACCCGCATCCTTGGGTCAGAAATTAGAAAGTTGAGAAACAGAGAGGTTCGACTAGTCAAGGTGCAATGGGGAGAAGATGAGAGCAATGCTACTTGGGAGACAGAAGCGAAGATGCGTTCATTGTACCCATTCCTTTTTGAGGGTATGTCTTTTAACTTCTCCTTTATCGTTTGTCTAGTACTTATCTTTAGTATGTCCTCTCATTAGTACCTTTTACCTTTAGATAGGGTAAACCTATGGTTGAAACAAGTGTTTGAGACATGTTATGATTGATGGATGCGCGTGGATGCAAGTGTTTGCTAGTGGTTGCTCGTGGATGCATATACTCACACTTTAGACACTAGATCGGCTCAGTCACTTCATATTGCATATAATTGTGTGTAGGTAGCTATATTAATGGATGTATAATGGTTGCATTATCATATGGATGATGCATTTTGGTGTATGGTTGTGCACACATGTAGAAATAGTTTGTGTCGATAGGGTTCTTTCGCATACATATTGGATGCATGGCACTATCATGGTTTGCATTAAGGAGGTCAACTTAATCAGTAGACCGCCTGATTTTGCATTAGATAGGGAACATATACACACACTTCTTGCATATGTTCATACAGCATTAGAAACTTTAAGGACAATGGATGCCCGTGTTTGATGGTTTAGTAGATGGTTGTTTGGTTGGTAGGATACATTCTTCTTGACTTGGAGATTTCGAGGACGAAATCCTTTAAGTAGGGGAGAATGTAACACCCCGTATGTGGGATAACTTGTTTTGATATAAATCAGGGCAGAATTAAATTTTAAAATCTGAATCAGGGGAAACGGGCTATGCCATTGCGTTCGTCTCGGAAAAATACGCGAAATAGAGTCCGAGTTTTCGAAAATCGGAGTCCATATGACCCGGTTAAGGCCCGAAGAAGTTTTCAGAAAATTCAAAACAGATTTCAGAAGAGGCGGGAAAATTCCCGCCAGACAGAGGGAGTCAACACTAGGGTCGACATGGGTGTCGACCACCCCCCAAGGGGTCTACCCAGGTGTCGACCCAGGGGTCGACCCATGTGTCGACCCAGGGGTCGACCCCCCCTGACGGTCTGTGTGACCTGGGTGCACCATTTTGGCTTTTGGGCTGGGTTTGGTGGCTTGTGACGAAATCTGACGGCTCTAAACTAAATTAGGGTTAATCTAAGGGCCTAAACTACATCCTAATTCTATAAATACACCCTAAGACTACCCTAATTCATACTAAAAATAAATACAACGTCGTTATGCCGTCAAATTGCAACTTGAAGGAGCCTCCATCAAATTGTAGAAGAAGATAGCTTCTCAAATCAACTTCTAATCAACTCTAGCAACTTAATATTCTTTATAGGAGTGCTAATCAACAAGTTGTGAGTACTATAGCCTTAATGATCAATTGTTGAATTGATTATGATAGGATATAATGAGGTTATGGCTATGAATGTGGATCAATGCAAGTTATGTTGTCATATGCTATGTGTTCTTGATGTTATGCAAGTTATGCAAGTCATATGCTATGTGTTCATGATGTTATGCAAGTTATGCAAGTCATATGCTATGTGTTCATGATGTTATGCAAGTTATGCAAATCATATGCTATGTGTTCATGATGTTATGCAAGTTATGCAAGTCATATGCTATGAGTTCATGATGCTAGTTAAGCAAGTTTTATGCTATATGTTCATGATGCTAGTTATGCAAGCCACTATGATAAACATTGATCCATTATGACACCATGTTATGCAAGTTTGGTGTTTGATTATATGCAAGTTCTTATATAACATGTTATGCAAGTTTGGTGTTTGATTATATGCAAGTTCATATATAACATGTTATGCAAGTTTGATGTTTGATTATATGCAAGTTCATATATAACATGTTATGCAAGTTTGGTGTTTGATTATATGCAAGTTCATATATGACATGTTATGCAAGTTTGGTGGTTGATTATATGCAAGTTCATATATGACATGTTATGCAAGTTGGGTGGTTGATTGTATGCAAGTAACATGTGCAAGTTTACACCTTTGTATGATATGCATACATATGCAAGTTAACCCCTTTGTATGTCATACATACATATGCAAGTTTACCCCTTTGTATGATATAAGTAACTTATGCAAGTTACCCTCTTTATGACATATGTGATTCATGCAAGTTTGGGTTGATTATTTATGCTAGTTGGGTTTAATGCTATGGTCATATATGCAAGTTGACACCTTTAAAACCCATGTTAATGCTAATGTTATGCTAAGTTGAACCCATTGTATTTGTGATGAATCTTCCCTTTTAAGTATGTCACGTTAGCGTATTACGTGGGGGAACGATGGGGTTAATATTCGTGTTAACAAAATTGTGTAAAGTTGGTATGATTATGCATACCATAAAGTGGATGGACATAATTGAGTCAATTATGTACATCGTTAAATTTGTAATTAATTAGGGATAATTAATACAAATTATGGGGATGATTAATTAGGTGTAATTAATCGACTAAGACACGAGGTTGGACCCTTTTGTAGCATAAGACTGCCCGGACCCTACCGGCAAATCCAGCGGCTACAAATGGTTGGCCCAATGTGAGAGGTCTTAGGCATAAACTAAATACGTGACAAGTGTAAAGACACGAGGTTAGACTGTGTTATGGCGTAAGGCTGCCCGGAACCGACCGGCAAATCCAGCTGCCATAAAAGATAGTCTAATGTGGGAGGTCTTTACAAAGGTTACGGTCTTAATCAATTAAGAAACACTTAACCATATTAGCATGTAGAGGGACATGAGGGGTTAAGTGGGTGCCTTGGGTGGCATGTGGAAAAATCTAGTGGTTGCCTTGGGTGGCAATAGAAAATACGATTAGAATACTTAACCAAAGTGGAACATTTATTTAAACATGATTAAAGGGTTAAGTAAGTGCCTTGGGTGGCATGAGGAAATCAAGTAAGTGCCTTGGGTGGCATGTGGAAATCTAGTGGGTGCCTTGAGTGGCAATTGAAAAATATGATTAGATGACTTAACCAAACTTTAAACATGTAAGTGGACATGATTATTAAAAAGGGTTAAGTGGGATACACTAGAAGTGACAAGCTTAGGTGGGTAGCTTGTGGGGGCCCATTTCAACCAGTAACCCATATGTATCTTATTGGGCTCGACCCATGTTGAGGACGGGACACGCGTACTGGGCTTGACTATAAGAGGCCAAAACGGGTTAGCGATGGCAATGCAAGTCCAACGGGCTTCATATGCGTGTGTGGACCCGGGCTGGTAGGTAAGACGTTGTTGCATCGTGTAGGTATAAGCCGTGCACCGTTGGTTGTATCGGGTTGCCACTTTGGGGAGTGATACACCCCACTGTGGGGCCAGCACAGGTATCTACGTTAGGGAGCCGATCGAATGGGAGTAGTGGGTACACCTAGTGGAGATAGGGGCAGACGACACCTATGTAGTCAGCTAGGGGTACACGAGACTACTATTAAGATTACTAAGTACACTTAGTAGGATCAATCTTTAAGTTAGGAATTACCCTTGGGTGGGTAGATCTGGTGTGGTGCAGTGTAGGAATTACCCTTGGGTGGGTAGATCTGGTGTGGTGCAGTTTAGTATTACCCTTGGGTGGGTAGACGCGTCTTTACCGTTATCTTAATTCATCCTAAGTCTAGTTGACTGCTTAGTGTAGTTATTTATCCCCAGTTGTACCGTACCAGGTTTATATCATGCCCTAATTACTTTAATGATTGTATTGTTAAGGGTATAGGACTCGCTCAGACTTATGTCTGA
The DNA here is from genome assembly GCA_030737875.1 of Allium sativum. Classification (NCBI taxonomy): domain Eukaryota; kingdom Viridiplantae; phylum Streptophyta; class Magnoliopsida; order Asparagales; family Amaryllidaceae; genus Allium; species Allium sativum. The sequence goes on from JASFAX010000021.1 coordinate 19,576,874, forward strand.
CCCCGTTGTTTTTATCTTTTTTTCCAACCCTCAGGTTCTCAGAGTGGGCCTAGTGCTAGTGGACTTTGACCAGATCGCTTTATCTGTCTTTTGGAGCTTGGACCATTGATGTAGTGGGATTATGTACTTTTGTTTTATCAAGATGGATATTATGTACTTGACTCTTGTTTATGGTTTTGTAATGTAACCAAACATGTTTTACTTTCCGCTGCAGTGAAATGATGATTTAAATTCTCAAGTATTACTCATATCTGTCTTGTTGTAACTTTTCTGTTCTATATTCAGTAAAGATACTCCACCGATGCTATGGCATTCCCTTAGTGAGTGACCGTAGCGGGTTTGGGGTGTTACACATATCAATCAAATCCATTCCATTTCACCAAACAATTCAATTCAAATCAAATAATCTAACCAACTACACAACCAAACAAACAAGTCCATGGTCTGTGGACGATGGTGTCGGGTGCTACTAAACACCGTCTACATCCTAGTATATATTTATATAACTAGAAAAGAAAAGTTAAAGTGAGAAGTTCTCACCAAAGCTATCCCAACTTCACAACACTTCAAAAGTAGAAGTCTTCACCGTCCTCGTCTTTCGTCACTTTCGTTACCCGTAGCCACTACATATATAAAAATCACATTTTTATATTCTTGCTATGTATATAAAAATCATATTATTATAATTACTCCATATGGATAAAAATTCTATTTTTACACCGCTACTATATAGATAAAAGTTCTATTTTTACACCGCTACTATATAGATAAAATTTCTATTTTTACATCGATGTTTATATAATAAAGATTATATTTTTATCACGCTATTCTCTATATAAAGATTTCGCCTTATCAAATATAAAGATCTCGCCTTTTCAAATATAAAGATTGAATTTTTATTGCTATGACATCATTATAAAAATCATATCTTTCCTACAAGAAAAATCCTATTTTTATTCTCAAAAAATATAACTTTTTTATTCTAAAAATGTGGTCTTTATATCCATAAAAATTAAAACTTTATATGCTAAAAAAAAGTTTTTACACGACTAAAAATATAGTCTTTACACTATGAAAAATCCGATCTTTTCACTTTCAAAAAATATGATCTTTCTTATAACCAAAATCATATTTTTTCTTCTTTAAAAATCCCACCTTCCATGTTGTAAAAATTATCTTTTCTATACTATATAAAAATCTAATTTATAGTATTCCTATAGAATAAAAATCAAATTTTTTTACCTCTACAAATCCGTTTTATATAAATAAATTAGCTAACTAAAATAAACAAAAGAAATAGTAAAAGTGAAAATAAAACACTCACTGTTTTTGAAGAGGAAGGAGGAGGAACCGTGGCGCTGGGCTGAGGGGATGGCGGAGCATCATCGTGGGTGGCTAAAGGTGGCGGCAGAAGGGGGAAAGAGGGGGAGAAGGGGGCGTTCGATTTTGGGGGATTTGGGGGTCTTGGCTGTGGAGGAGAAGAGAGGAAGAAGAGGAGAGGAAGACGGCGGAGCTCGGGGGGGGGGGGGGGGGGAAGCGGCGCCTCGATCGCGGTGGCGGGGGAGGGGATCTGTAACAACCCGTAAAATGCGAGCCAGTTTGAAATTTTTATTTTGGCAATTTTAGCGAATTTTGATTATTTAAAATGAATTATTTTAAATAATATCGACGAGAAATTTATTTTGAATATAATTAGAACGTTTATATTATATACGTCGTCGTTAGAATATATAATAATTATATATAATTATAAATAGAATTAAAAATGGCGCGGTAGTTCGATAATTCGATTTCAAACTTCAATTGAATGTACCGGGTGCAGAACAATCCGGATTTTAGTGAAACAAAAAAAATAATGGGATCTAATTGATAATATCTTTCCAACGAATCCGAATAATCGAAATTTCATAGCGGGAATCAAAAGATATGTCCAGTTGAAAATTCTGAATAGTCGCTATGGAATTCAGGCCCTTAAAAATGGACATTTTGCAAATGACCTCGGAATTCGACGAAACCAGTTTTGTTGGGTCCGGGATGTCGAGTTATTGCTAGGTTTCGAATTTCGTAATTTTTAGAATCAATATGTGAGCGTGGCAAAGGAAAACGCGTTTGACCAGTTTCAGTTGATTTTAATCGACTGGAAAATGGCCATTTTTCCAACGGCCTCAGAATTCGACGAAACTAGTTTTGTTAGGACCGTATCGTCAATACGAAGCTAGAAAATATTTTTCTGGAATTTTTCTAGTTAGTATGTGACCCCGGTAATTTGAAATGTACGTTTAAAATTCAATATAGTGATTTAAATGTAAATTCAACGAAAACTGATTCAAACAGTCATATCAGCTTGCGATACATACCCCATTGTGTTCGGAATGGGGGTAATTAGTTATGGACGACAGGCGGTGGGCCTCGTTTTGAGGTCGAAAATAAAGGTTACTTTTTGTGGAATTAAATAATAATATAATTAAATTGAAATTCTCCTCACCCCTTTTATCTCTCTTCCTTTTAACTCTCAGGCCCCCCCCCACGTTCATTAAAAAAAAAAAAAAGGGAAACAAAAAAAAAAAAAAAAGGAGAAGAGGAAGGACGGGGCGGAGCAGCCACCGCTCCTCCTCCTTGTGAGCCGCCGCCTCCACCCACGAAATCGCCACCGCAAGCCAGAGCCACCCCCCCCCTTGACCCGAACCCGAAGCCCCCCTCGCCCCGAAATCGCCACCGCAGGCCAGAGCCACCCCCCCCTTGACCCGAACCCGAAGCCCCCTCGCCCCGAAATCGCCACCGCAAGCCAGAGCTGCCACCCCCCCCTTGATCCGAACCCGCACTCCTGCCTGGCGCCGATCGTTGGTGGCCGCCGCCGCCTCTCCACCTTCCATTTCAGACCCTCCGTTCGTGATGAACCCCCCCTTTTTTTTTTTCTGTAAGTATTTCTTTTATTTTATTATTTTATTTTATAAAAAAAAAAAAAAAAAAACTGATCTTTGTAAAACAGAATTTAAAACTGATTTGTTTAAAAAGTAGAAACTGATTTTGTTTAAAGGGAAAAACCTGATTTCTATAAACATTTTAAAACTGAGGTTTAAAAACTGAATTGATTTTTAAAAGGATTAAAAACTGAATTGATTTTTAAAAGCAAAGAAAAACTGATTTTTTTTGAAAAAGGTTCGAACTTTGAATAGAAAAGGTTTAGACTTTACAAAGAAAAAAAGGTTTGGACTTCAAAGGGAAAAAGATTTGAACTTTAAGAATTAAAAATAGAATTTTTATATGTTGAACTTCGAATTAAAAATAGAATTTTTATATGTTGAACTTCGAATTAAAAATAGAATTTTTATATGTTGAACTTCGAATTAAAAATAGAATTTTTATATGTTGAACTTCGAATTAAAAATAGAATTTTTATATGTTGAACTTCGAATTAAAAATAGAATTTTTATATGTTGAACTTCGAATTAAAAATAGAATTTTTATATGTTGAACTTCGAATTAAAAATAGAATTTTTATATGTTGAACTTCGAATTAAAAATAGAATTTTTATATGTTGAACTTCGAATTAAAAATAGAATTTTTATATGTTGAACTTCGAATTAAAAATAGAATTTTTATATGTTGAACTTCGAATTAAAAATAGAATTTTTATATGTTGAACTTCGAATTAAAAATAGAATTTTTATATGTTGAACTTCGAATTAAAAATAGAATTTTTATATGTTGAACTTCGAATTAAAAATAGAATTTTTATATATTGAACATCGAAGTAAAAATTCGTTTTTTATATATTGAATAGCGAAGTAAAAATGTGATTTTTACGTATGTAGTGAAAGAGGGCAACGAAGATGAAAAGGGATGCGATGACGACGAAGACTTCTCTAAAAGAAGTGCCGTGGAGCTAGGATAGCAATATGTGAGAATTTCTCACCTTTCTATTTTATTTCTAGTTATATATATATACTAGGATGCAGACGGTGCTTAGTAGCACCCGACACAATCGTCCACAGACCATGGACTTGTTTGTTTGACTGTTTGGTGATTGATTGCGATATTGGTTTGAATGTGGTTTGTGGTGTGAAAAATCGAATCGATAAATTGGTTAGGATTAGACGTGCGCCGTTATAAGGCGAAGGAGTAAGGCTAGGTTAGACCCTTACTCCAAAGTTTGTGGTTTGCATAACGAATTGATTTGATTGATGTGTGAATGGCGTGGGCCTTCACTAGACCGGGGATAAGGCTAGGCCTTGTCCCGTTTCTAGTATCGTGCCGTTATGCCGCCGAAATTTTCTAAAAATATGTTAGAAAAATAAAAATATCATTTTTATTGTGTAAATGAAATGAATAGAAATTCAAGTGTTGAAATAGAATATTTTATCGTTAAAAATAATTTTTAACGTGAAAGTGAATAAATAAAATATTTATAAACAAATCGGCCGATTTGTTTATATACACTGATTTGACTGATATTGATTGGGTTGATAAATTTTACACATCGCCCAACAGCACAAATAAAATAGGTGTTTGATTGTTTGAAACCCCACACGGGTGTTGGGATGAAATTTGAAGTTCACTCATTCTGATTGATTAAAAATGTCGATCGATCGATTGACAGGCTGTTATAAGCGTTGAATATCTATATTTGATGCTTATACAGTGCAGTGCACTTTGGTTGATGATTGATTATTTTTCAATGCTATGATATACATGTGTTGTATGAAAATCCATATAATTAACTTTATATGGTAATTGATTGGGCCTCATTCCAATTTGAAAAATAAATAATATTATAAAATAAAAGTTCATGTGTTGACAGTACTCATTCATTGAGATTGGTCATGTGTTGAACGAAATATTTTGATAATAACAACTATTTTGAAAATAGAAATTTATGAAGCCGTGTTGATTAGATTGACGCCATTTTGACGTGAACGATATTTATATCGATTTTATCGAATTCAAAATGAATTGAAAACGATTTCGAAATGAAATGAATTGAAAACGAATTCAAAATGAATTGAAAACGATTTCGAAATGAAATGAATTGAAAACGATTTCAAAATGAATTGAATTGAAAACGATTTCGAAATGAAATGAATTGAAAACGAATTCAAAATGAATTGAAAACGATTTCAAAATGAATTGAATTGAAAACGATTTCGAAATGAATTGAATTGAAAACGATTTCGAAATGAATTGAATTGAAAACGATTTCGAAATGAAATGAATTGAAAACGAATTCAAAATGAATTGAAAACGAATTCAAAATGAATTGAAAACGAATTCAAAATGAATTGAAAACGAATTCCAAATGAATTGAATTGAAAACGATTTCAAAATGAATTGAAAACGATTTCGAAATGAATTGAATTGAAAACGATTTCAAAATGAATTGAATTGAAAACGATTTCGAAATGAAATGAATTGAAAACGAATTCAAAATGAATTGAAAACGATTTCGAAATGAATTGAATTGAAAACGATTTCGAAATGAAAAGAATTGAAAACGAATTCAAATAGAATTGAAAGCGAATTGAAATGAATTCAAATTGAATTGAAATTCGAATTGTATAGAAATGAATTTTGAAACGAATTTATAAAGAAGAATTCAATTTTGCTTTGAATTGAAATGGAAGTTGAAATAGGTTTTGAAACGATTTTAAAACTATTTATATAATTCGTTTTGAATAGTAATCGACGAAATATATATTATATATATTATATATAATATAATGGCCTGAATAGAACGCGCCGCGCCGCGGCAGTTCGCGAATTTCGACCATTTATTTCAAACGGACATTACGGGAGATCCGACCGTCGGATTCTCCTAAAACCGGAACCGTTGGGTTCGTATCGAAAAGAGCTTTCTAACGAATATTAGAAATTTGAAATCTAACGGTTGGATTTGGAATTATGTCCAAATCAAATTCGAAAAAGGTCGCTGTAAGTGCAGTTCGATGGCCATTGATGGAAATCGACTGTACGGGCCTTGATAAAATTATCAAAAATAGTAATAATTTGTGTAAAATCATAAGAAATGGTTTAGAAAGGATTGGGATGAAAAACTCCATATTTGAAAAGATAAAAATAGATTTTTATCGAAATGAACTAGTTTTGAACTAGAATTATAATTCTATTTATTTTTAAATAAATAAATTGAATTCGAAAAGGGTTTTGAAAATAACCAAAATTTCCAATGATTGCATTGGAGTGGATTTGAATCGAAATTGTCTTCGGAATATTTCGATGTTGGAATTCGTGATTATACAGGTGTTGTTATGGAAATTTGAAAGATATATTTTTATATCGTTATTTCAAATACGACATTTGTTAATCGTAGAATTTGATATTGAATATAGGCCGATATATTTTCTATTCAGAGCCTTGTATTTAATATCAAATGTGATTTGGGTTTGTCGTGAATGGTGTCTTCACTAACACCGTTCTTGAACCCAGTTGAGAAAAGATTAAATCTTTTTATTTAGATTTAATGAAGTGTACCAATTAAATGATATTTAATTGGAATTGAATTGATATTGATTTTTGGGTTTATCGTGAACAGTGTTTTAAATAACACTAGTTCTTTAACCCGATAATTAATGAAGGTGATTTTGGGTTTATCGTGAACCGTGTTTTAAATGACACTGATTCTTTAACCCAGATAATGATTAAAACTAAGTGGAGTTTTAATGAATCTTTAATTAGATTGAAAAGATCGAGAATGGAGTATCACCAGTTTTGCTCCAGGCGATAGTTAAATCTTTAATTAGATTTGAACGTGAAATTTAGAAACTAACTGTCGGTTAGCTAAGTAGAATGATTTTCTGGATATTGATCTGATGTTGGTTTCGGCCTTCGGGGTTAATATTTGGGGAATTATTCTCTTGATTAATTTACGGTTAATGACTAATGAGTTGGGATGAGGCGTATGTTGTGTTTGTGTAACACTTTTATAATATATACGCGAGTTATTCGGAAAGACCGGGTTTATCCCATTCTGAATAACTGATACGACGATAAGTCGAAGATGAAGACGATGGTCGAAGACCGGAGGTCTTCACGTCGTTTGGGTAATTACTGATGATCTTGATTGGGCTGTACACCCAAGAAGATGGAAACAGTTAGTGATCGTCCAGACGTACTTGGAGATCGATGGATATGCGGGGTACTAGGTGCCTCCGGTTTCGTTCAGACCCAGGACGGACTTGTAAATGGACTGTGTGTCTGACATCGGATTTCATTCTGTGTGACTGCTATCGGTTGCATAGGATGGCTTGCCTGTGTGGCATGCTAAGATGCAAATGATCAAGGCTTCTGTTGAAAAGCAAAGTCTTGTGGTTGATGATCAAAGCACGGCCTTTGTGGCGTAGCTTTGTGTAACGTTTGATTCGCGAGTTTCACACCCGGTATGAATCAAAAACGGGAGATGGACCTCAGGGAGGGCATGCGTTTCTTTCTAGTTAGAAGTGGCGTCAGTGGTTTTTCACGCCCTGACGAGTTTGACTTATGTGGTTGTTGTTGTTGCGAGGCGCCTCGGATTGATCGGTCGTTCTCGAACCGATGGAGTCATTCGTTGGCTCATTGACACCCCAAAGGGTGGGGAAACGCAGTGTTCAGGCATTTTAATCCACATCGGTGGACCGGCCCTGACGATCCAAGGGTCACTCGAGCTCTGATCCTGAGGGGCGGACTAGAGCGTCTCGAATCGGTTGAGGATCTTGCCCCTAGCCTCGGTTCATAGATGGAAATCCAATTTCCAAATACGTGACTTTGCGGTTTTATTTGTAATCCTATATATGGCGACATAGTGGGATGGGGCGCTTATGCCGCCTATGATTGATACTTATGATTTGAAGTTGTTTTATACACTATGCACTTATTATAGTATCAAATGATTTCTTTTAAACGTATCAAGCATTCTTTGGCTGTTATAAGGGAAAACCCTATCCTCGACTGCGTTGCATTGTGTGATGGGACCTGGGTCTTATAACAGCTTCATCTTTCTTTATTTAGCATTGCGCTGTTGGTTTTATGCACCGGTACTCTTGGGAGGAAACCCGTTCCGTGTTATACGGCGTGGTCCCTTGATTTACCTTTGAAAATAAAGACTAATAACTGTTTTAGTTCTCACACCAGTCACATGACTGACCTGGAGTTTATTGTTTTAACCTAAACTCTGGGTGCCCTTATTTTCGACACGGGCAGCTAGTAGTTTTGGTTTTGCAGATTTATATTCACAGGATCCTGGTTTACAGCTGGAACGATATCCGGAAAGCTTTGTATCCGTATATCTCATCCTAGTTGTGTATTGTATTATTTTCCGCTGCTATGTATTTAAATGTAATTTAAATCTCTGATATTTCTGTGTATTATTCATTTATACTCTGTATATTCTTGTAATCTGATGCATTGTTGTAATATACAATGAAATGTTCTTTTATATGCGTTCTGTTGTGGCTTGTTCTCGAACTATCCGTCGCTTTCCTTTACGGGGAAGTTGCGGGTCTTCACATTTGGTATCAGAGCTTTGGTTTACAAAGCAGAGAACAAGACACATTAGAACCTTACGAAAGAATTCATCAGATATTGGATTAGTAATATCCAATGAGAATGACTCGTTAGAGATAGGATCAGTAGTATCCTAGAACGAGTGTGAAGAGTATATTTTTAAAATGAAAACAAATTTTGTTTTGAAAATTTAAATCAATTATTCGTAGTTGATTATTTATTTATATTGAGTTGGACAGTCCAGTATATAAAGATTTTGCGTATACGTCTGATCCGCGTGTATTCGACGTTTTAATATATTGGATAGATATAGAATCACATTCTAGTTGCCCGGAGATAATTCTGGTAATGCGGCCGCATTATCAGTATTTATGTTCGTGTTTCGAAGGTGTGATTTCTATATATTTCCATTAGACTGGTGTGAGAACCAAAACTTATATAGTTAGAATACATAGTTGTGAATTGGCATCAAAAACATGATTTTCTATATATGTATCAAAATTATGAATTTGAAACTCTAATTCACTAATTGATTGATGTTTGTGTTGTTTGTTTAATTGTTTGCTAGTTTTGAACCATTTAGCCTAATTGTACCAAATATTGAACTGTATTGAAATTTGGTCGCATTTGCTTGCATATACATATATATCATTGGACAGGTCATAGCAAGGAGGCTAGAGCCAGAGAATAAAATTTGTTTGCCCGACAAATAGGTACATGTTTACTACATAATTTCCTGTTTTGTTTGGGTGATGATGATTTTGTGAGCCTATTGGCTAGCCGCTTGGCTTTTTCTTTTTCTTTTTGAGATCTGAAGGACCGGGGAAGCTATTTGAAATTCCCCGATGCTCCCATTGCAGGGGAGGTTATGGCGAAATTTTTCAAAAATTTAGGGTGTTAGCCAAATTTTTGAAATTTTGAAAATTCTCAGAAACTGAAAAGTTGGAGAATGGAAGCCAGATCGAACGTAGAGCTGAATAATCAAACCACTTTCGACTTTGTTCCTTTTCGGGGACGAAAAGTTTTAAGTGTGGGAGATTGTAACAACCCGTAAAATGCGAGCCAGTTTGAAATTTTTATTTTGGCAATTTTAGCGAATTTTGATTATTTAAAATGAATTATTTTAAATAATATCGACGAGAAATTTATTTTGAATATAATTAGAACGTTTATATTATATACGTCGTCGTTAGAATATATAATAATTATATATAATTATAAATAGAATTAAAAATGGCGCGGTAGTTCGATAATTCGATTTCAAACTTCAATTGAATGTACCGGGTGCAGAACAATCCGGATTTTAGTGAAACAAAAAATAATGGGATCTAATTGATAATATCTTTCCAACGAATCCGAATAATCGAAATTTCATAGCGGGAATCAAAAGATATGTCCAGTTGAAAATTCTGAATAGTCGCTATGGAATTCAGGCCCTTAAAAATGGACATTTTGCAAATGACCTCGGAATTCGACGAAACCAGTTTTGTTGGGTCCGGGATGTCGAGTTATTGCTAGGTTTCGAATTTCGTAATTTTTAGAATCAATATGTGAGCGTGGCAAAGGAAAACGCGTTTGACCAGTTTCAGTTGATTTTAATCGACTGGAAAATGGCCATTTTTCCAACGGCCTCAGAATTCGACGAAACTAGTTTTGTTAGGACCGTATCGTCAATACGAAGCTAGAAAATATTTTTCTGGAATTTTTCTAGTTAGTATGTGACCCCGGTAATTTGAAATGTACGTTTAAAATTCAATATAGTGATTTAAATGTAAATTCAACGAAAACTGATTCAAACAGTCATATCAGCTTGCGATACATACCCCATTGTGTTCGGAATGGGGGTAATTAGTTATGGACGACAGGCGGTGGGCCTCGTTTTGAGGTCGAAAATAAAGGTTACTTTTTGTGGAATTAAATAATAATATAATTAAATTGAAATTCTCCTCACCCCTTTTATCTCTCTTCCTTTTAACTCTCAGGCCCCCCCCCACGTTCATTAAAAAAAAAAAAAGGGAAACAAAAAAAAAAAAAAAGGAGAAGAGGAAGGACGGGGCGGAGCAGCCACCGCTCCTCCTCCTTGTGAGCCGCCGCCTCCACCCACGAAATCGCCACCGCAAGCCAGAGCCACCCCCCCCCTTGACCCGAACCCGAAGCCCCCCTCGCCCCGAAATCGCCACCGCAGGCCAGAGCCACCCCCCCCCCTTGACCCGAACCCGAAGCCCCCTCGCCCCGAAATCGCCACCGCAAGCCAGAGCTGCCACCCCCCCCTTGATCCGAACCCGCACTCCTGCCTGGCGCCGATCGTTGGTGGCCGCCGCCGCCTCTCCACCTTCCATTTCAGACCCTCCGTTCGTGATGAACCCCCCTTTTTTTTTTCTGTAAGTATTTCTTTTATTTTATTATTTTATTTTATAAAAAAAAAAAAAAAAAAAAAAACTGATCTTTGTAAAACAGAATTTAAAACTGATTTGTTTAAAAAGTAGAAACTGATTTTGTTTAAAGGGAAAAACCTGATTTCTATAAACATTTTAAAACTGAGGTTTAAAAACTGAATTGATTTTTAAAAGGATTAAAAACTGAATTGATTTTTAAAAGCAAAGAAAAACTGATTTTTTTTGAAAAAGGTTCGAACTTTGAATAGAAAAGGTTTAGACTTTACAAAGAAAAAAAGGTTTGGACTTCAAAGGGAAAAAGATTTGAACTTTAAGAATTAAAAATAGAATTTTTATATGTTGAACTTCGAATTAAAAATAGAATTTTTATATGTTGAACTTCGAATTAAAAATAGAATTTTTATATGTTGAACTTCGAATTAAAAATAGAATTTTTATATGTTGAACTTCGAATTAAAAATAGAATTTTTATATGTTGAACTTCGAATTAAAAATAGAATTTTTATATGTTGAACTTCGAATTAAAAATAGAATTTTTATATGTTGAACTTCGAATTAAAAATAGAATTTTTATATGTTGAACTTCGAATTAAAAATAGAATTTTTATATGTTGAACTTCGAATTAAAAATAGAATTTTTATATGTTGAACTTCGAATTAAAAATAGAATTTTTATATGTTGAACTTCGAATTAAAAATAGAATTTTTATATGTTGAACTTCGAATTAAAAATAGAATTTTTATATGTTGAACTTCGAATTAAAAATAGAATTTTTATATGTTGAACTTCGAATTAAAAATAGAATTTTTATATATTGAACATCGAAGTAAAAATTCGTTTTTTATATATTGAATAGCGAAGTAAAAATGTGATTTTTACGTATGTAGTGAAAGAGGGCAACGAAGATGAAAAGGGATGCGATGACGACGAAGACTTCTCTAAAAGAAGTGCCGTGGAGCTAGGATAGCAATATGTGAGAATTTCTCACCTTTCTATTTTATTTCTAGTTATATATATATACTAGGATGCAGACGGTGCTTAGTAGCACCCGACACAATCGTCCACAGACCATGGACTTGTTTGTTTGACTGTTTGGTGATTGATTGCGATATTGGTTTGAATGTGGTTTGTGGTGTGAAAAATCGAATCGATAAATTGGTTAGGATTAGACGTGCGCCGTTATAAGGCGAAGGAGTAAGGCTAGGTTAGACCCTTACTCCAAAGTTTGTGGTTTGCATAACGAATTGATTTGATTGATGTGTGAATGGCGTGGGCCTTCACTAGACCGGGGATAAGGCTAGGCCTTGTCCCGTTTCTAGTATCGTGCCGTTATGCCGCCGAAATTTTCTAAAAATATGTTAGAAAAATAAAAATATCATTTTTATTGTGTAAATGAAATGAATAGAAATTCAAGTGTTGAAATAGAATATTTTATCGTTAAAAATAATTTTTAACGTGAAAGTGAATAAATAAAATATTTATAAACAAATCGGCCGATTTGTTTATATACACTGATTTGACTGATATTGATTGGGTTGATAAATTTTACACATCGCCCAACAGCACAAATAAAATAGGTGTTTGATTGTTTGAAACCCCACACGGGTGTTGGGATGAAATTTGAAGTTCACTCATTCTGATTGATTAAAAATGTCGATCGATCGATTGACAGGCTGTTATAAGCGTTGAATATCTATATTTGATGCTTATACAGTGCAGTGCACTTTGGTTGATGATTGATTATTTTTCAATGCTATGATATACATGTGTTGTATGAAAATCCATATAATTAACTTTATATGGTAATTGATTGGGCCTCATTCCAATTTGAAAAATAAATAATATTATAAAATAAAAGTTCATGTGTTGACAGTACTCATTCATTGAGATTGGTCATGTGTTGAACGAAATATTTTGATAATAACAACTATTTTGAAAATAGAAATTTATGAAGCCGTGTTGATTAGATTGACGCCATTTTGACGTGAACGATATTTATATCGATTTTATCGAATTCAAAATGAATTGAAAACGATTTCGAAATGAAATGAATTGAAAACGAATTCAAAATGAATTGAAAACGATTTCGAAATGAAATGAATTGAAAACGATTTCAAAATGAATTGAATTGAAAACGATTTCGAAATGAAATGAATTGAAAACGAATTCAAAATGAATTGAAAACGATTTCAAAATGAATTGAATTGAAAACGATTTCGAAATGAATTGAATTGAAAACGATTTCGAAATGAATTGAATTGAAAACGATTTCGAAATGAAATGAATTGAAAACGAATTCAAAATGAATTGAAAACGAATTCAAAATGAATTGAAAACGAATTCAAAATGAATTGAAAACGAATTCCAAATGAATTGAATTGAAAACGATTTCAAAATGAATTGAAAACGATTTCGAAATGAATTGAATTGAAAACGATTTCAAAATGAATTGAATTGAAAACGATTTCGAAATGAAATGAATTGAAAACGAATTCAAAATGAATTGAAAACGATTTCGAAATGAATTGAATTGAAAACGATTTCGAAATGAAAAGAATTGAAAACGAATTCAAATAGAATTGAAAGCGAATTGAAATGAATTCAAATTGAATTGAAATTCGAATTGTATAGAAATGAATTTTGAAACGAATTTATAAAGAAGAATTCAATTTTGCTTTGAATTGAAATGGAAGTTGAAATAGGTTTTGAAACGATTTTAAAACTATTTATATAATTCGTTTTGAATAGTAATCGACGAAATATATATTATATATATTATATATAATATAATGGCCTGAATAGAACGCGCCGCGCCGCGGCAGTTCGCGAATTTCGACCATTTATTTCAAACGGACATTACGGGAGATCCGACCGTCGGATTCTCCTAAAACCGGAACCGTTGGGTTCGTATCGAAAAGAGCTTTCTAACGAATATTAGAAATTTGAAATCTAACGGTTGGATTTGGAATTATGTCCAAATCAAATTCGAAAAAGGTCGCTGTAAGTGCAGTTCGATGGCCATTGATGGAAATCGACTGTACGGGCCTTGATAAAATTATCAAAAATAGTAATAATTTGTGTAAAATCATAAGAAATGGTTTAGAAAGGATTGGGATGAAAAACTCCATATTTGAAAAGATAAAAATAGATTTTTATCGAAATGAACTAGTTTTGAACTAGAATTATAATTCTATTTATTTTTAAATAAATAAATTGAATTCGAAAAGGGTTTTGAAAATAACCAAAATTTCCAATGATTGCATTGGAGTGGATTTGAATCGAAATTGTCTTCGGAATATTTCGATGTTGGAATTCGTGATTATACAGGTGTTGTTATGGAAATTTGAAAGATATATTTTTATATCGTTATTTCAAATACGACATTTGTTAATCGTAGAATTTGATATTGAATATAGGCCGATATATTTTCTATTCAGAGCCTTGTATTTAATATCAAATGTGATTTGGGTTTGTCGTGAATGGTGTCTTCACTAACACCGTTCTTGAACCCAGTTGAGAAAAGATTAAATCTTTTTATTTAGATTTAATGAAGTGTACCAATTAAATGATATTTAATTGGAATTGAATTGATATTGATTTTTGGGTTTATCGTGAACAGTGTTTTAAATAACACTAGTTCTTTAACCCGATAATTAATGAAGGTGATTTTGGGTTTATCGTGAACCGTGTTTTAAATGACACTGATTCTTTAACCCAGATAATGATTAAAACTAAGTGGAGTTTTAATGAATCTTTAATTAGATTGAAAAGATCGAGAATGGAGTATCACCAGTTTTGCTCCAGGCGATAGTTAAATCTTTAATTAGATTTGAACGTGAAATTTAGAAACTAACTGTCGGTTAGCTAAGTAGAATGATTTTCTGGATATTGATCTGATGTTGGTTTCGGCCTTCGGGGTTAATATTTGGGGAATTATTCTCTTGATTAATTTACGGTTAATGACTAATGAGTTGGGATGAGGCGTATGTTGTGTTTGTGTAACACTTTTATAATATATACGCGAGTTATTCGGAAAGACCGGGTTTATCCCATTCTGAATAACTGATACGACGATAAGTCGAAGATGAAGACGATGGTCGAAGACCGGAGGTCTTCACGTCGTTTGGGTAATTACTGATGATCTTGATTGGGCTGTACACCCAAGAAGATGGAAACAGTTAGTGATCGTCCAGACGTACTTGGAGATCGATGGATATGCGGGGTACTAGGTGCCTCCGGTTTCGTTCAGACCCAGGACGGACTTGTAAATGGACTGTGTGTCTGACATCGGATTTCATTCTGTGTGACTGATATCGGTTGCATAGGATGGCTTGCCTGTGTGGCATGCTAAGATGCAAATGATCAAGGCTTCTGTTGAAAAGCAAAGTCTTGTGGTTGATGATCAAAGCACGGCCTTTGTGGCGTAGCTTTGTGTAACGTTTGATTCGCGAGTTTCACACCCGGTATGAATCAAAAACGGGAGATGGACCTCAGGGAGGGCATGCGTTTCTTTCTAGTTAGAAGTGGCGTCAGTGGTTTTTCACGCCCTGACGAGTTTGACTTATGTGGTTGTTGTTGTTGCGAGGCGCCTCGGATTGATCGGTCGTTCTCGAACCGATGGAGTCATTCGTTGGCTCATTGACACCCCAAAGGGTGGGGAAACGCAGTGTTCAGGCATTTTAATCCACATCGGTGGACCGGCCCTGACGATCCAAGGGTCACTCGAGCTCTGATCCTGAGGGGCGGACTAGAGCGTCTCGAATCGGTTGAGGATCTTGCCCCTAGCCTCGGTTCATAGATGGAAATCCAATTTCCAAATACGTGACTTTGCGGTTTTATTTGTAATCCTATATATGGCGACATAGTGGGATGGGGCGCTTATGCCGCCTATGATTGATACTTATGATTTGAAGTTGTTTTATACACTATGCACTTATTATAGTATCAAATGATTTCTTTTAAACGTATCAAGCATTCTTTGGCTGTTATAAGGGAAAACCCTATCCTCGACTGCGTTGCATTGTGTGATGGGACCTGGGTCTTATAACAGCTTCATCTTTCTTTATTTAGCATTGCGCTGTTGGTTTTATGCACCGGTACTCTTGGGAGGAAACCCGTTCCGTGTTATACGGCGTGGTCCCTTGATTTACCTTTGAAAATAAAGACTAATAACTGTTTTAGTTCTCACACCAGTCACATGACTGACCTGGAGTTTATTGTTTTAACCTAAACTCTGGGTGCCCTTATTTTCGACACGGGCAGCTAGTAGTTTTGGTTTTGCAGATTTATATTCACAGGATCCTGGTTTACAGCTGGAACGATATCCGGAAAGCTTTGTATCCGTATATCTCATCCTAGTTGTGTATTGTATTATTTTCCGCTGCTATGTATTTAAATGTAATTTAAATCTCTGATATTTCTGTGTATTATTCATTTATACTCTGTATATTCTTGTAATCTGATGCATTGTTGTAATATACAATGAAATGTTCTTTTATATGCGTTCTGTTGTGGCTTGTTCTCGAACTATCCGTCGCTTTCCTTTACGGGGAAGTTGCGGGTCTTCACAGGATCACGACGTGCGATTAAGGCATAGGTTTTTTTTTCTGTTATGAACAGGGAGAGAAGGTAGAAGGAGGGGGGGTTAAGTGAATTATATATTTATTATTTACTTATTTAAATTATCCAAAAGGTTGACTTCTTATTTCAAACTCCTTTTCGAACCTAACGACTATCGTCCCTAGCTAATTACCCCCATTCCGAACACAATGGGATATGTATGTAACCCAATTCTATCGTTTTGATAGGTTTTTGTTTAATTTAAAATATAAATCTTTACATATTCAATTTAAATGCACATTTCAAATTATCGGGGTCACATACTAACTCGAAAAATTCCAGAAAAATATTTTCTAGCTTCGTACTGACGATACGGTCCTAACAAAACTAGTTCGTCGAATTCTGAGAACGTTTGAAAAATGGCCATTTTCCAGTCGATTAAAATCAACTGAAACTGGTCAAACACGTTTTCCTTTGCCACACTCACATATTGATTCGAAAAATTAAGAAATTTGAAACCTAGCAATAATCTTACATCCCGGATCCAACAAAAGTGGTTTCGTCGAAATCCTAGGTCATTTGCAAAATTCCCATTTTTATGGGCCAGAATTCCATAGCGAATATTCTGAAAATTCATTTAACCATAACTTTTGATTCCCGCTATGAAATTTTTATTTTTCGGATTCGTTGGAAAGATATTCTCAATTAGATTCAAATATTTTTTGTTTCACTAAAATCCGGTTTATTTGGATCCTGTACATCTATTTGAAATTTGAAATCGAATTATCGAACTACTGCGCCATTTTCAATTCCTTTTATAATTTAAAATAAATATTTATATTCTAACGACGACGTATATAAATATATACGTTCGAATTCAATTCAAAATAAATTTTTCGTCGTTATTATTTAAAATAATTCATTTTAAATATTCAAAATTCATTAATATTGCCAAAATAAAAATTTTAAATTAGCTCGTATTCCCGGGTTATTACAAGTCCAATGACTGACTCGTAGTTTGTTTCACTTGCAAACTCGGATGCCCCTTTTTCTACACGGACAACCTGGTGTTCAGGTTTTAGCTGGCTCTTTCTGGATAGCTGGAGCTGAAGATGGATTCTATCATTTATTTATTTTTTATGCTGTTCAGCTCCTATTGTACATTATGTTTTGTTTTCCGCTGTAGACATTTATGTATAGCTGAACTGTATTTGTACTAAGTATGATCCTGTATACTGTGTAACTCTGATGATTACGTTTATCCAGTGTATTATCTGTTCATTATCTGGTGTATTTATTTAATTCTGTTCTGCTATTATCTGTTTATGTGTTATATTCCAATGTTATATTCCAAAGATTACCCTTAACACCGTCGTACGGGGTTTTGGGGTCGTCACAAAATTAGAATAAAAGAATCCTATGTTAAAAATGTTTTGTTAGATAAAAACATCGTCTTTAAAATGTTAGTGAAGTAGTATAAAAGAACCAAATGTTATAATATTTTTGGTTAGATAAATTTTTTTTAACATGTTAACGAAGTGAATTAAATAGTCATGTCTTGAAAAATATGTTTGTATGTTAAAAATGTAATTTTTAACATGAATATGAATTGGACAGAATTTACATGAAATGAAATAAATGGAGTTGAAATCGTAGAACAAATTATATTTATATATATAATATATAAATATAAATTAAAATTAAACGAATCGCGCGCGGTAGTTCTCGTTTTGGAATCGTAACTTCGAACGATTATACCGAAAGATCCGACTGTCGGATTTTCCCAAAACTGGAACCGTTGGGTTTGTTTTTGGAAAGATCTTTCCAAAGATATTAAATTTGTTAAGATCCAACGGTTAGATGTCGAGAAATGTGTAATTCAAATTTAGATAAAAACAACGCCAAGGCCGCGTATTGACCTGAAGCGTCATTCGAATTAAATGGGCTATTTTTATATAAATAAAAATAGCGATAAATCGTTATAAGATATTATTAACGATATGAAATGATTTGAATTATATATATTCGAGAATTATTTGAAAATGCCAAGTTAAATCTCGTTTCAAATAATTATACGATGGTTTAAAGTCGAAGACATTGACGACGGTGGTTGAAGACCTACGATCTTCACATCGAATGGACGACTACTGATGCCCTAAATTGGGCAGCTCCCAGTAAAGGGTCAAAGTTGTAGTTGTCTGTACATACTTGTTGATTGTTCGGATATGCGAGAACCTCTCTTCTGTATTGGACATACGGGACGAGGAATAAGGTGCCTCCGGTTTCGTACAGACCCAGGCTGGACTTGTAAATGGATGTGTGTCTGACATTGGATTTCGTTCTGTGTAAATTGATTTCTATTAAATATATATCTGTTTGGTGGTGGAGAATTTATTCTCTTGCTTGACACCCTTCTCTAAGACGTACGAGCTTAGAGGTTATATATAGATAGACATCAGTTGCATGGCGTGGATTGTCAATGTTGCATGCTAAGATACAAATGATCAAGACTTTTGTTGAAAAGAAGAGTCTTATAGTTGATGATCAAAGCACAGCTTAAATAAGCATAGCTTTGTGTACAGCATTACTTCGCGAGCCTCACACCCCGGTAAGAGTTAGAAACGTGATAAGGGAACGCAGGGAGTGCACAACATTTCTTTCTAGCTAGAAGTGGTGTCATGGTATGGAGTCCAAACATTTTTACTTATGTGGACGACGGAATGAGGCGCCTCGGATATTGAGTCCCCAATGGCTCAGAGATAGGTCCGATAGGACCAGGAAACGTGTGTTCAGGAATAACTAATCCACTAAAGTATGTGTGAACTGGCCCTGCCGGATCCAAGGGTTGGCCAGCGTTCGAGCCCTGAGGCATTTGCTAGAGTGTCTCGAATCGGTAAGGAGACCATCCTTAGCCTTGACTCACGATGGAAACCCAATTTCCAATGCGACATTACGGATTTGATTGTAAACTTATATATGGCGACATAGTATATGGTAGCTATGCTGTCTAGGAATGATACATTTATTTTGAAAAGTTTTTTAAACTGATTATACACTAATAATAATATCAAATGATTATTGTTTTATATGTATCAATCATGTTTGACCATTATAAGGTAAAACTCTATCCTTCGGTTTGCGTTGCATTGTGTGATGGGACTTGAGTCTTATAATGGTTTCATTTTTCTAAAAAGCATTGCGTTTTTTTAAAAAGAATTACTTATTTTATGCACTGGAAATCCAATGGAGTAAACCTGTTCTGCTTAGCGGCATGGTCTTGTGATTAGCCTTATTATTGGATAAGTTAAGTAAGATTTCTCATATCAGTCCCATGACTGACTCGTTGTTTGTTTCACTTGCAAACTCGGGTGCCCCTATTTCCACATGGGCAGTCGAGTGGTTTATTTTGCAGATATTTGTTTATTGAGCAGGATTCTGGATTGAAGCTTAAAACTTCGTTCAGAGCGTTGATAGTGTTCCGCTGTGTTAGTTTATTGATTCCGTTGCATTGTATTAAATTTATTGTAAATTAATCTTCCGTAGTAGACTTATTTTTCGATGTATTCTGATATATTTTGTGCTCTGATGTAACATTATTATGATGTTTATAAAAGTCTTCTGTTATTTGTTCTGATGTGTTGTATGCCCAAAGTTAGCGTATCCGAGCTTCGAACGGTCTTGGTCGATTTAGCGATCGATTAGGTCCGACTGAAATCCGTATCGTTACAGCAAAGGTGTATGAAATTTCATTAGTTTTTCAGAACTTCAAGAATTTCAGAACTTGTAGAAACAATGTACAAGGTATATACAAGATACTACAACACTGTTAGAAATTCAAGAAATTGACAAGAAATTAAACTTCAAAAGAATTTCAAAGTTTTTACAATTTTAAATTCAAGATCTGGAAATCATCAATACATGGAAGTTTTATACAAATGAATCTAATTTCTAGAAAATCAAGAGTTTTGTAGTTTGAAGTTAAGAAGCTCGGAATAAGCTAAAATAAGATATGGAAGTGTCAAAGTGAAACAGAATAAACAGAATGAAGAATAAGAGAAGGAGTAGAAGAAGGAAATAAAAATAAAAATAGAGAATATAAACAAAAATGTAAGTCTAGAGATAATACCTGATTTACAGTAAACGTTATGGATCTCAAACTCAACAGTCTTGGCTAAGAAACTATGATTGTTTCAAAGATATGGAAAAACTTGAATGCAGTTTCTTGTTTGCAAGTAGTTCTTCATCCTCTTTTGGTATCTAAGCATTTAGAGGATCGAGTGGTTTAACAAAATTTGTAAAACCACTCACAATTTCGTTCAGAGGTTTTGGTATCCGCACTTGTTTGCACAACAATTCATTTGAATTTACCTTTGTACCTGCTTTGAATCAGTCAAAATCGTTTTATTTCCTTTTCGGACCCGACTTTGTTTATTTGGATTATTACACAACAAGTATTCATCCCGATTATGATTTAAAAATCTTCTGAAACTTTTAGATTCCAAATTTTCAATTCGAACATTTCCAAAGCAGTTTGAAAGATTTTTAAAACCATTAGAATTCAGCTTTTCAAACACATCGATTTTCCTAAAGCTAAGACCACACTTATTTCCAATAGAAACTTGGTTTTGCAACAACATATTCAATGATTTTTCTCCATTAGAAAATTTATCCAGAGTACTTGATTCAAGTCATTGAATTCTAAATTTAAGACCACCATTTTCTTTCGTTAAATCTAAACAATGATTATTAGTGATCTTCCTTTCAGCTTCTATTTGTTTCAAAACCAAATTTTCATTTTCAAGCATTTTGATTTTGGCCTTGGAATCAAAAATTTCATTTTCAAAACATTTTCATTTTTCAGATTCAAGTTTTTCAAAATTATTGAATTTCTCTGTTTCTTTCTCAAGCTTATTCAAAATGGATTTGGTTTTCAGCAACTTTTGTTTCTCAACAAATTTATTTTTGGAATTTTTATTCATCTTAAAATTTTCCAATTCCATTTGCAAAAAAATGTTTTCACAAATTAGCTCATCCTCTTTATCTTTTAAAAACATAATTTCTTTTTCAAGCTTTTGAAATTTTTCATTGTGATGAGCTAAATCGTTTTTCAATTTCAAACAATTTTTGCAATCTGATTTTTCTAATTTTCTAACAAGTTTTAACTCCAAAATATTATTTTTGCTGATCAACTCCAGTTTCTCAGATTTCATAGGGTTATTTTGAGATTTGAGACTCTCAGCAGATTTTGTTAAATCATTACAAAGATGAATTAAATTATTTTGTGAAAAGTTTCCATCATTTGAATCATTATTTGTTGATTCTTCATCTGTAGCTCCTGTTAAGCACACATCTAAACTTGAGTTGGCAATTCGGGTTTTGAGCAGTTGTCGTCATTTTGTCTATACTTCGTCTTGAGAGTTTTCCAAATGTCCTATGTAGTTGAACAATGAGTAATATGAAAAAACCGATCAATACTAATGTAAGAATAAATAATATTCGTAGCAATATCATTCTTATCTACATTATCATCTCCATTCATAATAATATCCCAATATTTAATATGAAATTTTTTTATATAAGAATCCATTTCTGATTTCCAATTTAAAAAATTTATACCATAAAAAATAGTTAAAATACGACTAATCTAACTCTCATTGGACTGACAACTAAGAGAAGACACAACTCTAGAGTTAATGAAATACCAGCTCTGATACCACTTGTTGGATCTAGTTTAACCATAGAGATGGGTGAATAGGGTTTATTGCAAAAAGTAAATGACATAGATTTCAGAAGAGAAAATAAATGCAGAAAGTAAATGACATAGATTTTACCCAGCTTCGGCAAACCCCTGCCTGTTGCCGCATTCCCATGATTTCTACTATGTATTAAAACAGATTCCCACTTCCAGAACCCTGCAAACTTGCAAACTCTGCTACTGCTTTAATCCTACGCTCAAAACCCTGGACTGGTCTTTATCCCCAAGATTAGATTTTTCCCGAATTACAAAGCTGTAACATGTAAACCCTAACTATAAATCCTATAACTAGTATACCCTAGTTTTACAGAAAAACTAGAAAACTGGTGGATCTATTTACAAAAGAAAATAAAACAATATAAAATAAAATAAAAACAAAACCCCCTTTCTAAATAAAAACAAAGACGACCTCCCTTATTTCTTTTGAAATGTTTTAGCTTTAAACTATTATTGGCCAACCTAAAATTAGGGTTTTGCCCTCTTAATCTAAATGGTGACTTCTTGGTTGTTGATCAAGATGTTCTTCCGATTGCTCTTGATTCGTGTTTCCCTCTTTTCCACAGATTTGGGTTCCAATCGAAACCAATGACTATTCTGTGGTTTTGATTTCTCCTGCTCTCGAATTTGTTGCATTTGGTTTCAATGACGTCAATGATGAATTGGTGTGAATATATAGGGTTTAGAAACCCTTCTCTAACTCTGATTTAATTTAGTCTGATTGTTGCATGATTATTGTGTGATTGTTTGATTGATTGTCGTGTAACCATGAATGATTTCTGGAAATGATTTAATAATTTTCTTGGAACCTTTAAATATGTGACAATATCTATTTTTGGAACAATGTTAAGCCCATGGATCCATTATTTATTTCTGGAAACAATTTGAAATGTTCCTTGCCTAAAATTTGTTTGCTTGATATTCTGGAATGCTTCAAAATCATGGATCAATCTTTTCTCAGATTAGCTCAAACGGATGATAAATCTTGCATGGTTTTCTAGATTTAAATTCATTTACTCTTTGCTTGAAATAATAAACATGTTGTTAATACTCCATCCAATTTTGGAAAAATTATTGTGGAGAATATAACATAAAGGAATGATTTCTAGAAATCTTGCGTGCCATTTAATTTATGCCCTTCTCATGCATACTTGTCGAATTCACTAATGGGAACAAAAATAGCTCTTACCACTTATGTGTTGTCATGTATATTATAGCCATGTTCATATGGTTTGTATGAATGCCATTTGCCATTTCTCTTTATGTGGGAATAGTTTGGCTTTTGCTTCACTTTTGACTTTGCACATACATTTGTACCTCTTTGTCATTCTTTGTGCATGCAATACACATGTTGCTGTTCTCGGGCCTCTTGCATGTGCACTTAGAACCACTGGTATTGTTGTAACTATGAGTGTACCCTTTCTTGTTGCACCATATATGACTACCCATTATCATATTTAATTGTGCACATTGTATTGTTCATGAACCTGTTTCATTGCCCTGTTTGTGTACACATGTATCTCACCATGTCCAGATTTAATTCACCATGCCTAAGTTGTTATTCACAAGAATTTTCTCCTGGCTTGCTATTCTTGTGCATGTTCATTTGTAATTGAAACTATTGTTGTCTTGCACATGTATATTCAATTTTTGTCCGGTTTGTTGGTTTAAACACTTGTGTACACTTGACTCTTGTGTCCAGTTGTGTTCATTATTGTTGCACCATATATATGCTTGACTGAATCCCTTTATATCTTCTTGTTGTCCATCCATTCTAGTTTACGTTGATTCATGGGTTGTTCAATGTTACTTTTGCCTTTTGCGTGATCCTGACTTGGCTTGTGCATATTAATATATATATATATATATATATATAGTTGCACATCCATGTTCATTTTGTATACTCCCATGTTATAGCTTGCACGAATGCTTGTGCACACTACTACTCCTTGCTCATGCTTGATGTTTCTACTTGTACACTTATACATAGTGCAAATGCATATGCATATATATATATACACATACATACATTCATATTTATATGCGTATATATGTGTGTCAGTCCACATTACATTGTTGAGCCGTGCTGCATCACTTTGAAATTGCCTTGAATTTGTATTAAACCTTGTTTATTTGACAGTGACCATGTTTTGATCCGATGCATGTTTCCATAATACCCTTGGTTTGAGTATTCATATACTGACATTTGATGTTTCATGAATATGAATACATGTTGCACTTGATTTGGTGAAATGAGCTAGTTGGCTTTCCTGTTCCTTGTGTTATGAAAATACCCGGCTTGTAGTATGTATGCCCCTGATTCATGTATTCCCATGTATACATACATGTATATATACACATATGTGTGTGTGTATTGGTATGTACGTGTTAATCCATATGTTCTTTGTCACTCATATTGAATTTCTTGGTTCATGTCCACTCACTGATGTTTGACCATATTGCCCCTGCACAAAAATATATGTGTATATACATACACATGTATGTGTAACATGTATCGTACATCTGCAGTTTTTGTATATAATCTATTTGAATGACAGACGATCTGTGAGCACTAGAGATACAGTCTGCCTAGTGGTGTTTACTGTGAATCACTTTGAATATCACAAGCAGTCGGACACAGGTTGATGTATATATATATATCAGACCAAGTCAAGAAATTTGACGAGAAACACAACAAAATTCTAAGGCAGATAAAATTAAATATAAATTTATATCTGCTAGAATTTAAAATTATTTTGTTTCAGTTTACTGTATGTGTTTCTGTGACAGGTGTGCAGGTGACTGGACCGAATCTAGAGCAGACTGAAGGCAAGTGAGTGTGAGTGGGAATCTGAATGTGAATTTGTATATAAATACAAGCGAGTGAAACATAACTGAGTGTTGAAGTGAGGAACTAATGTACTAAACGATTTAAATGTTGAAATAAAATATTATATTTAAATAAAATACTCTTTGAGTATTTAAATTCTTGTAAAGTGGTATTCTATTTAAAAATAAATATTTATTTCTGTTTGTGATGTATTAGAATAGTATATTTACAAACACATTTATAATAATATATATCTTTATTATCATCAAACAAAAATCATATTATTAAATGCAACAGTCCAAGCTATTCCTTAAGCCATTACTAGTGGTCTATCCCACCCAACACCTATTTTGGGGAATGACCTTGATCATCCACAGTTGGACACTAAGGCTTCCCTCCGCTTATAATTGAGGGAAATGTTGCCATGGGAATTACTGAGAAGATGATGGGAGGTATATCTTTTTTCTCTCCAGTGTTTGAAAAGATTATGTCAAGAACCAAAAGAAGACAAACACATCTTCTTTGATGCACATGAACTTTTAGGATGGAGACTTCCATCACCTTTGGGACTTCAGCGCCCATCTGGTCCATTCTTGATATTGACGAATACAAGAGGTTGATGAGCGAAGAATTTGCAATATCGATATTTATAGGGACCTAGAGCAAGGCGAAATCGACTACAGCTACCTGTTCGCTGAAATGGAATAGTTGGTGAAGTAAGAGAGGCGAAGTGAAGCAGAATAAGTGGATTTTACTAGCCAAGGAAGTGTTACAAGCGTTCTAACCATGCATGAACTAGTATAAGAACTACAATCCTGCATGTCGGTGAAGTAATAAGAGGACAAGGTGAAGAGGAAGGCTGAGGACGAAACCACCAAGATGATCCAAGAGGAGATTGAGATTCCTCCTTTTTAGCTAAAAATGACTCTTCCCATAGGAGCCAAAGATGAAGAGACAAGGATCTCATATGAAGAAGAGAAGGCACCGAGGGATGTAACACCCAACATCCGTTAATGTCACTCACAAAGGGAATGCATTAAGTTTCGTGGAGCTTACAAGTAAACAGAACGGAATATTACAAGACAGAAAAAGTATTACTTGAAAATTTTATAACTTTATTGCAGTAGAAACAGAAATAAGTTTGATTACATTTCCAAATACCAAAAATCAAGTACATAATATCAGTCTTGTACAAAACCTTCATAGTACATAATATTAAAGCCATAATCCCCAATAGAAAAATGCCATACGCAGAATCAAAGCCAAGCAATACACCTTTCAACTTCAAGCTGGAAGAAAGAGATATCTGAAATAAGCTTGAGTATTTCCTCCTTAATAACCTGGGGGGGGGGGGGGGACAGAAGAAAAGAGGCGAAACAAACAAGGTCAGACATAAGTATGGTGAGTCCAGTGACTTTAACAATATAACCATTAAAGTAACAGGATAAGAACATAAACTGGAAAGCAAGAAATGACTGTAGAATAAACAGGCATGACAAAGCAGATAAGATGAACAAGATATAATGTTGATTGCACTTCTAATCACTACAGGATAATTACTACACTGCACCAATGCTAGTAACACCGTATCATTACTAGTTACACCGCACCCTTACTAGTCCCTTATTAAAAGTTGATCACTCTTACTAATCATGATAATGGTAGCGTCGTGTACTCCTAGTTGCTATCGGAGATGCCCCTTTTTGCTCCTACCCCCACGAGTTGTACCCACTACCTTCCTCGTTCAATCGGCTCCTTAGCTCGCATGTATTTATTACTTGTGTCATTCGACCTCACTTATATGTATTCATTACTTGTGTCATTCAGCCCCGCTTGTATGTAGATACCTGTGCTGGCCCCATCATAGGGTGTATCATTTCCCATGATGGCAACCCAACATGATTCAAGATGCATAGTGTATACTACTAATGCCCAGTGCCTGCTTTTTCCACTCCGGAGCACGTGCACGCCGATACTTTGTCGGAACCTACACTGCTGCACCACCTGTCGCTATTTTGAGCACTTATAATCAGGCCAGTAATTGTGCTCCACCCTGCCTAGCTCAGGGTACCATGATACATCTAGGTGGGTTACTGCTGAAATGGGTCCCCATTACTAGGGTTTCCTAATCAACACGTTATAATGGTTAAGTGTTCTCACCTTAACTTAACCCCACCCATTTGCTTAATTAACATGTTTTACTGGTTAAGTGTTGCCTATTCATACGTTACTTAACCTTCTCACTGATTCACGCATGTTTATTTAACGGTTTAGTTTGTGGGGCTATATACTCTAATATTACCCACTTACCCAAGATTTACTTAACCTTTCCCCTTATCAAGTCCATATGTATTTTTGGTTAAGCTTGCCTTAACCCTATCCATTTTGTTCCTGTGATATTGGTTAAGTTGTCTTCTTGTCCATGATAACTTAACCCACCCACCTAACATGTTGTATTGGTTAAGTGTCGCCTGTTCATATGTTACTTAACCTTTCCATTCTTAGCATGTATGTTCCTTAGCTTTAATTTATTCATTAAAGCACCAACCTCTCACATTAGAACTGTTATTTGCGGTTGCTGGATGTGCTGGCGGTTCCGGGCAGACTTCTACCGCAAACTCATTTTAACCTCGGGTTTTTGGGCTTAATGTGCTAACCTCTCACAATAGATCTATGTTGTTGCGATTGCTGGATGTGCCGGTGGTTTCGGGCAGTCTTACACCACAACTCAATCTAACCTCGGGTTAGGAACGTTCATCTTTTAGCCAATTTATACATTTACCATTCATGTCCAAGTTTATATGTAAATTATCCATAATTGTGGTCCATTTAAGTTATGCCACATTTTCTAGTTATGCCCAAAATTAATTATATGATTACAACCCCTTTTTATGCCAATTACATAATATTCAACTTTTACCCAAACTTTTCCCCAACGTTCCCACGTCGTTCGTACGTGTAGTTCATGTGATACGTTAGGCTCGCAATTAGCCCAACTCATAAAAAAAGAAAAAGGGAAGAAACACATGACATCATAACTGGCATATACAATACAGATCTAAGACGGCATAAATCTAGTAAACATATAAAAATAGATCCAATCAACATATTGAGTGCGAACTACCATGGATCTAAACATAAATTTGCACGGATTTAAACATATGAACATGTAATTCTAAACAAATGGACTGATATGGATCTAATCATATAAACATGTAGATCTAAACATATGAACATTGTAACACCCCGGGTATTCTATAACAGTGAGATTCACAAATTAAAGTATAATTAATTTCAAATCAAAGAATTAAGGGAAACGGGTTACGCCATTTCATTCGCCTCGAAATTCTGCTTGAGATAGAGTCCGAGTTTACACAAAACGGATAACGTGTGAAGAAGATATCTTTAATTTAAATATCGCAGCAAAACATGAAAAAAAAAGAATGGGAAACGAATAATGTTTAGCATTGTTCTAGGGTTTGTAAGCAAAAGACTTAGTAGCTCATTTGGTTGGAACACATGACTTGCATACAAGAGGTACAGAGTTCGATCCCCGCCAGCGCCCTATTTTTGTTTTAGGGGAATGGCTTAAAATAGCCTAGTGTGAACGCAGTTCAAAAAGTGGTTTAGTGTGAAAATGGGTAATTGGGAAGATAGAGAAAAAAATGAATATATATATACATATACGCATATATATATATATATATATATATATATGACGTGTACGCATCATGTAGCGTACGTTGCGCATTTTTGGTTGTCAAGGATGGTTTTTTTTTGGCCTTCTCCAATTTTTAATTATGACAAATTAAAGGTAAGAAAATATTTATTCATATATAAATAAATATTTATATATGGGTAATTAATACGGTAAAGGGGAAAATGTATCTATTAAATACGTATTTACGTTTGAATTGGTGAACATTTAATACGCTGAGTCATTTCTGACTCATCGCTGAGTCAATGCTGAGTCATTTCTGACTCATGGCTGAGTCAATAGGATAACTCTATCCTGACTGAACGGTTGTGGTCATTTCTAGGATTAATCAAACGGCCTAAATTAATCCTAAAATTCTATATATACAACTCAAACCTAACCTAAACTCACACAAATAATAGAATACAATAGCCGTCATGCTGGAGAGAAACTAAGAATGGCCGTCAATTAGAAAGCCTAGAGACAAGCCAACAAGCCTAAGAGACGAATCAAATTAAAAGAAGATCAAAGCTTAAAGCAACAACAACTAAATCAAATCAACGCCTACAACAAAGGATAGCATCTCAGATTTCTGAATTAAAGATTCGCCATACGCTGTAAGTAGAGTGCTATTCCGATATGAATTAAATAATTGTGGTGATTTGTGTAATGTAAGAAATGGAATTGTGGCGATAATAATCTATATTTGTATGTTGCTTTGATGCAAAACGATTTGGGAATATTATGGTATACGATTGGATATTTGCAAATACGCGATTTGCGTTGGAAACGAAATGGAATTGTGGCGATAATGACTTATATTTGTATGTTATTTTGATTCTAACGATTTGGCAATGCTATGGTTTGATTCATACAAGTATATGGTTTATGTTGACAACCACATGTGTGGAATTTTGATTGGGACTCATGCAAACATATGATTCATATTGAAAACTACATGTTTGTGGTAGTTATTTACAACACCCATTTG
Source organism: Allium sativum (assembly GCA_030737875.1). Classification (NCBI taxonomy): domain Eukaryota; kingdom Viridiplantae; phylum Streptophyta; class Magnoliopsida; order Asparagales; family Amaryllidaceae; genus Allium; species Allium sativum. Next base: position 19,606,594 of record JASFAX010000021.1, read on the forward strand.
ATAATTGCAAGCATATGATTCATGTTGAAAGTAACAACTATATGTTGTAATAATTTATTTAAGATTCATGCAAGTATATGATTCATGTTAACAACTATATGTTGTAATAATTTATTTAAGATTCATGCAAGTATATGATTCATGTTAACAACTATATGTTATGATATTTTAATTGGAATTCATGCAAGTCTATGATCTATTGTTATGACAACATGATGTAAAATTCTATGGTCATCTTTAGTGTAATTTGATTCACCTAAGTATTATGATTCATATGAAGTTATGTTGGAATTGGCATCATAGTTCAAGTATAAAAATCATATTTTTGTGATAGTGACAAAAGCACGCATCTTTGTAAATTTGTATTAATTTTATGAACATGACTAAACTATGTTCGTTATTATGCCAAATTGAAAAACATGTTTTTAGGCTCATGTTGTTATCATAAGTTACATTAGAATTACATTAGAATTACATTCCTCTTGCAAATTTACATAGATAAAATAAAAACCATGATTCATATAAGAATTAAGTTGGGATAATTTTAGTTGAACCATACTTTTGTATTAGTGACAAAAGTAAGCACCTTTTTGTTAACATGTAGTGATTTTATGAACACGATTAGTTTATGCCTAAATAAAAAAATATAGGCTTATATTTTTAGTCAAGACCTGTGCCAATAATAATGATATCTAATTTAGTTAGATTCTTAATTTCAAGTTTACATGGTTAGTTGAACCTATGATTCATGTATTATTTATGCCATGATTATATGAATAGAACGATGCATGTTTAAGTACTGCTTATGCCATAATCATATGAATAAAATAATTCATGTTTAAGTATTGTCTATGCATTAACCATATGAATAGAATGATTTATGTTTAAGTATTGTTTATGCTATGATTATATGGATAAAATGATTCATGTTATGCCATGATTGTATGATGTTACAATTGCAAGTTCACATGTGCCTATTTTATGTTAATTGAATCGTTCGTTGCAAGTTCATGCGTTCACACTCCCTTTTTTCATGTTACCTTATAAACACCATGTTATAAGCCTCCCCTTTTCATTTGGCTAAATTGGGTTTAAGTATTAAACCCAATACACCTTACGTTGGAGCGAACGTATAATACGGGGGTAATGACGTTTGGGCTAAAATATAGAACATATGTGTTGGCATGTTTAACGCATGCCAACAACCTTGAAAGAACAATTAAGTGGCATAAATGAAATTTAACCAATAAAGACGAATTTGAATAATGGGTCGCAAATATTTACATATAAAAAGAAAAGAGACAAAATATGTAAATGTAAAAAAATACGATGTGTTTAACCCGAGGTTGGAATAAGTTGTGATGTAAAACTGCCCGGAACCGCCCGGCTGTCCAGTAGTCACAACAATACCTATCCAATGTGGGTGGTTAAACACGGAGCCCAATAAGGACCCGAGGTTAGATTGAGTTGTGGCGTAAGACTGCCCGGACCCAACCGGCAACAGGCAGCCACAACAATACCTGTCTAATGTGAGAGGTCAAGGCTTTAATAAGACAATTAAGGCTGAGTCAGGATTGATAGGATTAAGTAAATTATATTAATACTTAATCAAAATGGAACATGCTAAACTAAGCAGACTGATTGGGGGGTTAGGTTTATAAAACACTTAACCAACTTAGCATGTTGGCTAGAAATAGAAAACCTAGTAGCGGAGGACCCTTTTCGCAGTAACCCTACAAGGTATCATGATACCCTGAAACTAGACAGGGTGGGGCACGATTACTGGGCTGATTGTAAGAGGTCAAATCGACGGCGGTGGTGCAGCAGTGTAGGTTCTAACGGGGTGCGGGCGTGCACACACTCCGGCGCAAAAAAAGAAGGCACTGGGCACCAGTAGCATACCTGTGCATTCTAGGGTTGTGTCGGGCCGCCACCATGGGACTTGATACACCCCATGGTGGGACCAGCATAGGTAACTACAACATCGGGGGCCGTAAGACACATGTAACTATGCGAGTAGGAGCCGATCATTATAAAATGGATCACTTCACCCTGATTATGGGGTGCCAGTTGGGAACTAGTTTATATGGGTTCAGAGATTAAAATGGGGTACGATAGTATATTCGACCCTAGACAACTTAACTAAGTTTATGGTGCTTTCCCATTTCTAGTTTATACTTATCATACCCAGTTCTTTATTCATAGACTGAATAGTCCTAGACTTACTCAGGCTTTATGTATGACTCTACTTTTCTTTCGTCTTCTTTCCTTCCGTTCCCCCCCCCCCCCCCAGGTCCACAGGGAGGGAATACCGCAGCTTGACCAGCCTTCATATCCAGCTTGAAGAGAAAGAATGTATTGCTTGGATCTTTTCGTTTTGGACTATGGCTTTGGACAGCAACTATGGGACTTTTGCAGTTTATTTATGTTTTCTTTATGCTTCTTTAAATAATGTAATCAAGACAGTTATGATTTTGGAAATATTGTAAGACAATTATGGCATGGTTTGTGTAACACATATTTTAATGAAATAAAAGTTGTTGTTTTCCGCTGTTCAAAAATATGTGTTCTTATATCTGTCTTGTATATCTGTGACTTATACTTATAAACCTCCACCAAAATTAGGGCATTCCCTTTGAGAGTGACCCTAACGGAGGTGGGGTGTTTCACTTGGTATCAGAGCATAGGTTTACCAGATAAGATAAAAAGTTTTGAAAATTTATTTTCAAAAAAGAAATTTAAAGAAGCATTTTTAAAAGAAAAATATTATTTTATTTTTTTAAAAAAAGGGCAAAGTCCCCCCAAAGCCCTAGGTACTATCTCTTATCCTTCGTTTTGAATCTATCCTTTTTGTTTCAGCATGTCCAAAGAACTTAACTTGCCAGAGGGTGTACCAATACCTGGTTGGTTTAGACGGTTCTTAGAAGCAAGGGCCACTCAGCCAGGTCCTACCGTTCCTCCTCCCCCAGCTGCAGGAAATCATCCAGCTGCAGCAGCACCTCTTCCTCCACCTCCTCCACGGGGAAACACGTTTGCTAAGATATGTAAAGATTTTAAAGCTATGGGAGGAAAGGATTTTCATGGAACTGAGTCCTTCGTGGCAGCTAGAAATTGGCTGAAAGAAACCGAGGACTTATTCATCATCTTTGAGGTGGAAGATAGACAGAAAGTACAACTGGCAGTATGGCTACTAAAGGGTGAGGCTTCCTACTGGTGGGAAGTCACTAATGCAGAAAGACCGGTGGAAACATGGGAGGACTTTAGGGCAAGGTTTGAGGCTAAATTTCTCCCGGAAGCTGAAAGGAGTCTTCAGTTGGAAAGATTCTTATTTCTTAAGCAAGGGAATATGACAGTCAAAGAGTATGTTAATCAATTCGATGAGCTGGCTAGGTTTGGGCTGGACCTAGTCAACACCCCGCACAAGAAGGCTCTCCGCTTTGTCAAAGGGTTGAATGAGCCATTACACAGTTTGGCCATGACCCATATACCCATGGGAGCTACGTACGAAAGGTTGGTGCAGATGGCATTGCTGAACGAGGAAGATAAGGACAAGAAGGAAACAGAGGCAGAAAACTCTCAAGGGAAGAAAGAGGTCAAGCCCAACGATTCTAAGAATAAGAAGGTAGACCCCGAGAAAGGAGGCAAGAACAACAACTCACGTGATAAAAGGAAATGCAATTACTGTGGTACGTAAGGGCACATAGCCAAGGATTGTAGAAAGAGGAAGAGAAAGCAAGGCGAATGTTTTCATTGTGGGAAGACTGGACACATCAGCAAAGACTGCCCTGAGAAGCAGACCGGACCTTCTTGCGGTACATCGTTAACTTATTCTAGATGCTTTGTTTTATCCTATTTCTCTCCTCGATCCTATCTTGAGAACCATAGGTAGAATCTTTTTGGATGTAAACATGTAGTTGAAACATGTTATGGATGATGGTTGCAAGTGGTTGCAAGTGATTGCTAGTGGTTGCTCGTGGTTGCATATACACACACAATCTAGGTTTTAGATCGGCTCAGTCACTTCATATTGCATATGCATATATGTTTGCATTCGTATATGGTTGAACTTTAATGTGTTGCCATATGGATGTTGCATTTGTATGAATGATTGTGCACTCATGTAGAATCATGAATAGGAAAAATTTGCATACATAATGGATTCATGGCACTCACATAATTCGCATTAAGGAGGTCAACTGAATCAGTAGACCGCCTGATTTTGCATTAGATAAGTACATGTACACACACACTTCGCATATGATCATGAAGCATTAGAAGTCTTTTAAGGACAATGGATACTCGTGTTTGATGGATGAGTAGATGGATGTTTGGATGTTAGGATATACATTCCTCCTAACTTGAAGATTTCGGGGACGAAATCCTTTTAAGTGGGGGAGAATGTAACACCCCGTGTATTCTATAACAGTGAGATTCACAAATTAAAGTATAATTAATTTCAAATCAAAGAATTAAGGGAAACGGGTTACGCCATTTCATTCGCCTCGAAATTCTGCTTGAGATAGAGTCCGAGTTTACGCAAAACGGATAACGTGTGAAGAAGATATCTTTAATTTAAATATCGCAGCAAAACATGAAAAAAAAAAAGAATGGGAAACGAATAATGTTTAGCATTGTTCTAGGGTTTGTAAGCAAAAGACTTAGTAGCTTATTTGGTTGGAACACATGACTTGCATACAAGAGGTACAGAGTTCGATCCCCGCCAGCGCCCTATTTTTGTTTTAGGGGAATGGCTTAAAATAGCCTAGTGTGAACGCAGTTCAAAAAGTGGTTTAGTGTGAAAATGGGTAATTGGGAAGATAGAGAAAAAAATGAATATATATATATAATATATATATAATATATATATACATATACGCATATATATATATATATGACGTGTACGCATCATGTAGCGTACGTTGCGCATTTTTGGTTGTCAAGGATGGTTTTTTTTTTGCCTTCTCCAATTTTTAATTATGACAAATTAAAGGTAAGAAAATATTTATTCATATATAAATAAATATTTATATATGGGTAATTAATACGGTAAAGGGGAAAATGTATCTATTAAATACGTATTTACGTTTGAATTGGTGAACATTTAATACGCTGAGTCATTTCTGACTCATCGCTGAGTCAATGCTGAGTCATTTCTGACTCATGGCTGAGTCAATAGGATAACTCTATCCTGACTGAACGGTTATGGTCATTTCTAGGATTAATCAAACGGCCTAAATTAATCCTAAAATTCTATATATACAACTCAAACCTAACCTAAACTCACACAAATAATAGAATACAATAGCCGTCATGCTGGAGAGAAACTAAGAATGGCCGTCAATTAGAAAGCCTAGAGACAAGCCAACAAGCCTAAGAGACGAATCAAATTAAAAGAAGATCAAAGCTTAAAGCAACAACAACTAAATCAAATCAACGCCTACAACAAAGGATAGCATCTCAGATTTCTGAATTAAAGATTCGCCATACGCTGTAAGTAGAGTGCTATTCCGATATGAATTAAATAATTGTGTTGATTTGTGTAATGTAAGAAATGGAATTGTGGCGATAATAATCTATATTTGTATGTTGCTTTGATGCAAAACGATTTGGGAATATTATGGTATACGATTGGATATTTGCAAATACGCGATTTGCGTTGGAAACGAAATGGAATTGTGGCGACAATGACTTATATTTGTATGTTATTTTGATTCTAACGATTTGGCAATGCTATGGTTTGATTCATACAAGTATATGGTTTATGTTGACAACCACATGTGTGGAATTTTGATTGGGACTCATGCAAACATATGATTCATATTGAAAACTACATGTTTGTGGTAGTTATTTACAACACCCATTTGATAATTGCAAGCATATGATTCATGTTGAAAGTAACAACTATATGTTGTAATAATTTATTTAAGATTCATGCAAGTATATGATTCATGTTAACAACTATATGTTGTAATAATTTATTTAAGATTCATGCAAGTATATGATTCATGTTAACAACTATATGTTATGATATTTTAATTGGAATTCATGCAAGTCTATGATCTATTGTTATGACAACATGATGTAAAATTCTATGGTCATCTTTAGTGTAATTTGATTCACCTAAGTATTATGATTCATATGAAGTTATGTTGGAATTGGCATCATAGTTCAAGTATAAAAATCATATTTTTGTGATAGTGACAAAAGCACGCATCTTTGTAAATTTGTATTAATTTTATGAACATGACTAAACTATGTTCGTTATTATGCCCAATTGAAAAACATGTTTTTAGGCTCATGTTGTTATCATAAGTTACATTAGAATTACATTAGAATTACATTCCTCTTGCAAATTTACATAGATAAAATAAAAACCATGATTCATATAAGAATTAAGTTGGGATAATTTTAGTTGAACCATACTTTTGTATTAGTGACAAAAGTAAGCACCTTTTTGTTAACATGTAGTGATTTTATGAACACGATTAGTTTATGCCTAAATAAAAAAATATAGGCTTATATTTTTAGTCAAGACCTGTGCCAATAATAATGATATCTAATTAAGTTAGATTCTTAATTTCAAGTTTACATGGTTAGTTGAACCTATGATTCATGTACTATTTATGCCATGATTATATGAATAGAACGATGCATGTTTAAGTACTGCTTATGCCATAATCATATGAATAAAATAATTCATGTTTAAGTATTGTCTATGCATTAACCATATGAATAGAATAATTTATGTTTAAGTATTGTTTATGCTATGATTATATGGATAAAATGATTCATGTTATGCCATGATTGTATGATGTTACAATTGCAAGTTCACATGTGCCTATTTTATGTTAATTGAATCGTTCGTTGCAAGTTCATGCGTTCACACTCCCTTTTTTCATGTTACCTTATAAACACCATGTTATAAGCCTCCCCTTTTCATTTGGCTAAATTGGGTTTAAGTATTAAACCCAATACACCTTACGTTGGAGCGAACGTATAATACGGGGGTAATGACGTTTGGGCTAAAATATAGACCATATGTGTTGGCATGTTTAACGCATGCCAACAACCTTGAAAGAACAATTAAGTGGCATAAATGAAATTTAATCAATAAAGACGAATTTGAATAATGGGCCGCAAATATTTACATATAAAAAGAAAAGAGACAAAATATGTAAATGTAAAAAAATACGATGTGTTTAACCCGAGGTTGGATTGAGTTGTGATGTAAAACTGCCCGGAACCGCCCGGCTGTCCAGTAGTCACAACAATACCTATCCAATGTGAGTGGTTAAACACGGAGCCCAATAAGGACCCGAGGTTAGACTGAGTTGTGGCGTAAGACTGCCCGGACCCAACCGGCAACAGGCAGCCACAACAATACCTGTCTAATGTGAGAGGTCAAGGCTTTAATAAGACAATTAAGGCTGAATCAGGATTGATAGGATTAAGTAAATTATATTAATACTTAATCAAAATGGAACATGTTAAACTAAGCAGACTGATTGGGGGGTTAGGTTTATAAAACACTTAACCAACTTAGCATGTTGGCTAGAAATAGAAAACCTAGTAGCGGAGGACCCTTTTCGCAGTAACCCTACAAGGTATCATGATACCCTGAAACTAGACAGGGTGGGGCACGATTACTGGGCTGATTGTAAGAGGTCAAATCGACGGCGGTGGTGCAGCAGTGTAGGTTCTAACGGGGTGCGGGCGTGCAAACACTCCGGCGCAGAAAAATAAGGCACTGGGCACCAGTAGCATACCTGTGCATTCTAGGGTTGTGTCGGGCCGCCACCATGGGACATGATACACCCCATTGTGGGACCAGCATAGGTAACTACAACATCGGGGGCCGTAAGACACATGTAACTATGCGAGTAGGAGCCGATCATTATAAAATGGATCACTTCACCCTGATTATGGGGTGCCAGTTGGGAACTAGTTTATATGGGTTCAGAGATTAAAATGGGGTACGATAGTATATTCGACCCTAGACAACTTAACTAAGTTTATGGTGCTTTCCCATTTCTAGTTTATACTTATCATACCCAGTTCTTTATTCATAGACTGAATAGTCCTAGACTTACTCAGGCTTTATGTCTGACTCTACTTTTCTTTCGTCTTCTTTCCTTCCGTTTCCCCCCCCCCCCCAAGGTCCACAGTGAGGGAATACCGCAGCTTGACCAGCCTTCATATCCAGCTTGAAGAGAAAGAATGTATTGCTTGGATCTTTTCGTTTTGGACTATGGCTTTGGACAGCAACTATGGGACTTTTGCAGTTTATTTATGTTTTCTTTATGCTTCTTTAAATAATGTAATCAAGACAGTTATGATTTTGGAAATATTGTAAGACAATTATGGCATGGTTTGTGTAACACATATTTTAATGAAATAAAAGTTGTTGTTTTCCGCTGTTCAAAAATATGTGTTCTTATATCTGTCTTGTATATCTATGACTTATACTTATAAACCTCCACCAAAATTAGGGCATTCCCTTTGAGAGTGACCCTAACGGAGGTGGGGTGTTTCAAACATATAGTTCTAAACATATGGACTGATATTGATCTAATTATATAAAGATGTAGATCTAAACATAACATATAGTTCTAAACATATGGACTGATATGGATCTAATCATATAAACATGTAGATCTAAACATATGAACATATAGTTCTAAACATATGGACTGATATGGATCTAATCATATAAACATGTAGATCTAAACATATGAACATATAAAATATGATCTTACATATATGAGCATGACTTACATATAATCTTTCATAACTTGCATAAATCGAGAAAACTTGCATACATAACTTGCATATGTAATTAGGCATATGAATTAACATAGAACATAACTTGCAGATAATAAATCAAATCAAGCATAAATCAAAACATAGTTTGCAAAGACATAAAATTTATATGATTTACAAACATTTTCATACAGTCCAATTCATAACTCATCACAATTACATTTAAACAATTATCTTGTGAAAGTAACTGCACCCACTGAAAACGGATCTTGAATTCTGGGATCTGATTTCTGAAATTGCTAAGCTAATCCGTTGATGTAGGCGTTGATTCGTTCGTTGTTGTTCTAGAATTCATTTTCGCAATTCCTAGGCTTTGAATCTCTTATCTTCTTATCTTTTTATCTTTAATATAGAATTTGATTTGTTATGGTGGTAGCTAGGTTATTTTGTAGATGAACATCATGATAGCAATAGAGAATAAGGTTGTGAGGTTAGGGTTTAGGTTTAGATATATATATAAAGGAGTATAGGATTAGTATGGGCCTTTAGATCAACCTAGGAGTCATCAGAGCCGTCTTGTCCAAGAAAATGCGTCATCAGGAAAATCAGAAGTCGCCACATAGCCCTATGACTTAGAAAATGGTCATTGTCCAGCATAGTTGGCAGGGGTCGACCCCTACAGGGGGGTTGACACCCCTATAGGGGTGTCGACACCTGTTTCGACACCCCTATGGGGGTCGACACCCTATGATGGGACTTTTTTCGCCCAGCCGTCTCTGCTGATTTGAATTTCGAACTCGATTAATTTAATTATTAATTTAATTTAATTTCTGCTTAAACTTGAAAACTTCTAACCTCCATAACTTCTTCATACAGAGTTCGATTCATGCAAACTCGGACTCTATCTCAAGAAGAATTCCAAGACGAACGAAATAGCATAACCCGTTTCACCCAATTCTTCTTTTAAAGATTAATTATTCTTTAATTATCTCTTATGTCCTATTTTAAAATTACGGGGTGTTACATTCCCCCCTACTTAAATGATTTCGTCCCCAAAATGTTCAAGTCAAGAAGAATGTGTATTCTACCATCAAACAGCCATCTACTCAACCATTCAATCATAGGCATCCATTGTCCTTAAAGAGGTTTCTAATGCTTTCATGCTCATATGCATAGTGTGTGTATATGTCCTTATCTAATGCAAAATCAGATAGTCTACTGATTCAGTTGACCTCCTTAATACAAATTATGTCAGTGCCATGAGTCATCATGTATGCAATTATTCCTAATCGTAATTTATAACTTCTACATGAGTGCACAATCATTCATACAAATGCAACATCTATACGATAACACATCATGTTTCAATCCATATACAAATACATATATGCATATGCAATATGAAAGTGACTAAGCCGATCTAGTGCCTAATGTGTGTGTAAATGCATCCATGAGCAACCACTAGCAAACACTTGCATCCACTTGCATCCACCAAACATAACATGTCTCAAACACACGTTTACAACCAAAGGATCTTCCTACCTAAAGATCAAGAATGTAATTGAGAGGATACACTAAATGATAGGACAAGTCTAAACAAAGTGATAGAAAAATGAAAAATTAAGAGTATACCCTTAAAAATGAAAGGGTACAGCGTACGCATCTTGTCTCCCGTCTCCCAATCGCATCTCCTTGTTCATCTCCTCATTGGATTTTAACCAACTTGACCTCTCTGTTGCGTAACCTCTTGATCTCTGATCCAGGGATGCATGTAGGAGCTCGTCTAACCATGGCATCTTGCTCCACTTCCACTTCTCTAAGCATTCTCGGCTCCATTATTTCCGTGGTATCATATAAACACTTCCTCACACGTGACACGTGAAACATGTCATGAGCACCACTAAGCTTTTCCGGCAACTTCACTCTTTGGTCTGTCTAATTCTTTCTGTAATAGGGGATTGCCCTACAGACCTTGGTGCTAATTTCCGCACACTCCCCAAAGCAAACTACGTTCCTCCACGGTGGCACTTTAATAAAACCCTGTCTCCAACATCGAACTCAAGGTCGGTTCGTCTCTTGCCAGCATTTGACTTTTGTCGGCCCTGTGCCATCTTCATTCATCTTCGAATAAAGTCTACCTCCTCAGATGTTTCCGTAACCATATCTGGCCCAAGTAAAATCTTATTCGTAGATATCCACCAACAAGTTGGTGATCGACACGATCTTCCATAAAAACCATAATACTAGCTTAATAACTGTTGTTATAAGTGATCTCCATAAATGGAAAGTGCTCTTCTTATGTCCTCCAAAATCTAGGATGAATAACCACAAAAAATCTTCAAGGATTCTATTCACCCTTTCTGTCCGTCCATCCGTATGTGGACGATACGCGATGCTCAAACATAACTGCATAGCTACTGCCTTTTGCATATCACATTTTCCTCTTGCATCGAAAACTGCTCCAAGCCTTGCCTCGCAAGTACTGGTATATACCGTGAATGGTTTGCTCCCATTTAGCAAAGTCAAAACTGGGGATGATACCTTCGCAAAGCCCTTAATGAACTTCCTATAGTAGCCCACCAACCCTAGAAAACTTCTTACTTCCGTTTCTTTTCTAGGAACCTTCCAATCTTGGATTGCCACCACCTTTTTAGGACCACTGCTATCCCTTCCTTAGAGACCACGTGTCCTAAGAGCCTCACTTCTTTCCTCCAAAAATGACATTTGGAGAACTAAGCTCTGAGTTGATGCGCTCTAGGGTCTCTAAGACTTCCCTCAGATGCGGGGCATGTTCTTCCTCACTTCTAGAGAATATCAAAATGTCATCCACAATGACTACTACGAACTTGTTTAAAAACTCCCTAAACACCCTACTCATCAAGTCTACGAAATATGTAGGTGCATTCATCAACCCAAAAAAAAGTATGACGAGCCCTTCGAAGAAACAGTTAGGAGTCCTAAAAGCAGTCTTATCTATGCTATCCTCAGCTACCCTCAACTGGTGAAATCCTGTAGCTAGGTCCAACTGCGAGAAAACCGAAGCACCAACTAACTGTTAGAACAAATCATCCATCCTCGGCAATGGTGTCTATTCTTCTTCGTGAGCTTGTTCGGCTCCCTATAGTCCGCGCACAATCTAAGCAAACCATCAGTCTTCGTAGCAAAAATGACTGGAGCACCCCATTCTGGAATGCTTCTTCTTATGAACCCTTTCTCAAGTAGCTCCCCTACTTTTTTACTGAGTTCCCTCCTCTCTCTCTCGGAGCCATGTGGCGCACTGGCAATGCAACTGGCTTTTCATTATCTATAAAGTATATTCAGAGGTCTATCTCACACCTCGGGGGTAGACCCTGTGACGGCCCGCCCCGCACCAACCGGCAATTCCTCCGAAAGTGCGTTGTACACACGTCCAGTTAACACGGAACGAGTCGTTAGAAGGAAAAGGAAGAAGGAAATGAACTAATCAAGAACCTGTAGAATGTCTCACAACGCATGGAATAAAATATAATAATAACATACTTGACATAAAACAGGTGAGACAGTGCATAAGCTGATAACTAATAATCAATGTCAACATCAGAGCAGCGGAAATCCAAATACAGCTTATTACAACTTTCCAAATTTACTGTCTCTAAACAAAAGAAATCTAAAGTAGAAGATGCACTACTAATGCCCAAGCAGTGATCTTCAATAACACAGGGAGAATACTATGTATATGTATTACGTGGAAGCCTCCTGCTCGTCTCCGGATCATCTACCCGTGCATCACCAGCTAACCTGTCTCTAGTCTGCTCGTGTGAGCACCCAGAGTAATAAGAGGAGACATAAAACTCTGGGTCAGACATAAAGCCTGGTATGAGCGATAAGCATCTAAACAGAATAATAACAGGTATACTAAACCATACCTGAACCTGGACCTGCAACCAAAGAGTTAGTACCACATACCGTACAATACTCTAAGGTGCCATAATAAATAGTGTAAGGATACGGGGGTGGGGTGTGCATGTCACAATGATAGCAAACAAATCATCCATAGCAACCATCCTCACATCTCTCACTCAGTGCGTAAAGCATACGATATCTACCACTTTGGAACACTAGACAAACTGAGGCAACGACGAATCCCGACTTGTAGAAACCCTGCTATGACCAAGCTAAACATATGGAGTCATGACCAAACATTTCAATGACCCACTTCATTGGTTGTAGCCCTTGGTTCTACCGATGCCATAATGGCCCTGAATCCGCCTTCGTACCTCCTACCATAGTGGTCCAAAGCTATAGACGTCGGTAACTCCTTGGCACGCGTCCCGCAGCAAAGCCCAACCATGAAGCGAACTCGTTGATTCCCATCTGAATCTTAAGCTCTAACTTCTCATTTGGACTTCCTTTGCATCTCGGGTTTGGTCGAATTGGAGTTGGTCTTCAAAAGAGTCGTCGCGTAATCGCAGCTCCAATCCGGTTCGGTGCTTCTTCGGTTCGGGTTCTCCACTCGGTTCGGTTCGGGTCACAATACTCCATCCGGTTCGGTGCTCCTTCGGTTCGGGTTCTCCACTCGGTTCGGTTCGGGTGTCCTGCTCCTGCCGCCATTTCTTCAACTACTTCCGAGTCCTTCAGAGTCGCGATCCGGGTCTCCATTGTTGTCCCTGAAGTTCCACGCTGCTGGAGATGCCACCACCTTGGTTCAGTTCGGCTACCCGACCCGATCCCCTTATCCGATCCGATCTCACTCTTTAGCTTACTCCGATCCGATCCGATTCTGCTCCACGGCTCCGATCCGATCCTCTGTCCAACTCCAACCCTAAGTAAACGGCCTTCCTTCTAGCCAATCCTCCTCCAGTGACAAGTTCCAATCCAGTCTGAATTCCCTTGGTCAGTTCACAAATCCGATCCGACACCTACTCCGATCCGATCCGGTTCGGAACCTGCACACTTCTGCAACTTTCCAGCGAGCTTTCTACGCCATTCGACAGCGTTTTCGACAAATTTAACACTTCTAATCAATCATAAGACACACCATAGAGTCATAGCAACACATGATAGCAACCACAAACAACAAACAACAATTCAAATGAATCAAAATGGATCAAAAGTGGCTAAAACCTCACATTTTCCCATAGTCCCTCTTAATCATGTTTAAGCACATACTTAGTAAAACTTAATCAAATCGTCTAAATTTTCTAACAGAGGCATGAAATATTATTTAAGAATTTCTAAGCATTTTTCCAGAATTTATTAGTGTATAAATTCGCTAATCTTCACTAATTACCCTTAATTACCGTAATTAGTGCAAAAACTATGCAAATCACTCACCTTTGCCACAAAATAAAACACCAAATCTAAAATACTCTCTGTTTGGGGCGAATTCCTATGTATGGCAGCAGCTCCAACCTTGCTTTGTTGCTATTTGGTCTTGTTTTGATGTAGTTTAGGCTTAATCTTCACTAAAAATGTGTTTTGGGGTGGTTTTAGAGGATGGAAGCCATTACTAAGGTCTCAAGAAGGTTTGTGGCGGCTCAAAACTGAAATGAAAGTGATAACCTAACCCTAATCAGTCCTCCTATACCTCTAAACCCGAAATTCTCCCCTGGGCCTAGCTGCTAATCACCCGGTTAAGCCCAATTAAGCTGTTTTTCACCATCTGAAACTTGTTTCAGCCATATCTCCCAAACGGTGAGTCCGTTTGACTAGTGTGACCACTCTACGGAAAGAGAAACCATCATCCGGAGCCAATGGAAGTGGTTTCAGGTCAAAATTCCTTTCCAGTCAAAAGTTATGGCCAAAACAGTGCCAACTAGGGGTAAAATGGTCATTTAAAAATCGGGAGAAATCATGAACATGAGAAATGACCACAATAGTCGTCTCCCAAAGTTACGTGACCATACGACTTTGTATGTGAAAGAAATAAATATCCTACGATCCTATGATGCGTAGAATACGGGTCGTTACATTCTCCCCCCCTTAAGAAATTTCGTCCCCGAAATTCCTTAACCCAAAACATACAAAGGATCCCGCATGCCTAACAACCACATACAACAATCAAACATGCAAAACAAGCAAACAAGCCTATCCTAGCATGCGGAAAACTAAATCGAAGTCAAAATCTTACCAGGCAAAGAGTTCTGGGTGTGTCTTCCTAATGTTCTCCTCTGTCTCCCAAGTACAATCATTCTCGTCCTCGCCCCACTGAACCTTGACTAGTCTCACCGCCTTCCTTCGAAGTTGCTTCATGTCGTACTCGACAATACGGGCCGGCTTGCGGTTCCCAACGCCCCGGGTTCTACTTCGAAGTCCTCTAACTGATCAGGTGAAATAGTCATATCTGAGTCGTGAACGAACTTCCTTAGTTGGGAAACATGAAATACGTCGTGAACTCCCGCCATCTTCTCCGGTAAGTCAATTCTGTATGCCAAATTCCCGACTAGTTTAAGAACAGGGAATGGGCCAACAAATCTTGGTGCCAACTTGCCTCTCCTGCCAAATCGTACTACGCTCTTCAACGGAGAAATCTTGACAAACACCAAGTCGCCAACGGAGAATTTTAAGTCTCTTCTCCTCTTATCAGCATAACTTTTCTGCCTATCTTGGGCTGCCTTCATTCGTTGTTGAATGATCTTAATCTTATCTGAAGTTTCCCTCACCACATCTGGTCCAAGCACAAACTTCTCGCCAGTCTCTATCCAACATGATGGTGAGTTGCACGGTCTTCCGTACAAAGCTTCATATGGATCATACCGATACTGGATTGGTAACTATTATTATATGCAAACTCTACTAGATGCAAATGGTCATCCCATGATCCACCAAAATCCATTATACATACTCTCAAGAGATCTTCCAAAATACGGTTCACCCTCTCCGTCTGACCGTCGGTCTGAGGGTGATATGCGGTACTGAGATGTAACTCTGACCCTAGAGCCTCTTGTAAGCTCTTCCAAAACCCACTAGTGAACAACGGGTCTCGGTCGCTCACAATGCTTTTGGGTATTCCATGAAATCTCACTACCCACTTCATATATAATTCTGCCAACTTAGCTGCCGTTCTGGTCGATTTGACTGGTATGAATCTTGCACTCTTAGTCAACCGATCCACAATCACCCAAATGCTATCATGTCCCGATCTAGTCCTTGGTAAACCATCGATGAAATCCATCGAGACTTGCTCCCATTTCCATTCGGGAATTTCTAATGGTTGTAACAACCCACTAGGCTTCTTTTGCTCTGCTTTAACTAGCTGGCAATTCATGCATTTGGATATAAACTTCCCAACGTCTCTTTTCATCCCATCCCAGTAGTAGGTCTGCTTCATATCTCGATACATCTTATTACCACCGGGGTGTATAGTCAGCTTTGAGTGATGACATTCTCTAAGCACTTCATCTCTCAATCCATTAACATTGGGTACAACAAGCTTTCCATTCTTTCTAAGCCATCCATCTCGATCAAGCCCATACTTGTTCATCTTCTCATCGATATCCATCTTTAACTTGGAGATGATTTCCAATAGGTTAGGATCGTCCCTCTGACTAGAGCCGATCCGCTCAATCAAAGTGGGTCTGATCGTCAAACTTGCTAACATTTCTGGATCCAATTCGCACTTTGGTCTGAAATCAAACCCCGCGATAAACTCCAGTTACTTCCATTCAAGGAACATAGCCCCTAAGCTGGCATGTCTTCTACTCAATGCATCAGCCACCGCATTGCCCTTTCCCGGTGTGTATGCGATGTCAAAATCATAGGAAGCTAAGAACTCTAACCATCTCTGCTGACGGAGATTCAGATCTTTCTGAGAGAAGAGATACTTTAACGACTTATGATCTGTAAACAACTCAAATCTTTCTCCCAAGAGATAGTGTCTCCACATCTTTAACGCGAACACGATCGCTGCCAATTCTAAATCATGGGTAGGGTATCTTCTCTCGTGCGGCTTCAATTGCCGACTTGCGTAAGCTACAACCCTACCGCCTTGCATCAATACAGCACCCAGTCCCGTACCACAGGCATCCGTGTATACCATCATCTCTTCATCCCCCTTAGGAATGACTAACACTGGTGCGCTTGTCAACTTGTCCTTTAGACTCTTGAATGCATTCTCGCACCTTTCATCCCAAACAAAAGCTTGATTCTTCTTGGTCAACTGGGTCAATGGTGCAGCTAACTTGGAGAAACCTTGGATAAACTTACCATAATATCCAGCTAACCCCAAGAAACTTCTTACATCTGTTGCATTCTTGGGCGTAGGCCAATCTTGTACCGTAGCCACCTTTGCTGGGTCCACGGCAATACCGTTCTCTGATACAACATGGCCCAAGAACCTCACTTCTCTCTTCCAGAAGTGACACTTAGAAAACTTGGCTTTCAATTGGTGTTTTCTCAACACCTCCATTGCTACTCTTAAATGTTCCTTGTGTTCTTCCTCTGTCCTCGAATAGACCAGAATATCATCAACGAACACAAGGACAGACTTATTCAACTGATCTCTGAATACCCTATTCATAAGATCCACAAAATATGCTGGGGCATTGGTCAGCCCGAATGGCATGACCAACCACTCATAAAATCCAGACGGCGTCCGAAATGCCGTTTTAGCTATACTCTCAGCTTCTACTCTAAGCTGATGAAAACCTGTCGCGAGATCCAACTGAGAAAATACTCTCGCGCCACTCAACTGATCGAACAAATCATCTATCCGCGGTAGAGGATACTTGTTCTTCCTCGTCACTTTATTCAACTCGCGGTAATCTACACACAAACGAAGGGAACCATCCGCCTTGGTAGCAAACACAACTGGTGCTCCCCATTCAGAAACACTCCTTCTGATAAATCCCTTCTTCAAAAGATCGCTGACTTGCACCTCGAGCTCTCGCTGCTCTCTTGGTGCCATACGACGAAGTGGCATCACTATAGGCCTGGCATCTTTTACCAAATCAATACGAAACTCAATCTCTCGGTGTGGTGGAAGTCCGGTCACTTCTTCGAAAACATCCGGATACTGGCCAACCACGGGCAAATCTGACAACTCACTATGCGGAATGTCGAGGGAGTTTAGAAAACTAGCCAATACACCCTTACTAGGTAGACCACCAAACACTATCTTCCGCCCATCATCCGCTCTAGCTGTCACCAACAAGCCCTCACAGTCTACCACCACCCCGTATCTTTGGAGCCAATCTACTCCCAAAATAATGCCAAACCCAGTAAAGCGCAAAACAAAGCAATCGCAAACAAACATGCATCCATGACTCGATAAGACCACATTACGACAAATCATGCTAAGGCTAGTAGAACCACCAATCGGGTTTGTCACTACTAAAGGTCTATCGACAATCTCGGGCTCCAATCCCAACCTATCTACCAGGTCACTAGATATGAAAGAACTGGAAGCTCCGGTATCAAACAAAACTCTAACAGGAACGTGATAAACAGAAAGCATACCTTGAATGACGACATTCTTTCCCTTCTCCGCCGCTGTTGGGGCATTCGACGAAGAAGGAATAGCATTAAGAGCGTAGGCTTTCACCATTTTCTTTTCTTTAGGGGGCTGTGGACACTTGTCCTTGTGATGTCCCATTTGGCCACAGTTGAAGCACTTCCTATCCACTGGCTTGGCCCGACAATTACTAGCATAATGGCCCTTTTTACCACAGCTGAAGCACTCCACCTCTTGCTTATTCTTTTTCTTCTGGCCATCCTTAATCTGATTCTGCTTTCTTTTATTCTGGGAACCACTCTTGCCTCCACCACTTGCTTGTGGTTTTGGCTCTTCTGCAGATGCACCCTCAGTCTTCGGCTTAGGGTAGAGACTTTCTGATCTTAATGCTTTCCCCACAACTGATTCAAACGTTTCATCGATGTGGTTAATAAGTCTTTCACCTAAGTACTGATCCAAACCAGTTATGAATTTCTCATTCTTTTTCTCGGCAGTATCAATAAGAGATAACCCATATTTTGACAAAGTGTCAAATTCGGCAATATACTCCGAGACAACTCTACCATTCTGCTTGAGCTCCAAGAACTTCTTAAACAGCATTGACTTCTGAGCAGCTGGAATGAACTTCTCACTAAAGCGAGCCTTAAACTGCACCCAAGTAATCTGATCTTCGGGAGTAGCTGCCTTTATAGCATTCCACCAATTCATTGCCCGCCCCTGCAACTGACGGGATGCTAGCTTTCTCTTCATCGCATTCTCGATACCCAAATCCTCGAAGATACATTCGCAACTATCCAACCAATCCTGAACATCCGTAGCCGACTCCGTTCCGTGGAATGAATTCCCACCAAGACTAGTATAATCCTTATTCAGCTTGGCGAAGTCGACTCTTGGCGCCTGCACTATTGGACCACCACCATTTCCACCATTGGGAGCTGCCCTCTGTACATCTCTAAGCATCTCTCTCATGAGGTCAGTAAACATCGTCCTCATGTCAGCAGCATTCCCATTATTGGCTCCCCTACCAACACCTCTAGTATATCGGCTCATCGTCAATCTGAAAAAGGAAACGATTAACGACTCCATAGTGGTGCTAGTGCAGTACGACTTCATCCTTATACTAGTAATAGTATATATATATAGCTTTTAAAAACCAAAGTAATCACAAATACGCTCTCTCGTATACGTATATTATCTCTCCCTGATAACTTCCCTAGGTTAACTATGCAACCTAGAGCTCTGATACCAAGTGTGACGGCCCGCCCCGCACCAACCGGCATTTCCTCCGAAAGTGCGCTGTACACACGTCCAGTTAGCACGGAACGAGTCGTTAGAAGGAAAAGGAAGAAGGAAATGAACTAATCAAGAACCTGTAGAATGTCTCACAACGCATGGAATAAAATATAATAATAACATACTTGACATAAAACATGTGAGACAGTGCATAAGCTGATAACTAATAATCAATGTCAACATCAGAGCAGCGGAAATCCAAATACAGCTTATTACAACTTTCCAAATTTACTGTCTCTAAACAAAAGAAAGCTAAAGTAGAAGATGCACTACTAATGCCCAAGCAGTGATCTTCAATAACACAGGGAGAATACTATGTATATGTATTACGTGGAAGCCTCCTGCTCGTCTCCGGATCATCTACCCGTGCATCACCAGCTAACCTGTCTCTAGTCTGCTCGTGTAAGCACCCAGAGTAATAAGAGGAGACATAAAACTCTGGGTCAGACATAAAGCCTGGTATGAGCGATAAGCATCTAAACAGAATAATAACAGGTATACTAAACCATACCTGAACCTGGACCTGCAACCAAAGAGTTAGTACCACATACCGTACAATACTTTAAGGTGCCATAATAAATAGTGTAAGGATACGGGGGTGGGGTGTGCATGTCACAATGATAGCAAACAAATCATCCATAGCAACCATCCTCACATCTCTCACTCAGTGCGTAAAGCATACGATATCTACCACTTTGGAACACTAGACAAACTGAGGCAACAACGAATCCCGACTTGTAGAAACCCTGCAATGACCAAGCTAAACATATGGAGTCATGACCAAACATTTCAATGACCCACTTCATTGGTTGTAGCCCTTGGTTCTACCGATGCCATAATGGCCCTGAATCCGCCTTCGTACCTCCTACCATAGTGGTCCAAAGCTATAGACGTCGATAACTACTTGGCACGCGTCCCGCAGCAAAGCCCAACCATGAAGCGAACTCGTTGATTCCCATCTGAATCTTAAGCTCTAACTTCTCATTTGGACTTCCTTTGCATCTCGAGTTTGGTCGAATTGGAGTTGGTCTTCAAAAGAGTCGTCGCGTAATCGCAGCTCCAATCTGGTTCGGTGCTTCTTCGGTTCGGGTTCTCCACTCGGTTCGGTTCGGGTCACAGTACTCCATCCGGTTCGGTGCTCCTTCGGTTCGGGTTCTCCACTGGGTTCGGTTCGGGTGTCCTGCTCCTGCCGCCATTTCTTCAACTACTTCCGAGTCCTTCAGAGTCGCGATCCGGGTCTCCATTGTTGTCCCTGAAGTTCCACGCTGCTGGAGATGCCACCACCTTGGTTCAGTTCGGCTACCCGACCCGATCCCCTTATCCGATCCGATCCCACTCTTTAGCTTACTCCGATCCGATCCGATTCTGCTCCATGGCTCCGATCCGATCCTCTGTCCAACTCCAACCCTAAGTAAACGGCCTTCCTTCTAGCCAATCCTCCTCCAGTGACAAGTTCCAATCCAGTCCGAATTCCCTTGGTCAGTTCACAAATCCGATCCGACACCTACTCCGATCCGATCCGGTTCGGAACCTGCACACTTCTGCAACTTTCCAGCGAGCTTTCTACGCCATTCAACAGCGTTTTCGACAAATTTAACACTTCTAATCAATCATAAGACACACCATAGAGTCATAGCAACACATGATAGCAACCACAAACAACAAAAAACAATTCAAATGAATCAAAATGGATCAAAAGTGGCTAAAACCTCACATTTTCCCATAGTCCCTCTTAATCATGTTTAAGCACATACTTAGTAAAACTTAATCAAATCGTCTAAATTTTCTAACAGAGGCATGAAATATTATTTAAGAATTTCTAAGCATTTTTCCAGAATTTATTAGTGTATAAATTCGCTAATCTTCACTAATTACCCTTAATTACCGTAATTAGTGCAAAAACTATGCAAATCACTCACCTTTGCCACAAAATAAAACACCAAATCTGAAATACTCTCTGTTTGGGTCGAATTCCTATGTATGGCAGCAGCTCCAACCTTGCTTCGTTGCTATTTGGTCTTGTTTTGATGTAGTTTATGCTTAATCTTCACTAAAAATGTGTTTTGGGGTGGTTTTAGAGGATGGAAGCCATTACTAAGGTCTCAAGAAGGTTTGTGGCGGCTCAAAACTGAAATGGAAGTGATAACCTAACCCTAATCAGTCCTCCTATACGTCTAAACCCGAAATTCTCCCCTGGGCCTAGCTGCTAATCACCCGGTTAAGCCCAATTAAGCTGTTTTTCACCATCTGAAACTTGTTTCAGCCATATCTCCCAAACGGTGAGTGCATTTGACTAATGTGACCACTCTACGGAAAGAGAAACCATCATCCGAAGCCAATGGAAGTGGTTTCAGGTCAAAATTCTTTTCCAGTCAAAAGTTATGGCCAAAACAGTGCCAACTAGGGGTAAAATGGTCATTTAAAAATCGGGAAAAATCATGAACATGAGAAATGACCACAATAGTCGTCTCCCAAAGTTACATGACCATACGACTTCGTATGTGAAAGAAATAAATATCCTACGATCCAATGATGCGTAGAATACGGGTCGTTACAGACCCCGAACCTCATCAAATATGTCACCATACTCATGGACTACACGAACAGATTTCAAATCATCGATGAATGTGTCAAGAGATTCTAGGTAGCTAAGCATCACTGAACCCCTAGGTTCACAAGAAATATCAAGGGTCTTTCCACAACGAGTCAACAGTGTAACTACCCTCTTTTCACAGTCTTGGATGGCACCATGCCTGGCTAGCTAATCCATCCTTAGAATCAAGCCATAGTCCGTGAAACTAGGGACAAAGGCGTTGCATCCAAACCCAACGCCTAAGATAGACACTCTCAAAACCCGACAAACCATAGATAAGTGAGCCGAACCACCAATAGTATTTGGGACTACAATGGGATCCATAACTAGACTAGTATTTAGGTGTAGTGTTTCAATTAACGAAGCAGATACAAATGATTGCAAAGCGCAAGAGTCAAACAAAGTTCGAATAGGATGACTGAAAAAGGAAAATCAAACTTTCAACAGAAATGCATCTATCTATCTCCTGTCCTGGTGCCATGAGAGCATGAACCTGTCCTCCAGAAGTAGGTCCTGTCCTCTGTCCATGCCCTTCTCCCTTCCTCCTTGGGTAATCTTAAATCATATGTCCTGCCTCGCCGCAATGGTAACAACCATGCTTCTTCTTCTTCCTACAGTCCTTAATTATATGGCCCGTTATACCAAAATAAAGATACCTTCTTTTGTTACAGGGGTTAGTTATTCTTTCCACTTTCTCCTTTATCTTCTTCGTGGATTAAAGCCATATCAACAAATTCCTCATCCTTGGGTTGTGTTCTTCAGCCTAAACTTCCTCATCGACCAGGCAGCTAGCTGAACTTTCCTTCCATTGTCTGTCTCCAAGATACCAAACGAGTACTTCATTTCCCTGAGCCAATTTATAGCCTCGACAAACATCTCAGTCCCATGAAAAGGTTTTCGCCCATCACACCGAAATCCTTCCATATCTTAGGAAAGGCAACTAAACACGGAGAAAGGGACTCAAGAAGGAAAAAGGAAGAGATTCGAAACAAAGAATCGAAAGATAGATACATGGCTTTTGGCGATTATGTTTTTCATAGTAAATCTTTCTCTTGAAAACTCCTTCTTTGAAACATGTTTTTGAAAACAATACTTTTGAAAATGGTTTTCAAAATCTTTTATCTGTTCTGGTAACCTTTAGCTCTGATACCACGTGTAACAACCCACGTCCGTTAATGTCACACACAAAGGGAATGCATTAAGTTTCGTGGAGCATTATAAGTAAACATAAAGGAATATTACAAGACAGAAAAAGTAGTACTTGAAAATTTTATAACTTTATTGCAGCGGAAATAGAAATATGTTTGATTACATTTTCAAATACCAAAAATCAAGTACATAATATCAGTCTTGTACAAAACCTTCAGAGTACATAATTTTAAAGCCATAATCCCCAACAGAAAAATGCCATACACAGAATCAAAGCCAAGCAATACACATTTCAACTTCAAGCTGGAAGAAAGATATATCTGAACTAAGCTTGAGTATTTCCTCCCTAAGAACCTGGGGGGAACGGAAGAAACGAGGCGAAATAAACTAGGCAGACATAATTCTGGTGAGTCCAGTGACTTTAACAATATAATCATTGAAGTAACAGGATAAGAACATAAACTGGAAAGCAAGAAATGATTGTAGAATAAACAGGCATGACAAAGCAGACAAGATGAACAAGATATAACGTTGATTGCGCTTCTAATCACTATAGGATAATTACTACACTGCACCAATGCTAGTAACACCGTATCATTACTAGTTACACCGCACCCTTACTAGTCCCCTACAAAAAGTTGATCCCTCTTGCTAATCATGATAATGGTAGTTTCGTGTACTCCTAGATACTATCGTAGGTACCCCTTTTTGCTCCTACCCCCACGAGTTGTACCCACTACCTTCCTCATTCGATCGGCTCCATAATTTGCATGTATTTATTACTTGTGTCATTCGACCTCGCTTGTATGTATTCATTACTTGTGTCATTCGGTCCCGCTTATATGTAGATACCTGTGCTGGCCCCATCATGGGGTGTATCAATTCCCACGATGGCAACCCAACACGATTCAAGATGCACAGTTTATACTACTGATGCCCAGTGCCTGCTTTTTCCACTCCGGAGCACGTGCACACCCATACTCCGTTGGAACCTACACTGCTACACCACCCGCCGCTATTTTGACGGCTTATAATCAACCCAGTAATCGTGCCCCACCCTGCCTAACTCAGGGTACCATGATACATCTATGTGGGTTACTGCTGAAATGGGCCCCTGTTACTAGGGTTTCCTACTCAACACGTTATAATGGTTAAGTGTTCTCAATTTAACTTAACCCTACCCATTTGTTTAATTAACAAGTTCTACTGGTTAAGTGTTGCCTATTCATATGTTACTTAACCTTCTCACTGATTCACGCATGTTTATTTAACGGTTAAGTTTGTGGGCCTATATATACTAATATTACCGACTTACCCAGGATTTATTTAACCCTTCCCCTTATCAAGTCCATATGTATTATTGGTTAAGCTTGCCTTAAACCTATCCACTTTGTTCATGTAATATTGGTTAAGTTGTCTTCTTGTCCATGTCAACTTAACCCACCCACCTAACATGTTGTATTGGTTAAGTGTCGCCTGTTCATATGTTACTTAACCTTTCCATTCTTAGCATGTATGTTCCTTAGCTTTAATTTATTCATTAAAGCACCAACCTCTCACATTAGAACTATTGTTTGCAGTTGCTGGATGTGCCGGGCGGTTCCGGGCAGACTTCTACCACAAACTCATTCTAACCTCGGGTTTCTGGGCTTAATGCGCTAACCTCTCACATTATATCTATGTTGTTGCGGTCGTTGGATGTGCCGGGCGGTTCCGGGCAGTCTTACACTGCCACTCAATCTAACCTCGGGTTAGGCACGTTCATCTTTTAGCCAATTTACACATTTACCATTCATGTCCAAGTTTATATGTAAATTATCCATAAGTGTGGTCCATTTAAGTTATGCCACATTTTCTAGTTATGCCCAAAATTAATTATATGATTACAACCCCTTTTATGCCAATTACATAATATTCAACTTTTACCCAAACTTTTCCCCAACGTTCCCATGTCGTTCGTACGTGTAGTTCATGTGATACGTTAGGCTCGCAATTAGCCCAACTCATAAAAAAAGAAAAGGGGAAGAAACACATGACATCATAACTGGAATATACAATATAGATCTAAGACGGCATAAATCTAGTAAACATATAAAAATAGATCTAATCAACATATTGAGTGCGAACTAGCATGGATCTAAACAAAAACTTGCATGGATTTAAACATATGAACATATAATTCTAAACGTATGGACTGATATGGATCTAATCATATAAACATGTAGATCTAATCATATGAACATATAGTTCTAAACATATGGACTGATATTGATCTAATCATATAAACATGTAGATCTAAACATATGAACATATGGTTCTAAACATATTGACTGATATGGATCGAATTATATAAACATGTAGATCTAAACATATGAACATATAAAATATGATCTTACATGTATGAACATGACTTTCATATAGTCTTTCATAACTTGCATAAATTGAGCAAACTTTCATACATAACTTGCATACGTAATTAGGCATATGAATTAACATAGAACATAACTTGGATATAATGAATCAAATCAAGCATAAATCAAAACATAGTTTGCAAAGACATAATTTTTATATGATTTACAAACATTTTCATACTTTCCAATTCATATTTCATCACAATTACGTTTAAACAATTATCTTGTGAAAGTAACTGCACTCATAGAAAACGGATCTTGAATTCTGGGATCTGATTTCTGAAATATCTAAGCTAATTCATTGATGTAGGCGTTGATTCATTCATTGTTGTTCTAGAATTCATTTTCGCAATTCCTAGGCTTTGAATCTCTTATCTTCTTATCTTTTTATCTTTAATCTAGAATTTGATTTGTTATAGTGACAGCTAGGTTAGTTTGTAGATGAACAACATGATGGCAATAGAGAATAGGATTGTGAGGTTAGGGTTTAGGTTTAGAGATGTACATATAGGAGTATAGGATTAATATGGGCCTTTAGATTAACCTAGGAGTCATCAGAGTCGTCTAGTCCAAGAAAATGTGTCATCAGGCAAATTAGAAGTCGCCACGTAGCCCTATGACTTAGAAAATCATCATTGTCCAGCACAGTTGGCAGGGGTCGACCCCTACAGGGGGGTGACACTCATATCAACACCCCTATAAGGGGTTCGACACTTGTGTCGACACCCCTATGGGGGGATCAACACCCTATAGAGGAACTTTTCCCGCCCAGCCTTCTCTGCAGATTTGAATTGCGAACTCGATTTATTTAATTATTAATTTAATTTAATTTCTGCTTAAACTTGAAAACTTCGAACCTCCATAACTTCTTTATACGGAGCCCGATTCATGCAAACTCGGACTCTATCTCAAGCAGAATTCCTAGACGAATGCAATAACTAACCCGTTTCACCCAATTATTCTTTTAAAGATTAATTTTCTTTAATTATCTCTTATGTCCCATTTTAAAATTACGGGGTGTTACAAGGGAGACCCGACGCTAGGCTTCGATATGAGACCCCATCTCAAGGTAACTTTTCCCAAAGAGCAGAAGGGAAGTAGTGGAAGCCCATCAAAGAGGAAGAGGGAAAGGAACGAGAAGGAGAAAATTCAACCAAAGTCGATATCAAGGAAGTCTAGGAAGAAAAAGAAGAAAGGTAAATCCCCCGAGTAAAGCTTCAGATTGTCATAAGATAGTTTTTTGCTTTTAGTAGGCCGGTTGCTACACAAGTACGTCCCTCGCTTTTGGAGGCATGATAGAATTTTTACGAAAATCATGTCATTAGAAAGAAAATTTGACTTGTGAATAAAAGGTTGCTTTACTTTCATTTCACGTAAATCTGTCTTAAGTATATGAGTATCCTTTGCACTTTCCGATAATTGTGCTCATGTAAGATAACTTGTGGTCACATGTAAATTCGTACTAGTCAAGACTTTGCTCTTGATGATTTAAAGTTGTGAGAAGTTTGAATGTATAAACTTCACATTGAAGACTTCCTTTCTGTGACGACCCCATTTCCCGTACAGACGGAGACAAGGGTAATCTTTGGAATATAACACAGAAACAGATAATAGCAGAACAGAAATAAATAAATACACCAGATAATGAATAATAGAATATACTGGATAAAAGTAATCATCAGAGTTACACAGTATACAGGATCATACTTAGTAGAAATACAGTTCAGCTATACATAAATGTCTACAGCGGAAATAAACAAAATATGTATAATAGGAGCTTAACAACATAAAAAGAGATAAATAATAGAATCTATCTTCAGCTCCAGCTATCCAGAAAGAACCAGCTAAACCTGAATACAAGGCTGCCCGTGTAGAAAAAGGGGCACCCAAGTTTGAAAGTGAAACAAACTACGAGTCAGTCATGAGACTAGTATGAGAAATCTACTCAACACATTTATAATATGGCTAATCACAGGACTACGCCACTTTCGTGGAACGGGTTTACTCCATTGGATTGCCAGTGCTTTAAAACAAATCTTTCTTTTAAACATCGCAATGCTTTTTATAAAAATGAAGCCATTATAAGACTCAGTTCCCATCACACTATGCAACGCAAACCGGAGGATAGAGTTTTACCTTATAATGGCCAAAATATGATTGATACGAATAAAACAAAACCATTTGATATTATTACTAGTGTTTATATGTTTCAAAAACAATTTCAATCATAACTATCAATCATAGACGACATGGGTACCATATATCATGTCGCCATATATATATACAATCAAAACCGCACGATGTCATACTTGGAAATTGGATTTCCGTCATGAACCAAGGAAAAAGATATCCTTACCGAATTCGAGACTCCCTAGCCCGAGTCTCAGGATCAGAGCTCGAGTGACCCTTGGATCGTCAGGGCCGGTCCACCGATGTGGACTAAAATTTCTGGACACTGCGTTTCCCCGCCCTTTGGGGCGTAAACGAGCCAACGAATGACTCCACCGGACCCGGATCGTCCGATCTAACCGAGGCGCCTCGCAACAGCAACAACCACATAAGTCAAACTCGTCAGGGCATGTAAAACCACTGACGCCACTTCTAGCTAGGAAGAAACGCAGGCCCTCCCTGATGTCCTCTCCCGTTTCTGGCTCATACCGGGGTGTGAGGCTCGCGAATTCACGTTATACACAAAGCTACGCCACACAGGCGGTGCTTTGATCATCACCACAAGACTTTGCTTTTCAATAGAAGCCCTGATCATTTGCCACTTAGGCATGCCACACTAGCAATTCTTGCCATGCGACTAATGTCCATCGATATACAACCTCTGAGCTCATGCGTTTCAGAGAAGGGCGTTAAGAAAAAGAATAAATTCTCCGCCGCCAAATAGATGTATATTTAATAGAGATCAATCAACACAGAATAAAATCCAATGTCAGACACACAGTCCATTTACAAGTCTGTTCTGGGTTTGAACGAAACCGGAGGCACTATATACCTCGCAAACCCATCGATCACCACGTACGTCTGGACGATCACCACTCATTATCCATATTTCGGGATGCCTCCCAATCAGGACCTCGGTTACCATCCAAACGAGGTGAAGATCTCCGGTCTTCGACCACCATCTTTATCTTCGATTTCTTATCTTCGATTCAGTTATTCAGAATGGGATAAACCCGGTCTTTCTGAACAACTCGCGTATATAATAAACAAGTGCAACACTAACATACACACGCATCATTTCAATTCATTAATCACTAACCGTTAATCAGTAAGAGAACGATTTCCCAAATATTAACCACGAAGGCCGAAACCAACATCAGATCAACACCCAGGAAACCATTTGACTTAGCCAACCTTCAGTTAATTTCTAAATCACATCCATATCGTTTATAATATTTTATAACGATTTATCGCTATTTTTATTCATTTTAAAATAGCCATTTTATTCAAAACGACGCTTCGGGCCATAACGCGGCCGTGGCGCTGTTTTTCTTCAGATTTGATTTACACATATATGAAAATCTAACCGTTGGATCTTCACAAAATTTACATCATTAGAAAGATCTATTCAAAACGAATCTAACGGTTCCAGTTTCGGTAAAACCCGACGGTCGGATCTCTCGGTACAATCGTTTGAAGTTTCGATTTCAAAATACGAACTACAGCGTCGTTATTTGATTAAATATAATTATATTTATATATATATATAAATATAATCGATTCTGGCGCTGTTTTTCTTTAGATTTGAATTAAACATTCCAGACAATCCAACCGTTAGAGTTTTACAAAGTTGGTGCCGTTGGAAAGATATTTCCAAAGCGAACCCAACGGTCGCAATTTCAGAAAAATCCGATGGTCGGATCTCCCGGTATAATCGTTTGAAATCACGATTTCAAAATATGAACTGCAGCGTCGTTATTCGATTTATTTTAATTCTATTTCTATATATATATATCGATTCTTCGATTTCAAAGCTATATTCTTTTCATACATTTGATAAAAATGATAATTTTATCTAACTGTCTTCTATTTCAACACTTCACTATTTTTAACAATTCATTTATATAATAAAAATGTGATTTTTATTGTAAAACAATTCATTTCAAAACACTATTATTTTATATAGTTCATATAGGTAATAAAAATAGGATTTTTATTATAAAACAATTTATTTCAAAACACTATTATTTTATATAGTTCATATAGGTAATAAAAATAGGATTTTTATTATAAAACAATTTATTTCAAAAGGAGATTATTTCACATAGTTCATATAGATGATAAAAATGTGATTTTTATTATAAAACAATTTATTTCAAAATATGAATACCATTCAACACATGAATTTCAATTCAACGAATGAATTTCAATTCAACACAAGAAGGTTTTCTATAGTTTCTATATATAGATAAAAATGTGATTTTTATATTAAAACACGAATACCATTCAACACATCAATTTCTAATCAACGAATGAATATCAATTCAACACATGAAGGTTTTCTATAGTTTCTATATATAGATAAAAATATGATTTTTATATTAAAACACGAATACCATTCAACACATGAATTTCTAATCAACGAATGAATATCGATTCAACACAAGAAGGTTTTCTATACAATGAATAAATATAGTTTCAGAAAATGAAAATAATTCAAACACATGAATATTATTCAAAATTTCGACAGCATAACGGCAGGGTAGTAAAACCGGGACCGTCCCTAGTACGGCTCCTCGCTCTACCTTAAAACCTCGCGGTTTTTGACAATTGGGACCATGCATCTAGTTCGCACGCAGGCGGCATGTATATATTTATTTCATTTCCACAAACTAATCCTATGTGGTTTCAACCAAATATTTCTCAACCACAAATGGGTATTTTTCAACCACAATCAATCAATATCAACCACAAACAATTCCAATCAACCATTTGCTATCAATCAATTTTCACACCAATCACAACCAATAAATATCGTCCATGGTTTGTGGACGAGGGGCGTATCTATATATATATATATATATATATATATACATAGCAATTTACTTCTATTTCAACACATATATAATTTTTACAACGCATATATAACTTATACATCGAACGTACAACTTATACAACGCTTATACATGAGGTGTAAAACGCTTATATAACTCATACATCGACTATATAATTTATACATCGCCGTTTTCCATATTGTTTATAAATTAGAAATCTCACGTTGGGTTCCACTCAACCAAAAAAAGAAGAAGGCTTAGAAAAATAATTGGTCTCTTCTAGAATGTAGAAGACGACCTCACGGGTCCAACATTTCCTGTTTCATCGAATTTCGATACCGTATGAGAAAGATATGATTTTTCAAAGTTTGCAACACTTTAAAGTGTAAAAACGGTTCAAAAATCATCAGCCGTTTACCTTATTTTGATGTTCAAAACTAGGTCTTAGATTTTCTTTCAATCTGAAGCACGTGGTCTCGATCAGGTTGCGCGACGACGTAGGGGGTGGAATGGGCTTCACGCGCGTGGTGGTGGCTGGCGATTCGGTGGTCCCTACCGGTGGTGGTGGCTGTCGAAAGGGAGCAACTTTGAGGAGGTCGTTCTCGCAGGTGGCGCGATGGGTGGTGGTGAGACTTGTTCGGATTTGAAGAGGGGGGGAGGGGCTCTCGAACGTGGGTGGTGGCGAGGCCTGCAGGTGACGGAGGCGGTCAGAATCGGCTTGGGAAGCTTCGAATGGTTTTCGCCGTTCGTTCGGGGAGAGAGAAAGGATTGTTTTTTAAAAAAAAATTTATGATTGGTCGGGGGAGTTTTAATGGGGTTTTCTAACACGACCACCAATCTAAACCCAACGACTGTCGTCCCTAGCGTTTTACCCCCATTCCGAACACAATGGGATATGTTTCGTAGGCCCATTCGACTGTTTCAGCTAGTTTTCCCTCAAATTAAAATATAAAACATTCAATATTAAATTTGAACGTACATTTCAATTTGCCAGGGCCACAAACTGATTCGAAAAATTCCAGAAAAATAAATCTGGCTATCTTTTGACGATACAGTCCCAACAAAACTAGTTTCGTCGAATTCTGAGACCGTTTGCAAAAAGGCCCATTTCTGGTCGATCCAATTTAACTATAATTGACCAAAACACGTTTTCCTTTGCCACGCTCACATACTAGCTTCAAAAATTATGAAATTTGAATCCTAGCAATAACTTCACATCCCCTATCCAACAAAAGTGGTTTCGTCGAATTCCGAGGTCGTATGCAAAATGGCCAATTTCACGGGCTATATAAATTCCATAGCGACCTTTCTGAAAATTCATTTGGCCATAACTTTTGCTTTCCGCTATGACAATTCGATTTTTTAGATTCGTTAGAAAGGTATTCACTAACAGATTTAAATATTTTTGGTTTCACTCAAATCCGTTTTGTTTTGCACCCGGTACAGTCCGACAAAGTTTGAATTCAAATTTTGATACTGCAGCACCATTTCAGGCCTTGTTTATAATTAGAATTAATTATACCCGTTTTCAATTGTCAACTCAAACTCAGTTTTCATTGCTATTATTTAAAATATTTATTTTAAATATTTAAAATCCATTATTTTAGCCAATTTAAAAAATTTAAATTGGTCCAGATTTTCTGGGTCGTTACACTTTCGGTCATTAATCTTGAATCATGCCAAGCTCGGGTTAGGTAACTCCACTCTCGAGACCTCCTTCCGATCGTTGATCTAAAGTCTCGAGGAGCTAAGTAGAAGGTATCATTGGTTCATCCTTTATACTCTCTCATCGTTTCGTTTGGTTTAGAGTTGAAGGCTTCTTTGTTTTGCTAATTTATGCTTGAATCCAATCTTAGAGGATCTAAATTATTGGGCGATCTATCGGTATCACACTAACTTGGCTAGTTGGTTTCCCCTAAGTCCCGAGAGTAAGGCATGGAGTTGGACGCTTAAGATATAAGCATCGTAGGTTTTTTATGCTCATCCTCATCATTTATTCGAGACTTCAATTAAATCATGGAGGGTCAGGCCACTCCTACAAGTTTGAGTCTAAGTATAGACTCAAACTAGTGTGTCGCCCACAAGCTTTGAGGTATCGATCCTGTAACGTGCACTTGTGTATGCAGGTCGGTCATTTTTACCACTTTATGTACTAAGTATAAAGTAAATGCACCAAGAATACAGAGAACTGAATGCCTTTACTAATGGAAAATATTGTTATTAATAGAATCGTTACAATGCTTTGAGTGGAAAACAAAACACTAATGGAAACTAGTAGTTCTGAATAGAAGGTCTACGTAAAGTAGTGGTGAAGATGCTTGTTATTCCACGCTCACGATAACTCGGTGCTATCAACAATCATTACCTTAATAGTTTCATCACCAAGAATCCATTGAATGATATATAGACCTTCCCATCAAGAACCAAGAATTCACGATGTGGAAAAAAAATCCTTTTCAGGACGAGATCGCCAATGCCAAAGTGCATTGGACGGACTTTGATGTTGAAATATTGGGCGACCCGTTGGTAGTGTGCGGCTGCTTTGAGTTCAAAATCATTTTTTTCTCATCTAATAAGTTGAGTGATTCCAAAAGGAGATATCTTCTGGTTCTCGGATCAACATAAGTGACTAGATAAGACTATATCTCAAGCTCCAATGGGATTACGCTTCATAACCATATGAGAGAGCGAATGGAGTATGGCCAGTCGTTGACTTGTGGATAGTAAGATATTCCTAAAGGTCTAAAGGAAGTTCATCTACCCACTTCCCTCAGGCCTTTTCCAAACTCTTTTTGATAATGGACTTGATGATTCTATTGACTGCTTCGACCTCACCAATATCTTGAGGATGAGCTACTACCGGCGCTGAAAAGTTTTTGAACTCATAACTCTCGAGTTCAGTCCCATTATCAAATATGATAGTCCTAGGAACTCCAAAATGACATATGATGTTATGGAAAATAAAGTTGATTGCTTCCTTTGACATGATTGTAGTGGGAGACTCAGATTTATCCCACTTACTGAAGTAATACACTACGATTATAGCATATTGAGCTCCACCTTTTGTCACTGGTAAGGTCCCGGTGATTTCAAATCCCTTAATTTTGAATGGCTATGGACTGACCATATGCGTAAGCTCTGTAGGCAGGCACAGGGAATCTTGGAGAACCCCTGACATTTGTCACATTTACGGGTGTAGTTAAGAACATCCTATTTTAGAGTTAGCCGAAAATAGCCGTAGCGGAGAAGTTTCTTTGCCAAAGTTTGCCTTCCAATGTGCTTACCATGCTCTTCATCATGTACGTCTAGTAATACACGTTTGTCGTCATTAGGCTTACATACTAAAGTAGTGGAACAGAGAATTCTCTTTGGTATTCAACCCCTTATTGAATGATGTAGCATGAAGTTTGAGAAGGAGTGAAGATTTTTCATTTCGACCCTCTGGAAGGGTTCCATGTTGCAAGTAAGCTTTGATGGGAGTCATCCGTGACTCACGTTCAGGTTCAAACTCTATCGGCAATTTCCAATTGGTCTCTATCTGATCGATACTTTGAAAATCGAGCACTTCGATTGGGATAATACTTAAGACCCCAGAACTAGCTAATTTGGCCAGTGAAGCGGCTTTTTTCATTTTTTTTATTAAGGGATGCAAGTGATGAAATAGTGCTCTAAACCACTGAGTAGTTCGCATAGCCGAGCAAGATAAGGAGCTAGCCGTGATCCTTTTGGTTGATATTCCCCGAGTATTTTGCATTATTACATACGACGGGCTGTGAATTTGAGAAGACTTGGATGGCCTAGATGTGTAATTTCTCGTACTTTTACGAATAATAATTTATTTATTTTATTATTTAAATAGTTATTTAGAAAATTAAATGGTCGTTTAGTTAAATAATATTGAATATTTAATTAATAATAAATAACAGAATAATATATTTAATTTCGAAATAGTCGGAATTAGCTGAATTCACAATATTGTGTGAATTGGACAATTTAAAATATATAATTTAGTTTAGAATTGAATTATATTAACGAATTATTTATAAATGTCAGTTGAACATATAATTTATATTATAATTATAATCAAGCTCGAAATGGCGCGGCAATTTGTAATTTGGCGACTCAAACTTTAAATGAATATACAGAATCCATTTTAAATCGGATTCCTGTGAAATAAGAAACGTTCGGATCTATTGAACGATATTTTTCCAATGGAAGAGAAAAATCGAGATTTCGTCGTGCATATTTCGAGTTATGTCCAAATCAAATTTTAAAATAGTCGCTATGTAATTCCTTTTTAATTTATAATGATTTATAAAAGGATTTAAATATAAATCGAATATTGATTAACCCGGATTTTTGAAATATCGAGTTATAAATCTTGATATATTTATTTTGGAGCTGGATAATATTCTATGTGAATATATGCCATAATATTTATTTATTTATATTTAGTTAAATTATTTTAAAATATATTAATATTTAAATGGGTCTATTTAGAACTTTAAAAATAGCCATTTTTACAAACGAGCTCCATTTTCGACGAAACTAGTTTTGTTGGATCCGGAATAATAAATTATTGTTAGATTTCAATTTTCATGATATTTAGAGTCCTTATGTGGTCGTACAGGATTTTAATGTAAAATACAATCGATAATTTGACTTTAAAAATATGCTGTGTGAGCAAACGAATTCGAAATATAGCTGTATGTCCATTTTCATGATTTTTGGATATCGTGTGTAATCATACAGATTTTAAAAGATGAAAATACAAATAGAAATGAGAATATAAATTAATATAAAATGAATGAAGCTTCTCCGACAAGCTAAATATATTCTATAAATACCCCAATATTCTACCTAACCCTAAAACTACTTTCTTCTGGTCAAACACTTCTCCGCCGCAGGTTTTCTTCCAGGAAAATATTTTTGATCTTCAAAAATTCAAATAAAACCTTGTATAATTCCCAAAACCATTATATATATATGTATGAACTCATGGAAGCATTCTCTACAGCCTAGTACACATTTTGTGCAACTCGTGCACCATTTGCAGAGTTCAGAAATTAGGCAGCGAACCTAGGGCTGATCGATTCACGCGATTGAAGCGTTGATGGATGAATCTAAGTTCGTACTTGGAACCAGGGGTTCGAATACCTTCATTTATGATATTCTGGGATTAAAAGGAAAAAAAGGTGTCGCACTTCTCTCATAAGATGCTGGGAAGGGCTCGATGTCGGGGTTTTATATTGGGGAGCAAGTATACTGAAAATGGTATGGGGAGGGAGATATTCAAATGTGGAGAAACTTGGTATGTTTTGTTCGATTTATCATGAAGTATAGATGGAGCGTGGATGGAAAGTACGTCGGCTATGGTGGTTCGAGTTATGCTGTGTGACGAGAAGGAATTTCGCTCGGTCCGAACCAGTCGCTAAACCAACACAGACCGGTCGAAACGCCCTATCGTTTTGAGAACAGGACAAATCAGAACGCATACAGAAGAACATTTCACTGTATATTACAACAATGCATCAGATTACAAGAATATACAGACTATAAACGAATATTACACGGAAATATCAGAGATTTAAATTACATTTAAATACATCGCAGCGGAAAATAATACAATACACAACTAGAAGTAGATATACGGATACAAAGCTTTCCGGATATCGTTCCAGCTGTAAACCAGGATCCTGTGAATATAAATCTGCAAAACCAAAACTACTAGCTGCCCGTGTCAAAATAAGGGCACCCAGAGTTTAGGTTAAAACAATAAACTCCAGGTTAGTCATGTGACTGGTGTGAGAACTAAAATAGTTATAAATCTTTATTTTAAAGTTAGGTAAATCAAGGGACCACGCCGTATAACACGGAATGGGTTTCCTCCCAAGAATACCAGTGCATAACACCAACAGCGCAATGCTAAGTAAAGAAAAATGAAGCTGTTATAAGACCCAAGTCCCATCACACAATGCAACGCAGCCGAGGATAGGGTTTTCCCTTATAACAGCCAAAGAATGCTTGATACGTTTTAAAACAAATCATTTGATACTACCATAAGTGCATAGTGTATAAAACAACTTTAAATCATAAGTATCAATCATAGGCGGCATGGGTACCATATATCATGTCGCCATATATAGGTTTACAAATAAAACCGCAAATGTCACGTATTTGGAAATTGGATTTCCATCTATGAACCGAGGCAAAAGATAGTCCTCAACCGATTCGTGACTCTCTAGCCCGAGCCACAGGACCCAGACTCAGGTGGGCCCTTGGATCGTCAGGGCCGGTCCACCGATGTGGATTAAACTTAAACCCTGAACATGCGTTCCCCCGCCCTATGGGGCGTAAATGAGCCAACGAATGACTCCATCGGACCCGGATCGTCCGATCAAACCGAGGCGCCTCGCAACAGCAACAACCACATAAGTCAAACTCGTCAGGGCGTGTAAAACCACTGACGCCACTTTTTAGCTAGAAGGAAACGCATGCCCTCCCTGAGGTCCGTCTCCCGTTTTTGGTTCATACCGGGTGTGATACTCGCGAAGTAAAACGTTACACAAAGCTATGCCACAAAGGCCGTGCTTTGATCATCACCACAAGGCTTTGCTTTTCAACAGAAGCCTCGATCAATTGCCGCTTAGGCATGCCACACAGGCAATTCACTCCATGCGTTTGATATCCATCAATATATAACCCCTGAGCTCGTACGTCTCAGAGAAGGGCGTTAAGCAAGAGAATAAATTCTCCGCCGCCAAACAGATATATATTTAATAGAGATCAACCACACGGACTAAAATCCAATGTCAGACACACAGTCCATTTACAAGTTCGTTCTGGGTCTGAACGAAACCGGAGGCACCTAGTACCCCGCATATCCATCGATCTCGAAGTACGTCTGGACGATCACTAACTGTTTCCATCTTCTTGGGTGTACAGCCCAATCAAGATCATCAGTAATTACCCAAACGACGTGAAGACTTCTGGTCTTCGACCACCGTCTTCATCTTCGACACCACGTCGAATCAGTTATTCAGAATGGGATAAACCCGGTCTTTCTGAATAACTCGCGTATATATTATAAAAGTGTTACACAAACACAACATACGCCTCATTCCAATTCAGAATATTCTTTTATTCAAAATTTCCTATACTTTGGGAAAAGTTCCCATTAATTTTATCCAAGATAAATTCTTTAAATTTATTCTTTAATCTCCTTTGAATATCAATTCAAACTAGTCGGGATTAGCGAACCACACCGAAGTAATCATTTATTTTATTTCCCAATCCCAACCTATTCATCCCATGAAGTAAAACTGGTTATACTTCATATCTAACACCACGGTGTTATCGGTAAATTCAATTACCATTTCACGTTTCAAATCTAATTAAAGATTTAACTATCGCCTGGAGTAAAACTGGTGATACTCCATTCTCGATCTTTTCAATCTAATTAAAGATTCATTAAAACTCCACTTAGTTTTAATCGTTAACTAGGTTAAAGAATCAGTGTCATTTAAAACACGGTTCACGATAAACCCAAAATCACATTCATTAATTATCGGGTTAAAGAACGAGTGTTGTTTAAAACACTGTTCACGATAAACCCAAAAATCAATATCAATTCAATTCCAATTAAATATTATTTAATCGGTACACTTCATTAAATCTAAATAAAAAGATTTAATCTTTTCTCAACTGGGTTCAAGAACAGTGTTAGTGAAGACACCATTCACGACAAACCCAAATCACATTCGATATTCAATACAAGGCTCTAAATAGAAAATATATCGGCTTATATTCAA
Organism: Allium sativum; assembly: GCA_030737875.1. Lineage (NCBI taxonomy): Eukaryota > Viridiplantae > Streptophyta > Magnoliopsida > Asparagales > Amaryllidaceae > Allium > Allium sativum. The sequence goes on from JASFAX010000021.1 coordinate 19,645,044, forward strand.
TATCGAATTCTACGACTAACAAATGCCGTATTGGAAATAACGATATATATATATCTTTCAAATTTCCATAACAACACCTGTATAATCACGAATTCCAACATCGAAATACTCCGAAGACAATTTCGATTCAATTCCACTCCAATGCAATCATTGGATATTCTGGTTATTTTCAAAACCCTTTTTAAATTCAATTTATTTATTTAAAAATAAATAGAATTATATTTCTAGTTCAAAACTAGTTCATTTCGATAAAAATCTATTTTTATCTTTTCAAATATGGAGTTTTTCATCCCAATTTTTCCCAAATCATTTCTTATGATTTTACACAAATTATTACTATTTTAAATAATTTTATCAAGGCCCGTACAGTCGATTTCCATCAATGGCCATCGAACTGCACTTACAGCGACCTTTTTCCAATTTGATTTGGACATAATTCCAAATCCAACTGTTAGATTTCAAATTTCTAATATTTGTTAGAAAGCTCTTTTCGATACGAACCCAACGGTTCCGGTTTTAGGAGAATCCGACGGTCGGATCTCCCGTAATGTCCGTTTGAAATAAATGGTCGAAATTCACGAACTGCCGCGGCGCGGCGCGTTCTATTCAGGCCATTATATTATATATATAATATATATAATATATATTTTGTCGATTTCACTTCAAAACGTGCTTTATAAATCGTTTTAAATTCGTTTCAAAATCTATTTCAACTTCCATTTCAATTCAAAGCAAAATTGAATTCTTCTTTATAAATTCGTTTTAAAATTCATTTCTATTCAATTCGAATTTCAATTCAATTTGAATTCATTCCAATTCGCTTTCAATTCATTTCGAAATCGTTTTCAATTCAATTTATTTCGAAATCGTTTTCAATTCAATTCATTTCGAAATCGTTTTCAATTCAATTCATTTCGAAAGCGTTTTCAATTCAATTCATTTCGAAATCGTTTTCAATTCAATTCATTTCGAAATCGTTTTCAATTCAATTCATTTCGAAATCGTTTTCAATTCAATTCATTTCGAAATCGTTTTCAATTCAATTCATTTCGAAATCGTTTTCAATTCAATTCATTTCGAAATCGTTTTCAATTCAATTCATTTCGAAATCGTTTTCAATTCAATTCATTTCGAAATGAATAAAATCGATATAAATATCGTTCACGTCAAAATGGCGTCAAACTAATCAACACGGCTTCATAAATTTCTATTTTCAAATATTCTATTTCAAATATTTCTTTTTCAAAATAGTTGTTATTATCAAAATATTTCGTTCAACACATGACCAATCTCAATGGATGAGTACTGTCAACACATGAACTTTTATTTTATAATATTCTTTATTTTTCAAATTGGAATGAGGCCCACTCAATTACCATATAAAGTTAATTATATGGATTTTCATACATTACACACATATAATAGCATTGAAAAATAATCAACCATCAACCAAAGTGCACTACACTGTATAAGCATCAAATATAGATATCTAACGCTCATAACAGCCTGTCAATCAATCGATCGACATATTTAATCAATCAGGATGAGTGAACTTCAAATTTCATCCCAACACCCGTGTGGGGTTTCAAACAATCAAACACAGATTTTATTTGTGCAGTTGGGCGATGTGTAAAATTTATCGACCCAATCAATGTCCTTCAAATAGGTGTGCATAAACAAACCGTTCGGTTTGTAAATGAATATTTTATTTTATTCACTTCACGTTAAAAATTATATTTTTAACGATAAAAACATTTTATTCCAACGTATGAATTTCTACTCAGTTCATTCTTTAAATAAAATGATATTTTTATTTTTCTAACACATTTTAGAAAATTTCGACGGCATAACGGCACGATACTAGAAACGGGACGAGGCCTAGCCTTATCCCCGGTCTAGTGAAGGCCCATGCCATTCACACATCAATCAAAATCACCAAACAACCAAATTCAAATCAGATCATATAACTAATCTATGCAACCAAACAAACAAGTCCATGGTCTGTGGACGATTGTGTCGGGTGCTACTAAGCACCGTCTGCATCCTAGTATATATATATAAATAGAAAAAGAAATTGAAAGGTGAGAAATTCTCACCTATTGCTATCCTAGCTCCACGGCACTTCATTGATAGAAATCTTCATCGTCATCGCATCTTCGTTGCCTTCTTTCACTACATATGTAAAAATCGAATTTTTACTTCGCTATTCAATATATACAAATCGAATTTTTACCTCAAAGTTCAATATATAAAAATCGAATTTTTACTTCGTTATTCAATATATAAAAATCATATTTTTATTTCGAAGTTTGACATATAAAAATCCTATTTTTATTTCGAAGTTCGACATATAAAAATCCTATTTTTATTTCGAAGTTCGACATATAAAAATCCTATTTTTATTTCGAAAATCCTATTTTCCTATGGCTTGAATTCACGGGTTTATTATATGAATGTAAATTAAATAATAAACAACTAAGAAAATAAATAAATAAAAACCAAAATTAAACTTACAGCCGTGCGTGGGGGGGGGGGGGGGGTCTTCCTGCATCGTCGGAGGAGGGGGCTCTCGAGTAGGCGGAGGGGATGCGGGGTGGGGGTGGTGGATCGCGATGGGGGTGCGGGTTCCTGGCGACTTCAATTCAGCTGGAGGAGGGCGTCGAGAGAGGGGAGGGGAAGGGAGGTGGGGGTTTGCGAGGTTGCGATGGGGCGAGGGTGGCTGGTCGGCGTGCGATCGACGATGGTGAGGGAGGAGGGTGGGCGGCGGGTTCTGCTCGTGTGTTTTTTTTTTCTTTTTTTTTTTCGATTTTCAGAATGAACGGGGGGGGGGGGCAGAACGAATTAAAGGGGAGAAAGGTTTTTTTTTAATTTAATTATTTAATTATTTGTAAAAAGTGGACTTTTACATACGACCTCAAAACGAGGCCCACCGCCTGTCATCCATAGCGTTTTACCCCCATTCCGAACACAATGGGATATGTATCGCAAGCTGATTTGATTGTTTCGATCAGTTTCCTTTAAACCTACATTTAAATCGCTATATTGAATTTTAAACGTACATTTCAAATTACCGGGGTCACATATTAACTCGAAAAATTCTAGAAAAATATTTTCTAGCTTCGTATTGACGATACGGTCCTAACAAAACTAGTTTCGTTGAATTCCGAGACCATTTGAAAAATGGCCATTTTCCAGTCGATTAAAATCAACGGAAACTGGTCAAACGCGTTTTCCTTCGCCACGCTCACATACTGATTCGAAAAATTATGAAATTTGGAATCTAGCAATAACTTGACACTGCGGACCCAACAAAACTGGTTTCGTCGAAATCCGAGGTCGTTTGCAAAATTCCCATTTTTAAGGGCCTGAATTCCATAGCGACTATTCAGAATTTTCAACTGGACATATCTTTTGATTCCCGCTATGAAAATTTGATTATTTGGATTCGTTGGAAAGATATTATCAATTAGATCCCATTATTTTTGGTTTCACTAAAATCCGGATTGTTTTGCACCCGGTACATTCAATTGAAGTTTGAAATCAAATTATCGAACTACCGCGCCATTTTCAATTCTATTTATAATTATATATAAATATTTATAATCTAACGACGACGTATATGTAAATATATACGTTCGAATTATATTCAAAATAAATTTCCCGTCGATATTATTTAAAATAATTCATTTTAAATAATCAAAATTCGCTAAAGTTGCCAAAATAAAAATTTTAAACTGGCCCAGATTTTCCGGGTTATTACAATCTCCCCCACTTAAAACTTTTCGTCCCCGAAAAGGAACAAAGTCGAAAGTGGTTTGATTAATCAACTCTATGTTCGATCTGGCTTTCATCCTCCAACTTTTCAGTTTCTGAGAATTTTCAAAATTTCAAAAATTTGGCTAACACCCTAAATTTTCGAAAAATTTCGCCATAACCTCCCCTGCAATGGGAGCATCGGGGAATTTCAAATAGCTTCCCCGGTCCTTCAGATCTCAAAAAGAAAAAGAAAAAGCCAAGCGGCTAGCCAATAGGCTCATAAAATCATCATCACCCAAATAAAACAGTAAATTATGTAGTAAACATGTACCTATTTGTCGGGCAAACAAATTTTATTCTCTGGCTCTAGCCTCCTTGCTATGACCTGCTCAATATAAGTATATGTATATGCAAGCAAATGCGACCAATTTTCAATACAATTCAATATTTGTTTCAATTAGGCTAAATGGTTCAAAATTATGAAACAAATAAACAAACAACACAAACATCAATCAATTAGTGGATTAGAGTTTCAAATTCATAATTTTGATACATATACAAAAATCATGTTTTTGATGCCAAATCACAACAATAGGCCTTATCTAATTTTTGGTTCTCACACCAGTCAATAGGAAATATATAGAAAGCCCACTTTCGTCACTCGAACATAAATTCTAATGATGGAGCTCCATCATCAAAATCATCTCCGGGCGATTAGAGTGTAATTCTATATCTATCCAGTATATTAAATTTTCGAATACACGCGGATCAGACGTATACGCAAAATCTATATATACTGGATTGTCCACATCAATATAAATAAATAATCAAATACGAATAATTGATTTAAATTTTCAAACAAAGTTTGTTTTCACTTTTATTTATCAAAAACACTACTCTTCACACTCGTTCTAGGATACTACTGATCCTATCTCTAACGAGTCATTCCTATTGGATATTACTAATCCAATATCTGATGAATTCTTTCGTATGGTTCTAATGTGCCTTGTTCTCTAGCTTTGTAAACCAAAGCTCTGATACCAAATGTGACGAGAAGGAATTTCGCTCGGTCCGAACCAGTCGCTAAACCGACACAGACCGGTCGAAACGCCCTATCGTTTTGAGAACAGGACAAATCAGAACGCATACAGAAGAACATTTCACTGTATATTACAACAATGCATCAGATTACAAGAATATACAGACTATAAACGAATATTACACGGAAATATCAGAGATTTAAATTACATTTAAATACATCGCAGCGGAAAATAATACAATACACAACTAGAAGTAGATATACGGATACAAAGCTTTCCGGATATCGTTCCAGCTATAAACCAGGATCCTGTGAATATAAATCTGCAAAACCAAAACTACTAGCTGCCCGTGTCAAAATAAGGGCACCCAGAGTTTAGGTTAAAACAATAAACTCCAGGTCAGTCATGTGACTGGTGTGAGAACTAAAACATTTATAAATCTTTATTTTAAAGTTAGGTAAATCAAGGGACCACGCCGTATAACACGGAACGGGTTTCCTCCCAAGAATACCAGTGCATAACACCAACAGCGCAATGCTAAGTAAAGAAAAATGAAGCTGTTATAAGACCCAGGTCCCATCACACAATGCAACGCAGCCGAGGATAGGGTTTTCCCTTATAACAGCCAAAGAATGCTTGATACGTTTTAAAACAAATCATTTGATACTACCATAAGTGCATAGTGTATAAAACAACTTCAAATCATAAGTATCAATCATAGGCGGCATGGGTACCATATATCATGTCGCCATATATAGGTTTACAAATAAAACCGCAAATGTCACGTATTTGGAAATTGGATTTCCATCTATGAACCGAGGCAAAAGATAGTCCTCAACCGATTCGTGACTCTCTAGCCCGAGCCACAGGACCCAGACTCAGGTGGGCACTTGGATCGTCAGGGCCGGTCCACCGATGTGGATTAAACTTAAACCCTGAACATGCGTGTGACGGCCTGGAATTTCGCTCGATCTGAATCAGTCGTTAAACCGATCTAAACCGTTCGAAACCCCTGACTGTTGAGAACAGGACAAATCAGAACACAAACAGAAGAACATTTCATTGTATATTACAACAACGCATCAGATTACAAGAATATACAGAGTATAAATGAATAAATATTACACAGAAATATCAGAGATTTAAATTACATTTAAATACATAGCAGCGGAAAAATAATATAAAGCACAACTGAAGGTGATATACGGATACAGAGCTTTCCGGATATCATTCCAACTGTAAACCAGGATCCTGTGAATATAAATCTGCAAAACCAAAACTACTAGCTACCCGTGCGGAAAATAGGGGCACCCAGAGTTTAGGTTAAAACAATAAACTCCAGGTCAGTCATGTGACTGGTGTGAGAACTAAAACGGTTATTTAAAGCTTTACTTTAAAAATTAGGTAAATCAAGGGACCACGCCGTATTACACGGAACGGGTTTCCTCCCAAGAATACCAGTGCATAAAACAACAGCGCAATGCTAAATGAAGAAAAATGAAGCTGTTATAAGACCCAGGTCCTATCACACAATGCATCGCAAGCCGGGGGATAGGGTTTTCCCTTATAACAGCCAAACATGCTTGGTACGTTTAAAACAAATCATTTGATACTATAATAAGTGTATAGTGTCAAAACAATTTCAATCATAAATATAAATCATAGACGGCATAGTATCCCATGCTACTATGTCGCCATACTAGGCTCTACAAATAAAGCCGCAATACACGTATTGGAAATTGGATTCCGTCATGAGTCGAGGCAAGGGGCAAGCTCCTCTCCGCGTTCGAGACACTCTAGCAAATGTCCCAGGATTACGCACACTGGGTAACCCCTGGATGCTTCAGGGCCGGTCCTCACTTACGTTAGAGGATTGGCAATTCCTGAACACACGTTTCCCGGTCCTTACAGACCTATAATCGAGGCGCCTCATCCAACAACCACAAAGGTGAAAAGTATATATATGTCAGGGCTGGTAAGTCACTGACACCACCAAAGCTAGAAAGAAACGTGCGCTCTCCCTGCAGTCCGTATCCCGTTTTTAACTCATACCGAGGTGTGAGGCTCGCGAATACACGCTATACACAAAGCTACCACGTAGGCTGTGCTTTGATCATCAACCACAAGACTTTGCTTTTCAACAGAAGCCTTGATCCTTGCATCTTAGCGTGCCACACAGGCAATTCATGCCATGCGACTGATGTCCATCGATATACAACCTCTGAGCTCGTATGTCTCAGAGAAGGGCGTTAAGCAAAAGAATAAATTCTTCGCCGCCAAACAGATATATATTTAATAGAAATCAATCAACACAGAATAAAATCCAATGTCAGACACACAATCCATTTACAAGTCCGTTCTGGGTCTGAACGAAACCGGAGGCACTTTCCTCGCATATCCATCCATCTCCAAGTACGTCTGGACAACCACCAACTATTTCCATCCTCTTGGGTGTACAGCCCAATCAGGATCGTCAGTAATTATCCCTACGATGTGAAGACTTCCGGTCTTCGACCACCGTCTCCATCTTCGACTTATCGTCGAATCGGTTATTCAGAATGGGTATAAACCCGGACTTTCCGAACAACCCGCGTATATTGAAAACAAATGTTACACAAACACAACATACGCCTCATTCCAATTCATTAGTCACTAACTGCAAATTAGCAAGAGAACAATTTCCCAAACATTAACCCCGAAGGCCGAAACCAACATCAGATCAATACCCAGGAAACCACTCTTCTTAGCCAACCTACAGCTAGTTTCTAAATTCCACATTCTTAGGGAAAAGTTCCCATTAATTTTATCCAAGATAAATTCTTTAAAATTTATCCTGTAATCTTCCTTTGGATGTCATTTAAAACCAAATTATGGTTTTTTCCAACTAGTCGAGATTAGCGAACCGTAACGAAGTAATTATTTATTTTATTTCCCAATCCCAACCTATTCATCCCATGAAGCAAAACTGGTACTACTCTATATCTAACACCGTGGTGTTATCGGTAAAATTAATTACCATTTCCCGTTCAAATCTAATTAAAGATTTAACTATCGCTTTGGAGCAAAACTGGCGATACCCCATTCTCGCTCATTTCTAAATTTGGTAATTTAGATTATCAATTCGAATTTCAATCTAATTGCAGATTCAATAAAACTCCTTTTACTGGGTTAAAGAACTAGGTGTTATTTAAAACACAGTTCACGACAAACCCAAATCACATTCTATTCGTTATCGGGTTAAAGAACTAGTGTTATTTAAAACACTGTTCACGATAAACCCATTTCAAATTTAATCAAATATATTAGAAATTCGATGATTTAAAACCCCTTTTTAAATCTAATTCATTTATTTAAAAATGATTGGGTTTTAAATTAGTTCAAAACTAGTTCATTTCGATAAAAATCTATTTTTATCTTTTCAAATATGGAGTTTTTCACCCCAATTTTTCCCAAATCATTTCTTATGATTTTACACAAATTATTGATATTTTTAATAATTTTATCAAGGCCCGTACAGTCGATTTCCAACAATGGCCATCGAACTGCACTTACAGCGACCTTTTTCGAATTTGATTTGGACGTATCTCCAAATCCAACCGTTAGATTTTGAATTTCTAATATTCGTTAGAAAGCTCTTTTCGATACGAACCCAACGGTTCCGGTTTTAGGAGAATCCGACGGTCGGATCTCCCGTAATGTCCGTTTGAAATAAATGGTCGAAATTTACGAACTGCCGCGGCGCGGCGCGTTCTATTCAGGCCATTATATTATATATATAATATATATAATATATATTTCGTCGATTTCTATTTAAAACGAATTATATATTTAGTTTTGAATTCGTTTCAAAAACAAAGTCAACTTCTATTTCAATTCAAATCAAAATTGAATTCTTCTTTATAAATTCGTTTTAAAATTCATTTCTATTCAATTCAAATTTCAATTTAATTTGAATTCATTTCACTTCATTTTAAATTCAATTCGAATTCGTTTCTCAATTCAATTCAATTCAATTCAATTCAAATTGATTTTCTATTCGATTCAAATTCATTTTCTATTCAAATTAAATTCGTTTCGTTTTCTATTTGAATCAAGTTCATTATATATTCAATTTGAAATCAAATTGGTTTTCTATTCCATTCAATTCGAAATCGTTTTATATTCAATTCATTTCGAAATCGTTATATATTCAATTCATTTCGAAATCGTTATATATTCAATTCATTTCGAAATCGTTATATATTCAATTCATTTCGAAATCGTTATATATTCAATTCATTTTGAAATCGTTATATATTCAATTCATTTCGAAATCGTTATATATTCAATTCATTTCGAAATCGTTATATATTCAATTCATTTCGAAATCGTTATATATTCAATTCATTTTGAAATCGTTATATATTCAATTCATTTTGAAATCGTTATATATTCAATTCATTTCGAAATCGTTATATATTCAATTCATTTCGAAATCGTTATATATTCAATTCATTTCGAAATCGTTATATATTCAATTCATTTCGAAATCGTTATATATTCAATTCATTTCGAAATCGTTATATATTCAATTCATTTCGAAATCGTTATATATTCAATTCATTTCGAAATCGTTATATATTTAATTCATTTCGAAATCGTTATATATTCAATTCATTTCGAAATCGTTATATATTTCGTTCGCGTCAAAATGGCGCATCACTATTCAACACGGCTTTATATATTCTATTTCAAATATTTCTTTTTGTCAACACACGACTAATCTCAACGAATGAGTACCGTCCATGTGTGACTATTTTTGGTTAAATTATTTCGTTCAACACATGACTAATCTCAACGAATGAGTACCGTCAACACATGAACCTTTATTTTATATTGATAAAGATGTAAATTTTATTATAAAAATAATTTGTTCAACACATGACTAATATCAACGGATGAATATAGTCAACACATGAACCGTTATTTTATAATATTCTTTATTTTTCAAATTGGAATGAGGCCCAATCAATTACCATATAAAGTCAATTATATGGAATTTCATACAACACATGTATAAGATAGCATTGAAGAATAATCAACCATCAACCAAAGTGCACTACACTGTATAAGCATCAAATATAGATATCTAACGCTTATAACAGCCTGTCAATCAATCGATCGACATACTTTATCAATCAGGATGAGTGAACTCATATTTCATCCCAACACCCGTGTGGGGTTTCAAACAATCACACACAGATTTTATTTGTGCAGTTGGGCGATGTGTAAAATTTATCGACCCAATCAATGTCATTCAAATAGGTGTACATAAACAAACCGTCCGGTTTGTAAATGAATATTTTATTTATTCGCATTCACGTTAAAAATTATATTTTTAACGATAAAACAATTTATCTTAACGTATGAATATCTATTCCGTTCATTTATTCAATAAATGATTTTTTTTTTTCTAACATATTTTAGAAAATTTCGGCGGCATAACGGCACGATACTAGAAACGGGACAAGGCCTAGCCTTGTCCCCGGTCTAGTGAAGGCCCACGCCATTCACACATCAATCACATTCACTTTCGTTATGCAAACCACAAAATTTGGAGTAAGGGTCTAACCTAGCCTTACTCCTTCGCCTTATAACGGCGCACGTCTAATCCTAACCAATTTATCGATTCGATTTTTCACACCACAAACCACATTCAAACCAATATCGCAATCAATCACCAAACAGTCAAACAAACAAGTCCATGGTCTGTGGACGATTTGTGTCGGGTGCTACTAAGCACCGTCTGCATCCTAGTATATATATATAAATATAACTAGAAAAAGAAATTGAAAGGTGAGAAGTTCTCACCTATAGCTATCCAGCTCCACGGCACTTCATTGATAGGAATCTTCATCGCTATGGCATCTTCGTCAGCTTCGTCGTCCGTAGCCACTACATATATAAAAATCGAATTTTTACCTTGCTATTCAATATTTAAAAATCATATTTTTATTTCGAAGGTCCATATATAAAAATCAAATTTTTAGTTCAGAGTTCAATATATAAAAATCGAATTTTTACTTTAAAGTTCAATATATAAAAATCGACTTTTCTATCGCTATGTCAAATAGATAAAAATTATATTTTTATCACGCTATTTTCCACATAAAGATTTCGCCTTTTCTAAAATAAAGATTTATCCTTTTCAAAAATAAAGTTTTCGCCTTTATAAAAAATAAAGTTTTCACCTTTAAAAATCACCACTTTATCTCAATGTATATAAAATAAAAATCAGATTTTTATTTCGTTACATACACAAAGATGATATCTTTATATTCTCTATCCTATGAAGATTATATTTTTAATACTTTAAAAATATAAAAATCATATTTTGACATCATCTATATAGTAAAGACTATATTTTTAATACTTTGAAAATATAAAAATCATATTTTTAATACTTTAAAAAATATAAAAATCATATTTTTCTTTAACTAAAAATCAAATCTTTTTTTCTAATCAGTATTAATCCTTTTGAAAAATCAGTTTTTATTTTCTTTTAAAAATTCAGTTTTCCTAAACCAAAAATATAAAATAAAATCAGTTTTAACTTTTTATTTAAAATCAGTTTTAGCATCATTATAAAAAAAAAAAAAAATCAGTTTTAAACATACAAAAAAAATCAGTTTTAAACATACTAAAAAAAATCAGTTTTAAACTAACTAAAAATAATTATATATATAAAAAAAACGAATTAAAAAAAATATCGTATATAAAAAAAACTTACAGTTAAACCGAGGGGGGGGTTTGGCAGTGGTCTTCGTCGAAGGGGGGGGGGGGGGGTTGCGGCTGTCGATGGAAGAGGAGAGGGGGAATAAAGAGGGGCGGCGGGTCGTGGTGGCTGCGGCTGCGTCGGTGGATGGGAGGAGGTGGGGAAACGGAAGTGGAGAGGGTGGAGGAGAAGGATCGGAGGGGGAAGGGAGCGCCTGCTCCGGCGGCGCGATGGGCGATGGATCGCCCCCCCCCCCCCCCCCCCCCCCCCCCGTCGATTTTCTTCCAAGACCTTTTCCCTCTTTTTTTTTTTTTTATTTCTTCTGAGTGAAAACGAGAGGAGAGGGGGGGGTATATGCAAATATAATTATTTATATTTTAATTTTATTTCCTCTTCTAAAAAGTAACTTTTTATTTCGAAGCCGAAATCAAACCCACTGCCTGTCGTCCATAGCGTTTTACCCCCATTCCGAACACAATGGGATATGTATCGTAGGTTGATTCGGACGTTTGAATCAGTTTCCGTTAAATTTACATTTAAATCACTTTATTGAATTTTAAACGTACATTTCAAATTACCGGGGTCACATACTAACTCGAAAAATTACGGAAAAATATTTTCTAGCTTCGTATTGACAATACGGTCCTAACAAAACTAGTCTCGCCGAATTCTGAGACCGTTAGAAAAATGGCCAATTTCCAGTCGATTAAATTCAACTGAAATGGTCAAATCACGTTTTCCTTAGCCACGCTCACATATTGATTCGAAAAATTATGAAATTTGAAACCTAGCAATAACTTGACACTGCGGATCCAACAAAAGTGGTTTCGTCGAAATCCGAGGTCGTTTGCAAAATGTCCATTTTTAAGGGCCTGAATTCCATAGCGACTATTCAGAATTTTCCACTGGACATATCTCTCAATTTTTAAAGTGAAATCTCAGTTTCTTACATCCGTTAGAAAGATATTATCAATTAGATCCTAATGTTTTTGGTTTCACTAAAATCCGGATTGTTTTGCACCCGGTACATTCAATTGAAGTTTGAAATCGAATTATCGAACTACCGCGCCATTTTCAATTCCTATTTATAATTATATATAATTATTTATATTCTAACGACGACGCGTATAATATATACGTTCGAATTCTATTCAAAATAAATTTTCTCGTCGATTTTATTTAAAATAATCTATTTTAAATATTCAAAATTCACTAAAATTGCCAAAATAAAAATTTTAAACTGGCCCAGATTTTCCGGGTTATTACAATCTCCCCCACTTAAAACTTTTCGTCCCCGAAAAGGAACAAAGTCGAAAGTGGTTTGATTATTAAGCTCTACATTCGATCTGGCTTCCATTCTCCAACTTTTCAGTTTCTGAGAATTTTCAAAATTTCAAAAATTTGGCTAACACCCTAAATTTTTGAAAAATTTCGCCATAACCTCCCCTGCACCGGGAGCATCGGGGAATTTCAAATAGCTTCCCCGGTCCTTCAGATCTCAAAAAGAAAAAGAAAAAGCCAAGCGGCTAGCCAATAGGCTCACAAAATCATCATCACCCAAACAAAACAGGAAATTATGTGGTAAACATGTACCTATTTGTCGGGCAAACAAATTTTATTCTCTGGCTCTAGCCTCCTTGCTATGACCTGTTCAATGTAAGTATATGTATATGCAAGCAAATGCGACCAATTTCAATATAATTCAATTATTAGTTTACTTAGGCATAAATGGTTAAAATTAGCAAACAAATAAACAAACAACCCAAACATCAATCAATTAGTGAATTAGAGTTTTCAAATCCATAAAATTTGATATATATACAGAAAATCTTGTTTTTGATGCCAATTCACAACAATGTGTTCTAACTATATTAGTTTTGGTTCTCACACCAGTCTAATGGAAATATATAGATATCACACCTTCGTCACTCGAACATGAATACTAATGACAACTAGTCAATCATCAGAATCATCTTCGGGCCACTAGAGTATGATTCTATATCTATCCAGTATATTAAAACTTCGAATATACGTTCATGACGCGTATACGCGAAATCTATATATACTCGATTGTCCATATTCAAAATAAATAAATATTCAAATACGTTTAAAACGATTTAAATTTTCAAAACAAAATTGTTTTCATTTGAAAAATATACTCTTCACACTCGTTCTAGGATACTACTGATCCTATCTCTAACGAGTCATTCTAATTGGGTATTACTACTCCAATATCTGATGAATTCTTTCGTATGGTTCTAATGTGTCTTGTTCTCGAGCTCTGTAAACCAAAGCTCTGATACCAAATGTGACGGCCTGGAATTTCGCTCGATCTGAATCAGTCGTTAAACCGATCTAAACCGTTCGAAACCCCTGACTGTTGAGAACAGGACAAATCAGAACACAAACAGAAGAACATTTCATTGTATATTACAACAACGCATCAGATTACAAGAATATACAGAGTATAAATGAATAAATATTACACAGAAATATCAGAGATTTAAATTACATTTAAATACATAGCAGCGGAAAAATAATATAAAGCACAACTGAAGGTGATATACGGATACAGAGCTTTCCGGATATCATTCCAGCTGTAAACCAGGATCCTGTGAATATAAATCTGCAAAACCAAAACTACTAGCTACCCGTGCGGAAAATAGGGGCACCCAGAGTTTAGGTTAAAACAATAAACTCCAGGTCAGTCATGTGACTGGTGTGAGAACTAAAACGGTTATTTAAAGCTTTACTTTAAAAATTAGGTAAATCAAGGGACCACGCCGTATTACACGGAACGGGTTTCCTCCCAAGAATACCAGTGCATAAAACAACAGCGCAATGCTAAATGAAGAAAAATGAAGCTGTTATAAGACCCAGGTCCTATCACACAATGCATCGCAAGCCGGGGGATAGGGTTTTCCCTTATAACAGCCAAACATGCTTGGTACGTTTAAAACAAATCATTTGATACTATAATAAGTGTATAGTGTCAAAACAATTTCAATCATAAATATAAATCATAGACGGCATAGTATCCCATGCTACTATGTCGCCATACTAGGCTCTACAAATAAAGCCGCAATACACGTATTGGAAATTGGATTCCGTCATGAGTCGAGGCAAGGGGCAAGCTCCTCTCCGCGTTCGAGACACTCTAGCAAATGTCCCAGGATTACGCACACTGGGTAACCCCTGGATGCTTCAGGGCCGGTCCTCACTTACGTTAGAGGATTGGCAATTCCTGAACACACGTTTCCCGGTCCTTACAGACCTATAATCGAGGCGCCTCATCCAACAACCACAAAGGTGAAAAGTATATATATGTCAGGGCTGGTAAGTCACTGACACCACCAAAGCTAGAAAGAAACGTGCGCTCTCCCTGCAGTCCGTATCCCGTTTTTAACTCATACCGAGGTGTGAGGCTCGTGAATACACGCTATACACAAAGCTACCACGTAGGCTGTGCTTTGATCATCAACCACAAGACTTTGCTTTTCAACAGAAGCCTTGATCCTTGCATCTTAGCGTGCCACACAGGCAATTCATGCCATGCGACTGATGTCCATCGATATACAACCTCTGAGCTCGTATGTCTCAGAGAAGGGCGTTAAGCAAAAGAATAAATTCTTCGCCGCCAAACAGATATATATTTAATAGAAATCAATCAACACAGAATAAAATCCAATGTCAGACACACAATCCATTTACAAGTCCGTTCTGGGTCTGAACGAAACCGGAGGCACTTTCCTCGCATATCCATCCATCTCCAAGTACGTCTGGACAACCACCAACTATTTCCATCCTCTTGGGTGTACAGCCCAATCAGGATCGTCAGTAATTATCCCTACGATGTGAAGACTTCCGGTCTTCGACCACCGTCTCCATCTTCGACTTATCGTCGAATCGGTTATTCAGAATGGGTATAAACCCGGACTTTCCGAACAACCCGCGTATATTGAAAACAAATGTTACACAAACACAACATACGCCTCATTCCAATTCATTAGTCACTAACTGCAAATTAGCAAGAGAACAATTTCCCAAACATTAACCCCGAAGGCCGAAACCAACATCAGATCAATACCCAGGAAACCACTCTTCTTAGCCAACCTACAGCTAGTTTCTAAATTCCACATTCTTAGGGAAAAGTTCCCATTAATTTTATCCAAGATAAATTCTTTAAAATTTATCCTGTAATCTTCCTTTGGATGTCATTTAAAACCAAATTATGGTTTTTTTCCAACTAGTCGAGATTAGCGAACCGTAACGAAGTAATTATTTATTTTATTTCCCAATCCCAACCTATTCATCCCATGAAGCAAAACTGGTAATACTCCATATCTAACACCGTGGTGTTATCGGTAAAATTAATTACCATTTCCCGTTCAAATCTAATTAAAGATTTAACTATCGCTTTGGAGCAAAACTGGCGATACCCCATTCTCGCTCATTTCTAAATTTGGTAATTTAGATTATCAATTCGAATTTCAATCTAATTGCAGATTCAATAAAACTCCTTTTACTGGGTTAAAGAACTAGGTGTTATTTAAAACACAGTTCACGACAAACCCAAATCACATTCTATTCGTTATCGGGTTAAAGAACTAGTGTTATTTAAAACACTGTTCACGATAAACCCATTTCAAATTTAATCAAATATATTAGAAATTCGATGATTTAAAACCCCTTTTTAAATCTAATTCATTTATTTAAAAATGATTGGGTTTTAAATTAGTTCAAAACTAGTTCATTTCGATAAAAATCTATTTTTATCTTTTCAAATATGGAGTTTTTCACCCCAATTTTTCCCAAATCATTTCTTATGATTTTACACAAATTATTGATATTTTTAATAATTTTATCAATGCCCGTACAGTCGATTTCCAACAATGGCCATCGAACTGCACTTACAGCGACCTTTTTCGAATTTGATTTGGACGTATCTCCAAATCCAACCGTTAGATTTTGAATTTCTAATATTCGTTAGAAAGCTCTTTTCGATACGAACCCAACGGTTCCGGTTTTAGGAGAATCCGACGGTCGGATCTCCCGTAATGTCCGTTTGAAATAAATGGTCGAAATTTACGAACTGTCGCGGCGCGGCGCGTTCTATTCAGGCCATTATATTATATATATAATATATATAATATATATTTCGTCGATTTCTATTTAAAACGAATTATATATTTAGTTTTGAATTCGTTTCAAAAACAAAGTCAACTTCTATTTCAATTCAAATCAAAATTGAATTCTTCTTTATAAATTCGTTTTAAAATTCATTTCTATTCAATTCAAATTTCAATTTAATTTGAATTCATTTCACTTCATTTTAAATTCAATTCGAATTCGTTTCTCAATTCAATTCAATTCAATTCAATTCAAATTGATTTTCTATTCGATTCAAATTCATTTTCTATTCAAATTAAATTCGTTTCGTTTTCTATTTGAATCAAGTTCATTATATATTCAATTTGAAATCAAATTGGTTTTCTATTCCATTCAATTCGAAATCGTTTTATATTCAATTCATTTCGAAATCGTTATATATTCAATTCATTTCGAAATCGTTATATATTCAATTCATTTCGAAATCGTTATATATTCAATTCATTTCGAAATCGTTATATATTCAATTCATTTCGAAATCGTTATATATTCAATTCATTTCGAAATCGTTATATATTCAATTCATTTCGAAATCGTTATATATTCAATTCATTTCGAAATCGTTATATATTCAATTCATTTTGAAATCGTTATATATTCAATTCATTTCGAAATCGTTATATATTCAATTCATTTCGAAATCGTTATATATTCAATTCATTTCGAAATCGTTATATATTCAATTCATTTCGAAATCGTTATATATTCAATTCATTTCGAAATCGTTATATATTCAATTCATTTCGAAATCGTTATATATTCAATTCATTTCGAAATCGTTATATATTCAATTCATTTCGAAATCGTTATATATTCAATTCATTTCGAAATCGTTATATATTTCGTTCGCGTCAAAATGGCGCATCACTATTCAACACGGCTTTATATATTCTATTTCAAATATTTCTTTTTGTCAACACACGACTAATCTCAACGAATGAGTACCGTCCATGTGTGACTATTTTTGGTTAAATTATTTCGTTCAACACATGACTAATCTCAACGAATGAGTACCGTCAACACATGAACCTTTATTTTATATTGATAAAGATGTAAATTTTATTATAAAAATAATTTGTTCAACACATGACTAATATCAACGGATGAATATAGTCAACACATGAACCGTTATTTTATAATATTCTTTATTTTTCAAATTGGAATGAGGCCCAATCAATTACCATATAAAGTCAATTATATGGAATTTCATACAACACATGTATAAGATAGCATTGAAGAATAATCAACCATCAACCAAAGTGCACTACACTGTATAAGCATCAAATATAGATATCTAACGCTTATAACAGCCTGTCAATCAATCGATCGACATACTTTATCAATCAGGATGAGTGAACTCATATTTCATCCCAACACCCGTGTGGGGTTTCAAACAATCACACACAGATTTTATTTGTGCAGTTGGGCGATGTGTAAAATTTATCGACCCAATCAATGTCATTCAAATAGGTGTACATAAACAAACCGTCCGGTTTGTAAATGAATATTTTATTTATTCGCATTCACGTTAAAAATTATATTTTTAACGATAAAACAATTTATCTTAACGTATGAATATCTATTCCGTTCATTTATTCAATAAATGATTTTTTTTTTTTTTTCTAACATATTTTAGAAAATTTCGGCGGCATAACGGCACGATACTAGAAACGGGACAAGGCCTAGCCTTGTCCCCGGTCTAGTGAAGGCCCACGCCATTCACACATCAATCACATTCACTTTCGTTATGCAAACCACAAAATTTGGAGTAAGGGTCTAACCTAGCCTTACTCCTTCGCCTTATAACGGCGCACGTCTAATCCTAACCAATTTATCGATTCGATTTTTCACACCACAAACCACATTCAAACCAATATCGCAATCAATCACCAAACAGTCAAACAAACAAGTCCATGGTCTGTGGACGATTTGTGTCGGGTGCTACTAAGCACCGTCTGCATCCTAGTATATATATATATAAATATAACTAGAAAAAGAAATTGAAAGGTGAGAAGTTCTCACCTATAGCTATCCAGCTCCACGGCACTTCATTGATAGGAATCTTCATCGCTATGGCATCTTCGTCAGCTTCGTCGTCCGTAGCCACTACATATATAAAAATCGAATTTTTACCTTGCTATTCAATATTTAAAAATCATATTTTTATTTCGAAGGTCCATATATAAAAATCAAATTTTTAGTTCAGAGTTCAATATATAAAAATCGAATTTTTACTTTAAAGTTCAATATATAAAAATCGACTTTTCTATCGCTATGTCAAATAGATAAAAATTATATTTTTATCACGCTATTTTCCACATAAAGATTTCGCCTTTTCTAAAATAAAGATTTAGCCTTTTCAAAAATAAAGTTTTCGCCTTTATAAAAAATAAAGTTTTCACCTTTAAAAATCACCACTTTATCTCAATGTATATAAAATAAAAATCAGATTTTTATTTCGTTACATACACAAAGATGATATCTTTATATTCTCTATCCTATGAAGATTATATTTTTAATACTTTAAAAATATAAAAATCATATTTTGACATCATCTATATAGTAAAGACTATATTTTTAATACTTTGAAAATATAAAAATCATATTTTTAATACTTTAAAAAATATAAAAATCATATTTTTCTTTAACTAAAAATCAAATCTTTTTTTCTAATCAGTATTAATCCTTTTGAAAAATCAGTTTTTATTTTCTTTTAAAAATTCAGTTTTCCTAAACCAAAAATATAAAATAAAATCAGTTTTAACTTTTTATTTAAAATCATTTTTAGCATCATTATAAAAAAAAAAAAAAAATCAGTTTTAAACATACAAAAAAAATCAGTTTTAAACATACTAAAAAAAATCAGTTTTAAACTAACTAAAAATAATTATATATATAAAAAAAACGAATTAAAAAAAATATCGTATATAAAAAAAACTTACAGTTAAACCGAGGGGGGGTTTGGCAGTGGTCTTCGTCGAAGGGGGGGGTTGCGGCTGTCGATGGAAGAGGAGAGGGGGAATAAAGAGGGGCGGCGGGTCGTGGTGGCTGCGGCTGCGTCGGTGGATGGGAGGAGGTGGGGAAACGGAAGTGGAGAGGGTGGAGGAGAAGGATCGGAGGGGGAAGGGAGCGCCTGCTCCGGCGGCGCGATGGGCGATGGATCCCCCCCCCCCCCCCCCGTCGATTTTCTTCCAAGACCTTTTCCCTCTTTTTTTTTTTTTTATTTCTTCTGAGTGAAAACGAGAGGAGAGGGGGGGGTATATGCAAATATAATTATTTATATTTTAATTTTATTTCCTCTTCTAAAAAGTAACTTTTTATTTCGAAGCCGAAATCAAACCCACTGCCTGTCGTCCATAGCGTTTTACCCCCATTCCGAACACAATGGGATATGTATCGTAGGTTGATTCGGACGTTTGAATCAGTTTCCGTTAAATTTACATTTAAATCACTTTATTGAATTTTAAACGTACATTTCAAATTACCGGGGTCACATACTAACTCGAAAAATTACGGAAAAATATTTTCTAGCTTCGTATTGACAATACGGTCCTAACAAAACTAGTCTCGCCGAATTCTGAGACCGTTAGAAAAATGGCCAATTTCCAGTCGATTAAATTCAACTGAAATGGTCAAATCACGTTTTCCTTAGCCACGCTCACATATTGATTCGAAAAATTATGAAATTTGAAACCTAGCAATAACTTGACACTGCGGATCCAACAAAAGTGGTTTCGTCGAAATCCGAGGTCGTTTGCAAAATGTCCATTTTTAAGGGCCTGAATTCCATAGCGACTATTCAGAATTTTCCACTGGACATATCTCTCAATTTTTAAAGTGAAATCTCAGTTTCTTACATCCGTTAGAAAGATATTATCAATTAGATCCTAATGTTTTTGGTTTCACTAAAATCCGGATTGTTTTGCACCCGGTACATTCAATTGAAGTTTGAAATCGAATTATCGAACTACCGCGCCATTTTCAATTCCTATTTATAATTATATATAATTATTTATATTCTAACGACGACGCGTATAATATATACGTTCGAATTCTATTCAAAATAAATTTTCTCGTCGATTTTATTTAAAATAATCTATTTTAAATATTCAAAATTCACTAAAATTGCCAAAATAAAAATTTTAAACTGGCCCAGATTTTCCGGGTTATTACAATGCGTTCCCCCGCCCTATGGGGCGTAAATGAGCCAACGAATGACTCCATCGGACCCGGATCGTCCGATCAAACCGAGGCGCCTCGCAACAGCAACAACCACATAAGTCAAACTCGTCAGGGCGTGTAAAACCACTGACGCCACTTTTTAGCTAGAAGGAAACGCATGCCCTCCCTGAGGTCCGTCTCCCGTTTTTGGTTCATACCGGGTGTGATACTCGCGAAGTAAAACGTTACACAAAGCTATGCCACAAAGGCCGTGCTTTGATCATCACCACAAGGCTTTGCTTTTCAACAGAAGCCTCGATCAATTGCCGCTTAGGCATGCCACACAGGCAATTCACTCCATGCGTTTGATATCCATCAATATATAACCCCTGAGCTCGTACGTCTCAGAGAAGGGCGTTAAGCAAGAGAATAAATTCTCCGCCGCCAAACAGATATATATTTAATAGAGATCAACCACACGGACTAAAATCCAATGTCAGACACACAGTCCGTTTACAAGTTCGTTCTGGGTCTGAACGAAACCGGAGGCACCTAGTACCCCGCATATCCATCGATCTCGAAGTACGTCTGGACGATCACTAACTGTTTCCATCTTCTTGGGTGTACAGCCCAATCAAGATCATCAGTAATTACCCAAACGACGTGAAGACTTCTGGTCTTCGACCACCGTCTTCATCTTCGACACCACGTCGAATCAGTTATTCAGAATGGGATAAACCCGGTCTTTCTGAATAACTCGCGTATATATTATAAAAGTGTTACACAAACACAACATACGCCTCATTCCAATTCAGAATATTCTTTTATTCAAAATTTCCTATACTTTGGGAAAAGTTCCCATTAATTTTATCCAAGATAAATTCTTTAAATTTATTCTTTAATCTCCTTTGAATATCAATTCAAACTAGTCGGGATTAGCGAACCACACCGAAGTAATCATTTATTTTATTTCCCAATCCCAACCTATTCATCCCATGAAGTAAAACTGGTAATACTTCATATCTAACACCACGGTGTTATCGGTAAATTCAATTACCATTTCACGTTTCAAATCTAATTAAAGATTTAACTATCGCCTGGAGTAAAACTGGTGATACTCCATTCTCGATCTTTTCAATCTAATTAAAGATTCATTAAAACTCCACTTAGTTTTAATCGTTAACTGGGTTAAAGAATCAGTGTCATTTAAAACACGGTTCACGATAAACCCAAAATCACATTCATTAATTATCGGGTTAAAGAACGAGTGTTGTTTAAAACACTGTTCACGATAAACCCAAAAATCAATATCAATTCAATTCCAATTAAATATTATTTAATCGGTACACTTCATTAAATCTAAATAAAAAGATTTAATCTTTTCTCAACTGGGTTCAAGAACAGTGTTAGTGAAGACACCATTCACGACAAACCCAAATCACATTCGATATTCAATACAAGGCTCTGAATAGAAAATATATCGGCTTATATTCAATATCGAATTCTACGACTAACAAATGCCGTATTGGAAATAACGATATATATATATATATATATCTTTCAAATTTCCATAACAACACCTGTATAATCACGAATTCCAACATCGAAATACTCCGAAGACAATTTCGATTCAATTCCACTCCAATGCAATCATTGGATATTCTGGTTATTTTCAAAACCCTTTTTAAATTCAATTTATTTATTTAAAAATAAATAGAATTATATTTCTAGTTCAAAACTAGTTCATTTCGATAAAAATCTATTTTTATCTTTTCAAATATGGAGTTTTTCATCCCAATTTTTCCCAAATCATTTCTTATGATTTTACACAAATTATTACTATTTTTAATAATTTTATCAAGGCCCGTACAGTCGATTTCCATCAATGGCCATCGAACTGCACTTACAGCGACCTTTTTCCAATTTGATTTGGACATAATTCCAAATCCAACCGTTAGATTTCAAATTTCTAATATTTGTTAGAAAGCTCTTTTTGATACGAACCCAACGGTTCCGGTTTTAGGAGAATCCGACGGTCGGATCTCCCGTAATGTCCGTTTGAAATAAATGGTCGAAATTCACGAACTGCCGCGCCGCGGCGCGTTCTATTCAGGCCATTATATTATATATATAATATATATAATATATATTTTGTCGATTTCACTTCAAAACGTGCTTTATAAATCGTTTTAAATTCGTTTCAAAATCTATTTCAACTTCCATTTCAATTCAAAGCAAAATTGAATTCTTCTTTATAAATTCGTTTTAAAATTCATTTCTATTCAATTCGAATTTCAATTCAATTTGAATTCAATCCAATTCGCTTTCAATTCATTTCGAAATCGTTTTCAATTCAATTTATTTCGAAATCGTTTTCAATTCAATTCATTTAGAAATCGTTTTCAATTCAATTCATTTCGAAATCGTTTTCAATTCAATTCATTTCGAAATCGTTTTCAATTCAATTCATTTCGAAATTGTTTTCAATTCAATTCATTTCGAAATCGTTTTCAATTCAATTTATTTCGAAATCGTTTTCAATTCAATTCATTTCGAAATCGTTTTCAATTCAATTCATTTCGAAATCGTTTTCAATTCAATTCATTTCGAAATCGTTTTCAATTCAATTCATTTCGAAATCGTTTTCAATTCAATTCATTTCGAAATCGTTTTCAATTCAATTCATTTCGAAATCGTTTTCAATTCAATTCATTTCGAAATTGTTTTCAATTCATTTCGAAATGAATAAAATCGATATAAATATCGTTCACGTCAAAATGGCGTCAAACTAATCAACACGGCTTCATAAATTTCTATTTTCAAATATTCTATTTCAAATATTTCTTTGTCAAAATAGTTGTTATTATCAAAATATTTCGTTCAACACATGACCAATCTCAATGGATGAGTACTGTCAACACATGAACTTTTATTTTATAATATTCTTTATTTTTCAAATTGGAATGAGGCCCAATCAATTACCATATAAAGTTAATTATATGGATTTTCATACATTACACACATATAATAGCATTGAAAAATAATCAACCATCAACCAAAGTGCACTACACTGTATAAGCATCAAATATAGATATCTAACGCTCATAACAGCCTGTCAATCAATCGATCGACATATTTAATCAATCAGGATGAGCGAACTTCAAATTTCATCCCAACACCCGTGTGGGGTTTCAAACAATCAAACACAGATTTTATTTGTGCAGTTGGGCGATGTGTAAAATTTATGGACCCAATCAATGTCCTTCAAATAGGTGTACATAAACAAACCGTTCGGTTTGTAAATGAATATTTTATTTTATTCACTGCACGTTAAAAATTATATTTTTAACGATAAAAACATTTTATTCCAACGTATGAATTTCTACTCAGTTCATTCTTTAAATAAAATGATATTTTTATTTTTCTAACACATTTTAGAAAATTTCGACGGCATAACGGCACGATACTAGAAACGGGACGAGGCCTAGCCTTATCCCTGGTCTAGTGAAGGCCCACGCCATTCACACATCAATCAAAATCACCAAACAACCAAATTCAAATCACATCATATAACTAATCTATGCAACCAAACAAACAAGTCCATGGTCTGTGGACGATTGTGTCGGGTGCTACTAAGCACCGTCTGCATCCTAGTATATATATAAATAGAAAAAGAAATTGAAAGGTGAGAAATTCTCACCTATTGCTATCCTAGCTCCACGGCACTTCATTGATAGAAATCTTCATCGTCATCGCATCTTCGTTGCCTTCTTTCACTACATATGTAAAAATCGAATTTTTACTTCGCTATTCAATATATACAAATCGAATTTTTACCTCAAAGTTCAATATATAAAAATCGAATTTTTACTTCGTTATTCAATATATAAAAATCATATTTTTATTTCGAAGTTCGACATATAAAAATCCTATTTTTATTTCGAAGTTCGACATATAAAAATCCTATTTTTATTTCGAAGTTCGACATATAAAAATCCTATTTTTATTTTGAAGTTCGACATATAAAAATCCTATTTTTATTTCGAAAATCCTATTTTCCTATGGCTTGAATTCACGGGTTTATTATATGAATGTAAATTAAATAATAAACAACTAAGAAAATAAAGAAAATAAAATAAATAAATAAAAATCAAAATTAAACTTACAGCCGTGCGTGGGGGGGGGGTCTTCCTGCATCGTCGGAGGAGGGGGCTCTCGAGTAGGCGGAGGGGATGCGGGGTGGGGGTGGTGGATCGCGAGGGGGGTGCGGGTTCCTGGTGACTTCAATTCAGCTGGAGGAGGGCGTCGAGAGAGGGGAGGGGAAGGGAGGTGGGGGTTTGCGAGGTTGAGATGGGGGCGAGGGTGGCTGGTCGGCGTGCGATCGACGATGGTGAGGGAGGAGGGTGGGCGGCGGGTTCTGCTCGTGTGTGTTTTTTTTTTTTCGATTTTCAGAATGAACGGGGGGGGGGGGGGGGGCAGAACGAATTAAAGGGGAGAAAGGTTTTTTTTATTTTTATTTTATTTTATTTAATTATTTGTAAAAAGTGGACTTTTACATACGACCTCAAAACGAGGCCCACCGCCTGTCGTCCATAGCGTTTTACACCCATTCCGAACACAATGGGATATGTATCGCAAGCTGATTTGATTGTTTCGATCAGTTTCCTTTAAACCTACATTTAAATGGCTATATTGAATTTTAAACGTACATTTCAAATTACCGGGGTCACATATTAACTCGAAAAATTCTAGAAAAATATTTTCTAGCTTCGTATTGACGATACGGTCCTAACAAAACTAGTTTCGTTGAATTCTGAGACCATTCGAAAAATGGCCATTTTCCAGTCAATTAAAATCAACTAAAACTGGTCAAACGCGTTTTCCTTCGCCACGCTCACATACTGATTCGAAAAATTATGAAATTTGGAATCTAGCAATAACTTGACACTGCGGACCCAACAAAACTGGTTTCATCGAAATCCGAGGTCATTTGCAAAATTCCCATTTTTAAGGGCCTGAATTCCATAGCGACTATTCAGAATTTTCAACTGGACATATCTTTTGATTCCCGCTATGAAAATTTGATTATTCGGATTCGTTGGAAAGATATTATCAATTAGATCCCATTATTTTTGGTTTCACTAAAATCCGGATTGTTTTGCACCCGGTACATTCAATTGAAGTTTGAAATCAAATTATCGAACTACCGCGCCATTTTCAATTCTATTTATAATTATATATAAATATTTATATTCTAACGACGACGTATATGTAAATATATACGTTCGAATTATATTCAAAATAAATTTCCCGTCGATATTATTTAAAATAATTCATTTTAAATAATCAAAATTCGCTAAAGTTGCCAAAATAAAAATTTTAAACTGGCCCAGATTTTCCGGGTTATTACATGCTGGAGCGTGGATGGGGAAGATGGGGATTTGGTTTAGATGCGGGTGGGCTGGGCTTGATTGTGGTGAGGCCCAAATAATAAATATAATCTAGTTTTAGTTTAATTATAAAATATATTAACTTGTTAATGCAATATCTTCATCATACGATATCTGAATCAGACGAAACGAGATTCATTGGGTTCATATGGACAAACCCTACGCAATAGAGCCGATTGGGAGTGAATTGGAGCTCGTTACAATTTATAGCGAAATAAATTGTCTATCAGAATCAACCGACAGTTATTGTTATTTAACGATGATCGTCCAAGCTGAGTAAATCTTACTAACTCTGCTCAGTTTAAATTTCATAACGTATTTTTAGAACTGATAAATATTGGTTGATTGCTGTGTGTTGGTTGGTTCGTTGAACTGCTAATTGATTGGTTGAAAATATCGATATAGTTATATAAATATCATTAATTAAATATTGATTTTTTTGATCATACTATTTCATATTGAAATGAAATTGATGTTAATTATATTGTTTAACATCTGTGGATGCAGGGAAACAGGTTGGAGTGATCCAACTGGATTCCTCAATATTTATAATACTTTTTTTATATATTCTGATATATGATGTGGTATATAATCTGTTATTGATTATGTGTATTTGGATGATGATTGATCCTTTTGATTTGGTATACTCTAAGTGATACTCGAATATAAAAAGGAAATTTTCAAAGTGTATATTGAAAAAGGATTTTATAAAAGGAGATATTTATAAAATCAAAGGATTTTATAAAAGGAATATTTATTTAGAAAATGAATAGATTTTATAAAAGGAAATATTTGTAAAAAAATAGAATTGGAATCGAAATATTTGTAAAACAACTAAAATTGGAATTGAAATATTTGTAAAACAAATAGGATTATAAAAGGAAATATTTGGGAGAAAATTAGGGAATGATAGAAGGAAGTATTTTATAAAATAAATAGAATTTTATAAAAATAAATAAGTGGAAAATAAATATTAAATGGAAATCTTTTTTAACAGATAAATGGAAAAGATTAATTCAGAGTAGAATTAAATGGAATCTGTTTTAATAGATAAATGAAAAGATTTATTTATAAATAATGTTTTATAAATTAAGTAAATTATTTATCATTAGATAAATTGAGTATATAAGTCTGAACTTATATAGAGAAGTAGAAATCGGTTTTAACACTGATATTTTTAATAGAATTTGAACATAGCATTTATAAAGGGGATTATAAATGAGATCTAAGTATTAGAAGTAAAAAGTAAATTTCGTATGAATAATTCTATAAATAAAAGTATAAATAGAATTTGTAAATGGAATATTATTTTTAAATACGAAATCAATCCGAATTGATATATAAAAGAAATATTTTTCGCATTCAATGTGAATAATGATTAAAATAGTTATTTTATAAATTAAAACATTTATAAAGAAAAAATTGGGATTTGAAATAGAAATTCAAATGGGAATTTGAATTAGAGTTGACCGATTCGAGTTAATCGATAGAGTTAATCAATTAGAGTTATTTGAATATAGTTAATCAATTAAAGTTATTTGAATAGAGTTAATCGATTAGAGTTAATCAATTAGAGTTGATAGATTAGAATTAATCAATTAGGGTTTATCGAATTGAGTTAATCAACATTGGTTATTGGAATAGAGTTAATCGAATATTAGTTATTCGAATAAAGTTAATCGAATATCGTTTATTCGAAGAAAAGAGTTATCGAATATCATTTATTTGAAGAAGAAGATATTATCGAATATAGTTTATTCGAAGAAAAGAGTTATCAAATATAGTTTATTCGGAAAAAAGTATCGAATATAGTTTATTCGAGAAAGAATTATACATTGGGATTCAACTATATCGAATGTAGGAAAGTATTATTTACTTTCTGGTTTTTTAATCAAGATTTATTTGTTTAATAAATCCTTTGTTTAATTATTCGGATTAAGAAATAAAAGTTATATTTAAGTTATTATATATATCGGAAGTATGGGATTATAACATTATTTTGATAATCAAATGAATTCTATAAAGGAAGTGGATTCGTAAATAGAATCTAAGAGTTACGTAAGGAAGTTTGTTTAAGATTTAAAAGGTGAACCTTGTCTATTGCAAGGTTAAAAATGTTGATTCTGTTAAGGTCTGAGAGGTAGTTATACCCTAACTTGATTGACTTCATTTTGACTAAGGAATGGTTAAGGTTCGATAGTGAAGGTTAGTTAATTGAATTTAGATAATAAGTGTAAATGGTTCGAGTTGGCATAGCGATATTTTATTTAAACATCTGTTAAATCCAATGAAAGAGTTTTGGGAATATTTTCCAAACAAGAATCAAAAATGTTTTCTAATATAGAAAATAAGAAATGAGAATAAATATGGAAATTTTTTCCAATGATTAATAACATATATTTCTAAATTTAGAAAATAAGAATTTACGAATATATGGAAACAGAAAATGGGTAAATGGATAAATTAATGATAATTTAATATAAAGAGATAAATGTTGATTGATGATTGATCGATCGAATTTCTATTTGGAAATAAGATCGTTGGTTGTATACATATTTTTCTTTGATAGTTAAATCACCGACTATCGAAATTTTTGACCATTTTTCCATCGTTAATACGGAGAGACCGGGATCAGATTTATTATCTGAAAACCACTCCGTATGGGCATTAGCGTTGCGAATCAAATATGATGAAGATAGTTGAAGATGGAGTTGTGCAAGGGCTGTTCTGGAGATTCTAGGTATAAATTGCCCAAGATGGATTTACAGAATAGTGCCTTCGGTTTGTCCAGACCCAGGACAACGTGTATGGACGAATGTATGACAGAGTATATCTAATAGATCACTTAAATTGATCGCTTCAAACGTATCCACGTTTGGTGGCGGAGGATTTCATTTCTCTTTGCTTTATACCCATGGTATTTTGTGGAAATCAATTTGTGATTTGGTGGGGTATGACGATGTGGCATTCAAAGTAAATGGAGTTATGATCTGTCAAAAAATAAGATATGATCTCAAGCCTCATCAATTGGGAAATGACAAAATTCGGGCAGGCTGCATGGCTATGTGGGTCGCCCCCATTAGGGTGTATTGTCACCATCTAGAGAATATTTATATTTGTTACTTCTTTTCGCTTTTATATATCCGGGGAATGGTTAAGTTGCTAGTAACCGTAGGTGACAATATATTCGGTATGCTCAAGAGAAATGAGTGGTCGGTCATGTGTGGCCGGGTTACAAGATGTTCTTGCTGAACCCAGTGTATTTGTAACGACCCGGGGTTTTTACGATCCTGGATATCGGCATACAACACTATATCGATCATTCAAGCATCGGAAACACCGGATAGTCCATGAAAGAAATTTGATGGTGAGAATAGATAAGATAGAAACTTAGAATAGAAGAAGAAGAAGAACATACAATATCAGAGTAACACGAATCTCACAGCGGAACGAACAACATATAATAGATAACATATCTTGAAATAAAATCAGTATATGTACACAGTAACATTATCAGAGTACAACACTTACAACACAGCGGAAATAACTATAGCTATATAATCCTGAAGCCTCCTGCTCCAAGCTCTCCTGGTATATCTGTAAAATCCTGACTACTTGACTGCCCGTACAAAATTGGGCACCCAAGAGTTTAGGGAAAACAAAACAAAATAAACTCCGGGTCAGTCATGGGACTGTGAGTAAGACAGTTTAAAACATTTTGGGCAATAAATGATATCTCATAAAACCACGCCGTATAACGGAACGGGTTTTTCCCATATGAGAATCCAAAATATTTGATTTAACTTTCAAAATCCTTTTGAAAGAAACGATAAACTTTATATCAAAACTCTTTTGGTATTATAATAATGTCTATCAACCACAACTAAATAATCATCTAGCAGAAACGCTTTCATCTCACGTTCTACATATATAGTATACAATCAAAACCATGAGCACTTATTGGATAATGGATTGCCCACTATGACAAGGTATGGAACCACCTTCCGATTGTGTACCTCTAGAGAGGAATACACTGGGTTCAACAAGAACATCTTGCAACCCGGCCACACATGACCCACAACTCATTTCGCTTGAGTGTATCGAATGTATATCACCAACGGTTGGGATCAGCAACCGTTCCCCGAATGGGACAACATCGACAATAAATTATAGAATGAAATGAATATCTCTAGATAGGTGATAATACACCCTACTTGGAAGCCAACCACTTAGCCATGCTGCCTGCCCGATTTTTGTGATTTCCCGATTGTGAGGCTAGAGGCAACGCTTTTCTCTGACAGACCACACATTTATTCACTTTGAATGTCACATCGTCATACCTGCCAAATCACAAATTGATTTCCCCAAAAATACAACGGGTATACAGCTATGAGAAACGAATTCCCCGCCACCAAACATACATACGTTTGAAGATATCAACTTACGCGATCCATTAAATAAACTCTATTAGACATTCTTCCATACAGGTCGTCCTGGGACTGGACAAACCGAAGGTACTATTCTGTAAATAGGAAAACCCTTGCATAACTCCGTCTTCAATTATCTTCATCACATTTGATCGCAACGCTAACGCCCATACAAAGTGATTTTCAGATAATGAATTTGATTCTGGTCTCTCCATATTGACGATGGAAAAATGGTAAAAAACTTCGATAGTCGGTGAGTTAACTATCAAAGAAAAACACGTGTGCAAACAACGGTCGTATTTTCAAATGGAAATCTTACCGATCAATCATCAATCAACTTTTATCTCTTTAGTTCATTTTTCATCCCCTGTTTCCATTTATTCAGCATTTCTTATTTTCTAAATTTAGAAAATATATGTTATTAACCATTGGAAAACATTTCCGTCTCTTTTTCACGTATCACTGTCATTTCAGTATTCTTTCTCATCAAACATTTCATTTTCTATGATTAGAAAATATCTCTGATTATATTTGGAAAATGTTTCCAAAACTCATTCATTGGATTTAAACAGATGTTTAAATAAAACATTGCTATGCCAATTCAAACCATTTCCTTCATTAACTATATTCACTTAACCAACCTTCACTATCAAACCTTAACCATTCCTTTGTTAAAAAAGAAGCCAATCAAGTTGGTGTATAACTAACTCTCAGACCTTAACTGAACAACATTTCTAACTTCAAAACAGACAAGGTTCACCTTTTAAACCTTTAACAAAGTTCCTTACGTAACTCTCGGATTCTATTTACGAATCCACTTCTTTTATAAAAACATTGGTTATAACGATAACATTATAATCCCTACTTTCAAAATATCTAACTTCAAATATAACTTTTATTCTTTATTTTGAATAAATAAATAAACACCTAATTTATAAATAAATAAATAAATCTTGATTAATAAACCGGAAAGTATAAGTACTTTCCCGAACTCGATATAATCAAATTCGACGATTAACTCTCTTCGAATAACTAATATTCGATTATCTCACTTCGAATAACTAATATTCGATTAACTCTCTTCGAATAACTAATATTCAATTAACTCTCTTCGAATAACTAATATTCGTTCATCTCTCTTCAAATAACTAATATTCGATTATCTCACTTCGAATAACTAATATTTGATTAACTCTCTTTCGAATAAACTATATTCGATAATCTTCTTTCGAATAAACTATATTCGACAATTCCTTTCGAATAAACTATAT
The DNA here is from genome assembly GCA_030737875.1 of Allium sativum. NCBI lineage: Eukaryota > Viridiplantae > Streptophyta > Magnoliopsida > Asparagales > Amaryllidaceae > Allium > Allium sativum. Next base: position 19,677,072 of record JASFAX010000021.1, read on the forward strand.
TCGATTAACTTCCTTTCGAATAAACTATATTCGATTACTTCCTTTCGAATAAACTATATTCGATTACTTCCATTACTCTATTCGAATAATTAATATTCGATAACCCCTTTTTAACTCTATTCGAATAAACTATATTCAATTAACTCCTTTACTCTATTCAAATAAACTATATTCGATTTACTCTATTGGATTAACTTTATCGATTAACTCTAATCAATTTACTCTATTCGGCTAACCCTATTCGAGTAACTCTATTTGGTTAACTCTATCGATTAACTCTAATCAATTAACTCCTTACGAATAACTAATATTAGATAACTCCTTTCAAACAACCAATATTCGACTAACTTTAATTCGACTAACACTATTTGATTACAAATACTTCCTTTTCAATTTGGTTATACAAATATTTCCTTTTCTATTTGGTTTCACAAATATTTCCTTTTCAATTCTATTATTTAACAAATATATATTTCCTTTTCAATCCTATTTATTTAATAAATATATATTTCCTTTTCAATCCTATTTATTTAACAAAAAAATATTTCCTTTTCAATTTTATTTGTAAATGTTTTACAAACACTACGACATAGATGGCCTACGGCAACCCCAGGGAAATGACACAATAGGTGCCAAAAAGAGTTGCTATAGGTCTGTGGCAACACTTTTTTGGGGTTGCCTTTTGTCGCGTCGCGTTAGAGTCAAAGACAACACATCTGCGACCCTATGGTAACATCAGTACAGGTGTTGCTACAGGTACCACTTGAACAAAAAAATACCCTTTTACAACTGCCAAAAACAGTTGTAATATATCTAGTACAGCTGGCAATCTTAATAAAGTCAACCTTTTTACAACTGTTTCTAGCAGTTGTTAAAATCTGTTTTATAACTGCTAGAAGTAATTACACCTCAACTGCTATTAATCAAAGACTTCATAATATTATAATAAATATTATTATAACACAGTATTTAAATAAATATTTTATTTCAACATTTCAAATTGTACAAATTTTTTGACTTCACTACTGTACATTTACTCGTATATTACACAATCATTCATATTTACATACATTCCTCGCTACATTGTCACTCGATTCACTCATATACAGACTCACACATACAATCATAAGCAAGAAAAAAATACAGAAAATGACCTGCATCCCAGTGTAAAAGAAGTTACCTCAATTGTAAAAGAGAGCTCTAATCTCTTTCAGGTTGGCTTTTCCAATTGCCAAAGCTCTAAGACAAAGAATCAGTAGTTCCACCACTTAATTCAAACTGCCCTCAAACAATAACCGTTCATCGGTATAGTAACGAACAAATACCGATCATCCATTGTTCATCGGTACTAGCAATTGCATTATAAAAGGAACAAATGTTGTGTTCTTTGTGCGACTGGTTGATAGACAAAAGGAACAAACGCTGTGTTCTTTGTGCGACTGGTTGACAGACAAATGCAGTTGACAATTTTTGTAATGAAATTTATTAATTATAATACAAGTAATAAAAAATGTGAAGTGGTGTACCTCAATTGTGTGACACCCTGATTTTCCCGGATATACAACTCCCCTTTTTCCTCCAATAGAGTTTCTTGTTGTTCTTCCTAACTGCCGATATGAAACTTATCCTATAGAGAAATATTTTGTGATGATTTAAGCATGCAACACACCTACGCTCCTTCATACGATAAACATGCATGCTAAACTAGAAAAAGGATACTTAAATTAATCAAGTATATAATAGTCATTTACAAACAAACTGCAACAGATAATTCAAGTCTAGACGTTATATTACTAGACTGTAAATTTTATATGGAAATACCTTGTACTTTGCTGATCAAACATTTAATATTAATGTTATCTAATACAGTAGTATGCTATGATTCATGGTAATGTCATTAGCAATACAATCATCATTCATAACAAGCTTCTTTTTTGCATGTCATGGGATCTGTTACTGCTCCCAGATAAAATTAACCAAATGTGTGTTACTGCTTAATGTTTAAAGAATTTTGTAAGCAGTGTGAATGTTAATTGGGTCAAAACTGACAGTATGTGTTAAGCTTTTGATTTGTATAACTTGAAAAATGAAAATCACTTACATTTTGCTGGATCGATTTCAAACTAAGTTAAATTAATTTGTCTAGTTCAGAGTACCTGTGGTATAAGAGAACCATCAAACATCAAGCATCAAGAAACGCTGCAATGAATATTAATCAAAAATGTTAATGCCCCAACTCCCTTACATGTTAAAACAGCTCTATTTGCTGACAAAACGGTGCACTTTGTAACAATTCCAAAATAATCTGGGGATTACATAGCCCTAAAATTACATAAAAAACATCAGTTTCGAACAATTAATTTCCCGTTCATACATCATACATAAGAAACTGATTCAAAGAACCATAGAAATCCATGTCGTGATAAACTTTGATTCACTGGAACCAAGTAACAAAAAGAAAAACGAAGTTCGACTAACTTCAGATTCAAGAAAAAAAACATATTGTCTAAACTAGAATCAACCTTATACACAATTAGATCCGAGAAACAAAGATCTCTGGCAATAGAAGCAGTAGCTAGCGTGATGAAATTCATATCTGAAGAACACCCACGGTCTGATTTTGAATTGGATTAAGCTTGATAGATTTCCAGATCTAGATTCAAACCCAAAAATCTATGATGACAAGTGTTAGCAGCACCGTTGAAAACCCGATCTTGTCGAGGAGTAAGTTAGTGAGAAGCAAGCTGAAAGTTTGATGCAGGATCTGCCTATTCCAGTTAGACTTCATCCGCCAATGGAGTATTTCGCGAGTAGGAGGAAAAGAAATGCAGGCCACAATTGTTTGGAAATTAACTCAACGCTTTTTCTTTTCTTCCTTTGAAGACAACGGATAATGATGGCGGCTGAGAGCGAAAATGAAATGGAAATTTGGGGATGATTTGAACGAAAATTAGGGATCGAAATTTGAATATTTGGGGATTTCAACCAAATGAAAATTTTGACTGATTTTGGAAATTTGGGGAAAATGAAAATAGGCGGGTAAAAGAAAATAACAGCGGGAATTAGAAATGGGTGAGGTGCAGATAAGGGTGTTGATTGAAGGGTTGAGATTTTGTTTTAACTAAAGGTGTGGATCGCTGAGATGTCATTATTTTTTAACTTTTTTAATCTGAATAAATCTATAGCTACTGCAACACAATTTGATATTTATGCTAACACATTGAAGCGTGCATTGCAATAGACAAAAAACAGCATAGCAATGGCAACATTATAGCAAGCAACACCATGGTTTTTCGTTGCGATAGGTCATCTATGGTGTAGGGAAATATTACCCTTTCCAAATCTATTTTAAATGTTATACAAATATATCCTTTTCATTTGTTTCATAAATATTTCCTTTTCTATTCTTCTTTGATTTTATAATTTTCTTTTATAAAATTCTTTTCCTTTTAGATATAAATCCATTGATTTTATATAAATAATTCATTTTCAAAATACACTTTGAAAATCCCCTTTTCTACATCCCACTATTTCTTATGGTATTTAAAATACCAAATAACAATGATCGGTGTCATTCAAACACACATAATCAACACAGATTATATATCACATCATATATTACAATATATGAAAAACAGTATTATAAATATTAAGGAATCCAGTTGGATCCCTCCAACCTATTTCCCTGCATCACACATGTTAAACAATATAATTATCATCGATTTCATTTCAATATGAAATATTTTGCTAAACAGAATCAATATTTGATTAACGATATATATATATATATCTCGTTATCTGTAATTTCAACCAATACATAAGCAATTCAACCAAACTGTTAACACACAGCAATCAACAGATAATTATCAGTTTTAAAAATACGTTATAAAAATATGAACTGATAGAGTTGGTGAGTTTTACTCACATTAGACAGTTATCATTAAATAACGATTAACTATTTTTGATTCAGACGGACAATTTATTTTGCAATAAATTGTAATGAGCTCCAATTCACTCCTAGTCAATTCCATTAGGTAGCTCTCGTCCATACGATCCCAACATGACTGACCGTTCGAAATTCTGATACAATATGATCGAGATATAAATTTTCTAATTTTGTAAACAATTAAATAAATTCTATACTAAAAAGTTAATTCCGGTTCATAAAAAGAATTGGGCTCCACCTTAAACTTAAGGCCATTCGCTCCACTTGAAGCCCTGTACCGCATACCCTTCTTCCCTAAATTCTGTAATACCTCCGCTCGTTATTTCCATACCCGGTAGCAAAAATGAAATCACCATTTTTGTTCCTTTTCCGACTTCTAAACTCCCATGAAAAACACAAGTCATTACTTACTAAATAAATTATTTAATTAACTCTAAACAAATGATTTACTCTAATCACGTGTCGACTAATACAGTTCTTCCCCAATGAAGAACTCCATATGCTCCTCCTGTGTTTAAAACCGACCTTCTGCCACCATCAAAACTCCCTCTATAGGTCATCGAGTACAAAAACAGATCCCACCATGATACTCCTCTACTTCTGCTCTACACACCGCACTCCACCATCACCTTCATTCCGAACTCGACGCTATTTTAGCTGCTCGCATTCACAGTTCTGGCATGCAAATCCGCACAGACATCAACCAAAAACAACACCGATACCCTCCAGATTTCGCACGTGTGTGTCATTCCACCTCACAACCTCAAAACTAAAGTCGAATTCAAGCAAAACAGCTTAAATCTTCGGATTTCCTCAACCCTAACAATATCGTACGATTTCCAGTGGCAGAAAAATTACCTCGCACCTTGCAAAATTATACTATATTGTATAAAATCCTTCCAACTCCTCAGCAATACATGTTTTGGAATATCTAGTATTTTATTTGAATTGTTCCTATTTTTGAAAGATAGTGAATGTTTTCATGGAAAAATAATGCGGTGGCTACAACATTATTGACCAGAAAGAAATGATCTTAGGGTTTACGAATGTTAGAGCATACTTATAGAAGTAAGAAAATATTTTATTTTATTTTTAATTGATTATTTTATTCAATTATAATCAATAGCTATATGTATTTAAAGTTTAAAAATTCCTATGATCACACATGATACCCAAAAATCACGAAAATGGACATACGCTTTCAGTTCGACATTAATACCCAACGAAACTGGTTTCGTCAAATTCCAACTCCGTTTGCGCACACACCGTATTTTTAACCATCAAAATACTGACGTTTTTCACATTAAAAATCCGTACGGCCACACATTGATGCCAAAATTCACGGAAATTGAAATCCGGCAATAATTAAATATTTCAGATCCAACAAAATTAGTTTCTTCGAAAACGGAGGTAGTTTGCAAAACTGGCTATTTTTAAAGCTCTAAATAACCCATTTAAATATATAAATATATTTAAAAATAATTAAATTAAATATTTAAAAATAAATATTATCGTATATATTCACAATAGAATATCATACAACTTCAATGGTATTTATAACTCGATATTCCAAATCCAATGTTACATCGATATTCGATTTATATTTAAAATCCATTTAAAAATAAAAATAAATCGATATAAATTATAAAGGAATTCCACAACGACTTTTCTAAAATTTAATTTGGACATAAATCAAAATCTACACAACGAAATCTCGATTTTTCTCTTCCATTAGAAATATATGCTTCACCAGCTCCGAACGTTTCTTGTTTCACAAAAATCCGATTTAAAATGGACCCTGTATATTCAGTTGAACTTCAAATCGCCAAACAACGAACTGCCGCGCCATTTCGAGCTCGATTATAATTATAATATAATTTATACATTCAACTGTCGTTTAGTGAATATATTTATTCATATCATTCAACTCTAAACTGATATATATATATATATTGAATTGTCCAATTTACACATTATTGTCAAATCTACTATTTATGAAATTAAATATATTATTTAATTATTTCATTAATTAAATATTCAATAGTTATTTTAATTTAAACCATCAAAATTACCAAACTATATTTTAAATAATTGAATAAAATAAATTATTATACCGTATAAAAATACGGGACATTACATTCTCCCCCCTTAAAAATAATTTCGTCCTCGAAATTGCTAAGGTAGAAAACAAACCCTATTGACTAGGTAAAAATTATCTGTTCACTTCTTATCTTCAGTTTCAACTAAACCAACTAATTTCAATTAAAATATTAATTAATTCTTATCAACCAAAATTTTCAAAAATCCTAAAAATTTTCCAACACCTGAAATTTTCGAAAAATTTCGCCAGCACCTCCTTTGTACTGGTCAATCGATACAACTACAACTCGCCTTTTTGGGCCTTCTTCAACCCAAAAGAAAATCAAACAGCCAAGCGGCTTGCCAGTTCAGCTCATCAAAATCTCAAACCCGTATATAATATAAACTTGTACCTTTATGTCGGGCATATCATTATATCCTTTACATCTGCTACTAATTTAGCATGTATCAATGTCATCCCAATCAAAATCAAATCACCTTTATCTCCAACAAACCATTCGCTTATCCAAGCCAAATTCGATTTCAAATTCAAATTTCATTTTTGATTCCAAACTCATAATCCAATTTTCTCGATACCATTCTAATCCAATTCAATTCAACTCCAATTTGCTTTTGCAAATTTCAATTCAATTTGGTTTTAAATCAAACAATCTCTCCTTGGGAATTTTAAATAACTTTTATTTTCCAAAATCAAATATCCCTTTTTGAAATTCAAAACAACTTGTTTTTCTCAAAACAATTCAAAAATCATCTCTTTGGTAGTAATCTATCACTTACACACTTGAAAATGAATACCGATGATGTCATGATCATCATCGGAATCTATTTTCCAGTGACCGAAGTGAGTTCAATACTATATCATTTTCAAAACCATTTCTAAACACTTCTATTTTGAAATCAATTCAAAATATCATTTGCAATGCTTTAAACAATTTAAAATCTCCCAGGATTTTAAAATTCACATTATTTAAACCAAATCCATTTATAACACTTATTCAGACCGCAGAGTTTAAATTTCAATTCTAGTGTAAATTCGGTTTTAATTCATCTCATAAAACCTATACGAATTTTATTTGGTTATATATGTATAACTAACTCAATTTTAATCTTATTTGATTAATATAACAACCAACAACCAATATACTATAATATATCATATATTTATACTTTGTTTATATCAAAATATAATTAAGGTAAAATCATTTCATTTACCCTCCTTTCAAAACATACAGTGTCGGTTCATCGTATTCAAGTGTTTATAAACCCCTACCGAAACAGTGGATCAAACTGATTGATTAGACGCCATAACTACTCAACCAATGAATCTCCATACTATAAAACCATTTTATATTGAATAACAAATATGTTCACTCGTATGTATACACTCAACTCAATCTAGGGTATTACTAACCATATCTCTACTGAGTCACGCCACAGAGCCAAGGTAATTACTTAACCTTAAGCTTTGATACCACTGTAATGACCCGAGGCTTTTGCGATCCTGGATATCGGCATACAACACTATGTCGACCATTCAAGCATCGGAAACACCGGATAGTCCATGAAAGAAATTAGAGGATGAGGATAGATAAGGTAGAAACTTAGAATAGAAGAAGAAGAAGAACATACAACATCAGAGTAACACGAATCTCACAGCGGAACGAAAAACATATAATAGATAACATATCTTGAAATAAAATTAGTATATGTACACAGTAACATTATCAAAGTACAAAACTTACAACACAGCGGAAATAACTATAGCTATATAATCCTGAAGCCTCCTGCTCCAAGCTCTCCTGGTATATCTGTAAAATCCTGACTACTTGACTGCCCATACAAAATTGGGCAACCAAGAGTTTAGGGAAAACAAAACAAAATAAACTCCGGGTCAGTCATGGGACTGGTGTGAATAAGACAGTTTAAAACAATTTGAGCAATAAACGATATCTCATAAAACCACGCCGTATAATAGAACGGGTTTTTCCCTTATGAGAATCCAAAACATTTGATTTAACTTTTAAAATCCTTTTGAAAGAAATGATAAACTTTATATCAAAACTCTTTTGATATTATAATAATGTCTATCAACCACAACTAAATAATCATCTAGCAGAAACGCTTTCATCTCACGTTCTACATATATAGTATACAATCAAAACCGCGAGCACTTATTGGATAATGGATTACCCACTATGACAAGGTATGGAACCACCTTCCGATAGTGTACCTCTAGAGAGGAATACACTGGGTTCAACAAGAACATCATGCAACCCAGCCACACAAGACCTACCACTCATTTCGCTTGAGTGTATCGAATGTATATCACCAACGGTTGGGATCAGCAACCGTTTCCCGAATGGGACAGCTTCGACAATAAATTATTGAATGAAATGAATATCTCTAGATAGGTGATAATACACCCTACTTGGTAGCCAATCACTTAGTCATGTTGCCTGCCCGATTTTTTTTGTAATAACCCGAAAATCTGGGCCAGTTTAAAATTTTTATTTTGGCAATTTTAGCGAATTGTGATTATTTAAAATGAATTATTTTAAATAATATCGACGAGAAATTTATTTTGAATATAATTCGAACGTATATATTTATACGCGTCGTCGTTAGAATATAAATATTTATATATAATTTTATAATAGAATTGAAAATGGCGCGGTAGTTCGATAATTCGATTTCAAACTTCAATTGAATGTACCGGGTGCAAAACAATCCGGATTTTAGTGAAACCAAAAATATTTGGATCTAATTGATAATATCTTTCCAACGAATCCGAAAAATTGAAATTTCATAGCGGGAATCAAAAGATATGTCCAGTTGAAAATTCTGAATAGTCGCTATGGAATTCAGGCCCTTAAAAATGGGAATTTTGCAAACGACCTCGGATTTCGACGAAACCACTTTTGTTGGGTTCGTGATGTCAAGTTATTGCTAGATTCCAAATTTCATAATTTTTCGAATCAATATGTGAGCGTGGCAAAGGAAAACGCGTTTGACCAGTTTCAGTTGATTTTAATCGATTGGAAATTGGCCATTTTTCAAACGGTCTCAGAATTCAACGAAACTAGTTTTGTTAGGACCGTATCGTCAATACGAAGCTAGAAAATATTTTTATGGGATTTATAGAGTTAGGATGAGACCCCGGTAATTTGAAATGTACGTTTAAAATTCAATATAGTGATTTAAATGTAAATTTAACGGAAACTGATTGTAACAGCCGAACCAGCCTACGATACATATCCCATTATGTTCGGAATGGGGGTAAAACGCTGTAGACGACAGGCGGTGGGCCTCGTTTCGAGGTCGTATGTGAAAGTCAACTTTTTGGCAAAATAAAATAAAATAAAATAAAATATATTATATCTTCCCTCCCTCTCCCTTTATCTTTCTGCCCCCCCCCCCTCTTGTTATCATTTCAGAACGCAGAGAAAAAAAAATGTTAGCCGCCGTTGCCCAGCCCTCCCCGCCGCCGATTCCACCGCCACCTCCTCCCCAGGCCGATGCGCCTCCGACCCCTCAAACCCCCACGCCCCGTCGTGAAACCCCAGACCACCACCCAAATCCCGTCGCTCCCTCCTGACCCCCGCCTGCCACTCCCACCGACGCCCTGAAACCGACTGCCGCCCCCTCCTCTTCTTCCCCCTCCTTTCTTCTTCCTCCTCCCCCTTGCTCTTCGTCGACCGAAACGCCCAGACCCCCCCATCCACCGACGAGCGCGACATGCCCCCCCTAAACGAACCACTGTAAGTTTTATTTTCAGTTTTTTTTTTTTAATTTACCTTTTAGTAATAGGTTTTATTTTATATAATAGCATAGAAATAAAAATTGGGTTTTTAAATATAAAAAAAGGCCATAAAGTTTTGATTTTTATCATATGATTATTGGAGGTGAAAAGATCGAAATTTTTATAAATATGAAAAGATGAGATTTTTGATTAGAAAAGTTTGAATTTTTATATAGTATAGAGAATAAAAATATAATTTTTATAGTGTGTTCATGAAAGTAAAAATTCGATTTTTATATATTGAATAGCAAAGTAAAAATTCGATTTTATATATTGAATAGCGAAGTAAAAATTCGATTTTTACATATGTAGTGGCTACGGGCAACGAAGATGACAAAGAGGCGATAACGATGAAGATTTCTATAGAAGAAGAGTCAAGATGATTGGATAGCTATCTGTGATAACTTCTCACTCTAAATTTCTTTTCTAGTTATATATATATATATACTAGGATGCAGACGGTGTTTAGTAGCACCCGACACAATCGTCCACAGACCATGGACTTGTTTGTTTGGTTGCATAGATTAGTTAGATGATTTGATTTGAAATTGAATTGTTTGGTGAAATGAATAGATTTGATTGATGTGTGAATGGCGTGGGCCTTCACTAGACCGGGGATAAGGCTAGGCCTCGTCCCGTTTCTAGTATCGTGCCGTTATGCCGCCGAAATTTTCTAAAAATAAGTTAGAAAATAAAAATATCATTTTATTTAAAGAATGAACTGAATAGAAATTCATATGTTAAAATAAAATGTTTTATCGTTAAAAATATAATTTTTAACGTGAATATGAATATAGTGAATAAAATAAAATATCCATTTACAAGCCGGACGGTTTGTTTATGTACACCTATTTGAAGGACATTGATTGGGTCTATAAATTTTACACATCGCCCAACTGCACAACTAAAATCTGTGTTTGATTATTTGAAACCCCACACGGGTGTTGGGATGAAATATGAAGTTCACTCATCCTGATTTATTAAATATGTCGATCGATTGATCGACAGGCTGTGATAAGCGTTAGATATCTATATTTGATGCTTATACAGTGTAGTGCACTTTGGTTGATGGTTGATTATTTTCAATGCTATTATATACGTGTGATATATGAAAATCCATATAATTAATATTATATGGTGATTGATTGGGCCTCATTCCAATTTAGAAAATAAAGAATATTATAATATAAAGGTTCATGTGTTGACTGTACTCATCCGTTGAGGTTAGTCATGTGTTGAACGAAGTATTTTAATAATAAAATTTACATCTTTATCAATATAAAATAAAGGTTCATGTGTTGACTGTACTCATCCGTTGGGATTAGTCATGTGTTGAACGAAATATTTTAACAAAAATAGTCACACGTGGATGGTACTCATTCGTTGAGATTAGTCGTGTGTTGACAAATAGAAATATTTGAAAAAGAAATATTTGAAAAAGAAATATTTTGAAATAGAAATATTTGAAATAGAATTATATGAATCCGTGTTGATTAGATTGACGCCATTTTGACGTGAACGATATTTTTATCGATTTTATTCATTTTAAAATCAATATCGAAAAGTGATTTCGAAATCGCATGTTTTGAAATGAAATTTGAATTAAATGAAACATAAAACGAATTCGAATTGAATAGAATAGATAACGAATTTGAATATATAACGATTTCGAAATGAATTGAATATAAAACCAATTCGAATTGAATTGGAAACAAATTGAAATGAATTCAAATTGAGTTGAAACTTGAATTGAATAGAAATGAATTTTAAAAAGAATTTATAAGGAAAGATTCAATTTTGATTTGAATTGAAATGGAAGTTGAAATTGCTTTTGAAACAAATTTTAAAACTATTTATATAATTCGTTTTAAATAGAAATCGATGAAATATATATCATATATATTATATATATAATATAATGGCCTGAATAGAACGCGCCGCGCCGCGGCAGTTCGCGAATTTCGACCATTTATTTCAAACGGACATTGCGGGAGATCCGACCGTCGGATTCTCCCAAAACCGGAACCGTTGGGTTCGTATCGAAAAGAGCTTTCTAATGAATATTAGAAATTCAAAATCTAACGGTTGGATTTGGAATTATGTCCAAATCAAATTTGAAAAAGGTCGCTGTAAGTGCAGTTCGATGGCCATTGATGGAAATCGACTGTACGGGCCTTGATAAAATTATTAAAAATAGTAATAATTTGTGTAAAATCATAAGAAATGATTTAGAAAGGATTGGGATGAAAAACTCCATATTTGAAAAAATAAAAATAGATTTTTATCGAAATGAACTAGTTTTGAACTAGAAATATAATTCTATTTATTTTTAAATAAATTGAATTTGAAAAGGGTTTTAAAAATAACCAGAATTTCCAATGATTGCATTGGAGTGGATTTGAATCGAAATTGTCTTCGGAATATTTCGATGTAGGAATTCGTGATTATACAGATGTTGTTATGGAAATTTGAAAGATATATATTTATATCGTTATTTCCAATACGACATTTGTTAATCGTAGAATTTGATATTGAATATAAGCTGATATATTTTCTATTTAGAGCCTTGTATTGAATATCAAATGTGATTTGGGTTTGTCGTGAATGGTGTCTTCACTAACACTGTTCTTGAACCCAGTTGAGAAAAGATTAAATATTTTTTATTTAGATTTAATGAAGTGTACCAATTAAATGATATTTAATTGGAATTAAATTGGTATTGATTTTTGGGTTTATCGTGAACAGTGTTTTAAATAACACTTGTTCTTTAACCCGATAATTAATGGAATGTGATTTTGGGTTTATCGTGAACCGTGTTTTAAATGACACTGATTCTTTAACCCAGTCGAAGATTAAAACTAAGTGGAGTTTTAATGAATCTTTAATTAGATTGAAATGATCGAAAATGGAGTACCACCAGTTTTGCTCCAGGCGATAGTTAAATCTTTAATTAGATTTGAACGTGAAATGGTAATTGAATTTACCGATAACACCGTGGTGTTAGATATGAAGTATAACCAGTTTTACTTCATGGGATGAATAGGTTGGGATTGGGAAATTAAAACAAATGATTACTTCGGTAAGGTTCGCTAATCCCGACTAGTTTGAATTGATATTCAAAAATAGATTAAAGAATAAATTCAAGAAATTTATCTTGGATAAAATTAATGGGAACCTTTCCCTATGAATGTGAAATTTAGAAACTAACTGTCGGTTAGCTAAGCAGAATGGTTTTCTGGATATTGATCTGATGTTGGTTTCGGCCTTCGGGGTTAATATTTGGGAAATTATTCTCTTGATTAATTTACGGTTAGTGACTGATGAATTGGAATGAGGCGTATGTTGTGTTTGTGTAACACTTATTTAAAGTATACGTGAGTTATTCGGAAAGACCGGGTTTATCCCATTTTGAATAACTGATACGACGATAAGTCGAAGATGAAGACGATGGTCGAAGACCGGAAGTCTTCACGTCGTTTGGGTGATTACTGATGATCTTGATTGGGCTGTACACCCATGAAGATGGAAACAGTTGGTGATCGTCCAGACGTGCTTGGAGATCGATGGATATGCGGGGTACTAGGTGCCTCCGGTTTCGTTCAGACCCAGAACGGACTTGTAAATGGACTGTGTGTCTGACATTGGATTTTAGTCCGTGTGATTGATCTCTATTAAATATATATCTGTTTGGCAGCGGAGAATTTATTCTCTTGCTTAACGCCCTTCTTTGAGACGTACGAGCTCAGAGGTTATATATTGATGGATATCAAACGCATGGAGTGAATTGCCTGTGTGGCATGCCTAAGTGGCAATTGATCGAGGCTTCTGTTAAAAAGCAAAGTCTTGTGGTGATGATCAAAGCACGGCCTTTGTGGCGTAGCTTTGTGTAACGTTTACTTCGCGAGTTTCACACCCGGTATGAACCAAAAACGGGAGACGGACCTCAGGGAGGGCATGCGTTTCTTTCTAGTTAGAAGTGGCGTCAGTGGTTTTACACGCCCTGACGAGTTTGACTTATGTGGTTGTTGCTGTTGCGAGGCGCCTCGGTTTGATCGGACGATCCGGGTCCGATGGAGTCATTCGTTGGCTCATTTACGCCCCATAGGGAGGGGGAATGCATGTTCAGGGTTTAAGTTTAATCCACATCGGTGGACCGGCCCTGACGATCCAAGGGTCGATGCGCTCTGACCCTGAGGCTCGGGCTAGAGAGTCTCGAAGTCGGTGAGGACGATCCCTGGCCTCGGTTCATAGACGGAAATCCAATTTCCAAATACGTGACATTTGCGGTTTTATGTGTAAACCTATATATGGCGACATGATATATGGTACCCATGCCGCCTATGATTTATACTTATGATTTGAAGTTGTTTTATACACTATGCACTTATTATAGTATCAAATAATCTGTTTTAAACGTATCAAGCATTCTTTGGCTGTTATAAGGGAAAACCATATCCCCCGGCTTGCGTTGCATTGTGTGATAGGACCTGGGTCTTATAACAGCTTCATTTTTCTTTATTTAGCATTGCGCTGTTTGTTTTATGCACTGGTATTCTTGGGAGGAAACCCGTTCCGTGTTATACGGCGTGGTCCCTTGATTTACCTAACTTTAAAATAAAGATTAACTGTTTTAGTTCTCACACCAGTCACATGACTGACCTGGAGTTTATTGTTTTAACCTAAACTCTGGGTGCCCCTATTTTCCACACGGGCAGCTAGTAGTTTTGGTTTTGCAGATTTATATTCACAAGATCCTGGTTTACAGCTGGAATGATATCCGGAAAGCTTTGTATCCGTATATCTCTTCTAGTTGTGTATTGTATTATTTTCCGCTGCTATGTATTTAAATGTAATTTAAATCTCTGATATTTATGTGTAATATTCATTTATACTCTGTATATTCTTGTAATCTGATGCATTGTTGTAATAAGCAATGAAATGTTCTTTTGTATGTGTTCTGTTGTGGCTTGTTCTCGAACTATCCGTGCTTTCCTCACCGGGGAAGTTACGGGTTTTCACAGTTGGTATCAGAGCTTTGGTTTACAAAGCTCAGAGAACAAGACACGTTAGAACCATACGAAAGAATTCATCAGATATTGGATTAGTAATATCCAATGGGATGACTCGTTAGAGATAGGATCAGTAGTATCCTAGGACGAGTATGAAGAGTATATTTTTAAAATTAAAACAAAATTTGTTTTGAAAATTTAAATCAACTATTCGTATTTGATTATTTATTTTAATGAATTTGGACAATCCAGTATATATAGATTTTGCGTATACGTCTGATCCGCGTGTATTCGAAGTTTTGATATATTGGGTAGATATAGAATCACCTTCTAGTCGCCCGGAGAGAACTCTGATGATTGATGCATCATCATCAGAATTTATGTTCGAGTGACGAACGGGAGATTTCTATATATTTCCTATTGACTGGTGTGAGAACCAAAGCTGTATAGGATTTATTGTTGTGATTTGGCCTCAAAAATCTGATTTTTGACTATGTATCAAAGTTATGAATTTCAAAATCTAGTCAACTAATTGATTGATGGTTGTGTTGTTGATTATTCGTTGAATTATTAAAATTTGTATTATATAGCCAATTTGATCAAATATTGAATTGTATTGGAATTTGGTCGCATTTTCTTGCATATACATGTATTTACATTGAACAGGTCATAGCAAGGAGGCTAGAGCAGAGAATAAAATTTGTTTGCCCGACAAATAGGTACATGTTTACTACATAATTTACTGTTTTGTTTGGGTGATGATGATTTTATGAGCCTATTGGCTAGCCGCTTGGCTTTTTCTTTTTCTTTTTGAGATCTGAAGGACCGGGGAAGCTATTTGAGATTTCCCGATGCTCCCATTGCAGGGGAGGTTATGGCGAAATTTTTCGAAAATTTAGGGTGCTAGCCAAATTTTTGAAATTTTTGAAAATTCTCAGAAACTGAAAAGTTGGAGAATGAAAGCCAGATCGAACGTCGAGTTGATTAATCAAACCACTTTCGACTTTGTTCCTTTTCGGGGACGAAAAGTTTTAAGTGGGGGAGATTGTAATAACCCGAAAATCTGGGCCAGTTTAAAATTTTTATTTTGGCAATTTTAGCGAATTGTGATTATTTAAAATGAATTATTTTAAATAATATCGACGAGAAATTTATTTTGAATATAATTCGAACGTATATATTTATACGCGTCGTCGTTAGAATATAAACATTTATATATAATTTTATAATAGAATTGAAAATGGCGAGGTAGTACGATAATTCGATTTCAAACTTCAATTGAATGTACCGGGTGCAAAACAATCCGGATTTTAGTGAAACCAAAAATATTTGGATCTAATTGATAATATCTTTCCAACGAATCCGAAAAATTGAAATTTCATAGCGGGAATCAAAAGATATGTCCAGTTGAAAATTCTGAATAGTCGCTATGGAATTCAGGCCCTTAAAAATGGGAATTTTGCAAACGACCTCGGATTTCGACGAAACCACTTTTGTTGGGTCCGTGATGTCAAGTTATTGCTAGATTCCAAATTTCATAATTTTTCGAATCAATATGTGAACGTGGCAAAGGAAAACGCGTTTGACCAGTTTCAGTTGATTTTAATCGACTGGAAATTGGCCATTTTTCAAACGGTCTCAGAATTCAACGAAACTAGTTTTGTTAGGACCGTATCGTCAATACGAAGCTAGAAAATATTTTTATGGGATTTATAGAGTTAGGATGAGACCCCGGTAATTTGAAATGTACGTTTAAAATTCAATATAGTGATTTAAATGTAAATTTAACGGAAACTGATTGTAACAGCTGAACCAGCCTACGATACATATCCCATTGTGTTCGGAATGGGGGTAAAACGCTGTAGACGACAGGCGGTGGGCCTCGTTTCGAGGTCGTATGTGAAAGTCAACTTTTTGGCAAAATAAAATAAAATAAAATAAATTATATCTTCCCTCCCTCTCCCTTTATCTTTCTGGCCCCCCCTCTTGTTATCATTTCAGAACGCAGATAAAAAAAAAATGTTAGCCGCCGTTGCCCAGCCCTCCCCGCCGCCGATTCCTCCGCCACCTCCTCCCCAGGCCGATGCGCCTCCGACCCCGCAAACCCCCACGCCCCGTCGCGAAACCCCAGACCACCACCCAAATCCCGTCGCTCCCTCCTGACCCCCGCCTGCCACTCCCACCGACGCCCTGAAACCGACTGCCGCCCCCTCCTCTTCTTCCCCCTCCCTTCTTCTTCCTCCTCCCCCTTGCTCTTCGTCGACCGAAACGCCCAGACCCCCCCATCCACCGACGAGCGCGACATGCCCCCCCTAAACGAACCACTGTAAGTTTTATTTTCAGTTTTTTTTATTTATTTATTTTAATTTACCTTTTAGTAATAGGTTTTATTTTATATAATAGCATAGAAATAAAAATTGGGTTTTTAAATATAAAAAAAGGCCATAAAGTTTTGATTTTTATCATATGATTATTGGAGGTGAAAAGATCGAAATTTTTATAAATATGAAAAGATGAGATTTTTGATTAGAAAAGTTTGAATTTTTATATAGTATAGAGAATAAAAATATAATTTTTATAGTGTGTTCATGAAAGTAAAAATTCGATTTTTATATATTGAATAGCAAAGTAAAAATTCGATTTTTATATATTGAATAGCGAAGTAAAAATTCGATTTTTACATATGTAGTGGCTACGGGCAACGAAGATGACAAAGAGGCGATAACGTTGAAGATTTCTATAGAAGAAGAGTCAAGATGATTGGATAGCTATCTGTGATAACTTCTCACTCTAAATTTCTTTTCTAGTTATATATATATATACTAGGATGCAGACGGTGTTTAGTAGCACCCGACACAATCGTCCACAGACCATGGACTTGTTTGTTTGGTTGCATAGATTAGTTAGATGATTTGATTTGAAATTGAATTGTTTGGTGAAATGAATAGATTTGATTGATGTGTGAATGGCGTGGGCCTTCACTAGACCGGGGATAAGGCTAGGCCTCGTCCCGTTTCTAGTATCGTGCCGTTATGCTGCCGAAATTTTCTAAAAATAAGTTAGAAAATAAAAATATCATTTTATTTAAAGAATGAACTGAATAGAAATTCATATGTTAAAATAAAATGTTTTATCGTTAAAAATATAATTTTTAACGTGAATATGAATATAGTGAATAAAATAAAATATCCATTTACAAGCCGGACGGTTTGTTTATGTACACCTATTTGAAGGACATTGATTGGGTCGATAAATTTTACACATCGCCCAACTGCACAACTAAAATCTGTGTTTGATTATTTGAAACCCCACACGGGTGTTGGGATGAAATATGAAGTTCACTCATCCTGATTTATTAAATATGTCGATCGATTGATCGACAGGCTGTGATAAGCGTTAGATATCTATATTTGATGCTTATACAGTGTAGTGCACTTTGGTTGATGGTTGATTATTTTCAATGCTATTATATACGTGTGATGTATGAAAATCCATATAATTAATATTATATGGTGATTGATTGGGCCTCATTCCAATTTAGAAAATAAAGAATATTATAATATAAAGGTTCATGTGTTGACTGTACTCATCCGTTGTGGTTAGTCATGTGTTGAACAAAGTATTTTAATAATAAAATTTACATCTTTATCAATATAAAATAAAGGTTCATGTATTGACAGTACTTATCCGTTGAGATTAGTCATGTGTTGAACGAAATATTTTAACAAAAATAGTCACATGTGGACGGTACTCATTCGTTGAGATTAGTCGTGTGTTGACAAATAGAAATATTTGAAAAAGAAATATTTGAAAAAGAAATATTTTGAAATAGAAATATTTGAAATAGAATTATATGAAGCCGTGTTGATTAGATTGACGCCATTTTGACGTGAACGATATTTTTATCGATTTTATTCATTTTAAAATGAATATCGAAAAGTGATTTCGAAATCGCATGTTTTGAAATGAAATTTGAATTAAATGAAACATAAAACGAATTCGAATTGAATAGAATAGATAACGAATTTGAATATATAACGATTTCGAAATGAATTGAATATAAAACCAATTCGAATTGAATTGGAAACAAATTGAAATGAATTCAAGTTGAATTGAAACTTGAATTGAATAGAAATGAATTTTAAAAAGAATTTATAAGGAAAGATTCAATTTTGATTTGAATTGAAATGGAAGTTGAAATTGCTTTTGAAACAAATTTTAAAACTATTTATATAATTCGTTTTAAATAGAAATCGACGAAATATATATTATATATATTATATATATAATATAATGGCCTGAATAGAACGCGCCGCACCGCGGCAGTTCGCGAATTTCGACCAATTATTTCAAACGGACATTGCGGGAGATCCGACCGTCGGATTCTCCCAAAACCAGAACCGTTGGCTTCGTACCGAAAAGAGCTTTCTAATGAATATTAGAAATTCAAAATCTAACGGTTGGATTTGGAATTATGTCCAAATCAAATTTGAAAAAGGTCGTTGTAAGTGCAGTTCGATGGCCATTGATGGAAATCGACTGTACGGGCCTTGATAAAATTATTAAAAATAGTAATAATTTGTGTAAAATCATAAGAAATGATTTAGAAAGGATTGGGATGAAAAACTCCATATTTGAAAAGATAAAAATAGATTTTTATCGAAATGAACTAGTTTTGAACTAGAAATATAATTCTATTTATTTTTAAATAAATAAATTGAATTTGAAAAGGGTTTTAAAAATAACCAGAATTTCCAATGATTGCATTGGAGTGGATTTGAATCGAAATTGTCTTCGGAATATTTCGATGTAGGAATTCGTGATTATACAGATGTTGTTATGGAAATTTGAAAGATATATATTTATATCGTTATTTCCAATATGACATTTGTTAATCGTAGAATTTGATATTGAATATAAGCCGATATATTTTCTATTCAGAGCCTTGTATTGAATATCAAATGTGATTTGGGTTTGTCGTGAATGGTGTCTTCACTAACACTGTTCTTGAACCCAGTTGAGAAAAGATTAAATATTTTTTATTTAGATTTAATGAAGTGTACCAATTAAATGATATTTAATTGGAATTAAATTGGTATTGATTTTTGGGTTTATCGTGAACAGTGTTTTAAATAACACTTGTTCTTTAACCCGATAATTAATGGAATGTGATTTTGGGTTTATCGTGAACCGTGTTTTAAATGACACTGATTCTTTAACCCAGTCGAAGATTAAAACTAAGTGGAGTTTTAATGAATCTTTAATTAGATTGAAATGATCGAAAATGGAGTACCACCAGTTTTGCTCCAGGCGATAGTTAAATCTTTAATTAGATTTGAACGTGAAATGGTAATTGAATTTACCGATAACACCGTGGTGTTAGATATGAAGTATAACCAGTTTTACTTCATGGGATGAATAGGTTGGGATTGGGAAATTAAAACAAATGATTACTTTGGTAAGGTTCACTAATCCCGACTAGTTTGAATTGATATTCAAAAATAGATTAAAGAATAAATTCAAGAAATTTATCTTGGATAAAATTAATGGGAACCTTTCCCTATGAATGTGAAATTTAGAAACTAACTGTCGGTTAGCTAAGCAGAATGGTTTTCTGGATATTGATCTGATGTTGGTTTCGGCCTTCGGGGTTAATATTTGGGAAATTATTCTCTTGATTAATTTACGGTTAGTGACTGATGAATTGGAATGAGGCGTATGTTGTGTTTGTGTAACACTTATTTAAAGTATACGCGAGTTATTCGGAAAGACCGGGTTTATCCCATTTTGAATAACTGATACGACGATAAGTCGAAGATGAAGACGATGGTCGAAGACCGGAAGTCTTCACGTCGTTTGGGTGATTACTGATGATCTTGATTGGGCTGTACACCCAAGAAGATGGAAACAGTTGGTGATCGTCCAGACGTGCTTGGAGATCGATGGATATGCGGGGTACTAGGTGCCTCCGGTTTCGTTCAGACCCAGAATGGACTTGTAAATGGACTGTGTGTCTGACATTGGATTTTAGTCCGTGTGATTGATCTCTATTAAATATATATCTGTTTGGCGGCGGAGAATTTATTCTCTTGCTTAACGCCCTTCTTTGAGACGTACGAGCTCAGGGGTTATATATTGATGGATATCAAACGCATGGAGTGAATTGCCTGTGTGGCATGCCTAAGTGGCAATTGATCGAGGCTTCTGTTGAAAAGCAAAGTCTTGTGGTGATGATCAAAGCACGGCCTTTGTGGCGTAGCTTTGTGTAACGTTTACTTCGCGAGTTTCACACCCGGTATGTGTAATAACCCGGAAATTCTGGGCCAGTTTAAAATTTTTATTTTGGCAATTTCAGCGAATTTTGAACATTTAAAATGAATTATTTTAAATATAATCGACGGTGAAATTTATTTTGAATAGAATTCAACGTATATATTATATACGTCGTCGTTAGAATATAAATATTTATAAATAATTATAAATAGAATTGAAAATGGCGCGGTAGTTCGATAATTCGATTTCAAACTTCAATTGAATGTACCGGGTGAAAAACAATCCGGATTTTAGTGAAACCGAAAATAGTGGGATCTAATTGATAATATCTTTCCAACGAATCCGAAAAATCAAAATTCCATAGCGGGAATCAAAAGATATGTCCAGTTGAAAATTCTGAACAGTCGCTATGGAATTCAGGCCCTTAAAAATGGATATTTTGCAAACGACCTCGGATTTCGACGAAACCAGTTTTGTTGGATCCGCAGTGTCAAATTATAGCTAGGTTTCAAATTTCATAATTTTCTGAATCAATATGTGAGCGTGGCAAAGGAAAACGCGTTTGACCAGTATCAGTTGATTTTAATCGACTGGAAAAGGGCCATTTTTCCAACGGTCTCAGAATTCAACGAAACTAATTTTGTTAGGACCGTATCGTCAATACGAAGCTAGAAAATATTTTTCGGGAATTTTTAGAGCTAGTATGTGACCCCGGTAATTCGAAATGTACGTTTAAAATTCAATATAATGATTTAAATGTAAATTCAAAGGAAACTGATTCAAGCAATCGAATCAGCTTGCGATACATATCCCATTGGGTTCGGAATGGGGGTAAAACGCTATGGACGACAGGCGGTGGGCCTCGTTTTGAGGTCGAAAATAAAAGATGCTTTTTGGTAAAAAAAAAAATTAATTAAATAATAAATTAAATAATAATTTAAGCCCCTACATCGTTTCTCTCTCCCTCACTTTTAAATCACGCCGTTGACCCTCCCTTTCCCCAAATCGCTCAGGCGATTAACGCCGCCCCTCTAGGCCACGCGCCACCTCCCCGTAATCCGCCTCCCTCTCCTCCGATCTCTTCTTCCTCCACTCCGCTCCCTCCTCTGCCACGAAACCCGAATACCCCCAAAACCCCTATCGCCCAAAACCCAATCCGACGCTACCGCAAACCATGACCATTGGAGCACCGCTGGCGGCGCAGAACCACCCTCCGGCCACCTGAACGGAAAACGCGACCCCCCTCCCTCTTGCTAAAACCTGTAAGTGTCTTTTCCTTTCTTCTTTGTTTTTTTTATTATATATAGCTTTGTTTATTGATTTTTATGATTTCTATGTTTATGGAAGTTAGGATTTTTAATTTATAAAAGTTTAGATTTTTAATTTATAAAAGTTTAGATTTTTGTATTAGGAAAATATGATCTTTATATTTTTAAAGTATTAAAAATATAATCTTTACTATATCGAAATATTAAAAATATGATTTTTATATTTTTAAAGTATTAAAAATATAATCTTTATAGGATAGAGAATATAAAAATATCATCTTTGTATATGTAGCGAAATAAAAATCTGATTTTTATTTTATATACGTTGAAATAAAGTGGTGATTTTCATAACGATGAAATCTATATTTTTGTAAGGGTGAAGTCTTTATAGTTGAAAAGGCGAGATCTTTATACAGAAAATAGAGAAGTAAAAATATGATTTTTATATATTGAACATCGAAGTAAAAATTCGATTTTTATATATTGAATAGCATAGTAAAAATTCGATTTTTAAATATATGAAGTGATCATAAAAATATGACTTTTAAATTGAAAGTGAATAAATAAAAAAATGTGATTTTTTATTTTAAAGACATCGAAATATAAAAATGTGTGATTTTTATATATATAGTGACTACGGGCAACGAAGATGACGAAGATGGGATAACGAAGAAGATTTTTATAAAAGAAGAGTCGTGGTATTGGATAGCTATCGGTGAGAACTTCTCACTCTTCAACTTCTTTTTCTAGTTATATATATATATATACTAGGATGTAGACGGTTCTTAGTAGCACCCGACACCCGTCATCCACAGACCATGGATGGCTTGTTTGTAAAATTGTTTGGTTGTGTAGTTGGTTAGATTATTTGGTTTGAATTGAATTGTTTGGTGAAATGGAATGGATTGATTGATGTGTGAATGGCGTGGGCCTTCACTAGACCGGGGATAAGGCTAGGTCTCGTCCCGTTTCTAGTATCGTGCCGTTATGCCGCCGAAATTTTCTAAAATAAGTTAGAAAAATAAAAATATCATTTTATTTAAAGAATGAAATGAATAGAAATTCATGTGTTAAAATAGAATGTTTTGTCGTTAAAAATATAATTTTTAACGTGGAAGTGAATAAAATAAAATATTCATTTACAAACCGGACGGTTTGTTTATGTACACCTATTTGAAGGACATTGATTGGGACGATAAATTTTACACATCGCCCAACTGCACAAATAAAATCTGTGTTTGATTGTTTGAAACCCCACACGGGTGTTGGGATGAAATTGGGAAGTTCACTCCTCCTGATTGATTAAATATGTCGATCGATTGATTGACAGGCTGTTATAAGCGTTAGATATCTATATTTGATGCTCATACAGTGTAGTGCACTTTGGTTGATGGTTGATTGTTTATTAATGCTATTATATACATGGGTTGTATGGAATCCATATAATTAACATTATATGGTGATTGATTGGGCCTCATTCCAATCGGGAAAATAACGAATGTTATAAAAGAAAATTCATGTGTTGAATATAAAAATAGTCATGTGTTGACGATGATTATGGGTTGAAACTATTCATGTGTTGAGTGAAATATTTTAAATAATAAAAATTACATCTTTATCATATTTAAAATTAGAACTACTTCCCAGTAGAAGTCTAATTGAAAATCAAACGATAGATACCATAGTTTTATAAAATATTTTACATAACAAAAATAGTGATGTGTTGACAGTACTCATGTGTTGAGATTAGTCGTGTGTTGAAAGAAATATAGATTCATGTGTTGAATGAAATAAATATTCATTTGTTGAATAGAATAACGAATTTATTGAAATATATAAAGCCGTGTTGATTAGAGATGCGTTATTTTGACGCGAACGATATTTATATCGATTTTATTCGTTTTATAATGAATATTGAAAAGTGATTTCAAAATTTAATATTTTGAAAGGAAATTCAAATTGAATTAGATTAAAAATTGAAATTTTATTGAATCAATTTGGAATGAATTCGAATCGAATAGAAAATGAATTCGATTCGAATTGAATAGAAAGTGAATTTGAATTCGAGTAAAATAGAAATGAATTCAAATTGAATTAGATTGAAATTGAAATTTAAAACAAACTGAAATTGAATTGAAATCAATTTGAAACGAATTCGAATTAGATCAAATAGAAGGTAAATTCGAATTGAATTGAATTGAAACGAATTCGAATTGAATTGAAACGAATTTGAATTTGAATTGAATTGAAACGAATTCGAATTGAATTGAATTGAAACGAATTTGAATTTGAATTGAAGTGAAACGAATTTGAATTCGAATTAAATATAATTGAAATGAATTCGAGTTGAATTGAAATCAAAACGATTTGAAATTGAATGTAGTGTTGAAATGGTTTTGAAAACGAATTTAAAACGATTTATAAAATACGTTTTAAAAGGAAATCGACGAAATATATATAATATATATATTATATATATATAATGGCCTGAATAGAACGCGCCGCGCCGCGGCAGTTCGTGAATTTCGACCATTTATTTCAAACGGACATTGCGGGAGATCCGACCGTCGGATTCTCCTAAAACCGGAACCGTTGGGTTCGTATCGAAAAGAGCTTTCCAATGAATATTAGAAATTTGAAATCTAACGGTTGGATTTGGAATTATGTCCAAATCAAATTTGAAAAAGGTCGCTGTAAGTGAAGTTCGATAGTCGTTGATGGAAATCGACTGTACGGACCTTGATGAAATTATTAAAAATATTGATAATTTGTGTAAAATCATAATATGTGAATTGGAAAGAACTGGGGTGGAAAATTCCACATTTGAAAAGATAAAAATAGTTTTTTATCGAAATGAACTAGTTTGAACAAGAATTAAAATCAATTTATTGTTGAAATAAATAAATTGAATTTGAAAGTGATTTTAAAAATAATCAATATTCCCAATACGTGGATTGGACTGGAGTTGAATCGAAATAATCTTCGGGATATTTCGATGTTGGATTTCGTGACTATACAGATATTGTTATGGGAATTTGAAAGATATATTTTATATCGTTATCTCCAATACGATATTTGTTGGTTTCAGAATTTGATATTGAATATAAGCCGATATATTTTCTATTCAGAGCCTTGTATTTAATATCAAATGTGATTTGGGTTTATCATGAATCGTGTTTTAAAAGACATTGGTTCTTTAACCCAGTTAAAGACAAGATATCGATTTTTGAGAAGATTAAAACTAAGTGGAGTTTTAATGAATCTTTAATTAGATTAAAATGTGAATTGATAATTTAAATTATCAAATCTGAAAGGTGATCGAGAATGGAGTACCACCAGTTTTGCTCCAAAGCGATAGTTAAATCTTTAAGTAGATTTGAACGTGAAATGGTAATTAATTTTACCGATAACACCGTGGTGTTAGATGTGGAGTATTACCAGTTTTCTCCATGGGATATATAGGTTGGGATTGGGAAATAAAATAAATAATTACTTCGGTGTGGTTCGTTAATCCCGACTAGTTTGAAATGATATCCAAAGGAGGATTAAAGAATAAATTTAGAAGAATTTATCTTGGATAAAATTAATGGGAACCTTTCCCTAAGAATGTGTTTTTGTGAATAAGAGAATATTCTGAATTGGAATGAGGCATTTGTTGTGTTTGTGTAACATTCGTTTATTATATACGTGGGTTATCCAGAAAGGCCGGGTTTATACCCATTCTGAATAATCGATTCGACGAGATGTCGAAGATGAAGACGGTGGTTGAAGACCGGAAGTCTTCACATCGTTTGGGTGATTACTGATGATCTTGATTGGGCTGTACACCCAGGATGAGGGAATCAGTTGGTGATCGTCCAGACGTACTTGGAGATGGATGGATATGCGAGGAAAGTGCCTCCGGTTTCGTTCAGACCCAGAACGAACTTGTAAATGGATTGTGTGTCTGACATTGGATTTTATTCTGTGTTGATTGATCTCTATTAAATATACATCTATTTGGCGGCGGAAAATTTATTCTCTTGCTTAACGCCCTTCTCTGAGACGTACGAGCTCGAGGTTGTATATCGATGGACATCAGTCGCATGGAGTGAATTGCCAATGTGGCATGCGTAAGTGGCAATTGATCAAGGCTTCTGTTGAAAAGCAAAGTCTTGTGGTTGATGATCAAAGCACGGCCTGTGTGGCATAGCTTTGTGTATAACGTGAATTCGCGAGCCTCACACCTCGGTATGAGTCAAAAACGGGAGATGGACCGCTGGGAGAGCACGACGTTTCTTTCTAGCTAGGGTGGTGTCAGTGACCTACCAGCCCTGACATTTATATACTTTTCACCTGTGTGGTTGTTGGATACGAGGCGCCTCGGATATAGGTCTGTAAGGACCGGGAAACGTGTGTTCAGGAATAACTAATCCTCAAAAGTAAGAGAGGTCCGACCCAGCCGATTCCAAGGATCAAAGTGGGGTCCTGGGACATTTGCTAGAGTGTCTCGAACGCGGAGAGGAGCTTGCCCCTTGCCTCGACTCATGATGGAATCCAATTTCCAATACGTGTATTGCGGTTTTAATTGTAGAACTAGTATGGCGACATGATATATGGTACCCATGCCGTCTATGATTGATATTTATGATTGAAATTGTTTTGACACTATACACTTATTATAGTATCAAATAATGTGTTTTAAACGTATCAAGCATGCTTTGGCTGTTATAAGGGAAAACCCTATCCTCCGGCTTGCGTTGCATTGTGTGATGGGACCTGGGTCTTATAACAGCTTCATTTTTCTTTATTTAGCATTGCGCTGTTTATTCTATGCACTGGTATTCTTGGGAGGAAACCCGTTCCGTGTTATACGGCGTGGTCCATTGATTTACCTAACTTTAAAACCAATATTAATAACTGTTTTAGTTCTCACACCAGTCATATGACTGGCCTGGAGTTTATTGTTTTAACCTAAACTCTGGGTGCCCTTATTTTCCGCACGGGCAGCTAGTAGTTTTGGTTTTGCAGATTTATATTCACAGGTTCCTGATATACAGCTGGAACGATGCTCGGAAAGCTCTGTATCCGTGTATCACTTCTAGTTGTGCTTTTGTATTATTTTTCCGCTGCTATGTAATTTATTATAATCTCTGATATTTATCAAATGTAATTTATTCATTTATACTCTGTATATTCTTGTATCTGATGGAATTGTTGTAATAACAATGAAATGTTCTTCCGTATGCGTCCTTTTGTGTGTTGTTCTCAAAGTATCCGTGCTTTCCTTCACGGGGAAGTTATGGGTTCTTACAGTGGTATCAGAGATTTGGTTTACAGAGCTCGAGAACAAGACACATTAGAACCATACGAAAGAATTCATCAAATATTGGATTAGTAATATCCAATTAGAATTACTCATTAGAGTTCGGATCAATAGTATCCTAGAACGAGTGTGAAGAGTATATTTTTCAAATGAAAACAATTTTGTTTTGAAGATTTAAATCGCTTTATACGTATTTGAATATTAATTTATTTTGAATATGGACAATCGAGTATATATAGATTTCGCGTATACGCGTCATGAACGTATATTCGAAGTTTTAATATATTGGATAGATATAGAGTCACATTCTAGACACCCGGGGATAATTCTGGTGATGTGGCCACATCATCAGTATTCATATTCGTGTTTCGAAGGTGTGATATCTATATATTTCCATTAGGCTGGTGTGAGAACCAAAACTAATATAGCTAGAACACATTGTTGTGAATTGTTATCAAAAACATGATTTTTTGTATATATGTATCAAAATTATGAATTTGAAACTCTAATTCACTAATTGATTGATGGTTGTGTTGTTTGTTTATTTGTTTGATAATTTTGAACCGTTTATGCCTACTTGTATCAAATATTGAACTATATTGAAAATTGGTCGCATTTGCTTGCATATACATATACTTACATTGAACAGGTCATAGCAAGGAGGCTAGAGCAGAGAATAAAATTTGTTTGCCCGACAAATAGGTACATGTTTACAACATAATTTACTGTTTTGTTTGGGTGATGATGATTTTATGAGCCTATTGGCTAGCCGCTTGGCTTTTTCTTTTTCTTTTTGAGATTAGAAGGATCGGGGAAGCTATTTGAAATTTCCCGATGCTCCCGGTGCAGGGGAGGTTATGGCGAAATTTTTCGAAAATTTAGGGTGTTAGCCAAAATTTTGAAAATTTGAAAATTTTCAGAAACTGAAAAGTTGGAAAATGGAAGTCAGATCGAACGTAGAGTTGATTAATCAAACCACTTTCGACTTTGTTCCTTTTCGGGGACGAAAAGTTTTAAGTGGGGGAGATTGTAATAACCCGGAAATTCTGGGCCAGTTTAAAATTTTTATTTTGGCAATTTCAGCGAATTTTGAACATTTAAAATGAATTATTTTAAATATAATCGACGGTGAAATTTATTTTGAATAGAATTCAACGTATATATTATATACGTCGTCGTTAGAATATAAATATTTATATATAATTATAAATAGAATTGAAAATGGCGCGGTAGTTCGATAATTCGATTTCAAACTTCAATTGAATGTACCGGGTGAAAAACAATCCGGATTTTAGTGAAACCGAAAATAGTGGGATCTAATTGATAATATCTTTCCAACGAATCCGAAAAATCAAAATTCCATAGCGGGAATCAAAAGATATGTCCAGTTGAAAATTCTGAATAGTCGCTATGGAATTCAGGCCCTTAAAAATGGATATTTTGCAAACGACCTCGGATTTCGACGAAACCAGTTTTGTTGGATCCGCAGTGTCAAATTATAGCTAGGTTTCAAATTTCATAATTTTCTGAATCAATATGTGAGCGTGGCAAAGGAAAACGCGTTTGACTAGTATTAGTTGATTTTAATCGACTGGAAAAGGGCCATTTTTCCAACGGTCTCAGAATTCAACGAAACTAGTTTTGTTAGGACCGTATCGTCAATACGAAGCTAGAAAATATTTTTCGGGAATTTTTAGAGTTAGTATGTGACCCCGGTAATTCGAAATGTACGTTTAAAATTCAATATAATGATTTAAATGTAAATTCAAAGGAAACTGATTCAAGCAATCGAATCAGCTTGCGATACATATCCCATTGGGTTCGGAATGGGGGTAAAACGCTATGGACGACAGGCGGTGGGCCTCGTTTTGAGGTCGAAAATAAAAGTTGCTTTTTGGTAAAAAAAATTTAATTAAATAATAAATTAAATAATAATTTAATCCCCTACATCATTTCTCTCTCCCTCACTTTTAAATCATGCCGTTGACCCTCCCTTTCCCCAAATCGCTCAGGCGATTAACGCCGCCCCTCTAGGCCACGCGCCACCTCCCCGTAATCCGCCTCCCTCTCCTCCGATCTCTTCTTCCTCCACTCCGCTCCCTCCTCTGCCACGAAACCCGAATACCCCCAAAACCCCTATCGCCCAAAACCCAATCCGACGCTACCGCAAACCATGACCATTGGAGCACCGCTGGCGGCGCAGAACCACCCTCCGGCCACCTGAACGGAAAACGCGACCCCCCTCCCTCTTGCTAAAACCTGTAAGTGTCTTTTCCTTTCTTCTTTGTTTTTTTTATTATATATAGCTTTGTTTATTTAGTTTTATGATTTCTATGTTTATGGAAGTTAGGATTTTTAATTTATAAAAGTTTAGATTTTTAATTTATAAAAGTTTAGATTTTTGTATTAGGAAAATATGATCTTTATATTTTTAAAGTATTAAAAATATAATCTTTACTATATCGAAATATTAAAAATATGATTTTTATATTTTTAAAGTATTAAAAATATAATCTTTATAGGATAGAGAATATAAAAATATCATCTTTGTATATGTAGCGAAATAAAAATCTGATTTTTATTTTATATACGTTGAAATAAAGTGGTGATTTTCATAACGATGAAATCTATATTTTTGTAAGGGTGAAGTCTTTATAGTTGAAAAGGCGAGATCTTTATACAGAAAATAGAGAAGTAAAAATATGATTTTTATATATTGAACATCGAAGTAAAAATTCGATTTTTATATATTGAATAGCATAGTAAAAATTCGATTTTTAAATATATGAAGTGATCATAAAAATATGACTTTTAAATTGAAAGTGAATAAATAAAAAAATGTGATTTTTTATTTTAAAGACATCGAAATATAAAAATGTGTGATTTTTATATATATAGTGACTACGGGCAACGAAGATGACGAAGATGGGATAACAAAGAAGATTTTTATAAAAGAAGAGTCGTGGTATTGGATAGCTATCGGTGAGAACTTCTCACTCTTCAACTTCTTTTTCTAGTTATATATATATATATACTAGGATGTAGACGGTGCTTAGTAGCACCCGACACCCGTCATCCACAGACCATGGATGGCTTGTTTGTAAAATTGTTTGGTTGTGTAGTTGGTTAGATTATTTGGTTTGAATTGAATTGTTTGGTGAAATGGAATGGATTGATTGATGTGTGAATGGCGTGGGCCTTCACTAGACCGGGGATAAGGCTAGGCCTCGTCCCGTTTCTAGTATCGTGCCGTTATGCCGCCGAAATTTTCTAAAATAAGTTAGAAAAATAAAAATATCATTTTATTTAAAGAATGAAATGAATAGAAATTCATGTGTTAAAATAGAATGTTTTGTCGTTAAAAATATAATTTTTAACGTGGAAGTGAATAAAATAAAATATTCATTTACAAACCGGACGGTTTGTTTATGTACACCTATTTGAAGGACATTGATTGGGACGATAAATTTTACACATCGCCCAACTGCACAAATAAAATCTGTGTTTGATTGTTTGAAACCCCACACGGGTGTTGGGATGAAATTTGGAAGTTCACTCCTCCTGATTGATTAAATATGTCGATCGATTGATTGACAGGCTGTTATAAGCGTTAGATATCTATATTTGATGCTCATACAGTGTAGTGCACTTTGGTTGATGGTTGATTGTTTATTAATGCTATTATATACATGGGTTGTATGGAATCCATATAATTAACATTATATGGTGATTGATTGGGCCTCATTCCAATCGGGAAAATAACGAATGTTATAAAAGAAAATTCATGTGTTGAATATAAAAATAGTCATGTGTTGACGATGATTATGGGTTGAAACTATTCATGTGTTGAGTGAAATATTTTAAATAATAAAAATTACATCTTTATCATATTTAAAATTAGAACTACTTCCCAGTAGAAGTCTAATTGAAAATCAAATGATAGATACCATAGTTTTATAAAATATTTTACATAACAAAAATAGTGATGTGTTGACAGTACTCATGTGTTGAGATTAGTCGTGTGTTGAAAGAAATATAGATTCATGTGTTGAATGAAATAAATATTCATTTGTTGAATAGAATAACGAATTTATTGAAATATATAAAGCCGTGTTGATTAGAGATGCGTTATTTTGACGCGAACGATATTTATATCGATTTTATTCGTTTTATAATGAATATTGAAAAGTGATTTCAAAATTTAATATTTTGAAAGGAAATTCAAATTGAATTAGATTAAAAATTGAAATTTTATTGAATCAATTTGGAATGAATTCGAATCGAATAGAAAATGAATTCGATTCGAATTGAATAGAAAGTGAATTTGAATTCGAGTAAAATAGAAATGAATTCAAATTGAATTAGATTGAAATTGAAATTTAAAACAAACTGAAATTGAATTGAAATCAATTTGAAACGAATTCGAATTAGATCAAATAGAAGGTAAATTCGAATTGAATTGAATTGAAACGAATTCGAATTGAATTGAATTGAAACGAATTTGAATTTGAATTGAATTGAAACGAATTCGAATTGAATTGAATTGAAACGAATTTGAATTTGAATTGAAGTGAAACGAATTTGAATTCGAATTAAATATAATTGAAATGAATTCGAGTTGAATTGAAATCAAATGGATTTGAAATTGAATGTAGTGTTGAAATGGTTTTGAAAACGAATTTAAAACGATTTATAAAATACGTTTTAAAAGGAAATCGACGAAATATATATAATATATATATTATATATATAATGGCCTGAATAGAACGCGCCGCGCCGCGGCAGTTCGTGAATTTCGACCATTTATTTCAAACGGACATTGCGGGAGATCCGACCGTCGGATTCTCCTAAAACTGGAACCGTTGGGTTCGTATCGAAAAGAGCTTTCCAATGAATATTAGAAATTTGAAATCTAACGGTTGGATTTGGAATTATGTCCAAATCAAATTTGAAAAAGGTCGCTGTAAGTGCAGTTCGATAGCCGTTGATGGAAATCGACTGTACGGACCTTGATGAAATTATTAAAAATATTGATAATTTGTGTAAAATCATAATATGTGAATTGGAAAGAACTGGGGTGGAAAATTCCACATTTGAAAAGATAAAAATAGATTTTTATCGAAATGAACTAGTTTGAACTAGAATTAAAATCAATTTATTGTTGAAATAAATAAATTGAATTTGAAAGTGATTTTAAAAATAATCAATATTCCCAATACGTGGATTGGACTGGAGTTGAATCGAAATTATCTTCGGGATATTTCGATGTTGGATTTCGTGACTATACAGATATTGTTATGGGAATTTGAAAGATATATTTTATACCGTTATCTCCAATACGATATTTGTTGGTTTCAGAATTTGATATTGAATATAAGCCGATATATTTTCTATTCAGAGCCTTGTATTTAATATCAAATGTGATTTGGGTTTATCGTGAATCGTGTTTTAAAAGACATTGGTTCTTTAACCCAGTTAAAGACAAGATATCGATTTTTGAGAAGATTAAAACTAAGTGGAGTTTTAATGAATCTTTAATTAGATTAAAATGTGAATTGATAATTTAAATTATCATATCTGAAAGGTGATCGAGAATGGAGTACCACCAGTTTTGCTCCAAAGCGATAGTTAAATCTTTAAGTAGATTTGAACGTGAAATGGTAATTAATTTTACCGATAACACCGTGGTGTTAGATGTGGAGTATTACCAGTTTTCTCCATGGGATATATAGGATGGGATTGGGAAATAAAATAAATAATTACTTTGGTGTGGTTCGTTAATCCCGACTAGTTTGAAATGATATCCAAAGGAGGATTAAAGAATAAATTTAGAAGAATTTATCTTGGATAAAATTAATGGGAACCTTTCCCTAAGAATGTGTTTTTGTGAATAAGAGAATATTCTGAATTGGAATGAGGCATTTGTTGTGTTTGTGTAACATTCGTTTATTATATACGTGGGTTATCCAGAAAGGCCGGGTTTATACCCATTCTGAATAATCGATTCGACGAGATGTCGAAGATGAAGACGGTGGTTGAAGACCCGAAGTCTTCACATCGTTTGGGTGATTACTGATGATCTTGATTGGGCTGTACACCCAGGATGAGGGAATCAGTTGGTGATCGTCCAGACGTACTTGGAGATGGATGGATATGCGAGGAAAGTGCCTCCGGTTTCGTTCAGACCCAGAACGAACTTGTAAATGGATTGTGTGTCTGACATTGGATTTTATTCTGTGTTGATTGATCTCTATTAAATATACATCTGTTTGGCGGCGGAAAATTTATTCTCTTGCTTAACGCCCTTCTCTGAGACGTACGAGCTCAGAGGTTGTATATCGATGGACATCAGTCGCATGGAGTGAATTGCCAATGTGGCATGCGTAAGTGGCAATTGATCAAGGCTTCTGTTGAAAAGCAAAGTCTTGTGGTTGATGATCAAAGCACGGCCTGTGTGGCATAGCTTTGTGTATAACGTGAATTCGCGAGCCTCACACCTCGGTATGAGTCAAAAACGGGAGATGGACCGCTGGGAGAGCACGACGTTTCTTTCTAGCTAGGGTGGTGTCAGTGACCTACCAGCCCTGACATTTATATACTTTTCACCTGTGTGGTTGTTGGATACGAGGCGCCTCGGATATAGGTCTGTAAGGACCGGGAAACGTGTGTTCAGGAATAACTAATCCTCAAAAGTAAGAGAGGACCGGCCCAGCCGATTCCAAGGATCAAAGTGGGGTCCTGGGACATTTGCCAGAGTGTCTCGAACGCGGAGAGGAGCTTGCCCCTTGCCTCGACTCATGATGGAATCCAATTTCCAATACGTGTATTGCGGTTTTAATTGTAGAACTAGTATGGCGACATGATATATGGTACCCATGCCGTCTATGATTGATATTTATGATTGAAATTGTTTTGACACTATACACTTATTATAGTATCAAATAATGTGTTTTAAACGTATCAAGCATGCTTTAGCTGTTATAAGGGAAAACCCTATCCTCCGGCTTGCGTTGCATTGTGTGATGGGACCTGGGTCTTATAACAACTTCATTTTTCTTTATTTAGCATTGCGCTGTTTATTCTATGCACTGGTATTCTTGGGAGGAAACCCGTTCCGTGTTATACGGCGTGGTCCCTTGATTTACCTAACTTTAAAACCAATATTAATAACTGTTTTAGTTCTCACACCAGTCACATGACTGACCTGGAGTTTATTGTTTTAACCTAAACTCTGGGTGCCCTTATTTTCCGCACGGGCAGCTAGTAGTTTTGGTTTTGCAGATTTATATTCACAGGTTCCTGATATACAGCTGGAACGATGCTCGGAAAGCTCTGTATCCGTGTATCACTTCTAGTTGTGCTTTTGTATTATTTTTCCGCTGCTATGTAATTTATTGTAATCTCTGATATTTATCGAATGTAATTTATTCATTTATACTCTGTATATTCTTGTATCTGATGGAATTGTTGTAATAACAATGAAATGTTCTTCCGTATGCGTCCTTTTGTGTGTTGTTCTCAAAGTATCCGTGCTTTCCTTCACGGGGAAGTTACGGGTTCTTACAGTATGAACCAAAAACGGGAGACGGACCTCAGGGAGGGCATGCGTTTCTTTCTAGTTAGAAGTGGCGTCAGTGGTTTTACACGCCCTGACGAGTTTGACTTATGTGGTTGTTGCTGTTGCGAGGCGCCTCGGTTTGATCGGACGATCCGGGTCCGATGGAGTCATTCGTTGGCTCATTTACGCCCCATAGGGCGGGGGAACGCATGTTCAGGGTTTAAGTTTAATCCACATCGGTGGACCGGCCCTGACGATCCAAGGGTCGATGCGCTCTGACCCTGAGGCTCGGGCTAGAGAGTCTCGAAGTCGGTGAGGACGATCCCTGGCCTCGGTTCATAGACGGAAATCCAATTTCCAAATACGTGACATTTGCGGTTTTATGTGTAAACCTATATATGGCGACATGATATATGGTACCCATGTCGCCTATGATTTATACTTATGATTTGAAGTTGTTTTATACACTATGCACTTATTATAGTATCAAATAATCTGTTTTAAACGTATCAAGCATTCTTTGGCTGTTATAAGGGAAAACCCTATCCTCCGGCTTGCGTTGCATTGTGTGATAGGACCTGGGTCTTATAACAGCTTCATTTTTCTTTATTTAGCATTGCGCTGTTTGTTTTATGCACTGGTATTCTTGGGAGGAAACCCGTTCCGTGTTATACGGCGTGGTCCCTTGATTTACCTAACTTTAAAATAAAGATTAACTGTTTTAGTTCTCACACCAGTCACATGACTGACCTGGAGTTTATTGTTTTAACCTAAACTCTGGGTGCCCCTATTTTCCACACGGGCAGCTAGTATTTTTGGTTTTGCAGATTTATATTCACAGGATCCTGGTTTACAGCTGGAATGATATCCGGAAAGCTTTGTATCCGTATATCTCTTCTAGTTGTGTATTGTATTATTTTCCGCTGCTATGTATTTAAATGTAATTTAAATCTCTGATATTTATGTGTAATATTCATTTATACTCTGTATATTCTTGTAATCTGATGCATTGTTGTAATAAGCAATGAAATGTTCTTCTGTATGTGTTCTTTTGTGGCTTGTTCTCGAACTATCCGCGCTTTCCTCATCGGGGAAGTTACGGGTTTTCACATTTTTTTTTTTACATTTCTCGGTTGTGAGGCTAGAGGCCACGCTTATATATGACAGATCACACATTTATTCACTTTGAATGTCACATCGTCATACCCGCCAAATCACAAATTGATTTCCCTAAAAATACAACGTGTATACAGCTAAGAGAAACGAATTCCTCACCACCAAATGTACATACGTTTGAAGAGATCAACTTACACGATCCATTAAATATACTCTGTCAGACATTCTTCCATACAGGTCATCCTTGGACTGGACAAACCGAAGGTACTATTCTATAAATAGGACAACCTTTGCATAACTCCGTCTTCAATTATCTTCATCACATTTGATCGCAACGCTAATGCCCATATAGAGTGGTTTTCAAATAATGAATCTGATTCCGGTCTCTCCGTATTGACGATGGAAAAATGGTCAAAAACTTCGATAGTCGGTGAGTTAACTATCAAAAGAAAAACTCTTGTGCAAACAACGGTCGTATTTCCAAATGGAAATCTTACCGATCAATCATCAATCAACTTTTATCTCTTTAGTTCATTTTTCATCTCCTATTTCCATTTATTCAACATTTCTTATTTTCTAAATTTAGAAAATATATGTTATTAACAATTGGAAAACATTTCCATCTCTTTTTCACGTATCACTCTCATTCTAGTATTCTTTCTCATCAAGCATTTCATTTTCTATGATTAGACAATATCTCTGATTATATTTGGAAAATGTTTCCAAAACTCATTCATTGGATTTAAACAGATGTTTAAATAAAACATCGCTATGCCAATTCAAACCATTTCCTTCATTAACTATATTAATTTAACCAACCTTCACTATCAACCTTAACCGTTCCTTTGTTAAAAACGAAGCCAATCAAGTTGGGCTATATCTACCTCTCAGACCTTAACTGAACAGCATTTCTAACTTTGAAACAGACAAGGTTCACCATTTAAACCCTTAACAAAGTTCCTTACGTAACTCTCTGATTCTATTTACGAATCCACTTCTTTTATAAAAACATTGGTTATAACGATAACGTTATAATCCCTGCTTTCGAAATATCTAACTTCAAATATAACTTTTATTCTTTAATTTGAATAAATAAATAAACATCTAATTTATAAATAAATAAATCTTGATTTATAAACCAGAAAGTATAAGTACTTTCCCGAAATCGATATAATCGAATTCGACGATTAACTCTCTTCGAATAACTAATATTTGATTATCTCACTTCGAATAACTAATATTCGATTAACTCTATTCGAATAACTAATATTCGATTAACTCTCTTCGAATAACTAATATTCAATTATCTCTCTTCGAATAACTAATATTCGATTATATCACTGCGAATAACTAATATTCGATTAACTCTCTTTCGAATAAATTATATTCGATAATCTTCTTTCAAATAAACAATATTCGACAATTCCTTTCTAATAAACTATATTCTATTGACTTCCTTTCGTATAAACTATATTCGATTACTTTCTTTCGAATAAACTATATTCGATTACTTCTTTTACTCTATTCGAATTACTAATATTCGATAACTCCTTTCTAACTCTATTCGAATAAACTATATTCGATTAACTCCTTTACTCTATTCGAATAAACTATATTCGATTTACTCTATTGGATTAACTCTATTGATTAACTCTAATCAATTTACTCTACTCGGTTAACCCTATTCGATTAACACTATTTGATTAACTCTATTTGGTTGACTCTATCAATTAACTCTAATCAATTAACTCCTTTCGAGCAACTAATATTCGATAACCCCTTTCGAATAACCAATATTCGACTAACTTTAAGTCGACTAACACTGTTTGATTACAAATACTTCCTTTTTTATTTGTTTATACAAATATTTCCTTTTCTATTTGGTTTCACAAATATTTCCTTTTCAATTTTATTTATTTAACAAATATATATTTCCTTTTCAATCCTATTTATTTAACAAATAAATATTTCCTTTTCAATCCTATTTATTTAACAAATAAATATTTCCTTTTCAGTTCTATTTGTAAATGTTTTACAAATATTTCCCTTCCCAAATCTATTTGTAAATGTTATACAAATATATCCTTTTCATTTGTTTCATAAATATTTCCTTTTCTATTCTTCTTTGATTTTATGATTTTCTTTTATAAAATTCTTTTCCTTTTAGATATAAAATCCATTGATTTTATATAAATAATTCATTTTCAAAATACACTTTAAAAATCCCCTTTTCTACATCCCACTATTTCTTATGGTATTTAAAATACCAAATAACAATGATCGGTGTCATTCAAACACACATAATCAACACAGATTATATATCACATCATATATTACAATATATGAAAAACAGTATTATAAATATTGAGGAATCCAGTTGGATTCCTCCAACCTGTTTCCTGCATCACATATTTTAAACAAAATAATTATCATCGATTTCATTTCAATATGAAATATTTTGCTAAACAGAATCAATATTTGATTAACGATATATATATATATATATATATATCGTTATATGTAATTTCAACCAATACATAAGCAATTCAACCAAACTGTTAACACACAGCAATCAACAGATAATTATCAGTTTTAAAAATACGTTATAAAAATATGAATTGATAGAGTTGGTGAGTTTTACTCACATTAGACAGTTATCATTAAATAACGATTAACTATCTTTGATTCAGACGGACAATTTATTTTGCAATAAATTGTAATGAGCTCAAATTCACTCCTAGTCAATTCCATTGGGTAGCTCTCGTCCATACGATCCCGACATGACTGACCGTTCGAAATTCTGATACAATATGATCGAGATATAAATTTTCTAATTTTGTAAACAATTAAATAAATTCTAAACAAAAAAGTTAATTCCGGTTCATAAAAAGAATTGGGCTCCACCTTAAACTTAAGGCCATTCGCTCCACTTGAAGCCCTGTATCGCATACCCTTCTTCCCTAAATTCTGTAATACTTCCGCTCGTTATTTCCAAACCCGGCAGCAAAAATTGAAATCACCATTTTTGTTCCTTTTCCGACTTCTCAACTCCCATGAAAAACACAAGTCATTACTTACTAAATAAATTATTTAATTAACTCTAAACAAATGATTTACCCTAATCATGTGTCGACTAATACAGTTCTTCCCCAATGAAGAACTCCAGATGCTCCTCCTATGTTTAAAACCGACCTCCTGCCACCATCAAAACTCCCTCTACAGGTCATCGATTACAAAACAGATCCCACCATGATACTCCTCTACTTCTGCTCTACACACCGCACTCCACCATCACCTTCATTCCAAACTCGACGCTATTTTAGCTGCTCGCATTCACAGTTCTGGCATGCAAATCCGCACAGACATCAACCAAAAACAACACCGATACCCTCCAGATTTCGCACGTGT
Organism: Allium sativum; assembly: GCA_030737875.1. Lineage (NCBI taxonomy): Eukaryota > Viridiplantae > Streptophyta > Magnoliopsida > Asparagales > Amaryllidaceae > Allium > Allium sativum. The sequence goes on from JASFAX010000021.1 coordinate 19,716,854, forward strand.
GTGTCATTCCACCTCACAACCTCAAAACTAAAGTCGAATTCAAGCAAAACAGCTTAAATCTTCGGATTTCCTCAACCTTAACAATACCGTACGATTTCCAGTGGCAGAAAAACTACCTCGCACCTTGCAAAATTATACTATATTGTATAAAATCCTTCCAGCTCCTCAGCAATACATGTTTTGGAATCTCTAGCATTTTATTTGAATTGTTCTTAGTTTTGAAAGATAGTGAAATGTTTTCCTCGAAAAATAATGCAGCGGCTACAACATTATTGACCAGAAAGAAATGATCTTAGGGTTTAGGAATGTTAGGGTATACTTATAGAAGTAAGAAAATATTTTATTTTATTTTAATTGATTATTTTATTCAATTATAATCAATCGCTATATGTATTTACAGTTTAAAAATTCCTATGATCAAACATGATACCCAAAAATCACAAAAATGGACATACGCCTTCAGTTCGACGTTATGGACCCAACGAAACTGGTTTCGTCGAATTCTGACTCCGTTTGCTCACACATCGTATTTTTAACCATCAAAATGCAGACTGGTTTTCAAATTAAAAATCCGTATGGCCACATAATGACCCCAAAAATCACGAAATTGAAATCTGGCAATAAATAAATATTTTGGATCCAACAAAGTTAGTTTAGTCGAAAACGGAGGTCGTTTGCAAAACTGGCTATTTTTAAAGCTCTAAATAACCCGTTTAAATATATAAATATATTTAAAAAATAATTAATTAAACATTTAAAAATAAATATTATCGTATATATTCACAATAGAATATCATACAGCTCCAATTGGGTTTATAACTCGATATTCCAAATCCAATGTTACATCGGTATTCGATTTATATTTAAAATACATTTAAAAAAATATAAATAAATCGATATAAATTATAAAGGAATTCCACAGCTTCTTTTCTAAAATTTGATTTGGACATAAATCAAAATCTACACAATTAAATCCTGATTTTTCTCTTCCATTAGAAAAATATACTTCACCAGCTCCGAATGTTTCTTATTTCATAGAAATCTGATTTAAAACGGACCCTGTATATTCAGTTGAAGTTGAAATCGCCAAATAGTGAGCTGCTGCTCCATTTCGAGCTCGATTATAATTATAATATAATTTATACGTACAACTGTCGTTTAGTGAATATATTTGTTCATATAATTCAACTCTAAACTGATATATATATTTTGAATTGTCCAATTTACACATTATTGTCGATTCTACTATTTCTGACTATATCAGAAATTAAATATATTATTTAATTATTTCATTATTTAAATATTCAATAGTTATTTTAATTTAAACCATCTAAATTACCAAACCATATTTTAAATAATTGAATAAAATTAATTATTATACCGTATAAAAATACGGGACATTACAGTATTCCTCTCTAGAGATACACTATCGGCAAGTGGTTCCATACCTTGTCATGGTTGGAATCCAATCTCCAATAAGTTCCTGTGATTTTGATTGTATACTATATATATGTGGAGCGTGAGATGCAAGTGTTCTGCTAGATTGTTAATTATTTATGATTAGACATTATTATAATATCAGAAAAGTATTGAGTTTGAAAATGTTTTGGGCTATCATAAGGTAAAAACTATCCGTGTTTATGTGTGGATCGGTCTGACGATTACCATTTCTTTGAAAAGGATTTTGAAAAGTTAAACCGAATGGTTGGAGTTTACTCACACCAGTCCCATGACTGACCAAAAGTTTATTTTTTTTGTTTTCCCTAAACTCTTGGGTGTTCGAAGTTTGTACGGACAGTCAAGTAGTCGGGATTCACATATACACTAGATGAAGCTTGGAGCAGGAGGCTTTAGTAGCATTTTATAGCTATTGTTTATTTCCACTGTGATGTAAGTGTTGTACTCTAATATACAAATACAAATTTGTGTTTCAATGTTATTTTGTATACTTTATTTTATTCGTTCAGCTACGAGATTCTTGTTACTCTGATGTTGTTGTGTTCTTCTTCTTCTTATATTCTAATAGTTCTACCTTATCTATTCTCACCCTCTAACTTCTTTCTATTAACTATCGGTACTTCCGATGTCTGAATAGTCGACATTGGTATTTATGTCGATTTTCGGAGTCGAAAATCCCCTGGTCGTTACAGTGGTATCAGAGCTGAAGGTTAAGTAATTATCTTGGCTCTGTGGCGTGACTCAATAGAGATGGGGTTAGTAGTACCCTAAATCGAGTTTGAGTGTATATATATATATGAGCATGTATTTGTTATTTGATATAAAAATTGTTTTATATTGTGGAGATTCATTGGTTGAGTTGTTTATGAGTTCTGATCGATCAGTTTGATCCACTATATTGATAAGGGTTAATAAACACTTGAATACGATAAACCGACACAGTATGTTTTGAAAAGAGGGTAAATGAAATAATTTTATCCAAATTATATTTTGATATAAAAGAATGATTAATATTGGAAATATTATAGAATATTGGATGTGTTGGTTGTTATTATAATCGAATGAGATTATAAATTAAGTGGCGATGTAAAGAACCAATCAGATATAAATGTAATATATGGAATCAGATGAATTAAACCTGAATTTAAATCAGAATTGGAATTAAAAACTTTAGAAATGCGAAAAGTGTTTGTAAATGGATTTGGACTAAATATATGAGAATTTTAAAATTCTGGGAGATTTTAATTCTTTTACAAGCATTGAGAAGGATATTTTGAAATAATTTCAAAATAGAAATGATTAAGAAATGGTTTTGAAAAATGATATAGTATTGAACTCACTTTGATCGCTGGGAAATAACTCTGATGATCCTGGCCACATCATCAGTGTTCATTTTCGAGTTCTAAGTGACGGATTACTCCCAAAGATACAATTTGGAAATGTTTTGAGAAAACAAGGAGTTTTGATTATCGAAAATGGAATATTTGATTTTTGAAAAGGGTAAATGGTTTAAAACTCCCAGGTAGAGATTGTATGAGTTAGAAACAAATTAAACCGAAGTTTGTAAAAGCAAATTGGAATTAAAGTAAAGCCAGTTAAGTGGTAATTGAAATTGAATTGGACTAGAATGATATCGAGACATTGGATTTATGAGATAGGAATTTGGAATGATATTGGTCGGGGTAAGTAAAAGTTTGGAATCAAGAATGGTACATGAGATTGAGAATGATATTTGGCTTGTTTAAGCGAATAGCTGTGTTGAGGATAAATTGATCGGAGTAGATTGGAATGATATTGGTATATGCCGAATTGGTAACAGATGGAAACGATATAATGATATGACCGACAAAAAGGTACACGTTTACTTTTATATGAGTTTGGTGATTTATGAGCCTGTTTGGCAAGCCGCTTGGCTATTTGATTTTCTTCTGGGTTGGAGAAGGCCTAGAGAGCGAGTTGTAGTTGTACTAATTTAGCCGTACGAAGGAGGTGCTGGCGAAATTTTTCGTAAATTTCGGGTGTTAGAAAATTTTCAAAAGTTTTGAAAATTTTCGTTAATAGAAATAAATTAATAATCTAATTGAAATAAATTAATTCAGCTGAACTGAAATTAAAGAAGCAAATAAATATTTTTTACCTGATTAATAGGGTTGTTTCCTAACTTAGCAATTTCGAGGACGAAATTATTATAAAGGGGAAAGAACGTAATGTCCCGCATTACAACAGATAATAATTTATTTATTTAAATAGTTAGAGAATTAATTGGTCGTTTAATTAAATAATATTGAATATTTAATTAATAATAAATAATAGAATAATATATTTAATTCTGAAATAGTCGGAATTAGCTGAATTCAAAATATTGTGTGAATTGGACAACTTAAAATATATAATTCAGTTTAGAATTTAATTATATTAACGAATTTATTTATAAATGTTAGTTGAACGTATAATTTATATTATAATTATAATCGAGCTCGAAATGGCACGACAGTTCGTAATTTGGCGACTCGAACTTTAAATGAATATACAAAATCCATTTTAAATCGAATTTCTGTGAAACAAGAAACATTCAGATCTGTTGAACGGTATTTTTCCAATGGAATAGAAAAATCGAGATTTCGTCGTGTATATTTTGAGTTATGTCCAAATCAAATTTTAAAATAGTCGTTATGTAATTCCTTTGTAATTTATAATGATTTATAAAAGGATTTAAACATAAATCGAATATTGATTAACCCAGATTTTTGAAATATCGAGTTATAAATCTTGATATATTTATCTTGGAGCTAGATAATATTCTGTTTGAATATATGCCATAATATTTATTTATTTATATTAAATTAAATTATTTTTAAATATATTAATATTTAAATGGGTTTATTTAGAGCTTTAAAAATAGCCAGTTTTACAAACGAACTCCATTTTTGTAACAACCCGTATTTTTCGATAACCTGTTATAACGTAAATCGAGGCAGAATTTAATTTATAAATCTGAATCAAGGGAAACGGGCTATTCCATTGCGTTCGTCTCGGAAAAATACGCGAAATAGAGTCCGAGTTTTCGAAAATCGGAGTCCGCATGACCCGATTAAGGCCCAATGAAGTTTTCAGAAAATTTCAAGTTCAAAACAGATTTGAATTTCAAGTTCAAATTTCGAATTTCGGGCCTGGAAGGCTAGGCGGGAAATTTCCCGCCAAGCCAACCAAGTCGACAGGCCTGTCGACTTGGCAGTCGACTTGGTTGGACCCAAGTCGACAGCCATGTCGACTTGGCTGTCGACTTGGTTCCGCCGGGCAGTTTTGCCTGGTGCACCATTTTGGGGTTTTGGTTAGGTTTTGGGGCAAGATTCGGTTTTAAGGGCTGAGATTGGAATTAGGGTTTTATCCTAAGGTTGAAACTAATCCTAATCTCTATAAATAAGCCCCTAACCTAACCCTAAATCATCATTATTCATTCAAGTAACTAAACTATGGCAAAATCATTCCTCTCATGGCCTCCACTCTCTTCATAAAATTCCTAAGTCATTTCTATGAGAGATTTTCCATGCATACAAGTGTTTTAAAGCTTGTATGAGTGTCATTAGCTTGCATTCAAGTCAAGTTTCCATATTTACATCATAAAGCAAGGGTTTTTATTGATTTGGAGCTTTCATATTGGGTTTATTTGATTTCATAAGGGCTTGGCTCAATCTATTAATATATTTGTGTCTTCATAAGAATTTGTAAGCCCTTTTCTACTTTCATATTTAAACTCTAAAGTTAATGAATGATGCAAGTTGTGTTTGATCATTATGATATGCAAGTTTGTCATGATATGCAAGTTTACTATGTTATGTTATGCAAGTTTGATATGTTATGATATGCAAGTTTATCATGTTATGTTATGCAAGTTTGTCATGTTATGATATGCAAGTTTATCATGTTATGTTATGCAAGTTTGCCATGTTATGATATGCAAGTTTATCATGTTATGTTATGCAAGTTTGCCATGTTATGATATGCAAGTTTATCATGTTATGTTATGCAAGTTTGCCATGTTATGATATGCAAGTTTGCCATATGATATGCAAGTTATGTTATGGTTGATCATTTTGCTCATGTTATCATGTCATGCAAGCTTATCTTGGGTTTATGAGCCTAAAGCTTCAAGCTTTATGCTAAAGGTTGCATTTTGGCAACATGTAAGTTATCATATCCCTTATGATAACTTGCATGTGAGGCTAAATGCGAACTTATGGCAACTTCTACATGTCATTTATCACCATGTATCACTTATATGCTAAGTTTGGTTTTATGCATACTTTTGAGGCCTAAAAATGTAATATGCAAGTATATGAACATATGTACATTTCATATGCCACCATGTTAAACTTGTGGCTTCAACACCTTTATGTCATGATTATGCCAAGTCCCTCTTTCTATCCTTTATGCGCTATTGCGATATGTAAGCGATGGGATTGCGTTTGGGGTTGGGTAAACTTAAAAGACATAAAAACATAAGATTGGGAATTTACCTATTAAGTTAGGTCTACCCATTGGGAATTTACCTATTATGTTAGGTCTACCCAAATTCTTGAAAACTTGTAATATGTTTTGGAAACATGATGGACATGACACTTAGAAAATATAAGTGTGACCAACTCGAGGTTGGGTTGAGTTTGTAGCGTAAAACTACCCAGAACCGACCGGCTTAACTAGTTGCTACAAACAATAGGACCCAATGTGAGAAGTTGGTCATGTTGTACCTTGAACCCGAGGTTAGACCAAGTTGTGGTGTAAAGCTACCCGGACCCGCCCGGCTAAACTAGTAACCACAACAAGGTCTAATGTGAGAGGTTAAGGCACATTAAATTAATTAATGCCTCATGATTAGGGTTAAGTCATGGTCCACTTAATACTTAACCAATTTGGGCTTGGTAGATTAATCAGGGTTAAGTCGTGAACTCATCGTTACACTTAACCAAGTTAATCCATGAGTAGCAAGAGGGTTAAACCGTACTTAACCCACTAGAAAATCCTAGCAATGGGGGTCCACTCCAGCAGTAATCCCAAGTTTGTATCATTAAGACCCTAGGGACTAGGCTAGGGTGGGGGCACGATTACTGGACTTGAGGTAAGTGACCGAAAACGACGGCAGAGTGGTACGCCGATGTAGTTCCGGACGGACTGTGGTCGTGCACGTAGTCCGTATTTGGAGAAGTCAAGCATGGGTACCAGTAGATCTAGACTGTGCACTTATGTTTATGGTGTCCAGGGGTTGACACCCTAGGGCTTGATACACCCGACGGGAGACCCGGCACAGTCTGACTACAATTATGTTTGGGCCGTATTGACACCAACACGTGACGAGTTAGGCTTATAGGGAGCCGATCGACTAGACCGTTTGGTTGGACCTCGTATTAGGGTCACTTCATGTTATTGGACCTCGTATTAGGGTCACTTCATGTTATTGGACCTCGTATTAGGGTCACTTCATGTTATTGGACCTCGTATTAAGGTCACTTCATATTATTGGACCTCGTATTAGGGTCACTTCATGTTATTGGGCCAAAGCTTGGGCCAAGGGATCAATACTTGTTTATTCAAGTCATGTTAGTTTGCTAGTACACCTGTGGTGCAAAACCTTAAATCTGATTATGCGATGACACCTTTTATATATCATGCCAGTATGTAGTTATCCTTATGTTCATCCCTGCTTCTCATGCCAGTTAACTTTATCAGTTTACATTGATTGTAGTAGGGCTTACTCAGTCTTTTTGACTACCTGTTTTCTTTCGCCTCTTTTCTTCCGTTTCCCCCCCCCCCCAGGTTCTCAGGGTGGGAATATTGGAGCTTAGCTTGGATTTCTGATCGCTTGCTTGTGGGATTTTAGCTCATGTACGGTCTTGACATGAAGCTAGCTATGGTTATCACTTATTTTGGGGATAGTACTTATGTATTTCAGTTTTTCAGTGATGTCGTTTTTATCTAGACTTGTGTATTTGGAAAGTTGACATTATGTTGTACCAAACTAGTTTTGAAATAGATTTGAAATCTTCCGCTGTTTTACTCATCTTATTTACTCTGTTTACATATATACATATGTTCTTGTTCTGCCTTGATATATCATTATGCATGTTTACCTGATTCAAACGCCCGTCCAAAGTCAGAGTGCTTGCAAGAGCCACCCTGGCGGAGGTGGGGTGTCACATTTGGTATCAGAGCATATGGTTTACGAGAAGGAACAAAAAGGTTTTTAAAACTTTTGGAAAACTATTTTCAAAACCAAGTATAAAGTATTTTCCAAAGAAAAGTCTAGTTTATTTTAAAGGCTATTCCCCAAAAAGCCATTAGCAAAATTCCTTCGTTTTTCCCCATTCTGAATTTGTCTTTTTCTTCGTTTTCAGTATGGCCGATAACTTTGCTATTCCGGAGGGAGTACACGTACCTGTTTGGTATAGGAGACTTTTGGAGGCTAGGGCGACCGAAGCCGGCCCCGCCGATGTTCCTCCTCCTCCTCCTCCGGTAGTTAATGTTCCTCCTCCTCCTGTCGCTGAGGTTCCTCTTCCTCCTCCCCCTCAGCATCCACAAGAGGATTTCGCGGAGATTTGCAAAGACTTTAAGGCGATGGGTTGCAAGAATTTCATTGGAACCGAGACTTATGTAGAGGCAAGGAATTGGTTGAAAGAAACCGAAGATCTTTTTGCCTTCTTTGATATAGATGACCGTAGGAAGGTTTTATTGGCAGTGTGGTTGCTAAAGGAAGAAGCTGCACGTTGGTGGGTGGTCACCACCGCTACTAGGCCAATTGAGACTTGGGATGACTTTCGGGGAAAGTTTGGACTAAGGTTCCTATCACTGAAGCAAGGGGACATGACTATTAGGGAATACATAGATAAGTTTAATCAACTGGCTCGGGTCGGTTTAGACTTGGTTAACACAGCTCAGAAGAAGGCCCTATACTTTGCTCTAGGATTAAACGAGCCATTACATGGTTTAGCCATGACTCATATACCCTTGGGGGTAACTTTCGAGAGTTTGGTGAATATGGCCCTACTCAATGAAGAGAATAGGAGTGACAAGAAGGAGGAGAAGTCTGAAGATAAGAAGGAAAAAAGGTGCTTTACTTGTGGAAGCTCGACTCATCTAAACAAGGATTGCAGAAAAAGGAAGGGCACTTGCTTTAACTGTGGAGAAATGGGACACTTCACTAGGGATTGCCCGAAGAAGCAAGGGCAAGGCCAGGGTCAGACTCAGCGTGCTGGACCTTCGGGAGGGCAAGTTCATGCTCTCAATGCCGCTCCAGTTCCCGATCGCGGTAGTATTTCTGTTGAAAGTCTTGTTTACATTTCTGATTTTCCTGTTCGTACTTTGTTTGATTCTGGCGCATCGCATAGTTTATTTCATCTGGTTTAGTTGAAAGTTTGCACCTAAGTACTAGTCTAGTTAATGATCCCGTGTGTGTTTCAAATCCAATTGGGGGTTCCGCCCATTTGTCTATTATCTACGTGGATTTGAAAATCTCTATCTTGAGTATAGAATTCTCGCGTGATGCTTATATTCTCGGTTTCATGGGGTATGCGTTGATTTTGGGCATGGATTGGTTGTCCAGTTTTGGAGCCATTCTTGATTTTTGAGCATAGGGTTGAGAGGCTCATGACTCACCTCGGTAATACCCTAAAAATTTCTAGTAACCCTATGAGTCCCGTCATGTTGTGTTATCTTGAATCCCTCAACTCGTCTATCGATAGTTTGCAATCGGTGAGTGTGGTCCGAGAATATCCTGATATCTTGGGTGAAGTGAAGGGGGTTACCCCTAAACGAGAGATAGATTTCCGCATTTATCTGGTTGATAATGCCAAGATAGTTTCGTGGCCGGTTAGGCACATGGCCCCGCAAGATGAGAGTTAAGAAAGCAAGTCAAGGAGTTGCTTGAGAAGAACTTCATTAGACGAAGTATATCTGAATGGGGAGCGCCTGTAGTATTTACTACCAAGGCAGATGGTTCTCTTCGACTTTGTGTTGATTATCGTGAGTTAAACAAAGAGAATAGGCAACCATTGCCAAGGATCGATGATTTGTTTGATCAGCTTGTAGGAACATCTGTTTTCTCTTGATCTTGCTACTGGATTCCATCAGCTCAGAGTAGCTGAGGATAGTATAGGCAAAACTGCGTTCAGAACTCCAGATGGATTCTTAGAATGGCTGGTCATGCCATTCGGTTTGACTAATGCACCCGCCTACTTCGTGGACTTGATGAGTAGGGTGCCTAGGGAGTTCCTGAACAAGTTGTGGTAATCTTTGTAGACGATATCCTGACTTTCTTAAAAAGAAACGAGGAAGAACATGCTAGACATCTCAAGGAGGTGATGGATACGCTTAGAGCGCATCAGTTGAAAGCCAAGTCCTCCAAATGTCATTTTGGAGAAAAAAAGGAGTTAGATTTCTTGGGCACATAGTTTCTAAGCAAGGCTTAGTGGTGAATCCTGCTAAAGTGGTCGCGGTTCAAAACCGAAAAGCTCCGACGAGGACAATTGAAGTAAGAAGTTCTCTCAGTTTAATTAGTTAGTTAGCGTCCCTTGAGCTTAGACCTACCCTTCTGGATCAAGTAGGGACTTCACAGAAAGAAGACCCACAGTTAGTCGAGATCATGGACAAGTTGATTCGAGGCGAGATGGTAAGTCACCTCGCTATAGATGACAAGGGATGGCTAAGACGCGATGAGAGAAAGAAGGTTCTTGAAGATGCACATCACCCGAGGAGGTGGCCGAGTTTGTCCCAAGGTGCATGTTGTGCCAACAGGTTAAAGGCCGAGTCATAGAAGCCCGGTGGGCTATTATATCCATTGGAGGTCCCCGCAATGGAAGAGAGAAAAGCGTCGCGAAGGATTTCGTGGATGGACTGCCTAGATCAAGAAAGGGAATAAGAGCATGTGGGTCATAGTAGGTAGACTCACGAAGAGTGCTCATTTCACTCCGGTAAAGAGCGAAAGGACTGCATCATAACTAGCGACAGTTTACTTTCAAGAAATAAAGCGGTTGCACGGGGTTCCCTAAAGGATAGTTAGTAACCATGACTCAACTTTCACTAGCCAGTTTTGGAATAGTCTACGGGAAGTCATGGGCAAGCGACTGAATCTAAGTACGGCCTATCATTCACAGGCGGATGGTTCATTTCGTTCAAGCATGAGTTATAGAAAATCACGTTAGTAAGAGCAATTGGCAACGTGGATTGGTATTTTCAAGAAAAGTTCTCCTGCGTGGAATACTTTATAGTAAGTAAACGAGATCCGGGATTCACTGGTGAATTTTGGAGAGCTTGCATGAAACCATGAGGTCATAGTTGTGTTTAAGCCAAGAATGATAGAAGAGTAAGTGAAAGAGGAAGACGAGAGGCGACAATGAAATGGGTTCCAACTCATATTTGGAAATAAGAGTTAAGAAGCTAAGAAATCATGAGGCAAAAGACGGTCAAAGCACAGTGGAGTTAAGCTCAAGGAAACATGACTTAGAAGACTGAAGGCTAGATACGCGCATCATATCTTTTTTTAAGAGCATATCCTTGATCCTTATTTTCCTGTGGAACTTACTCGCATGTTATCTTTTTACGTATATCCTCTCGGTCCCATTCTCGGTCCTATTTCTGTCGGGAGGTATGACTTATTGGCTAGTAATACATGTCAGGGTTTGGAGGGGTCCGTTAGGTTGACTAAACCTTTTGGGCTTTTATAGAATATGGGTTGGGTTAGGAAGGGATTTCTTGTAATCCGAAAGGAGTATATCCTGCTTATCTTCCCGATCTCTTTGTAGCATATCTTTTGCTATCCATGTTTGTCTTGATTATCTAGTTTATCATGTTAATCTTGTCATGAGAACCTTAGGTAGAAACCCTTTGGATGAAACATGTGTTTGAAACATGTTATGCTTGATGGTTGCAAGTGGTTGCAAGTGTTTGCAAGTGGTTACTCGTGGATGCATTATACACGTTAGGCACTAGATCGGCTCACACACTCCTCATATTGCATATGCATGAGTGTTTACGCTTATTCATGGATGAAATTTTTTGTGTTATCACATGGATGTTGCATATGGATGTATGTTGTGTGCACACATATAGATGTTATACATTATGTTAGGAATTGCATACATATGGATTCATTTCACTAACATAATTTGCATTGATGATATTTGCATTAGATAAGTACATATACACCCACCTTTGCATATGTTCATACAACATTTAGAATCTTGTAAGGACAATGATTGCTCGTGGATGGTGTTTTGAGTAGATGGATGTTGGATGGTAGGATACGTTCTTCCTAACTTGAAGATTTTGGGGACGAAATCATTTAAGGAGGGGAGAATGTAACAACCCGTATTTTTCAATAACCTGTTATAACGTAAATCGAGGCAGAATTTAATTTATAAATCTGAATCAAGGGAAACGGGCTATGCCATTGCGTTCGTCTCGGAAAAATACGCGAAATAGAGTCCGAGTTTTCGAAAATCGGAGTCCGTATGACCCGATTAAGGCCCAATGAAGTTTTCAGAAAATTTCAAGTTCAAAACAGATTTGAATTTCAAGTTCAAATTTCGAATTTCGGGCCTGGAAGGCTAGGCGGGAAATTTCCCGCCAAGCCAACCAAGTCGACAGGCCTGTCGACTTGGCAGTCGACTTGGTTGGAGCCAAGTCGACAGCCCTGTCGACTTGGCTGTCGACTTGGTTCAGCCGGGCAGTTTTGCCTGGTGCACCATTTTGGGGTTTTGGTTAGGTTTTGGGGCCAGATTCGGTTTTAAGGGCTGAGATTGGAATTAGGGTTTTATCCTAAGGTTGAAACTAATCCTAATCTCTATAAATAAGCCCCTAACCTAACCCTAAATCATCATTATTCATTCAAGTAACTAAACTATGGCAAAATCATTCCTCTCATGGCCTCCACTCTCTTCATAAAATTCCTAAGTCATTTCTATGAGAGATTTTCCATGCATACAAGTGTTTTCAAGCTTGTATGAGTGTCATTAGCTTGCATTCAAGTCAAGTTTCCATATTTACATCATAAAGCAAGGGTTTTTATTGATTTGGAGCTTTCATATTGGGTTTATTTGATTTCATAAGGGCTTGGCTCAATCTATTAATATATTTGTGTCTTCATAAGAATTTGTAAGCCCTTTTCTACTTTCATATTTAAACTCTAGAGTTAATGAATGATGCAAGTTGTGTTTGATCATTATGATATGCAAGTTTGTCATGATATGCAAGTTTACTATGTTATGTTATGCAAGTTTGATATGTTATGATATGCAAGTTTATCATGTTATGTTATGCAAGTTTGCCATGTTATGATATGCAAGTTTATCATGTTATGTTATGCAAGTTTGCCATGTTATGATATGCAAGTTTATCATGTTATGTTATGCAAGTTTGCCTTGTTATGATATGCAAGTTTATCATGTTATGTTATGCAAGTTTGCTATGTTATGATATGCAAGTTTGCCATATGATATGCAAGTTATGTTATGGTTGATCATTTTGCTCATGTTATCATGTTATGCAAGCTTATCTTGGGTTTATGAGCCTAATGCTTCAAGCTTTATGCTAAAGGTTGCATTTTGGCAACATGTAAGTTATCATATCCCTTATGATAACTTGCATGTGAGGCTAAATGCGAACTTATGGCAACTTCTATATGTCATTTATTACCATGTATCACTTATATGCTAAGTTTGGTTTTATGCATACTTTTGAGGCCTAAAAATGTAATATGCAAGTATATGAACATATGTACATTTCATATGCCATCATGTTAAACTTGTGGCTTCAACACCTTTATGTCATGATTATGCCAAGTCCCTCTTTCTATCCTTTATGCGCTATTGCGATATGTAAGCGATGGGATTGCGTTTGGGGTTGGGTAAACTTAAAAGACATAAAAACATAAGATTGGGAATTTACCTATTAAGTTAGGTCTACCCATTGGGAATTTACCTATTAAGTTAAGTCTACCCAAATTCTTGAAAACTTGTAATATGTTTTGGAAACATGATGGACATGACACTTAGAAAATATAAGTGTGACCAACTCGAGGTTGGGTTGAGTTTGTAGCGTAAAACTACCCGGAACCGACCGGCTTAACTAGTTGCTACAAACAATAGGACCCAATGTGAGAAGTTGGTCATGTTGTACCTTGAACCCGAGGTTAGACCAAGTTGTGGTGTAAAGCTACCCGGACCCGCCCGGCTTAACTAGTAACCACAACAAGGTCTAATGTGAGAGGTTAAGGCACATTAAATTAATTAATGCCTCATGATTAGGGTTAAGTCATGGTCCACTTAATACTTAACCAATTTGGGCTTGGTAGATTAATCAGGGTTAAGTCGTGAACTCATCGTTACACTTAACCAAGTTAATCCATGATTAGCAAGAGGGTTAAAATGTACTTAACCCACTAGAAAATCCGAGCAATGGGGGTCCACTCCAGCAGTAATCCCAAGTTTGTATCATTAAGACCCTAGGGACTAGGCTAGGGTGGGGGCACGATTACTGGACTTGAGGTAAGTGACCGAAAACGACGGCAGAGTGGTACGCCGATGTAGTTCCGGACGGACTGTGGTCGTGCACGTAGTCCGTATTTGGAGAAGTCAAGCATGGGTACCGGTAGATCTAGACTGTGCACTTATGTTTATGGTGTCCAGGGGTTGACACCCTAGGGCTTGATACACCCGACGGGAGACCCGGCACAGTCTGACTACAATTATATTTGGGTCGTATTGACACCAACACGTGACGAGTTAGGCTTATAGGGAGCCGATCGACTAGACCGTTTGGTTGGACCTCGTATTAGGGTCACTTCATGTTATTGGACCTCATATTAGGGTCACTTCATGTTATTGGACCTCGTATTAGGGTCACTTCATGTTATTGGACCTCGTATTAAGGTCACTTCATATTATTGGACCTCATATTAGGGTCACTTCATGTTATTGGGCCAAAGCTTGGGCCAAGGGATCAATACTTGTTTATTCAAGTCATGTTAGTTTGCTAGTACACCTGTGGTGCAAAACCTTAAATCTGATTATGCGATGACACCTTTTATATATCATGCCAGTATGTAGTTATCCTTATGTTCATCCCTGCTTCTCATGCCAGTTAACTTTATCAGTTTACATTGATTGTAGTAGGGCTTACTCAGTCTTTTTGACTGACCTGTTTTCTTTCGCCTCTTTTCTTCCGTTTCCCCCCCTCCCCAGGTTCTCAGGGTGGGAATATTGGAGCTTAGCTTGGATTTCTGATCGCTTGCTTGTGGGATTTTAGCTCATGTACGGTCTTGACATGAAGCTAGCTATGGTTATCACTTATTTTGGGGATAGTACTTATGTATTTCAGTTTTTCAGTGATGTCGTTTTTATCTAGACTTGTGTATTTGGAAAGTTGACATTATGTTGTACCAAACTTGTTTTGAAATAGATTTGAAATCTTCCGCTGTTTTACTCATCTTATTTACTCTGTTTACATATATACATATGTTCTTGTTCTGCCTTGATATATCATTATGCATGTTTACCTGATTCAAACGCCCCTCCAAAGTCAAAGTGCTTGCAAGAGCCACCCTGGCGGAGGTGGGGTGTCACAATTTTCAACGAAACTAATTTTGTTGGATCCAGAATATTAAATTATTGTTAGATTTCAATTTTTCGTGATTTTTAGAGTCCGTATGTGGTCGTACAGGATTTTAATGTAAAATACAGTCGATAATTTGACTTTAAAAATACAATGTGTGAGCAAACGAAGTCGGAATTCGATGAAACCTGTTTCATTGGGTCCATAATGTCGAAATATAGCTATATGTCCATTTTCATGATTTTATATATCATGTGTGATCATACATATTTCAAAAGACGAAAATACAAATAGAAATGAGAATATAAATTAATATAAAATGAATGAAGCTTCTCCGACAAGCTAAATATATTCTATAAATATCCCAATATTTTACCTAACCCTAAAACTACTTTCTTCTGGTCAAATAATTCTCCGCCGTAGGTTTTCTTCCAGGAAAATATTTTCGATCTTCCAAAATTCAAATAAAACCTAGTAAAATTCCTAAAATCATTATATCTATATCTATCTATATATATTTATGAACTCATAGAAGCATTCTCTACAGCCTAGTATACCTTTTGTGCAACTCGCGCACCATTTGCGGAGTTCAAAAATTGGGCAACGAACCTAGGGTTGACCGATTCACGCGATTGAAGCGTTGATGGATGAATCTAAGTTCGTACTTGGAACCAGGGGATCGAATACCTTCGTTTATGATTTTATGGGATTAAAAGGAAAAAAAAGGTGTAGCATTTCTCTCGTAAGATGCTGGGAAGGGCTCGATGTCGGGGTTCTATATTGGGTGTGAGTTTACTGAAAATGGTATGGGGAGGTAGAGATTCGAATGTGGAGCAACATGGTATGTTTCGTTCGATTTATCGTGAAGTATAGATGGAGCGTGGATGGAGAGAACTTTGGCTATGGTGGTTCGAGTTATGCTGGAGTGTGGTTGGGGAACAAGGGGATTTTGTTTAGACGCGGGTGGGCTAGGCTTGTTTGTGGTGAGGCCCAAATAATAAATATAATCCAAGTTTAATTTAATTATAAAATATATTAACTTGCTAAAGCAATATCTTCATCATACGATATCGTAATGGGATGAAACGAGATCCGTTGGGATCGTATGGACAAACACTACGCAATGGAACTGACTGGGAGTGAATTGGAGCTCGTTACAATTTCTAGCAAAATAAATTGTCTGTCAGAATCAATCGACAGTTATCGTTATTTAACGAAGATCGTCCGAGATGAGTAAATCTCACTAACTCTGCTCGGTTTAGAGTTCATAACGTATTTTTAGAACTGATAAATATTGGTTGATTGCTGTGTGTTGATTGGTTGGTTGAACTGCTAATTGATTGGTTGAAAATATCGATATACTTATATAAATATCGTTAGTTAAATATTGATTTTGTTGATCATACTATTTTATATTGAAATGAAATTGATGTTAATTATATTGTTTAACATCTGTGGATGCAGGGAAACAGGTTGGAGGGATCTAACTGGATTCCTCAATATTTATAATACTGTTTTTTTATATATTCTGATATATGATGTGATATATAATCCGTTATTGATTATGTGTGTTTGGATGATGATTGATCCTTTTGATTTGGTATTTTAATACCCTAAGTAATACTGGAATATAAAATGGAAATTTTCAAAGTGTATATTGAAAAATGATTTTATAAAAGGAAATATTTATAAAATCAAAGGATTTTATAAAAGGAATATTTATTTAGAAAATGAATAGATTTTATAAAAGGAAATATTTGTAAAACAAATAGAATTGGAATTGAAATATTTGTAAAACAAATAGAATTGGAATTGAAATATTTGTAAAACAAATAGGATTATAAAAGGAAATATTTGGGAAATAATTAGGGTATGATAAAAGGAAGTATTTTATAAAATAAATAGAATTTTATAAAAAGAAATAAGTGGAAAATAAATATTAAATGGAAATCTGTTTTAATAGATAAATGGAAAAGATTAATTCAAAGTAGAATTAAATGGAATCTGTTCTAATAGATCAATGAAAAGATTTATTTATAAATAATTTTTTATAAATTAGTAAATTATTTATCATTGGATAAATTGAGTATATAAGTCTGAACTTATATAGAGAAGTAGAAATTGGTTTTAACACTGATATTTTTAATAGAATTTGAACATAGCATTTATATAGGTGATTATAAATGAGTTTTAAGAGTTAGAAGTAAAAAGGAAATTTCGTGTGAATAATTCTATAAATAAAAGTATAAATAGAATTTGGAAGTGGAATATTATTTTTAAATACGAAATCAAACTGAATTGATATATAAAAGAAATATTTTTCACATTCAATGTGAATAATGATTAAAATAGTTATTTTATAAATTAAAACATTTATAAAGAAAAAATTGGGATTTAAAATAGAAATTCAAATGGGAATTTGAATTAGAGTTGATCGATTAGAGTTAATCGATAGAGTTAATCAATTAGAGTTGTTTGAATAGAGTTAATCAATTAGAGTTATTTGAATAGAGTTAATCAATTAGAGTTATTTGAATAGAGTTAATCGATTACAGTTAATCAATTAGAGTTGATCGATTAGTGTTAATCAACATTGGTTATTAAAAGTTTATTCGAAGAAGAAGATATTATCGAATATAGTTTATTCGAAGAAAAGAGTTATCGAATATAGTTTATTCAGAAAAAAGTATCGAATATAGTTTATTCGAGAAAGAATTATACATTGGAATTCGAATATATCGAATGTAGGAAATTATTATTTACTTTCTAGTTTTTTAATTAAGATTTATTTATTTAATAAATCATTTGTTTAATTATTCGGTTTAAAAAATAAAAGTTATATTTAAGTTATTATATATATATATATATATATATATCGGAAGTATGGGATTATAACACTATTATGATAATCAAATGAATTCTATAAAGGAAGTGGATTCATAAATAGAATCCGAGAATTACGTAAGGAAGTTTGTTAAAGATTTAAAAGGTGAACCTTGTCTATTGCAGGGTTAAAAATGTTGATTCAGTTAAAGTCTGAGAGGTAGTTATACCCCAACTTGATTGACTCCATTTTGACTAAGGAATGGTTAAGGTTCGATAGTGAAGGTTAATTAATTGACTTTAGATGATAAGTGTTAATGGTTCGAGTTGGCATAGCGACATTTTATTTAAACATCTGTTTAAATCCAATGAAGGAGTTTTGGGAATATTTTCCAAATAAGAATCAAAAATGATTTCTAATATAGAAAATAAGAAATGGGAGTAAATATGGAAATGTTTTCCAATGATTAATAACGTATATTTCTAAATTTAGAAAATAAGAATTTATGAATATATGGAAACAGGAAATGGATAAATTAATGATAATTTAATATGGAGAGATAAATGTTGATTGATGATTGATCGATCGAATTTCTATCTGGAAATAAGATCATTGGTTGTACACATATTTTTCTTTGATAGTTAAATCACCGACTATCAAAGTTTTTGACAATTTTTCCATCGTCAATATGGAGAAACCGGGATCAGATTTATTATCTGAAAACCACTCCATATGGGAATTAGCATTGCGAATCAAATATTATGAAGATAATTGAAGACGGAGTTGTGCAAGGGCTGTTCTAGAGATCCTAGGTAGAAATTGCCCAAGATGGATTTACATAATAGTGCCTTCGGTTTGTCCACACCTAAGACAACGTGTATGGATGAATGTCTGACAGAGTATATCTAATGGATCATGTAAGTTGATCGCTTCAAATGTATCCACGTTTGGTGGCAGAGGAATTCGTTTCTCTTAACTTTATACCTGTGATATTTTTGTGGAAATCAATTTGTGATTTGTTGGGGTATGACGATGTAGCATTCAAAGTAAATGGAGTTGTGATCTACCAAAAGATATGTTATGAACTCAAGCCTCATCAACCGAGAAATTACAAAAATCGGGTAGGCAGCATGGCTAAGTGGGTCGCCCCCATTAAGGTGTATTGTCACCATCTAGAGAACATTCATATTTGTTACTTCTTTTCATTTCTGTATCTCTCGGGAATGGTTATGTTACTCGCAACCATAGGTGACAATATATTCGATACACTCAAGAGAAATGAGTGGTCGGTCATGTGTGGCTGGGTTGCAAGACATTCTTGTTGAACCCAGAGTATTCCTCTCTAGAGATACACTATCGGCAGGTGGTTCTATACCTTGTCATGGTTGGTATCCAATCTCAGATAAACACCGGCGATTTTGATTGTATACTATATATGTGTGGAGTGTGAGATGCAAGCGTTCTGCTAGATTCTTAATTATTTATGATTAGACATTATTATAATATCAGAAAATATTGATTTTAAAAATGTTTTGGGTTATCGTAAGGTAAAAACCTTCCATGTTTATGTGTGGATCGGTGTTATGATTATCATTTCGTTGAAAATGATTTTGAAAAGTTAAACCGAATGGTTGGAGTTTACTCACACCAGCCATGACTGACCGAGAGTTTATTTTGTTTTGTTTTCTCTAAACTCTTGGGTGCCCAAAAATTGTACGGGCAGTCAAGTAGTCGGGATTTACAGATACACTAGATGGAGCTTGGAGCAGGAGGCTTTAGCAGCATTTTATAGCTAATGTTTATTTTCTCTGTGATGTAAGTGTTGTACTCTAATATACAAATACAGATTTGTGTTTCAATGTTATTTTGTATACTATATTTTATTCGTTCCGCTGTGAGATTCGTATTACTCTGATGTTGTTGTGTTCTTCTTCTTCTATTTAATAGTTCTACCTTATCTATTCTCACCCTTTAACTTCTTTATATTAACTATCCGGTATTTCCGATGTCTGAATAGTTGACATTGGTATTTGTGTTGATTTTTGGAGTCGAAAATCCCCGGGTCATTACAAGATGTTTAATTCTTTTACAATATAGAGTCCAGCAATCAATGCCTTATACTCTACATTGTTGTTAGTAGCAGGAAGTTGAGCTTCAAAGCATAACAAATCAAGCGTTCCTCGGAAGTAACAATTATAACTCCAATGCCAAAACACTGATTTTTTGATAAACCATCCACGTACAGCTTCCATAAGATGTTAGGCAGTTCACTGTTCTCAAGTGGATCGTCGGGAGTAGTAAACTTGGTGATGAAATCTGCCATGGCCTTCTCTTGGATGGATCCTCGAGGGTTGAAGGTTATCCCGAACTGGCTTATCTCGATATTCCATTTTAAGAGTCTCTTATATGCCTCAAGTCACTGGAGGACCTATCGTAGCAGCTAGTCGGTATAGACCTTGATGGAATGTGACTGAAAGTTTGGAAGAAGCTTCCAAGAATAGATCTACAAGTAGTATGTGAGCTTATGGATATTTGGATAGTTTTTTTAGGATCCTTTCAATCTCTTGCTAATGTAGTAACCTAGTCTCTTGACAAGATTTTCTTCGTGCACAAGTGCCAAACTAATGGCATGCACAGAAACAGCTAAATAGATAAACAAGTCGTCGTGGTCCATAAACTTTGATATAACAAGAGCCGTATCCAACTAATTCACGCGGTCCTAGAATGTAACATTACATTTCAGTGTCCATGCAAAGTTGCGCTTTCTCCTTCTTGATCGGATAAAAGAAAGGAATGCACTTGTCGGTTGCTTTTGATACGAATTTGCTTAGAGTTTCCACATTTCTTTTTAGAATCTAAACATCCGTGATGTTCTCTAGAACTTTGATATCCCGATTTCCAATTGTATCTCAAGCTCAACTAGGATCGCGGCTTCAGAACCATACGAGAGAATGAATATAGTAATGTTAGCCGTTGACTTATAGGTGGTCTGATATGCCTAAAGGGCTAAATGAAGTTCATCTACTCATTTTTCCTCTTCTAAATGCTTCTTGATAATGGACTTGATGATTTTGTTGAATGCTTTAACTTAACCATTATCTTTTGGATGAGCTACTGCCAAAAACTGTTTTCTGATTCAATGGCATCGACAAAAGTCTATGAAATCAAAACTCTCAGATTTGGTCTCGTTATAAGAGACGATTGTCTTAGGATCTTTAAAACGGAAGATGATGTTATAGGCAAAAAATTTGGTCACCTTATTCATTCATAATTGTAGTGAGATGATCAACTTCAGACCACTTAGTGAAATTACTGACTGCGTCTATAACATATCGAGCTCGGCCTTTTTCCACTGGTAAAGTCTCTATGATGTCAATTCCTCACATTACGAACGGATTCGGACTGACTATAAGATCTGTAGCTGGGAAAGTAAAAATCTTGGGGAACCTCTGGAATTTATCACATTTATGGGTATAGTTCTGCATCCTATTATAGAGTTGGCCATAAATAGCCGTAGTGGAAAATTTTCCTTGCCAGAGTTTGCGCCCCTGTGTAATCACTTCACTCGCCTTTTTGTACATCTAGTAAAACACGTTTTGAATTGTTGTGGCCTACAATCAAAATAATGGAAGGGAGAATCCTCTTTGGTACAAGACCCCTTCATGAATGACGTGGCGTGAAGCTTTGCGAAGGAGTGAACATTTTTCATTTTAACCCTCGGGGAGGATTCCATGTTGCAAGTAAGCTTTGATGGTAGTCATCAATGAAGCACATTCATGTTCAGACTCTGTCGATAATATCTAATCAGTATATATCTAATCGATACTCGAAGACTCGAGTATTTCGACTTGTACAATCACCAAGAGTTGTGCATTCCCAGAACTCGCTAAATTAGCCAATGGATCATCTTTTTCATTTTGTTCTCGAGGGACGTGAGTGATGACATAGTGCTCGAAACCACTGAGTATTTTACAAATTCGATCTAGATAAGGAGCGAGCTGTGCTCCTTTAGCTTGATATTCCATACGTACTTGGAATATAGTGATCCATGAATCTGAGTAGATCTAGATGGCCTTAATGTTTAATACATCTATAATCGGATTCCAGCAATCACGATCTCGTACTCCGCATCGTTGTTATTAGCGAGGAAGTTGAGATTCAAAGCATAAAAAATAAAGCACTCTTCAGAATTATTAAGTATCATTCCGATGCTAGAACACTAATTGTTTGATGAACCATCCATATACCACTTTTGTAACGACCCGGAAAATCTGAACCAATTAAATTTTTTTAAATTGGCTATTTTAGTGGATTTTAAATATTTAAAATAAATATTTAAAATAATGACGATGAGAAGTAAGTTTGAATCATTTGAAAATGAATATAATTAATGCTAATTATAAACAAGGCCTAAAATGGCGCGGTAGTTTCAAAATTTGAATTCAAACTTTGACTGACTGTATCGGCTGCAAAACAAAACGGATTTTAGTGAAACCAAAAATATTTAAATCTTTTAGTGAATATCTTTCTAACGAATCTAAAAAATCGAAGTTTCATAGTGGGAAGCAAAAGTTATGGCCAAATGAATATTCAGAAAGGTCTCTATAGAGTTTATATAGCCCGTGAAAATGGCCATTTTGGAAACGACCTCGGAATTCGACGAAACCACTTTTATTGGATCCGGGATGTTGAACTATTGCTAGGTTTCAAATTTCATAATTTTTGAAGCTAGTATGTGAACGTGGCAAAGGAAAATGTGTTTGGTCGATTTCTATTAAATTGGGTCGACCAGAAATGGGCCATTTTTCAAAGGGTCTCAGAATTCGACGAAACTAGTTTTGTTGGGACCGTATCGTCAAAACATAGCTAGATTTATTTTTCTATAATTTTTCAAATTAGTTTGTGGCCCTGGCAAATTGAAATGTACATTCAAATTGAATATTAAATGTTTTATACTTTAATTTGAAGGAAAACTGACTGAAACAATCGAATGGGCCTACGAAACATATCCCATTGTGTTTGGAATGGGGGTAAAATGCTAGGGACGACAGTCGTTGGGTTTGGATTGGAGTTCGTAGGAGGCAAGGGGTATTTTTGGATTTTTTAAACTTTATAAATAAAAAAAATGATTGGTCCACATCGGATCCTCCCCCTCCCACCCCCCCCCCCCCAAGATAAAACGCACGGCGATTGACCTTCAAAACTTCCCCCTATGATTTCTCCTCAACCGCTCAACGAAACCCAGTGCCCATTTGGAGAATTTTGTAGCCCTCTCCACCACCTTCAAATCCGACCTAGCCTCGCCCTCCCTCGTTGCTTCTCCGTCGAGATCCAGGGCCAGGAAGTCGCGCTGCCTCGCGTCCAAATCCTCCACCACCGTGCATTCGAGTTTAGCAAGGTGGGGACCGCCAGGAAGCTCTCTCGGTGCTCTACGCCGTGGTGAAACTCGATCGCTCCAATCGTGTAACTGATTGAAGGTTATTTGCAAACCTAGTTTTGAAGATTTAAAAGGAGGTAACGGCCTATTTTTAATAAACTATATTATAGCACTTTAAAGCGCTACGGTTTTTGATTTCACTGTAAAAATCATATATTTCTCATTTGTTGACGAAATTCAGTGAAACAAGAGACAGTGGACTCGTGCAGACGTCTTCTACATTCTAGAAGAGACCGTATATTTTTTCGAGCCTTCTGCTATTTTTGGTGGAGTGGAACCCAATGTGAGATTTCTGAATTATAAATGATATGGAAAACGACGATGTATAAATTATATAGTCGATGTATGAGTTATATAAGCATTGTATACCTTTTGTATAAGCATTGTATAAGTTGTACGTTCGATATATAAGTTATATATGCGTTGTAAAAATTATATATGTGTTGAAATAGAAGTGAAATGCTTATATATATACGCCCCTCGTCCACAAACCATGGACGATATTTATTGGTTGTGATTGGTGTGAAAATTGGTTGATTACGAATGGTTGGTTAGAATGGTTTGTGGTTGAAATTGATTGATTGTGGTTGAAAAATACCCATTTGTGGTTGAGAATTATTTGGTTGAAACCACATAGGATTAGTTTGTGGAAATGGAAAAATATACATGCCGCCTCCGTGCGAACTAGATGCATGAAATCCCCATTGTCAAAAGCTGCGAGGCTTTAAAGTAGAGCGAGGAGTCGTACTAGGGACGACCCCGGTTTTAACTACCCTGCCGTTATGCTGCCGAAATTTTGAATAATATTCATGTGTTAGAATTATTTTCATGTGTTGAAACTATATTCGTGTGTTGAATAGAAAACCTTCATGTGTTGAATAGAAATTCATGTTTGAATGGTATTCGTGTTTGAAATAAATTGTTTTATAATAAAAATCATATTTTTATCATCTATATGAACTATATAAAATAGTCGTGTTTTGAAATAAATTATTTTGCAATAAAAATCACATTATACAAATTATAGAAAACCTTCATGTGTTGAATAGAAATTCATTCGTTGAATAATATTCATGTGTTGAATGATATTCGTGTTTTAAATAAATTGTTTTAACAATAAAAATCATATTTTTATCTTATATATATACGAACTATAGAAACCGTTCATGTGTTGAATAGAAATTCATTCGTTGAATAATATTCATGTGTTGAATGGTAGTCGTGTTTTGAAAGAAATTGTTTTATAATAAAAATCATATTTTTATCGTCTATATGAACTATATAAAATAGTCGTGTTTTGAAAGAAATTGTTTTATAATAAAAATCATATTTTTATCTTCTATATTAACTATATAAAATAGTCGTGTTTTGAAATAAATTGTTTTACATTAAAAATCACATTTTTATAATATACATGAATTGTTAAAAATAGTGAAGTGTTGAAATAGAAGTCAGTTGGATAAAAATATCGTTTTTATCAAAGTTATGAAAAGAATATAGTTTTGAAATCGAAGAATCGATTATATATATATATATAAATATAATTAAAATAAATCGAATAACGAAGCTGCAGTTCGTGTTTTGAAACCGTGATTTCAAACGATTAGTGCGGGAGATCCGACCATCGGATATTCCCGAAACCGAAACCATTGGGTTCGCTTTGGAAATATCTTTCCAACGACACCAACTTTGTAAAGATCCAATGGTTGGATTGTCTGGAATGTTTAATTCAAATCTGAAGAAAAACAGTGCCATAATCGATTATATATATATATATAATTAAATTAAATCGAATAACGATGCTGCAGTTCGTATTTTGAAATCGAATCTTCAAACGATTATACCAGGAGATCCGACCGTCGGATTTTCCCAAAACTGGAACCGTTGGATTTGTTTTGAAAAGATCTTTCTAATGATATAAATATTGTGAGGATCCAACGATTAGATTTTCAGATATGTGTAAATCAAATCAGAAGAAAAACAGCGCCACGGCCGCGTTATGGCCTGAAGCGTCGTTTGAATAAATTGGCTATTTTTAAGTAAATAAAAATAGCGATAAATCGTTATAAAATACTATAAACGATATGGAATGAGAAATTTAGAAATTAACTGAAGGTTAGCTAAGTCGAATGGTTTCCTGGATTTTGATCTGATGTTGGTTTCAGCCTTCGGGGTTAATATTTGGGAAATCGTTCTCTTATTGATTTACGGTTACTGGCTAATGAATTGGAATAAAGCACGTGTCATGTTTGTGTAGCACTTGTTAATTACATATGCGAGTTTCTCAGAAAGAATGGGTTTATCCCATTTTGAATAACTGAATCGACGATAAGAAATCGAAGATGAAGACGGTGGTCGAAGACCGGAGATCTTAACCTCGTTTGGATGGTAAGTAATGTCCTGATTGGGAGGCATCCCGAAATATGGATAATGAGTGGTGATCGTCCAAGCGTACGTGGAGATCGATGGGTTTGCGAGGTATATAGTGCCTCCGGTTTCGTTCAGACCCAGAACGGACTTGTAAATGGAATGTGTGTCTGACATTGGAATTCATTCTGTGTGATTGATAGCCATCAGTTACACAGTGTGAATTGCCTGTGTGACATGCTAAGATGCAGTGATCAGGGCTTCTGTTGAAAAGCAAAGTCTTGAGATTGATGATCAAAGCACCGCCTATGTGGCGTAGCTTTGTGTATAACGTGAATTCGCGAGCCTCACACCCCGGTATGAACCAGAAACGGGAGAGGACATCAGGGAGGGCACGCGTTTCCTTCTAGCTAGAGGCGGTGTCGGTGCTTGAACTGGTTGACATTTATATTATTTTCACCTATGTGTTTGTTGCTGTTGCGAGGCGCCTCGGTTTTATCGGTCGATCCGGGACCGATGGAGTCTTACGTTGGCTCATTGACGCCCCATAGTGCGGGGAAACGCAGTGTTCAGGCATTTTAATTCACATCGGTGGACCGGCCCTGACGATCCAAAGGATTGACTGAGTACTTTCCTGAGACACGGGCTAGAGCGTCTCGAAGTCGGTAAGGACTATCTTTTGCCTTGGTTCATGACGGAAATCCAATTTCCAAATACGTGACTGTGCGGTTTTGATTGTATACCTATATATGGCGACATAGTGGTATAGGGCATTAATGCCATCTATGATTGATACTTATGATTTGAAATTGATTTTGAAACATATAAACACCAGTAATAATATCAAATGCTTTTGTTTTATTCGTATCAAGCATATTTTGGCCGTTATAAGGTAAAAACTCTATCCTCCGGTTTGCATTGCATTGTGTGATGGGAACTGAGTCTTATAATGGCATCATTTTTATAAAAAAACATCGCGTTGTTTAAAAGAATTATTTGTTTTAAAGCACTGACAATCCAGTGGAGTAAACCCGTTCCGTGAAAGTGGCGTGGTCCTGTGATTAGCCATATTATAAATGTGTTAAGTAGATTTCTCATACCAGTCCCATGACTGACTCGTAGTTTGTTTCACTTGCAAACTCGGGTGCCCCTTTTTCTACACGGGCAGCCTTGTATTCAGGTTTTAGCAGGCTCTTTCTGGATAACTGGAGCTGAAGATGGATTCTATCATTTATCTCTTTTTATGTTGTTCAGCTCCTATTGTACATATTATGTTTGTTTTCCGCTGTAGACATTTATGTGTAGCTGAACTGTATTTGTACTAAGTATGATCCTGTATACTGTGTAACTCTGATGATTTCGTTTATCCGGTATATTCTTTTGTGCATTATCTGGTGTATTTATTTATTTCTATTCTTCTAATATCTGTTTATGCGTTATATTCCAAAGATTACCCTTAACACCGTCAGTACGGGTTTTGGGGTCGTCACAATGTTCATTAGATGTTTGGCGGTTAACTATTCTTAGGTGGATCGTCCGGAATGTTGAACTCGGCGATGTGCCTTCCCTTGGATGGCTCTTTGAGGGATGAAGGTCATCTCAAACTTTCTTAGATCGATATTCCATTTCAAGGGTCTCCCAAATGCCTCAGGTCATTTAGAGGACCCGTCGTAGCAGCTAGTCGGTATAGACCTTGATGGGATGTGATTGAAAGTATGGATGAAGCTTCCGGGAAGAGATAAATAGGTAGTATGCGAGCTTCTCGATCTTTGGATAATTTTTTTCAGCTCCTATCAATCGCTTGTTGATGTAGTAAACTAGTTTCTAGACACGTTTTTCTTCGCGCACAAGCACCGAGCTAATGACGTTCATAGAAATAGCCGAATCGATAAACAAGTCTTCATGCTCGTCAAGCTTTGATAAAATAGAAGGCTTCTTTAAGTGATTCAAGAGGTCTTGTGCGGCGACACATTCCAATGTCCATGCAAAGCTGCTCTTCCCTTTCTTGATCGGGTCAAATAAAGAAATGCACTTGTTGGGTTCTTTTTTATATTAATCTGCTTATAATGGACACTTTTCCATTTAGGCCCTAAACATCCTTAATATTTTCTGGAAATTTGATACCCCGGATTGTCTCAATATTTTCAGGTTTGGCCTAAATTTATCATGAATTGATAATGAAACCCAAGAATTTTCCTGGTGCAATGCAAAAAGAGCATTTCAAGGGATTAAGTTTCATGATGTGGTTGCAATGAACAATGAACATCTCCACGAGTTCGTCAATGTGGTCTTTCAACAACCATGTTTTCACGAGCATGCCATCCACATAAACCTCCATGGATCTCCCGATTTGATCTTTAAACATTTTGTTGCCTAATCATTGATACGTGGCTCCTACATTCTACAGAGTGAGGGGAATTGCAACATAGAAATAAAGCCTAATTTTGGTAATGAATGAATCCTGGTCGTGATGTACATTGGGATTTGATTATAACCTAAGTACCCATCCATGAAAGATAGAAGATGGTGGTGGTAGTAGATTCAACGAGTTTGTCATTCTTCGGTAATGGAAAACTATCTTTTGGGCATGCTTTATTCAAATAAGAGTAATCGATGCATGATTGTAATTTTCCGTTTGATTTCTTCACTAAGACTGGGTTGGAGACCCATTCTAGATAGAGGGCATCGTAGATAAAGCCATTATGAAATATCCTATCCACCTTCTCTCTAAGTGATATCGATCTCTCTGACCTTAAGATTCGGCATTTCTTCTTTATTGGAAGGAATTTTGGAAGAGCTACGCCACACATATCGGAGTGGGTCCAAGAAAAAGCATCTAGGTTAGCCCATAGAAATTCAATAAGTCCCTCCCCAATAGTCGGATGGAGTTATGGTTCGATCTTCAAGACCAGAGATGGGTCGGTGGGGTTTATCGAGATGTCAATAGCTAGCTCCACCTAGTAGCCCTTTCATACTCAAGCTCTTCGTTTTAAATGGGTCAAGGTCTTAGGAATATGGCTATGACGTCCAAGCTAGGTCCTGGACTTTTGCTGCTATGAGTCAGTACTTTTCATATAGAGTGTTGTTTCTACACCTTTGCAGTTCTCACAATTAACCACATCCTTCCATTCTATGAGGAAGTAGGCTCTTGCTGCCACTTAGTCTCCTAGGTGAACTCCAATCTCACTTTCAGTCGAGAATTTAATGAGTAAGCACCAGGGTGTCGTGCAGATTCGGAATTCAGTGAAGGTTGGACGCCCTAAAAAGACATTATATGGAGAAAGAGCGTTGATGACGAAGAAGGTGAGGATTCTGCCTCTACTCCTGTCCCTATCTACAAGTTGTACTAGCACTTTGATAAACTGGACTAGCCATTTTGTGGAGCCATTGAAGCCATGAACAGTGGCATTGTCGGGTTTCAAGTCTTTGGCCTCTGGTTTTATTTGGTCGTAGGCCATCTTGAAGATGGTGTTCATGGAACTCTCCAAAACACTGAGGATCTTCTTGACATGGGCTGGGCCTATGTTGTCTTAGATAACCAAGGGATCGATGGATGGGGCTTCGTTCCCTGATGAATCTATTTTTCTAAGGATGATACCATCTCTTATTGTCTTCTGTAGTTTCATCAGGAGGTGTCATCCATGGCAGAGCATCCCTCGTAATTGGCGTGCTTGATTGATTTTACGTACTCCTTCATACGTCTTAATCTTTCGTTTGCCAGGTAAGGATCACCGCAAATCGTGTTGGTAACAATAACCCTCTAAGGGGGTTTTGGTCTAACGTCCTAGGTGTCGCCTGAATCTGTGGTGGTGCAGGTGATGAAGGACCTACGGATTCATCCTTAGGAGCTGGATTCCGAATTTAATGCTCAAAATGCTTCTTGTGAATGACCTTTACAATAGCATCTTTGAGATTTAGGGAATCATTTTGTGTTGTGATTGAACATCTCATGGAACTTGCAGTATTTACTAGACTGTCTTTCCCTTTTTATAGATTCCCTTGAAATTGGCTTCTAGTGTTGCATGGTATTGCAGGTATTGAAGAGGTTGTCTCTAGTTGAGAATTCATTGGAGTGTAGACTTTGTAAGAAGGAAAGTGGTCATGCTTATTAGACACATTATTTTGGTTACGGCTGTCAGGGTCACCTTTGTTTTGTTTGGTAAATCCCTTTGCTCTTTCTGGAGCTTTCTCCAGTTTTCTTAGCCACGACACTGTCTCGCGTAGTGCCTTAGTGTGGGTTGCTGGAATGGCTGCTTCGTGCAGCCCGATTCCTATGTGCTTCCTCTTGGCATAGGAATAAATTAGCTTTTTCCATAGAAAACCTTCAAACTTTACGGTTGTTTTCTATCAATCCATCCCCCGAATTCTAAGTCGGGAAGTACTCTCTTAGCAAGTTGGATGAGGAAGGCTCGAGGCTCAGGGACTTCAACTTTTGCCAAGGCATTGTTAAACCTTTCAAGGTAGTTGTTTAGTGTAACACCCCACGTCCATTAATGTCACTCACAAGGGGAATGCAATAACTTCCGTAGAGGTTTTAAGTGAATATAGAACAGAAAAATTACAACAAGACAGATAATAAGTAGTACTTGGAAATTTAAAACTTCATTTTATTGCAGCGGAAATTAAACATGTTTGTTACATCATAAAACCATAAATCAGAGTCAAGTACAATATCCATCTTCATAAAACAAAATACATAATCCCATTACACAAATAGCCATTAAAGAAGATAACAAGCTAGACTTTACTTCAACGGTCCAAGCTTTCCAAGAGAGATAAAGCAGTCCAATCAAACTCCACTAGAGCTGGGTCCAACCTGAGGACCTGCAGGGGGAAAAAGGATAGAAATGGAGGGGGTCAGACATAAAGTCTGGTGAGTATGATAATTCTAACAATACTATTATCAAAATAACTAGACTAAGGCATAAGCTGGAAGACAAGTAAATGTCTATGAACTATTAGGTATGGAAGAGCAGATAAAGATAACGTTTAAGATAACGTTAAAGGCACACCTAATTACTAATGAACAATTGCTACAATGCACCGCACATTACTACACTGCACCGCACATTACTATACTGAACCGCACCAGTCACCCTAAAGGTTGATCCCACTTGCTTCACACAGAAACATATAAATTGCCTCACGTACCCCTAGCAGACTACATAGGTGCCGTCTGCCCCTATCTCCACTAGGTGTACCCCACTACCCACTTGCGATCGGCTCCCTACTCGTAGATACCCGTGCTGGCCCCACAGTGGGGTGTATCACTCCCCTAAAGTGGAAACCCGATATAACTTGAGAATGCACGGCTTATACCTACACGATGCAACAACGTCTTACCTACCAGCCCGGGTCCACACACGCATATGAAACCTGTTGGACTTGCGTTGCCACCGCTCCCCGTTTTGGACTCTTATAGTCAAACCCAGCATGCGTGTCCCATCCTCGACTTGGGTCGAGCCCACAAAGATACGTTTGGGTTACTGGTTGAAATGGGCCCCCACAAGCCACCCACCTAAGCTTGTCACTAGTATATCCCACTTAACCCTCTTAGTCATGTTCATTTACATGTGTGTTTGGTTAAGTCTTACTAAACGTATTTCACATGCCACTAAGGGCACCCACTAGACTCCTCATGCCACCCAAGGCACCAACTTAACCCCCATGTCCCACCTTACATGTTTATCTGGTTAAGTATTTCTTAATTCATTCAGGCCATAACCTCATAAAGACCTCTCACATTAGACTGGCATTTATGGCAGCTGGATTTGCCGAGCGGGTCCGGGTAGTCTTACACCATAAAAGAGTCTAACCTCGTGTCTTTACAACTATTATGCTTTAGTTTAGGCCTAGGACCTCTCACATTGGGCTGACATTTTGTGACCACTGGATTTGCCGGGCGGGTCCGGGCAGGTTTACGTCATAAACGAGTCCAACCTCGTGTCCTAAGCATTGATTATCACTTATAATCTTTTACCCCAGGTTTAATAATTCCCTATTCAAATTACTAATTAAGTCCACTTTTATTGATGTCCATAATTGACTCAATTATGGTCATCCACTCATGGCATGCAAAATCATATCAATTGCATCCCAACTTCTTTTTATTAAATCCTTAATATTACCCCTACCCCACGTTTATACGTTCACTTATTCAACGCAGAATATACGTTAGACTCGAATAGTCTAACTCATAGCACAAAAATAAATTATCACAACATATAGACAATTAAAATGAATCTAATCATAATAGGGGTGAAACTTGCATAAACTACACATGTTAAGGATCTAAAGGTGTCAACTTGTTAAATGTCACAATTTACATGATATGATCATAACCTAAATTTATGTATAAACTTGCATATGGGGTTTTAGGCAACATAATGATGGTGTGAACTAGCATAGAATTTCACATATGTCATAGCATAATTCTAGATGTCATAATTCTAGATCAAAATAGATGTCATGGCATATGTTCATAATCTCAACCTAAACTTTCATATGTGACTTGTCATATAGATCAACAAAACCCAAATAATATCAACATCATGATTTAATTAACATGAACTAATTAGCATAAATAGTAACATCATGGCTTTTTAACATGTATGATTCATCACCACTTAGCATAGAAACTCTCAACATACATAACATCATCATAGCATGATTTACAACATATAGGATATCATCACCACATAGCATAGAATTTATAACATACATGGTAGCATAAGGTTTACAACAACATATATGACAATTCACATCATCTACTCATCCATTCATAACTTAACCTAATTAATTTAACAATAATCTTGTTAAGACTATCATACTCACAATTAGAGAAGAAAAGAGAGTCTTGATTTGTTTTAGAGTTGAGTTGAATTAGGTTTTGATTAGCTTTTCTTCTTTCTTAGTTGGCGGCGGCTCCACTGAGTTCCATGGCGGCGGTATGACGGTAGCTATTCTATTTTTCTTATGAATTAGGGTGAGAGACTACCTAGATATTTATAGAGTTAGGATTTATTTTAGACCGTCAGATCAACACAGGACTAATCCTAGCCAAGCAGATTAGGTCAAAACCCTAATGGGTCATCCCTCAGTCAAAAACAGGCTCAGTCAAAAACCCTAGCCGCCAGACCCAGGTCGACACTATAGTCGACCTCGGGGGGCAGGTCGACACTATAGTCGACCCTCCAGTCGACCTGCCTGGGCAGGAATTTTCCAGCCCAGCCCGCTTCTGCATTTTCAGTTTGAATTTTAAATTTCCTGCGAGTTGTTTTGAATTTTCAGAAACTTCCGATGGCCATTACTTCTTCATATGAAGTCCAAATCACGCAAACTCAGACTCTATTTCAACTAGAATTCCGAGACGAACACAATGGCGCAACCCGTTTCCCACAATTCCCATGTCTGAGATTAGTTATTCTTTAATTTGTGAATATTAATATTAATAGAATTACGGGGTGTTACATTCTCCCCTCCTTAAAGGATTTCGTCCCCTTCAAGTTAAGAAGAATGTATATCCTAACATCCAATCGTCCATCTACTCAACCATCAAAAACAGGCATCCATTGTCCTTATAGACTTCTAATGCTTTCATGTTTAAATGCATAGTGTGTGTATATGTCCATATCTAATGCAAAAATCACGTGGTCCACTGATTCAGTTGACTTCCTTAATGCAAACCATGATAGTGCCATGCGTCCATTATGTATGAAAAAGTTCCCTAATGCTACATATTATCTCTACATGCGTGCACAATCATCATCTGAATGCAGCATCCATCTGACAATACAATCGTCATACATCCATTTTACTAAATACAGCCATTTATATGCAATATGCAGTATGAAGTGACTGAGCCGATCTAGTGCCTAATAGTGTGTGTATATGCGTCCACGAGAAACCACTAGCAAACACTTGCATCCACTATGCATCCACCATACATAACATGTCTCAAACACATGTTTCAACCATAGGATTATCCTAACTAAAGGTCAAAGATACTAGCGAGAGGACATACTAAAGATAAGATAAGTACAAGCTAAACGATAAAGGAGAAATTAAAGGACATACCCTCGAAAAGAAAAGGGTATCGTGAACGCATCTTCTCTTCCGTCTCCCAAGTAGCGTTGCTCTCATCATCTCCCCATTGCACTTTGACTAGTCTGACCTCTCAATTCCTCAACTTCTTGATCTTCGACCCAAGAATGCGCGTGGGAGCTCGTCGGATCGTCGCATCACGCTCTATCTCCACCTCTCTAAGCAAGCTAGGCTCTACCACTTCCGCGGTCTCGTGCAAGCACTTCCTCAAATGTGACACATGGAATACGTCGTGTACACCACTAAGTCTCTCGGGCAACTCCACTCTATACGCCATCCGTCCAATCCTCTCCTTAATAGGAAACGGCCCTACAAACCTTGGTGGGACCCAAAGCGAACAACGTTCCGTAATGGAGACACTTTGACAAAGACCATGTCCCCAACATCGAACTTGAGATCTGTCCTCCTCTTATCCGCATAAGATTTCTTCCTATCTTGCGCTGCTTTCATCCTCCTTCGAATCAAATCGATCTTCTCCGAAGTCTCCCTAATCATATCGGGCCCAAGTAAGATCTTATCCGTAGATTCCCACCAACATGTAGGTGAACGACAAGGTCATCCATAAAGAGCTTCGAAAGGTGCCATGCCAATGCTGGGCTGAAAGCTATTATTATACGCGAACTCCACCAATGGAAGATGCTCCTCCCACGTACCCCCAAAGTCTAGGATACATAGCCTTAATAGGTCCTCTAGAATACGATTCACCCTCTCGGTCTGGCCGTCCATCTGAGGATGATATGCGGTGCTTAAACATAACTGAGTCCCTACCGCCTCTTGCAAGCTTTTCCCAAATTCGCTAGTGAAAATAGGATCGCGGTCGCTCACTATGCTAGAAGGAACACCGTGCAAACGAACTATCTCTCGAACGTATACAGAAGCTTACCATGGAGCAGTCCTCTTACTCTTCACGGGAATAAAATGGGCGCTCTTAGTAAGTCTATCTACTATAACCCAAATCCCTGTATTACCCTTCCTCGATCGCGGTAATCCATCCACAAAATCCATCGAGACACTTTCCCACTTCCATAGTGGAACCTCCAATGGGTGAAGCAACCCACCGGGTTTCTTTTGCTCCGCCTTTACTTGTTGGCACACCAAGCATCTAGTGACTTACTCGGCCACATCTTTCTTTATGCCGACCCAAAAGTAAACTCGTCTCATGTCCATGTACATCTTGTCCCCGCCGGGGTGAATGGTCATCTTCGAACGATGTGCTTCGTCAAGAATAGTCTTCCTTAGGTCATCGTCTTTTGGTACACAAAGTCTTCCGTCCCTACGTAACCAACCCTTATCATCTAGGGTATACCTACGGAGATGGCTTGATGACTCCCCTCCTTTGAGCTTTTCTACTAACTCAACCAACTGCGGGTCGTCTCGTTGTGCCTCGCCAATCCGTCCCAAAAGCGTAGGTCTGACCTCCAAGGATGTTAGCAAACCGGGTACAAAGTCAACGAAAGGTCTAAAGTCAAACATCGAAACGAATTCTAAGCTTCGCCGCTCAACAAACAAAGGACTTAAGGATAATCTTTTTCTACTTAAGGCGTCCGCTACCACGTTACCCTTGCCAGGGGTATATGCTACCTCGAAGTCGTAGGACGCTAAGAACTCCATCCACCTTTGCTGCCTTAAGTTCAAGTCCTTTTGAGAGAATAAGTATTTTAAAGATTTTTGGTCAGTGAATAATTCGAATTTCTCGCCAAGAAGATAATGACACCAAGACTTCAGCGCGAAAACAATAGCGGCCAACTCTAGGTCATGTGTGGGGTAATTCTTCTCATGCGCTCTCAACTGCCTTCCACCATAGGCTATTACCCTACCCTCTTGCATTAAGACTGCGCCTAGTCCTGTCCCACAGGCGTCAGTATAAACGGTAAATGGCTTACTCCCATTTGGCAATACTACGACTGGTGCTGAAGTCAAAGCTCTCTTCAAACGTTGGAACGCGTCATCACAATCTACGTCTCATGTGAAAACTAGGTTCTTCTTCGTCAAGCGTGTCAATGGAGCTGATATCTTTGCGAAGTCTTTGATAAACTTCCTATAGTAGCCAGCTAACCCCAAGAAACTTCTCACTTCGGTAGCATTTTTAGGGACCTACCAATCTTGGATGGCCACCACCTTCGCGGGATCCACAGCTATCCCCTCCTTGGAAACCACGTGCCCTAGGGATCGTACTTCCTTCCTCCAGAAGTGACACTTAGAAAATTTGGCTTTAAGATTATGCGCTCGTAGGGTCTCCAACACTTCCCTAAGATGTAGGGCATGCTCTTCTTCATCCTTAGAAAAGATTAGGATGTCGTCTACAAAGACTACCACGAATTTGTTAAGGTACTCCCTAAACACCCTACTCATCAAATCAACAAAGTATGCGGGGGCGTTTGTTAGACCGAAGGGCATCACTAGCCATTCATAGAAACCGTCTGGAGTCCTAAAGGCAGTCTTGTCAATGCTATCCTCAGCCACACTCAATTGGTGGAAACCAGTGGCTAAGTCTAACTGCGAAAACACTGAGGCGCCAACTAACTAATCGAAAGATCGTCAATCCTCGGCAGTGGGTGTCTGTTCTTCTTAGTAAGTTTATTAAGTTCTCTATAGTCCACACAAAGTCTAAGGGACCCATCCGCCTTTGTGGCAAATACCAGTGGAGCACCCCACTCCGATATACTTTGTCTTATGAACCCCTTCTCAAGCAACTCGTTCACTTGCTTATCGAGTTCCCTCCTTTCACGTGGAGCCATGTGGCATACTAGCAAAGATACTAGTTTCGCATTATCCACAAGATATATTCAAAAATCTATCTCGCGCTTTGGAGGCAAGCCCTTCACCTCCTTAAACACATCCGAATATTCTCGGACCACTCTAACAGATCGTAGATTTTCCCCAGACGCGTCAAGCGATTCTAGATAACTTAGCATAACAGAATTTATGGGATTACAAAAGATTTCGAGAGTGTTGCCAAGGCGAGTCACGAGCCTAACTACTCTCCTTTCACAATCAAGAACGGCCCCATTTCTGGATAACCAATCCATTCCTAAAATTAGCCCATAGCCCGTGAAGCCCAACACATAAGCATCACATCTAAACTCAACGCTAAGTATAGAAATTTTCAAATCTAAACACATCATGGACAAATAAGCTGAGCCCCTTATTGGATTCGAAACAACTAAGGGATCCTCAACTAAACTGGTGTTTAAGTGCAGTGATTCAACTAATGACGTAGAGATAAACGAATGTGATGCGCACGAATCGAATAAGGTACGGACAGGATGATCAAACAGAAAAACTAAGCTTTCAACAGAAATGGTTCTACCTCGTTCTTGCAGCGGTGGGACCGCGAGAGCATGTACTTGTCCCCTTGCCTGCCCTGGTGCCAAAAGAGCCTGCACCTGTCCTCCCGAGGTAGCTCCTGCCCTCTGCCCCTTCTTTGGGCAGTCCTTCACTAAATGTCCCGCATCGCCACAATGAAAACAGCCAGTCTTCTTTTTCTTTCGGCAATCCTTGCTGAGATGGCCCGGGGTTCCACAGTTAAAGCACTTCTTCTTTCCCTTGCCGTTATTGTCTTTTCCACCCTTCTTGTTTTGCTGTTGTGGTTTCTTCTGATCCCCCTTCTTCTTGGGTGCCTTATCAGCTTTAGCGCTTTTCTCCTCATGCATGAGCGCCATTTCCACTAATTTCTCAAAGGTGGCTCCCATAGGGATGTGGGTCATAGCCAACCCTTGCAACGGTTCATTCAATCCATTCACGAACCTCAGCGCCTTCTTCTCCGGCGTGTTCACTAAGTCCAAGCCAAACCTTGCTAACTGATTAAATTTGTTAACATATTCTTTCACTGATGAGCTTCCTTGCTTCAATGCCAAGAACCTTTCCATATATGAATTCTCTTCTGCCCTTGAGAGAAACTTCGCCTCAAACCTACACATAAAATCCGCCCAAGAATCAATAGGACGCTCCCCATTAGTGACCTCCCACCAAATTGAGGCCTCTCCCTTCATTAACCAAGCTGCTAATCTAACTCTCATCCCTTCTTCTACTTCAAAGATCTCTAGCAATTCTTCTACCTCTCTAAGCCAATCTCTAGTTTCCAAAAACGTTTCTGACCCTTGGAAGGGTTTTCCACCCATAGCCTTAAATTCCTTGCACGTCTTTGCAAAAGTATCTACGCGAGGAGGAGGAGGAATGGGTGCAACTGGTGGTGGAGGAACATTGGCCGGACCTGCGGCGGCCCTAGCTTCTAATAGCCTCCTATACCATCCTGGTATCGTTACACCGTAAGGTAGGTTAAGATCTTCAGCCATGTTGAAATGAAAAAGGAAAGATTCAAAATGGAGAATTCGAAGGATAAAGATATATGGCTATTGGGGATAATGTTTTTCTTAAAAACTTTCCTCTTTAAATTACTCATTAAAACATGTTTTTGAAAGCACTTCTTCCAAAAATACTTTAGAAAAATAATTTTTCTAAAAATTTTATCTGTTCTGGTAACCTTAAGCTCTGATACCACGTGTAACACCCCACGTCCATTAATGTCACTCACAAAGGGAATGCATTAACTTCCGTGGAGGTTTTAAGTGAATATAGAACAGAAAAATTACAACAAGACAGATAATAAGTAGTACTTGGAAATTTAAAACTTCATTTTATTGCAGCGGAAATTAAACATGTTTGTTACATCATAAAACCATAAATCAGAGTCAAGTACAATATCCATCTTCATAAAACAAAATACATAATCCCATTACACAAATAGCCATTAAAGAAGATAACAAGCTAAACTTTACTTCAACGGTCCAAGCTTTCCAAGAGAGATAAAGCAGTCCAATCAAACTCCACTAGAGCTGGGTCCAACCTGAGGACCTGGAGGGGGAAAAAGGATAGAAATGAAGGGGGTCAGACATAAAGTCTGGCGAGCATGATAACTCTAACAATACTATTATCAAAATAACTAGACTAAGGCATAAGCTGGAAGACAAGTAAATGTCTATGAACTATTAGGTATGGAAGAGCAGATAAAGATAACGTTTAAGATAACGTTAAAGGCACACCTAATTACTAACGATCAATTGCTACACTGCACCGCACATTACTACACTGCACCGCACATTACTACACTGCACTGCACCAGTAACCCTAAAGGTTGATCCCACTTGCTTCACACAGAAACATATAAATTGCCTCACGTACCCCTAGTTGAATACATAGGTGTCGTCTGCCCATATCTCCACTAGGTATACCCCACTACCCACTTGCGATTGGCTCCCTACTCATAGATACCCGTGCTGGCCCCACAGTGGGGTGTATCACTCCCCTAAAGTGGTAACCCGATACAACTTGAGAATGCAAGGCTTATACCTACACGATGCAACAACGTCTTACCTACCAGCCCGGGTCCACACACACATATGAAACCCGTTGGACTTGCGTTGCCACCGCTCCCCATTTTGGCCTCTTATAGTCAAACCCAGCATGCGTGTCCCGTCCTCGACTTGGGTCGAGCCCACAAAGATACGTTTGGGTTACTGGTTGAAATGGGCCCCCACAAGCCACCCACCTAAGCTTGTCACTAGTATATCCCACTTAACCCTCTTAGTCATGTTCATTTACATGTGTGTTTGGTTAAGTCTAACTAATCGTATTTCACATGCCACTAAGGGCACCCACTAGACTCCTCATGCCACCCAAGGCACCTACTTAACCCCCATGTCCCACCTTACATGTTTATCTGGTTAAGTATTTCTTAATTCATTCAGGCCATAACCTCATAAAGACCTCTCACATTAGACTGGCATTTACGACAGCTGGATTTGTCGGGCGGGTCCGGGCAGTCTTACAACATAAAAGAGTCTAACCTCGTGTCTTTACAACTATTATGCTTTAGTTTAGGCCTATTACCTCTCACATTGGGCTGACATTTGTGACCACTGGATTTGCCGGGCAGGTCCGGGCAGGTTTACGTCACAAACGAGTCCAACCTCGTGTCCTAAGCATTGATTATCACTTATAATCTTTTACCCCAGTTTTAATAATTCCCTATTCAAATTATTAATTAAGTCCACTTTGACTCAATTATGGTCATCCACTCATGGCATGCAAAATCATATCAATTGCATCCCAACTTCTTTTTATTAAATCCTTAATATTACCCCTACCCCACGTTTATACGTTCGCTTATTCAACGCAGAATATACGTTAGACTCGACTAGTCTAACTCATAGCACAAAAATAAATTATCACAACATATAGACAATTAAAATGAATCTAATCATAATAGGGGTGAAACTTGCATAAACTACACATGTTAAGGATCTAAAGGTGTCAACTTGTTAAATGTCACAATTTACATGATATGATCATAACCCAAATTTATGTATAAACTTGCATATGGGGTTTTAGGCAACATAATGATGGTGTGAACTAGCATAGAATTTCACATATGTCATAGCATAATTCTAGATGTCATAATTCTAGATCAAAATAGATGTCATGGCATATGTTCATAATCTCAACCTAAACTTTCATATGTGACTTGTCATATAGATCAACATAACCCAAATAATATCAACATCATGATTTAATTAACATGAACTAATTAGCATAGATAGTAACATCATGGCTTTTTAACATGTATGATTCATCACAACTGAGCATAGAAACTCTCAACATACATAACATCATCATAGCATGATTTACAACATATAGGATATCATCACCACATAGCATAGAATTTATAACATACATGATAGCATAAGGTTTACGACAACATATATGACAATTCACATCATCTACTCATAATTCATTCATAACTTAACCTAATTAATTTAACAATAATCTTGTTAAGACTATCATACTCACAATTAGAGAAGAAAAGAGAGTCTTGATTTGTTTTAGAGTTGAGTTGAATTAGGTTTTGATTAGATTTTCTTCTTTCTTAGTTGGCGGCGGCTCAACTGAGTTCCATGGCGGCGGTATGGCGGTAGCTATTCTATTTTTCTTATGAATTAGGTTGAGAGACTACCTAGGTATTTATAGAGTTAGGATTTATTTTAGACCGTCAGATCATCACAGGACTAATCCCAGCCAACCAGATTAGGTCAAAACCCTAATGGGTCATCCCTCAGTCAAAAACCCTAGCCGCCAGACCCAGGTCGACACCCAGGTCGACACTATAGTCGACCTGGGGGGGGGAGGTCGACACTATAGTCGACCCCCCAGTCGACCTGCCCGGGAGGGAATTTTCCCGCCCAGCCCGCTTTTGCATTTTCAGTTTGAATTTTAAATTTCCTGCGAGCTATTTTGAATTTTCAGAAACTTCCGATGGCCATAACTTCTTCATATGAAGTCCAAATCACGCAATCTCAGACTCTATTTCAACTAGAATTCCGAGACGAACACAATGGCGCAACCCGTTTCCCACAATTCCCACGTCTGAGATTAGTTATTCTTTAATTCGTGAATATTAATATTAATAGAATTACGGGGTGTTACATTTAGAGTCACACCAGTTCCTTAGCAGATGTTGGAGATTGTCAGGATGTCTTTAGTTCGAATTACGTGCATTCTGAATTGCTTGACCAATTCCCATACGAGTTGGTCGAAAGTTGAAATGGTTCTCGACAGAAGTTGAGAGGACCATAACAAAACCATGCCTTCTAGGAAGACAGGAAAGCATTTGAACTTCACGGCATCAGTTAGGGGTGGTAATAAATGCTCACTAAACAAAAACCACCCGACCCAAATCGATGAAACGGTGTGGAAAACTGCTCCATTTTATCTATTTAAACCCAATTGTAACGAACTGGGATTTTCGACTCCGAAAATCAACACAAAACTACCATGTTGACTATTCAGACATTGGAAATTCCTGATCATTAATAGAAAGAAGTTGGAGGGTGAGAATAGATAAGGTAGAAAATTAGAATAGAAAAGAAGAAGATCACCATAGAATAGAATCAGAGTAATACGAATCTC
Organism: Allium sativum; assembly: GCA_030737875.1. Classification (NCBI taxonomy): domain Eukaryota; kingdom Viridiplantae; phylum Streptophyta; class Magnoliopsida; order Asparagales; family Amaryllidaceae; genus Allium; species Allium sativum. The sequence goes on from JASFAX010000021.1 coordinate 19,758,607, forward strand.
ACAGCGGAACGAATAATATATAATATATAACATAGCTTTGAAATAAAACAGTATACAATAACATTATCAGAGTACAACACTTACACACAGCGGAAATAACAATATCTATATAATCCTGAAGCCTCCTGCTTCAAGCTCCTCCAAGTATATCTGTAAAGAACTAAACTACTTGACTACCCGTACAATTTTGGGCACCCAAGAGTTTAGGGAAAACAAAACGAAAATAAACTTTGGGTCTGTCATGGGACTGGTGTGAGTAAACTCAAATCATTTTTGTTTAACTTTCAAAAATCCTTTTTAAAAGAAAAGGTAATCGTAAGACCGATCCATACATAAACACGGACGGTTTTTATCTTACGATAACCCAAAACACTTTTGGAAATCAAAACTTCTCTGATATTATAATAATGTCTAATCACATGTAATTAACAATCTAGCAGAACGCTTGCATCTCACGTTCCACACATATAGTATACAAACAAAACCGCGGGCGCTTATTGGAGATTGGATTCCAACTATGACAAGGTATGGGACCACCTGCCAATAGTGTATCTCTAGAGGAAAATACACTGGGTTCAACAAGAACATATTGCAACCAGGCCCACACATGACCGACCACTCATTTCGCTTGAGTGTATCGAATGTATATCACCAACGGTTGGGAGCTACCCACCGTTTTCCCGAAAAGGGACAGCATCGATAATAGATAAAATAATGAAATAGATTTTCTCTAGATAGGTGATATACACCCTAATGGGAGCGACCCACTTAGCCATGCTGTCTGTCCGATTTTTGTCATTTTCCCGGTTGATGAGGCTTGAGGTCATTACGTATCTTTGATAGATCATTCATTCATTTACTTTGAATGCCACATCGTTATACCCGCCAAATCACAAATTGATTTCCTCAAATATACCACGGGTATAAAGCTAACAGAAACGAATTCCTCCGCCACCAAACGTAAGTACATTTGAAGATATCAACTTAAGCGATCCTTTAGATATACTCTGTCAGACATTCGTCCATTCACGTTTGTCCTGGGACTGGACAAACCGAAGGCACTATTCTGTAAACAGGATAGCCCTTGCATAACTCCGTCTTCAATATTTGATCGCAACGCTAACGTCCATACAGAGTGGTTTTCAGATAATGAATCTGATCCTGGTCTCTCCATATTGACGACGGAAAAATGGTCAAAAACTTTGATAGTCGGTGATTTAACTATCAAAGAAAAAAAAGTGTGCAAACAACGATATTATTCCTAGATGGAAAAACTATCGACCAATCATTATTCAACATTTCCCCTTTTAAAATAAATTTATTATTAATTTATTCATTTCCCTATTTCTATATACTCGTATATTCTTATTTTCTAAATTTAGAAAATATACTTTATATATCGTTTGATAACATTACCATATTTGCTCCATTTCTTATTTCTATATTAGAAAACATTTCTGGTTCTTATTTGGAAAACATTTCCAAACTCCTTTCATTTGATGTAAACCGATGTTTAAATATAACATCGCTATGCGAACTCGAACCACTTCACTCATTAACTAGATTCACTTAACCCACTTTCACTATTTAACCTTAACCATTCCTCAGTTAAAAACGAAGTCAATCAAGTTGGGGTATAGTTACCTCTCAGACCTTAACTGAGCAACATTTCTAACCTCGAAATAGATAAAGTTTCTCTTCTAAATCTTTAACCAACTTTCTTATGTAACTTTCAGATTCTATACACGAATCCACTTCTTTTACCAAAATCATTTGATTATAACGATAGTGTTATAATTTCATGCTTTCGAAATAAAATACTTAAATATAGATTTTCTTTATTAATTGGATAAATAAACAAATAACTAATTTATTAATGACTAATTAAATCTTGATTTGAAACGGAAAGTAATAGTACTTTCCTTAATTCGATATAATCGAATTTCAACTTACAATTCTCTCTCAAATAATCACTATTCAGTAACTCCCCTTTCGAATAACCATATTCGATTATCTCTCTTCGAATAACCATATTCGATAACTCTCTTCGAATAACTTATATTCGATAATCAAATATCTGTTCTCAACCGAATACTAATTTCATTGTAAAGTCTGATTTATTCAATATATAATTTCTTCAAATAAATCATTTTTAAAACACTGGCTTAGTTGAATTCTAACCACAAATCTTTATGGATTTTTATTAAATCCCTATTTTACATTTTGAGTATCGAAATGGATTTCATCATTCTGTTTTTGCAATTCTATAAATTTTCTAAATAATTCTATTTATAAAATCCATTGATTTTATAAAATCCTTAAATTCAATATTTACTTCAAAAACTCCTTTTTCTTTTCAAAATCCTTGATTTCATATAAATATATTCCTTTTCACTTCTATTCGTTCCAAAATATTATATTTATACCATAAAGTTCCTGATTTACTTCTTATTACTTCCCTTTCGTATTTTAACCAAAACGCCCTTTTTGACTTCTATATGCATTAATAGTTTTATACAGAAGTTCCTTATTAACTTATCAAATATCTTGTTTTGTAGGATCCATTTAATTTCATAAAATTCTTATTTCAAGACACACTTCACACATTCCTTTTTACAAAACCATTTTGATTTTATAAACTTCCAAAATTTTATAACCACTTCAATTTCCTTTTTATATAAAATACTTTGATTTTATATAAATAATTTATTTCAAATTATAGTTCAAAATTTCCCTTTTCACATTCCAGTATTTCCTTTGGTATTTAGAAGTACCAAATAACAATGATCAAACACACGTAATCAACAACAGGTTATAAATCACATCATCTATCACAATCTATGAAAAACAGTAAAATAAATGTTGAGGAACCCAGTTGGGTCCCTCCTACCTGTTTCCCTACACCCACAGATGTTAATCAACATAAATAACACGAATATGAGATATTCTGATAAATAGAATCAATATTCGATTAACGATAAATAAATATCGTTATCGATATTTTCAACCAATTAACTAGCAGTTCAACTAAATAGCAAACACACAACAAACAATCATTATTTATCAGTTCTAAAAATACGCTATAAAAATATAAGCTAAGCAGAGTTAGTGAGTTTACTCACTTCGTTTACAGTTGACGATTCTGCTTTTGTTGCGTTTATAATCAAACAAGCGTTTGATTTTGTCACGAAATTCCGATAGCTCGGTTCTCAGCCACCTCAGTGCTTTAATGTAGATCTTGTCATAATGATTCCAACGTAACTAGTTTCGCCCGATTCTGTTATAGAATGCAATATATGCTTATCACAAGTTTTTATATAATTAAATTACCATTAACGAATAACTAATAGTTTATTAACTATTTCCTTTAATTTAAAACTAATACTGCTTACTTAATCTTTTCCTTAGGTAGGAATTTGGAATCCACCTGAGTCTTTGGTTTCGCCAAGCCGCCATGATTGTAGTTCATTACCATCCCAGTTTGCCATTTCACCCATATTGTTGCGTCGGTCCTTTATTTCTTTGTTCAGCCTTACTGTAAAAGCTCGAGCCAGTGTTTCTTCCCGAGTACTAAAAATAACTTGCGTGTCCCTTTTTATGGTTCCCATGCTTTTTCGAACTCTCTATTCTTCAAGCTTTCTATGCATATAATTTTTCTATAATTGAGCTCACACGTGTAAATAATAGCATATACCCAACTTTAAACAAATTCCAGGACCAAGCGTGAACAGTCCATCTTCTCCATGTTACCAACAGCCCATCCCAACTCTTCTTATTCCCTAGCTGGAACCTTTTTGAACTTTTTCCCTTTTTTTAATGGGCTTAACGTATTTAATGGCCCAAGACAAATAAGCCTTCCCCATTTATAACACACGATCCACCGCTCCATGCTACAAAACTTCATCTTCACCATCCTCCAAACTTTGCAGCTCTCGTTCCTTTGCGTCCCTTCACAAAAACATACCAGACCAACCCCATTCTCCTCCCCATCTCATAAGCTCCATCCCCTTCTTTAACACCCACGCCCATGCTCAAAACCCAACACCAGGCCCTCACGCATGAAATCTGGCACACCCCCGAACCTTTTCTTTGCGTCATTCACCCAAAAACACTTGTTAGATAATTTGTAGCAATTTTACTTTTAACGCCATTAATTTGAGTCGGAGGTTTGCTTAAAGGAGACTAAAGAGGAAACAGCGTGTGGTTTGTTTTTTTATAGGCTTAGTTGCCTTGGCACTCAAGGAGTAGGTGTTAGAGTAGCTGAACAAAACTTAGTGCTGTGATTTGAAGTCTCATGGCAGTTTGCTATATGATTTGAACAAACGATGCAATGTTTCCTTGGGGTTGAAGTAATAGGGTGGAGGTGTGACAGTGAGTATATTGTAGTCATATGAGAATTCAGTTTAGCATGTGGATATCTACTGTATACTTGCACAGATACATGTGTGTCTGGGTCAATGGCCCAATTATCGTACAAAGTAGGTGAGTATTTCATCAAGGTGAGGATCGAAGCTGATAGAATTGGTAAATCTTCTTTGGGCCACTAAGTTATGGAACATATAGGTTTGTTGTGATTGGTCTTGTCATTAGTTGATAGGATAGGAGTGTGGTTTATATTTATATATGTTTGCTTGGGATTTTAAACACATTGATTTGATTTTTGGCATGGCTCTTGTATCCTATAAGTCATAGGGTTATGAGGTTGTAATGGAAAATCTTGGTTGGTTCACATCTTTGGCATGCAGCTTGCGTGTAATGGTAGGACTAGGGAATGGCATTATGAAAAGGAAAGAACTAAAGCTTATCCTATAAGGAATGCATACATTATAAAATGTGACATGCCAATAACTTAGCAAATGTTATCAATGTGTTTTATAAAATCTCTCAAACACAAAGGGTGCCAAGTACCCTTTAGTTATACTGTGTTACGTAAAATTCCATTCATGTCCGAGTCGCTACAAACAGATATGAGAATACGGTCGTATTCAGCGAGGTGCCACGATCCCAAAAATATAATAATTTCGGTAGGTTAACTCATATTGTGAAACCTCAAAATATTGATATAGGGTGCAAAATACCACAAAAAAACTGCATATTTAATTAATTAAAAATTGCAGTAAAATTCTAAAAATTAAATTATCACTACGTCCCAAAAGAACCATGTTCAAATTCGAATCTGATATTTATATATATTTAAATAACCGTTTTGGTCCATATACGATTTCATAACGACTTTCTGAATATTTGATTTAGACATGACTAAAAATCTACACGACGAAATCTCGATTTTTCTCTTCCATCAGAAAAATATACTTCACCAGCTCCCTACGTTTCTTGTTTCACAGAAATCCGATTTAAAACGGACCCTGTATATTCAGTTGAAGTTCAAATCGCCAAATTGCGAACTGCCGCGCCATTTCGTGCTCGATTCTAATTATAATATAATTATAGGTTCAACTGTCGTTCAAATAATATATTCATTAATATAAGTCAACTCTAAACTGAATTATATCTTATAAACAATCTAATTCACACAATATTGGGAATTCAGCTATTTTCGACCATTTCGAAAATAAATATATGATTCTATTATTTATATTAATTAAATATAAATATTATTTAATTAAAGTTATCGATATAGCCAAATCGATATTTAATAATTAAATAAATTAATTATTTCACTGTAAAAATACGGGACGTTACATTCTTATAATCAAACCCTATTAATTGGGTTAAAAATTATATGTTAATTTTTTTAACTTTAGTTTCAACTAAACTGATTAATTTATTCTTACTACCGAAAATCCTAAAAAAAAATTAACACCTTAAATTTTCGAAAAAAATTCGCCAGCACCTCCTTTGTACCGGTCAATATTTCAAACACCAACTCGCCTCTCTAGGCCCTTTCCTTCCAAAAGAAAATCAAAAAGCCAAGCGACTTGCCGATTCAGCACATAAAACCTCATATGGAAACTTAAACATGTACCTTTTTGTCGGGCATATCATTATATCCTTCCCATCTGCTACCCTATCAGCATTTACAAATGCATTTCCAAACAAAATTCCAATTTACCCTCAAAACCAAATCATTCACGTATCCAAGCCAAATTCCATTTCAAACCAAATTTCCATTCTTGATTCCAACTCCTAACTCATCCATTAAATACCATTTCAGATTCCTATCTCACAACTCACAATCTGATTCTACTTGATATATTACATTCTAATTCAATTTCCAGTTAATTGGTTCCAATTCAATTCATACTTGCTTTCACAAATTTCTTTAAATTTGTTTTTATTCAAACAATCTTTTCTGGGAGTTTTAAACAGTTTAACTTTGCCTTACATAAAAAATCAAATATTCCTTTTGGATTTCAAACAACTTGCTTTTCTCAAAGCAATTCAAACACAAAATTTTTGGTAGTAATCTGTCACTTAGAACTCGAAAATGAACACTGATGATGTGGCCAGCATCATTAGAGTTATTTCCTAGCTATCGAAGTGAGTTCAATACTATATCACTTCAAAACTCAAATTTTTAAACACTTTCATTTTGAAATCTTTTTCAAGATATCATTCACGATACTTGTAAACAATTTAAAATCTCCCAGGGATTTAAAATTTTCTTATACTTAACTCAAATCCACTTACAAACACTTCTCCTAGTTTTCAGAATTTCAATTCCAATTTTGATTTTATTCAGATTTAATTAATCTGCTTTTATATTATACGAACTCAAATTGGTTATTTATATAACCATTTCAATTATAATCAACCAACACATCCAATATATGAAAATAATTCCAAGATACAGCATTCTTTTATATCAAAATATATTTTGGGTAAAGTTATTTTATTTACCCTCTTTCAAAACATACTGTGTCGGTTAATCGTACTTAAGTGTTTCGAAATTCCTATCGATACAGTGGATCGAATTGATCGACCAAAATTCATAAACAACTCAACCAATAAATCTCCACAATATAAAACAATTTTTATAAAATCTACAAATACGCTCACTCATATATATATACTCAACTCAATCTAGGGCATTACTAACCCCATCTCTACTGAGTCAAGCCACAGAGCAAAGGTAATCACTTAACCTTCAGCTCTGGTACCACTGTAACGAACTGGGTTTTTCGACTCCGAAAATCAACACAAAACTACCATGTTGACTATTCAAACATCGGAAATTCCTGATTATTAATAGAAAGAAGTTAGAGGGTGAGAATAGATAAGGTAGAAAATTATAATAGAAGAAGAAGAAGATCACCACAGAATAGAATCAGAGTAATACGAATCTCACAGCGGAAAGAATAATATATAATATATAACATAGCTTTGAAATAAAACAGTATACAATAACATTATCAGAGTACAACACTTACACACAGCGGAAATAATAATATCTATATAATCCTGAAGCATCTTGCTTCAAGCTCCTCCAAGTATAACTGTAAAGACCTGAACTACTTGACTGCCCGTACAATTTTGGGCACCCAAGAGTTTAGGGAAAATAAAACGAAAATAAACTTTGGGTCAGTCATGGGACTGGTGTGATTAAACTCAAATCATTTTTGCTTAACTTTTCAAAAATCCTTTTTAAAAGAAAAAGTAATCATAAGACCGATCCATATATAAACACGGACGGTTTTTATCTTACGATAACCCAAAACACTTTTGGATATCAATACTTCTCTGATATTATAATAATGTCTAATCATAAGTAATTAACAATCTAGCAGAACGCTTGCATCTCACGTTCCACATATATAGTATACAAACAAAACCGCGGGCGCTTATTGGAGATTGGATTCCAACTATGATAAGGTATGAGACCACCTGCCGATAGTGTATCTCTAGAGGCAAATACACTGGGTTCAACAAGAACATCTTGCAACCTAGCCCACATATGACCGACCACTCATTTCGCTTGAGTGTATCGAATGTATATCACCAACGTTGGGAGCTACCCACCATTTTCCCGAAAAGGGACAGCATCGATAATAGATAAAAGAATGAAATGGATCTTCTCAAGATAGGTGATATACACCCTAATGGGAGCGACCTACTTAGCCATGCTGCCTGCCCGATTTCTGTCATTTTCCAGGTTGATGAGGCTTGAGGTCATTACGTATCTTTGATAGATCATTCATTCATTTACTTTGAATGCCACATCGTCATACCCGCCAAATCACAAATTGATTTCCTCAAATATACCACGGGTATAAAGCTAAGAGAAATGTAACACCCCACAACCGTTAAGGTCACTCACCAAGGGAATGCCTTAACTTCAGTGGAGCATTATGGGTACTGGAACAGAAATATTACAAGACAGACATATATAAAACAACGGAAAGTAAAGTGGAAGTACTTCAAATCATTTATTAAATATAATTGTTTACGATAAAAGCCCATCAACTTCCAATACCCAATTACATAGCTAAAATATCTGTCTTGCTCAAAAACAAAGAAGCATGACAATAAATTGTAGTATTCCCCAATAAAGCAAAGCAAGCCATAGCCAAGAGAAATCCAAGCAGTACATGAAAGAGCCTTGGAGCTTGGTAAGATCCGAACTAAGCTGTATTCCCACCCTGCGAACTTGGGGGGAAATGAAAGAAAAAGAGGCGAAACAAACTGGGTCAGTCATAAAGACTGAGTAAGTTCTAGTGGCTTTCAGCATAAAACAGGTGAAGATAATATGGCATAAATAAACTGAAAGTAAACATAAGCATGATGACAAGGTAAGCTACAGGCACGATGAATCAAGTATAACATTCCATGCTTCCTATCAAGAGTAACATCACAAGGTTCCTACCAAGTATCACATTGCAAGGTTTCTATTAAGTATAACATCGCAAGATTTCTAAGCTTCACCATTCCACTATTTTCTTTGATTTCCTAAATTCTCTGCACCAACTGTACTAGTACCCCAACCCGTATCAACCTTTCCATCTATATGTACAGTCTCTTGCCGTATATCGTATGGGTTTCATCACGTATTTCTATACTACTTCAACGTAGTGCCACCATTCTTGAAATCATTTAGGCCGCCACCCTTGTTCTGGCTAGGTTTCCTTATCATGAACTATCGCATGTTCAACTAGGATTTATGCCACCTAGGACCACTAGGGATTATGCTACCTATTGAACGTTTCCTAGATTCGATTAGGGTTTATGCCACCTAGGACCACTAGGGATTATGCTACCTAACGAACAACACCCTTTTTCCACGTAACGATCTATTAATCGATCGGCTCCCTACTTGTCCTAGCTCGTTCATGTGTCTGTGTCATACGGCCCAATCACGAAATGTAGTCACCTGTGCTAGGTCCACCATAGGGTGTATCAAGCCCTTTGGTGCCAACCACCGACACGAATCAAGCACGCACAGTGTAAATGAGACGACCCGAACTTCCCCGTGAAGGAAAGCGCGGATAGAATTGAGTACAAGACAAAATAGAACGCATACGGAAGAACATTTCATTGTTATTACAACAATTCCATCAGATACAAGAATATACAAAGTATAAATGAATAAATTACATTCGATAAATATCAGAGATTACAATAAATTACATAGCAGCGGAAAATAATACAAAATCACAACTAGAAGTGATACACGGATACAGAGCTTTCCGAGCACCGTTCCAGCTGTAAATCAGGACCCTGTGGATATAAATCTGCAAAACCAAAACTACTAGCTACCCGTGTCGAAAATAAGGGCACCTAGAGTTTAGGTTAAAACAATAAACTCCGGGTCAGTCATGTGACTGGTGTGAGAACTAAAACAGTTATTTAAAACTTTACTTTAAAAGAGAGTAATTCAAGGGACCACGCCGTATAACACGAAACGGGTTTCCTCCCAAGAATACTAGTGCATAGAGTAAACAGCGCAATGCTTTTTAGAAAAATGAAGCTATTATAAGACCCAGGTCCCATCACACAATGCAACGCAAGCCGGAGGATAGGGTTTTCCCTTATAATAGCCAAACATGCTTGGTACGTTTAAAACAAATCACTTGATACTATAATAAGTGTATAGTGTCAAAACATTTTCAATCATAAATATCAATCATAGACGGCATGGGTACCATATATCATGTCGCCGTACTAGTTCTACAATTAAAACCGCAATACACGTATTGGAAATTGCATTTCCGTCATGAGTCGAGGCAAGGGGCAAGCTCCTCTCCGCGTTCGAGACACTCTAGCAATGCCTCAGGACCCCACTCTGATCCTTTGGAACCTCCAAGGCCGGTCCTCTCTTACTTTTGAGGATTAATTATTCCTGAACACACGTTTCCCGGTCCTTACAGACCTATATCTGAGGCGCCTCATATCCAACAACCACACAGGTGAAAAGTATATAAATGTCAGGGCTGGTAGGTCACTGACACCACCCTAGCTAGAAAGAAACGTCGTGCACTCCTTGGGTCCGTATCCCGTTTTTGACTCATACCGAGGTGTGAGGCTCGCGAATTCACGTTATACACAAAGCTATGCCACACAGGCCGTGCTTTGATCATCAACCACAAGACTTTGCTTTTCAACAGAAGCCTTGATCAATTGCCACTTACGCGTGCCACATTGGCGATTCACTCCATGCGACTGATGTCCATCGATATACAACCTCTGAGCTCGTACGTCTCAGAGAAGGGCGTTAAGCAAGAGAATAAATTCTCCGCCGCCAAACAGATGTATATTTAATAGAGATCAATCAACACAGAATAAAATCCAATGTCAGACACACAATCCATTTACAAGTTCGTTCTGGGTCTGAACGAAACCGGAGGCATTTTCCTCGCATATCCATCGATCTCCAAGTACGTCTGGACGATCACCAACTGATTCCCTCATCCTGGGTGTACAGCCCAATCAAGATCATCAATAATCACCCAAACGATGTGAAGACTTCCGGTCTTCAACCATCGTCTTCATCTTCGACATCTCGTCGAATCGATTATTCAGAATGGGTATAAACCCGGCCTTTCTGAATAACCCACGTATATAATAAACGAATGTTACACAAACACAACAAACGCCTCAATCCAATTCAGAATATTCTTTTATTCACAAAAACACATTCTTAGGGAAATGTTCCCATTAATTTTATCCAAGATAAATTCTTCTAAATTTATTCTATAATCTTCCTTTGGATATCATTCAAACTAGTCGGGATTAACGAACCACACCGAAGTAATTATTTATTTTATTTCCCAATCCCAACCTATATATCCCATGGAGAAAAACTGGTAATACTCCACATCTAACACCACGGTGTTATCGGTAAAATTAATTACCATTTCACGTTCAAATCTAATTAAAGATTTAACTATCGCATTGGAGCAAAACTGGTGATACTCCATTCTCGATCACCTTTCAAATTTGATAATTTAAATTATCAATTCACATTTTTAATCTAATTAAAGATTCATTAAAACTCCACTTAGTTTTAATCTTTTCAAAAATCAACATCTTGCCTTTAACTGGGTTAAAGAACCAATGTCATCAAAACACGATTCACGACAAACCAAATCACATTTGATATTAAATACAAGGCTCTGAATAGAAAATATAACGGCTTATATTCAATATCAAATTCTGAAACCAACAAATATCGTATTGGAAATAACGATATATAATATATCTTTCAAATTCCCAAAACAATATCTGTATAGTCACGAAATCCAACATCGAAATATTCCGAAGATAATTTCGATTCAACTCCACTTCCACTTCACGTATTGGGAATATTGATTACTTTTAAAATCACTTTCAAATTCAATTTATTTATTTCAAAAATAAATTGATTTCAATTCTAGTTCAAAACTAGTTCATTTCGATAGAAATCTATTTTTACCTATTCAAATGTGGAATTTTCCAGCCCAATTCTTTCCAATTCACATATTATAATTTTACACAAATTATAGATATTTTTAATAATTTTATCAAGGCCCGTACAGTCGATTTCCATCAACGGCCATCGAACTGCACTTACAGCGACCTTTTCTGAATTTGATTTGGACATAATTCCAAATCCAACCGTTAGATTTCAAATTTCTAATATTCAATGGAAAGCTCTTTTCGATACGAACCCAACGGTTCCGGTTTTAGGAGAATCCGACGGTCGGATCTCCCGCAATGTCCGTTTGAAATAAATGGTCGAAATTCACGAACTGCCGCGGCGCGGCGCGTTCTATTCAGGCCATTAAATATATAATATATATATATTATATATTTCGTCGATTTCCTTTTAAAACGTATTATATAAATAGTTTTAAAATTCGTTTCAAAACCATTTCTACACTATTTCCATTCAAAGCCAAAATTGAATTCTTCTTTATAAATTCGTTTTAAAATTCATTTCTATTCAATTCAAATTTTAATTCAATTTGAATTCATTTCAATTCACTTTGAATTCGTTTTCAATTCATTTCGAAATCGTTTTCAATTCAATTCATTTCGAAATCGTTTTCAATTCAATTCATTTCGAAATCGTTTTCAATTCAATTCATTTCGAAATCGTTTTCAATTCAATTCATTTCGAAATCATTTTCGATTCAATTCATTTCGAAATCGTTTTCAATTCAATTCATTTCGAAATCGTTTTCAATTCAATTCATTTCGAAATCGTTTTCAATTCAATTCATTTCGAAATCGTTTTCAATTCAATTCATTTCGAAATCGTTTTCAATTCAATTCATTTAGAAATCGTTTTCAATTCAATTCATTTCGAAATCGTTTTTAATTCAATTCATTTCGAAATCGTTTTCAATTCAATTCATTTCGAAATCGTTTTCAATTCAATTCATTTCGAAATCGTTTTCAATTCAATTCAATATAAATATCGTTCACGTCGAAATAACACATCTCTAATCAACACGGCTTTATATTTTTCAAAACTCCTTTATTCTATCCAACAAATGAATATTTATCCCATTCAACACATGAATCTATATTTCTTTCAACACACGACTAATCTCAACACATGAGTACTGTCAACACATCACTATTTTTGTTATGTAAAATATTTTATAAAATTATGGTATCTATCGTTTGATTTTCAATTAGACTTCTACTGGGAAGTAGTTCTAATTTTAAATATGATAAAGATGTAATTTTTATTATTTAAAATATTTCACTCAACACATGAATAGTTTCAACACATGAATTTTCCTTTATAATATTCGTTATTTTCCCGATTGGAATGAGGCCCAATCAATCACCATATAATGTCAATTATATGGATTTCCATACAACACATGTATATAATAGCATTGAAAAATAATCAACCATCAACCAAAGTGCACTACACTGTATAAGCATCAAATATAGATATCTAACGCTTATAACAGCCTGTCAATCAATCGATCGACATATTTAATCAATCAGGATGAGTGAACTTCAAATTTCATCCCAACACCCGTGTGGGGTTTCAAACAATCAAACACAGATTTTATTTGTGCAGTTGGGCGACGTGTAAAATTTATCGACCCAATCAATATTAGTCAAATTAGTGTATATAAACAAATCGGCCGATTTGTTTATAAATATTCATTTATTCACTTTCACGTTAAAAATTATATTTTTAATGATAAAATATTCTATTTCCACACATGAATTTCTTTCAACACATTTACACAATAAAAATGATATTTTTATTTTTCTAACATATTTTAGAAAATTTCGGCGGCATAACGACACGATACTAGAAACGGGACAAGGCCTAGCCTTATCCCCGGTCTAGTGAAGGCCCACGCCATTCACACATCAATCAAATCAATTTCATTTCACCAAACCATTCAATTCAAACCAAATCATCTAACTAATCTATGCAACCAAACAAACAAGTCCATGGTCTGTGGACGATTGTGTCGGGTGCTACTAAGCACCGTCTGCATCCTAGTATATATATATATAACTAGAAAAATAAATTGAAAGGTGAGAAATTCTCACCGATAGCTATCCAATCATCTTGACTCTTCTTCGTTCTCGCCTTTTTGTTACCTTCGTCGCCCGCTTTCACTACCTATGTAAAAATCGAATTTTTACTTCGTTATTCAATATATAAAAATCATATTTTTTTTATTCGAAGTTTAACATATAAAAATCATATTTTTATTTCGAAGTTCAATATATAAAAATCATATTTTTATTTCGAAGTTCAATATATAAAAATCATATTTTTAATTCGAAGTTCAATATATAAAAATCATATTTTTTTATTCGAAGTTCAATATATAAAAATCATATTTTTATTATGCTATTCAATATAGATAAAATTCCATTTCAAAAATATAGATTTCGCATTTTTACATCTAAAAATTTCGCCTTTTCACATTTTAAAATATCGCCTTTTCACATTTTAAAATATCGCCTTTTCACATTTTAAAATATCGCCTTTTCACATTTTTACATCTATATCTCATAAAGATTATATTTTTATAGTTCCTACTATGCAAAGATCATATTTTTATCTTTCTACAATATAAAAGATTATATTTTTACTACTTTAAAAATATAGAAATCATATTTTTATATTCGCTATGTAGTAAAGACTATATTTTTAATGCTTTAAAAATATAAAAATCATATTTTTAATTCTTTAAAAATATAAAAATCATATTTTTATTCCTACCAATACACTATAAAAATCGCATTTTATCCTAAAAGAAATCGGATTTAAAAATAAAATAAATCAAAAGTTCACCTTTTTCATTGTACGGAGGAGGAGAGGGCAGCACTGCGTCGTTCGAGGAGGGAGTGGGGTCGTGGAGCTGCTGTCGACGGAGGCGGGGAGGCTGGTGTCGTGTCAGTCAGCAGGGGGCTCGCCTGAGCAGTGGCGACGGCGGTTTCCAGGCGTTCGGGGGGCTGTGGGGTTGCGTGGTTCTTCCTTTCAGAGGAGAGAGGGGGTCTGGGTGGTGGAGCCAGGCGGTCTTTGTCAGAGGGAGGAGGGTGAGGCGGAGAGGGGGTGGCGAGGCTCGCGATGGCGGCGGTGGCGTGGAGGCCGACGGCTGGAGGATTAGGGTTCGATCGCATTTTTTTTTCTTTTTTTTTTAAAATCTCGACCTGGAAAAGTAAAAAAGAAAAGGGGGGGTTTATATAAAAATATATATATATAAATATTATAATTTAATTTCAAAAAAGTAACTTTTTCATTCGAACTCGAAACGAGGCCCACCGCCTGTCGTCCATAGCGTTTTACCCCCATTCCGAGCACAATGGGACATGTATCGCAAGCTGATTTGATCGTTTCGATTAGTTTCAGTTGAATTTACATTTAAATCACTATATTGAATTTTAAACATACATTTCAAATTACCGGGGTCGCATACGAACTTTAAAAATCCCAGAAAAATATTTTCTATCTTCGTATTGACGATACGGTCCTAACAAAACTAGTTTCGCCGAATTCTGAGACCGTTAGAAAAATGGCCAATTTCCAGTCGATTAAAATCAACTAAAACCGGTCAAACGCGTTTTCCTTTGCCACGCTCACATATTGATTCGAAAAATTATGAATTTTGAAACCTAGCAATAACTTTACATCCCGGACCCAACAAAACTGGTTTCGTCGAAATCCGAGGTCGTTTGCAAAATGTCCATTTTTAAGGGCCTGAATTCCATAGCGACTATTCAGAATTTTCAACTGGACATATCTTTTGATTCCCGCTATGAAATCTTGACTTTGCGGATTCGTTGGAAAGATATCATCTATTAGATCCTATTGTTTTTGGTTTCACTAAAATTCGGATTGTTCTGCACCCGGTACATTCAATTGAAGTTTGAAATCGAATTATCGAACTACCGCGCCATTTTCAATTCTATTTATAATTATATATAATTATTTATATTCTAACGACGACGCGTATAAATATATACGCTCTAAATATATTCAAAATAAATTTTCTCGTCGATATTATTTAAAATAATCTATTTTAAATAATCAAAATTCGCTAAAATTGCCAAAATAAAAATTTTAAACTGGCCCAGATTTTCGGGTTATTACAATCTCCCCCACTTAAAACTTTTCGTCCCCGAAAAGGAACAAAGTCGAAAGTGGTTTGATTAGTCAACTCTACGTTCGATTGGGCTTCCATTCTCCAACTTTTCAGTTTCTGAGAATTTTCAAAATTTCAAAAATTTGGCTAACACCCTAAATTTTCGAAAAATTTCGCCATAACCTCCCCTGCACCTGGAGCATCGGGGAATTTCAAATAGCTTCCCCGGTCCTTCAGATCTCAAAAAGAAAAAGAAAAAGCCAAGCGGCTAGCCAATAGGCTCACAAAATCATCATCACCCAAACAAAACAGTAAATTATGTAGTAAACATGTACCTATTTGTCGGGCAAACAAATTTTATTCTTCGGCTCTAGCCTCCTTGCTATGACCTGTTCAAAAGATATACACGTATGCAAGCAAATGCGACCAATTTTCAATACAATTTAATATTTGGTTCAATTAGGCTAAATGGTTAAAAATTAGCAAACAATTAAACAAACAACCCAAACATCAATCAATTAGTGAATTAGAGTTTCAAATTCATAAATTTTGATATATATACTGAAAATCACATTTTTGATTCCAATTCACAACAATGTGTTCTAGCTATATAAGTTTTGGTTCTCACACCAGCCTAATGGAAATATATAGAAATCACATCTTCGAAACACGAACATAAATTTTGGTGATGGAGCTCCATCGTCAAAATCATCTCCGAGCGACTAGAGTGTAATCCTATATCTATCCAGTATATTAAAACTTCGACTATACGTTCATGACGCGTATACGCGAAATCTTTATATATTGGATTGTCCATATTCAAAATAAATATATATTCAAATACGTATAAAACGATTTAAATTTCAAAACAAAATTGTTTTCATTTGAAAAATATACTCTTCACACTCGTTCTAGGATACTACTGATCCTATCTCTAACGAGTCATTCTAATTGGATATTGCTAATCCAATATCTGATGAATTCTTTCGTATGGTTCTAATGTGTCTTGTTCTCTAGCTCTGTAAACCAAAGCTCTGATACCAACTGAGACGACCCGAACTTCCCCGTGAAGGAAAGCGCGGATAGAATTGAGTACAAGACAAAATAGAACGCATACGGAAGAACATTTCATTGTTATTACAACAATTCCATCAGATACAAGAATATACAGAGTATAAATGAATAAATTACATTCGATAAATATCAGAGATTACAATAAATTACATAGCAGCGGAAAATAATACAAAATCACAACTAGAAGTGATACACGGATACAGAGCTTTCCGAGCACCGTTCCAGCTGTAAATCAGGACCCTGTGGATATAAATCTGCAAAACCAAAACTACTAGCTGCCCGTGTCGAAAATAAGGGCACCCAGAGTTTAGGTTAAAACAATAAACTCCGGGTCAGTCATGTGACTGGTGTGAGAACTAAAACAGTTATTTAAAACTTTACTTTAAAAGAGAGTAATTCAAGGGACCACGCCGTATAACACGGAACGGGTTTCCTCCCAAGAATACTAGTGCATAGAGTAAACAGCGCAATGCTTTTTAGAAAAATGAAGCTATTATAAGACCCAGGTCCCATCAAACAATGCAACGCAAGCCGGAGGATAGGGTTTTCCCTTATAATAGCCAAACATGCTTGGTACGTTTAAAACAAATCACTTGATACTATAATAAGTGTATAGTGTCAAAACATTTTCAATCATAAATATCAATCATAGACGGCATGGGTACCATATATCATGTCGCCGTACTAGTTCTACAATTAAAACCGCAATACACGTATTGGAAATTGGATTTCCATCATGAGTCGAGGCAAGGGGCAAGCTCCTCTCCGCGTTCGAGACACTCTAGCAATGCCTCAGGACCCCACTCTGATCCTTTGGAACCTCCAAGGTCGGTCCTCTCTTACTTTTGAGGATTAATTATTCCTGAACACACGTTTCCCGGTCCTTACAGACCTATATCCGAGGTGCCTCATATCCAACAACCACACAGGTGAAAAGTATATAAATGTCAGGGCTGGTAGGTCACTGACACCACCCTAGCTAGAAAGAAACGTCGTGCACTCCTTGGGTCCGTATCCCGTTTTTGACTCATACCGAGGTGTGAGGCTCGCGAATTCACGTTATACACAAAGTTATGCCACACAGGCCGTGCTTTGATCATCAACCACAAGACTTTGCTTTTCAACAGAAGCCTTGATCAATTGCCACTTACGCGTGCCACATTGGCGATTCACTCCATGCGACTGATGTCCATCGATATACAACCTCTGAGCTCGTACGTCTCAGAGAAGGGCGTTAAGCAAGAGAATAAATTCTCCGCCGCCAAACAGATGTATATTTAATAGAGATCAATCAACACAGAATAAAATCCAATGTCAGACACACAATCCATTTACAAGTTCATTCTGGGTCTGAACGAAACCGGAGGCACTTTCCTCGCATATCCATCGATCTCCAAGTACGTCTGGACGATCACCAACTGATTCCCTCATCCTGGGTGTACAGCCCAATCAAGATCATCAGTAATCACCCAAACGATGTGAAGACTTCCGGTCTTCAACCACCGTCTTCATCTTCGACATCTCGTCGAATCGATTATTCAGAATGGGTATAAACCCGGCCTTTCTGAATAACCCACGTATATAATAAACGAATGTTACACAAACACAACAAACGCCTCAATCCAATTCAGAATATTCTTTTATTCACAAAAACACATTCTTAGGGAAATGTTCCCATTAATTTTATCCAAGATAAATTCTTCTAAATTTATTCTATAATCTTCCTTTGGATATCATTCAAACTAGTCGGGATTAACGAACCACACCGAAGTAATTATTTATTTTATTTCCCAATCCCAACCTATATATCCCATGGAGAAAAACTGGTAATACTCCACATCTAACACCACAGTGTTATCGGTAAAATTAATTACCATTTCACGTTCAAATCTAATTAAAGATTTAACTATCGCATTGGAGCAAAACTGGTGATACTCCATTCTCGATCACCTTTCAAATTTGATAATTTAAATTATCAATTCACATTTTTAATCTAATTAAAGATTCATTAAAACTCCACTTAGTTTTAATCTTTTCAAAAATCAACATCTTGCCTTTGACTGGGTTAAAGAACCAATGTCATCAAAACACGATTCACGACAAACCAAATCACATTTGATATTAAATACAAGGCTCTGAATAGAAAATATAACGGCTTATATTCAATATCAAATTCTGAAACCAACAAATATCGTATTGGAAATAACGATATATAATATATCTTTCAAATTCCCAAAACAATATCTGTATAGTCACGAAATCCAACATCGAAATATTCCGAAGATAATTTCGATTCAACTCCACTTCCACTTCACCTATTGGGAATATTGATTACTTTTAAAATCACTTTCAAATTCAATTTATTTATTTCAAAAATAAATTGATTTCAATTCTAGTTCAAAACTAGTTCATTTCGATAGAAATCTATTTTTACCTATTCAAATGTGGAATTTTCCAGCCCAATTCTTTCCAATTCACATATTATAATTTTACACAAATTATAGATATTTTTAATAATTTTATCAAGGCCCGTACAGTCGATTTCCATCAACGGCCATCGAACTGCACTTACAGCGACCTTTTCTGAATTTGATTTGGACATAATTCCAAATCCAACCGTTAGATTTCAAATTTCTAATATTCAATGGAAAGCTCTTTTCGATACGAACCCAATGGTTCCGGTTTTAGGAGAATCCGACGGTCGGATCTCCCGCAATGTCCGTTTGAAATAAATGGTCGAAATTCACGAACTGCCGCGGCGCGGCGCGTTCTATTCAGGCCATTAAATATATAATATATATATATATATTATATATTTCATCGATTTCCTTTTAAAACGTATTATATAAATAGTTTTAAAATTCGTTTCAAAACCATTTCAACACTATTTCCACTCAAAGCCAAAATTGAATTCTTCTTTATAAATTCGTTTTAAAATACATTTCTATTCAATTCAAATTTTAATTCAATTTGAATTCATTTCAATTCACTTTGAATTCGTTTTCAATTCATTTCGAAATCGTTTTCAATTCAATTCATTTCGAAATCGTTTTCAATTCAATTCATTTCGAAATCGTTTTCAATTCAATTCATTTCGAAATCGTTTTCAATTCAATTCATTTCGAAATCGTTTTCAATTCAATTCATTTCGAAATCGTTTTCAATTCAATTCATTTCGAAATCGTTTTCAATTCAATTCATTTCGAAATCGTTTTCAATTCAATTCATTTCGAAATCGTTTTCAATTCAATTCATTTCGAAATCGTTTCCAATTCAATTCATTTCGAAATCGTTTTCAATTCAATTCATTTAGAAATCGTTTTCAATTCAATTCATTTCGAAATCGTTTTCAATTCAATTCATTTCGAAATCGTTTTCAATTCAATTCATTTCGAAATCGTTTTCAATTCAACTCATTTCGAAATCGTTTTCAATTCAATTCAATATAAATATCGTTCACGTCGAAATAACGCATCTCTAATCAACACGGCTTTATATTTTTCAAAACTCCTTTATTCTATCCAACAAATGAATATTTATCCCATTCAACACATGAATCTATATTTCTTTCAACACACGACTAATCTCAACACATGAGTACTGTCAACACATCACTATTTTGTTATGTAAAATATTTTATAAAACTATGGTATCTATCGTTTGATTTTCAATTAGACTTCTACTGGGAAGTAGTTCTAATTTTAAATATGATAAAGATGTAATTTTTATTATTTAAAATATTTCACTCAACACATGAATAGTTTCAACACATGAATTTTCCTTTATAATATTCGTTATTTTCCCGATTGGAATGAGGCCCAATCAATCACCATATAATGTCAATTATATGGATTTCCATACAACACATGTATATAATAGCATTGAAAAATAATCAACCATCAACCAAAGTGCACTACACTGTATAAGCATCAAATATAGATATCTAACGCTTATAACAGCCTGTCAATCAATCGATCGACATATTTAATCAATCAGGATGAGTGAACTTCAAATTTCATCCCAACACCCGTGTGGGGTTTCAAACAATCAAACACAGATTTTATTTGTGCAGTTGGGCGACGTGTAAAATTTATCGACCCAATCAATATCAGTCAAATTAGTGTATATAAACAAATCGGCCGATTTGTTTATAAATATTCATTTATTCACTTTCACGTTAAAAATTATATTTTTAATGATAAAATATTCTATTTCCACACATGAATTTCTTTCAACACATTTACACAATAAAAATGATATTTTTATTTTTCTAACATATTTTAGAAAATTTCGGCGGCATAACGGCACGATACTAGAAACGGGACAAGGCCTAGCCTTATCCCCGGTCTAGTGAAGGCCCACGCCATTCACACATCAATCAAATCAATTTCATTTCACCAAACCATTCAATTCAAACCAAATCATCTAACTAATCTATGCAACCAAACAAACAAGTCCATGGTCTGTGGACGATTGTGTCGGGTGCTACTAAGCACCGTCTGCATCCTAGTATATATATATATAACTAGAAAAATAAATTGAAAGGTGAGAAATTCTCACCGATAGCTATCCAATCATCTTGACTCTTCTTCGTTCTCGCCTTTTTGTTACCTTCGTCGCCCGCTTTCACTACCTATGTAAAAATCGAATTTTTACTTCGTTATTCAATATATAAAAATCATATTTTTTTATTCGAAGTTTAACATATAAAAATCATATTTTTATTTCGAAGTTCAATATATAAAAATCATATTTTTATTTCGAAGTTCAATATATAAAAATCATATTTTTAATTCGAAGTTCAATATATAAAAATCATATTTTTTTTATTCGAAGTTCAATATATAAAAATCATATTTTTATTATGCTATTCAATATAGATAAAATTCCATTTCAAAAATATAGATTTCGCATTTTTACATCTAAAAATTTCGCCTTTTCACATTTTAAAATATCGCCTTTTCACATTTTTACATCTATATCTCATAAAGATTGTATTTTTATAGTTCCTACTATGCAAAGATCATATTTTTATCTTTCTACAATATAAAAGATTATATTTTTACTACTTTAAAAATATAGAAATCATATTTTTATATTCGCTATATAGTAAAGACTATATTTTTAATGCTTTAAAAATATAAAAATCATATTTTTAATTCTTTAAAAATATAAAAATCATATTTTTATTCCTACCAATACACTATAAAAATCGCATTTTATCCTAAAAGAAATCGGATTTAAAAATAAAATAAATCAAAAGTTCACCTTTTTCATTGTACGGAGGAGGAGAGGGCAGCACTGCGTCGTTCGAGGAGGGAGCGGGGTCGTGGAGCTGCTGTCGACGGAGGTGGGGAGGCTGGTGTCGTGTCAGTCAGCAGGAGGCTCGCCTGAGCAGTGGCGACGGCGGTTTCCAGGCGTTCGGGGGGCTGTGGGGTTGCGTGGTTCTTCCTTTCAGAGGAGAGAGGGGGTCTGGGTGGTGGAGCCAGGCGGTCTTTGTCAGAGGGAGGAGGGTGAGGCGGAGAGGGGGTGGCGAGGCTCGCGATGGCGGCGGTGGCGTGGAGGCCGACGGCTGGAGGATTAGGGTTCGATCGCATTTTTTTTTCTTTTTTTTTTAAAATCTCGACCTGGAAAAGTAAAAAAGAAAAGGGGGGGTTTATATAAAAATATATATATATAAAAATATTATAATTTAATTTCAAAAAAGTAACTTTTTCATTCGAACTCGAAACGAGGCCCACCGCCTGTCGTCCATAGCGTTTTACCCCCATTCCGAGCACAATGGGACATGTATCGCAAGCTGATTTGATCGTTTCGATTAGTTTCAGTTGAATTTACATTTAAATCACTATATTGAATTTTAAACGTACATTTCAAATTACCGGGGTCGCATACGAACTTTAAAAATCCCAGAAAAATATTTTCTATCTTCGTATTGACGATACGGTCCTAACAAAACTAGTTTCGCCGAATTCTGAGACCGTTAGAAAAATGGCCAATTTCCAGTCGATTAAAATCAACTGAAACCGGTCAAACGCGTTTTCCTTTGCCACGCTCACATATTGATTCGAAAAATTATGAAATTTGAAACCTAGCAATAACTTTACATCCCGGACCCAACAAAACTGGTTTCGTCGAAATCCGAGGTCGTTTGCAAAATGTCCATTTTTAAGGGCCTGAATTCCATAGCGACTATTCAGAATTTTCAACTGGACATATCTTTTGATTCCCGCTATGAAATCTTGATTTTGCGGATTCGTTGGAAAGATATCATCTATTAGATCCTATTGTTTTTGGTTTCACTAAAATCCGGATTGTTCTGCACCCGGTACATTCAATTGAAGTTTGAAATCGAATTATCGAACTACCGCGCCATTTTCAATTCTATTTATAATTATATATAATTATTTACATTCTAACGACGACGCGTATAAATATATACGTTCTAAATATATTCAAAATAAATTTTCTCGTCGATATTATTTAAAATAATCTATTTTAAATAATCAAAATTCGCTAAAATTGCCAAAATAAAAATTTTAAACTGGCCCTGATTTTCGGGTTATTACAGTAAACCTACCGGTGCCCATTGCCTGCTTTTTCAACTCCGGACTACGTGCACGACCATAGTCCGCCTGAACCTACAATGGCGCACCAACTCAGCAGTCGTTCTGGTCGCTTACAATCAGCCCAGTAATCGTGCCCCACCCTGCCTAGTTCCAGGGTACCGTGATACATCTAGTGGGTTAATGCTGAAAAGGACCGCGCAACTAGGGTTTTTGTTCAGTAGGTTAAGTGTTGTCATTTAAATTTGAGACTTAACCCCATCAGTCTAGCATGTTAAGTTGGTTAACTGTTGTCATTCAAGTTCGTGACTTAACCCGCCTACGTGTCATGTCAAATTGGCTAAATGTTGTCGTTCAAGTTCTTGACTTAGCCCTATGAATCATCTGTCAAGTTGGTTAATTATATTCAAGCAGTTCATGACTTAACCCTATCAAATCATCGTGTCAAATTGGTTAAGTATATTCAAGCAGTTCATGACTTAACCCTATTAAATCATCATGTCCAATTGGTTAAGTATATTCAAGCGGTTCATGACTTAACCCTATCAAATCATCGTGTCCAATTGGTTAAGTATATTCAAGCAGTTCATGACTTAACACTATCAAATCATCATGTCCAATTGGTTAAGTATATTCAAGCGGTTCATGACTTAATCCTATCAAATCATCGTGTCCAATTGGTTAAGTATATTCAAATAATTCATGGCTTAACCCGCCCACGTATCATGCTAAGTTGGTTAAGTATTATCTATATGTTCAATTTGACTTAACCCTGCCACGTGTCATGTTATATTGGTTAAGTGTCATTAATCTAGTCATATTACTTAACCCACCCATTGGTCTGATTAACTATTATGTTGGTTAAGCCTACATTTGTAAGTTTTACATGTTCTTAACTCATATCGGTTAGGTCCGCATTTACATGTAAAATTTCCATGTCATCCCACCTAACCCTTTAACCATACCCACGTCTAATTATGGTTAGTATTCCTTAATTCATTCGTTATGACGAACGAGTCATGACCTCTCACATTAGACCGTGCATTTTGTGACCACTGGATTTGCCGGACAGTTCCGGGCAGATTTACACTACAAACTGGGTCTATCCTCGTGTCATAAACCGTTACGCCTACAACTTGGCTTTCGACCTCTCACATTGGACTGACACTTTGTGGCTACTAGATTTGCCGGGCGGTTCCGGGCAGATTTACACCACAAACTGAGTCTAACCTCGTGTCAAAGGTTCATTAATGGTCATATTCCACCCAAAACCCCAATATCAATTCATGTGTTTAACATATAGAAATGTTCATGTTCCAACCACGTTCATATTTCCAGTTATATATCAATTATGGAGTTCATAATTCACGTTTTTGCCCCAAAATGTATTCCCAAATTATTATCATAATTCACTATAAGGTTATGCCAAGTTATAGCCTTTTATTTACAATACATGCCAACTACCCGAAACCCAACTTAGGCGCGTTCATACTAA
Organism: Allium sativum; assembly: GCA_030737875.1. NCBI lineage: Eukaryota > Viridiplantae > Streptophyta > Magnoliopsida > Asparagales > Amaryllidaceae > Allium > Allium sativum. The sequence goes on from JASFAX010000021.1 coordinate 19,783,752, forward strand.
ACCTCTACCAAGTCATAAATTTTCACATATGTTCCAACTCCAAAATTTTACATAATTAACATACGCCCAAGTTCTAGATTACATGTTAGTTTTTACATATGCCCAATTCATACCAAATTTACATATTTTTAATTCATGCCATTTCACATGTATGCAAATTTTATACCAATTTACACAAGTACCAAGTTTCATGCCGTTTACGTATATCAGTATTCTTGCCATTTTACATAGGTCGAGTTTCATACCAAACTACAAGTATTCCATGTTTACACCATTTTATCCAAAGTTACAATCTTTAACTAAAGCGATAATACTCATATCCCCATTTCATGTTATGCCGTCAATTCCACCATACATATATATATATCCAATATAGACAACATTCCCATATTTTCCCGTATTCAATCGTACGCAAATTGCGGTTCAGGCCTAGGTCCGAAATTGACCTAGGTTCATTGAAAGAAAATAAATAGGGGAAGGTAAAATTTGTATAACAATCAGTATAGAGAGGAAAAACTGGCATAAAAACATCATCTCTGGCATAAAAGATAGATCTTGACAATAATATCAATATGAATCAAGAAAAACTGATTTAAAACAGGCTGAATAGTTCATAAGCTTGACATGAGAACGAACATAGAAAAGTCCCAAAACTCAAGATTCAAGAAGCAACAGAAATATTAAGATCGGAATCAATAAACATACTTAAATCCAATTCCACTTTATTCCATGGCCATATTATAATTAAATGTTTAAATCTAAAAACAACTAGAACTTATAGAGCATGGCTAATGAATTAAGAACTGAATTTGTTGTAAAAATGTCGCGGCGTTGTTAATTTATTGTCTTGAACCGTTGTAGAAGCCATATTCTTTGGATTTATTTGAGTTTGAATGTTTGTACTTTGATTTGGAGACGGCGGCCACGGTACAAGAGGTATTTTAGCAGCATAATGGTGTAAGAATGATTTGATATGAATTAGGTTAGGTCTTAGTGTGTTTTTATAGGTGTAGCAACTAGTTTAGGCCCTTAGATTAACCCTAGAATCAATCCGTACCATCAAAACATGTCTCAGGCTTCAAAAATGAGTTCTCGGTCAAAACAGGCCGACCCGTAAGGGGGGGAGTTCGACCACATGGTCGACCTGGGGGGTAGGTCGACCCTAGGGTCGACCACATGGTTGACCTGGTCCCCAAGTCGACCCCCAGGTCGACCTGCCTGGTCCAGTGCTGCCTAAAACCTGCTGAATCTTCTACAGGCCATAACTTCTTCATCTGGACTCCGATTTTCGAAAACTCGGACTCTATTTCATGTAAAATTTCGAGACGAACGCAACGGCGTAACCCGTTTCCCTTGATTCTTAATATAAAAATTATTTCTGCCTTGATTTATGGTTTTAACATGCTACAAAAATTCGGGTTGTTACATTCTTCCCTCCTTAAAGGATTTCGTCCCCGAAATCTTAAAGTTAAGAAGAATGCATCCTATCATCCAATCAACCGTCTACTCAACCATCATTCACAAGCAACCATTGTCCTTAAAAGATTTCTAATGTTGTATGAACATATGCAAGCAGTGTGTGTATATGTTCCTTGTCTAATGCAAATGATCAGGCCTGATTGATCTTTTTAAATGCAAAATATGTTTAGTGCCATGAATCCAACATGTATGAAAATTGTCCTAGTCATATAAACACTATATGTGTGCACAAACATCCATCCATATGCAACATCCACATGATAACACATTCAATTCCATCCATAAACAAATATAAACATTCATGCATATGCAATATGAGATGTGACTGAGCCGATCTAGTGCCTAATGTGTGTTCATGCATCCACGAGCAACAACTAGCAACCACTTGCAACCATCAACCATAACATGTCTCAAACACATGTTTACATCCATTAGTTCCTACCTAAAGGTATAACCGAATGATAGAAGCAAGTAAAGGAAAACTTTGTACCCTAAACACCAGCCCAAAACCAATATATATGATTCTAGGAAACCAAGCATGATAAACTCCTTTTAGGTCGCAAGAAATCCCTTCCTAAAACCAACCCATATCCTATAAAGCCCAAAAAGTTTAGTCAACCCAATGGACATCCTCAAACCTCAACATATATCACAACCAGATGAGTCATACTCCTTATGGGGTTTGCAACAGAAATAAGATTGAGAATAGGACCGAGAGGATATACATAAAAGATAACATGCAAGTAAGCTCTACAAGAAAAGAGGGATCAAGGATATACTCTTAAAAAGAGATATGATGCGCGTATCTAGTCTTCAATCTTCTAAGTCGCATTTCCTTAGGCTTAACTCCATTGTGTTTTGTCCGTCTTTAACTTCATAATTTCTTAATTCTTGTTACCAAAATATGAGTTGGAACTCATTTCACTGTTGTCTCTCGTCCCATTTCCCCTTATCCTCCTTCTAGTATACTCGGCTCAAACATAACTGTGTACTCATGGTTTCATGCAAGCTCTCCAAAATTCACTAGTGAATCCTGGATCCCATTTATAGGGTATTCCACGTAGAAAGATTATCTCTTGCAAATAAACAGATGTCAACCACGTTGCCAAATGTACTTACTAAGGTGATTTCCTATAACTCATGCATAAGCGAAATGAACCATCCACCTTAGTGGCGAACACTACTCGGGATCAATAGATGTATCAAGAGAATCTAGGTAACTAAGCATGGTAGAACCCTAAGGGTTACACTAGACTTCGAGGGCATTACCCACGCAAGTAAAAAATCTAACTACCCTCTTTTCATACTCAAGAATGGCACCATTACTGGATAACCACTCCATCTCTAGAATCAACTCATAGCCCAAAAAAAATAAGCATTACTTCTAAACTCAACATTTAGCATAGACATTCCCAAATCCAAACGAGTCATGAATAAATGAGCCGATTCCCTAACAGGATTTGAGAATAAAATGGGATCCTCTACTACGCTAGTACTAAGGTGCAGAGACTCAACTATCGAAGCAGAAATAAAAAGGATGCGATGTACCATCATCAAAAAGGGTACGAACAAGATAGAAAGATAAACTAGACTTTCCTACATAAACATTTCTACCTTCTTGTTCTGAGCCTCATTCGCCTTAACCACTCTTATCCCCTCTTATATAACATGTTAACAGGTCTCTCGAGAACTACCTCCATCGCACGACAACCCTACAAAGCTTGAAATAAGATTAGTCGCAGATGGAACTAATGTGACTACTGATGGAGGAAAGAAAGGAAAAGGGATCCAAACAAGGAAACAGAGGATAATGCTAATGGCCTTGGGGAATAGCCTTTAAAAATAAAACTTTTCTTGAAAAATGCTTCTTTGTAAATGGTTTTGAAAATAATTTCAAAAGGTTTTAAGAACTTTTGCCCAGTCTAGTAACCTTCTGCTCTGATACCAAATGTAACACCCCACATCCGTTAAGGTCACTCACCAAGGGAATGCCTCAACTTCAGTGGAGCATTATGGGTACTGGAACAGAAATATTACAAGACAGACATATATAAAACAACGAAAAGTAAAGTGGAAGTACTTCAAATCATTTATTAAATATAATTGTTTACGATAAAAGCCCATCAACTTCCAATACCCAATTACATAGCTAAAATATCTATCTTGCTCAAAAACAAAGAAGCATGAAAATAAATTGTAGTATTCCCCCAATAAAGCAAAGCAAGCCATAGCCAAGAGAAATCCAAGCAGTACATGAAAGAGCCTTGGAGCTTGGTAAGATCCGAACTAAGCTGTATTCCCACCCTGCGAACTTGGGGGGAAATGAAAGAAAAAGAGGCGAAACAAACTGGGTCAATCATAAAAACTGAGTAAGTTCTAGTGGCTTTCAGCATAAAACAGGTGAAGATAATATGGCATAAATAAACTGAATGTAAACATAAGCATGATGACAAGGTAAGCTACAGGCACGATGAATCAAGTATAACATTCCATGCTTCCTATCAAGAGTATCATCACAAGGTTCCTACCAAGTATCACATTGCAAGGTTTCTATTAAGTATAACATCGCAAGATTTCTAAGCTTCACCATTCCACTATTTTCTTTGATTTCCTAAATTCTCTGCACCAACTGTACTAGTACCCCAACCCGTATCATCCTTTCCACGTATATGTACAGTCCCTTGCCATATATCGTACGGGTTTCATCACGTATTTCTATACTACTTCAACGTAGTGCCACCACTCTTGAAATCGTTTGGACTGCCACCCTTGTTCTGGCTAGGTTTCCTTATCATGAACTATCGCGTGTTCAACTAGGATTTATGCCACCTAGGACCACTAGGGATTATGCTACCTATTGAACGTTTCCTAGATTCGATTAGGGTTTATGCCATCTAGGACCACTAGGGATTATGATACCTAACGAACAACACCCTTTTTCCACGTAACGATCTATTAATCGATCGGCTCCCTGCAAGTCCTAGCTCGTTCATGTGTCTGTGTAATACAGCCCAATCACGAAATGTAGTCACCTGTGATAGGTCCACCACAGGGTGTATCAAGCCCTTGGGTGCCAACCACCGACACGAATCAAGCACGCACAGTGTAAACCTACTTGTGCCCAATACCTGCTTTTTCAACTTCGGACTACGTGCACGACCATAGTTCGCCTGAACCTACAATGGCGCACCAACTCAGCCATCGTTCTGGTCGCTTACAATCAGCCCAGTAATTGTGCCCCATCCTGCCTAGTTCCAGGGTACCGTGATACATCTAGTGGGTTACTGCTGAAAAGGACCGCGCAACTAGGGTTTCCGTTTAGTAGGTTAAGTGTTGTCATTTAAATTCGAGACTTAACCCCATCATTCTAGCATGTCAAGTTTGTTAAGTGTTGTCATTCAAGTTCGTGACTTAACCCGCCTACATGTCATGTCAAATTAGCTAAGTGTTGTCGTTCAAGTTCATGACTTAGCCCTACGAATCATCTGTCAAGTTGGTTAAGTATATTTAAGCGGTTCATGACTTAACCCTGATAAATCATCATGTCAAATTGGTTAAGTATATTCAAGCGGTTCATGACTTAACCCTATCAAATCATCGTGTCCAATTGGTTAAGTATATTCAAGCGGTTCATGACTTAACCCTATCAAATCATCGTGTCCAATTGGTTAAGTATATTCAAGCGGTGCATGTCTTAACCATATCAAATCATCGCGTCCAATTGGTTAAGTATATTCATGCGGTTCATGACTTAACCCTATCAAATCATCGTGTCCAATTGGTTAAGTATATTCAATCGGTTCATGACTTAACCCTATCAAATCATCGTGTCCAATTGGTTAAGTATATTCAAATAATTCATGGCTTAACCCTCCCGCGTATCATGCTAAGCTGGTTAAGTATTATCTATATGTTCAAGTTGACATAACCCTGCCACGTGTCATGTTATATTGGTTAAGTGTCATTAATCTAGTCATATTACTTAACCCACCCATTGTCTGATTAACTATTATGTTGGTTAAGCCTACATTTGTAAGTTTTACATGTTCTTAACTCATACTGGTTAGGTCCACATTTACATGTCAAATTTCCATGTCATCCGACCTAACCCTCTAACCATACCCACGTCTTATTATTGTTAGTATTCCTTAATTCATTCATTATGACGAACGAATCATGACCTCTCACATTAGACCGTGCACTTTATGGCCACTAGATTTGCCGGACGGTTCCGGGCAAATTTACACCACATACTGGGTCTAACCTCGTATCATAAACCATTACGCTTATAATTTGGCCTTCGACCTCTCACATTAGACTAACACTTTGTGGCTACTGGATTTTTCGCGCGGTACCGGGCAAATTTACACCACAAACTAAGTCAAATCTCATGTCAAATGTTCATTAATGGTCGTATTCCACCCAAAACCCCAATATCAGTTCATGTGTTTAACATATAGAAATGTTCATGTTCCAACCACGTTCATATTTCCAGTTATATATCAATTATCAAGTTCATAATTCATGTTTTTGCCCCAAAACGTATTCCCAAATTATTATCATAATTCACTATAAGGTTATGCCAAGTTATAGCCTTTTATTTACAATACATGTCAACTACCCGAAACCCAACTTAGGCGCGTTCATATTAAACCTCTACCAAGTCATAAATTTTCACATATGTTCCAACACCAAAAATTTACATAATTAACTTATGCCCAAGTTCTAGATTACATGTTAGTTTTTACATATGCCCAATTCATACCAAATTTACATATGTTTAATTCATGCCATTTCACATGTATGCAAATTTTATACCAATTTACACAAGTACCAAGTTTCATGCCATTTACATATATCAATATTCTTGCCATTTTACATAGGTCGAGTTTCATACCAAACTACATGTATTCCATGTTTACACCATTTTATCCAAACTTACAATCTTTAATTATAGCGATAATACTCATATCCCCATTTCATGTTATGCCGTCAATTCCACCAAACATATATATATATATATATCCAATATAGACAACATTCCCATATTTTCCCGTATTCAATCGTACGCAAATCGCGGTTCAGGCCTAGGTCCGAAATTGACCTAGGTTCATTGAAAGAAAATAAATAGGGGAAGGTAGAATTTGTATAACAATCAGTATAAAGAGGAAAAACTGGCATAAAAACATCATCTCTGGCATAAAAGATAGATCTTGACAATAATATCAATATGACTCAAGAAAAACTGATTTACAACAGGCTGAATAGATCATAAGCTTGACATGAGAATGAACATAGAAAAGTCCCAAAACTCAAGATTCAAGAAGCAACAGAAATAGATCTGAATCAATAAACATACTTAAATCCAATTCCACTTTATTCCATGGCCATATTATAATTAAATGTTTAAATCTGAAAACAACTAGAACTTACAGAGCATGGCTAATGAATCAAGAACTGAATTTGTTGTAAAAATATCGCGGCGTTGTTAATTTATTGTCTTGAATCATTGTAGAAGCCTTGTTCTTTGGATTGATTTGAGTTTGAATGTTTGTACTTTGATTTGGAGACGGCGGTCATGGTTCAAGAGGTATTTTAGCAGCATAATGGTGTAAGAATGATTTGATATGAATTAGGTTAGGTCTAAGGGTGTTTTTATAGGTGTAGCAACTAGTTTAGGCCCTTAGGTTAACCATAGAATCAATCCGGACCATCAAAACACGTCTCAGGCTTCAAAAATGAGTTCTGGGTCAAAACAGGCCGATCAGGTCGACCTGTGTGGGGGGGCGAGGTCGACCACATGGTCAACCTGGGGGGTAGGTCGACCCTAGGGTCGACCACATGGTCGACCTGGTCCCCAGGTCGACCTGTCTGGTCCTGTGCTGCCTAAAATCTACGGAATCTTCTACAGGCCATAACTTCTTCATCCGGACTCGGATTTTCGAAAACTCGGACTCTATTTCATGTAAAATTTCGGGACGAACGCAATGGCGTAACCCGTTTCCCTTGATTCTTATTTTAAAATTTAATTCTGCCTTGATTTATGGTTTTAACATGTTATAAAAATTCGGGTTGTTACAAGAAACAAATTCCTCCGCCACCAAACGTAAGTACGTTTGAAGAGATCAACTAACGCGATCCTTTAGATATACTTTGTCAGACATTCGTCCATTCACGTTTGTCCTGGGACTGGACAAACCGAAGGCACTATTCTATAAACAGGATAGCCCTTGTATAACTCTGTCTTCAATATTTGATCGCAATGCTAACGTCCAAACAGAGTGGTTTTTAGATAATGAATCTGATCCTGGTCTCTCCGTATTGACGACTAAAAAATGGTCAAAAACTTCGATAGTCGGTGATTTAACTATCAAAGAAAAACAGGTGTGCAAACAACTATATTATTCCTAGATGGAAATACTATCGACCAATCATTATTCAACATTTCCCCTTTTAAAATAAATTTATTATTAATTTATTCATTTCCCCATTTCAATATACTCGTAAATTCTTATTTTCTAAATTTAGAAAATATACTTTATATATCATTTGAAAATATTACCATATTTGCTCCATTTCTTATTTCTATATTAGAAAACATTTCTAGTTCTTATTTGGAAAACATTTCCAAACTCCTTTCATTTGATGTAAACCGATGTTTAAATATAACATCGCTATGCGAACTCAAACCACTTCACTCATTAACTAGATTCACTTAACCCACTTTCACTATTTAACCTTAACCATTCCTCAGTTAAAAACGAAGTCAATCAAGTTGGGGTATAGTTACCTCTCAGACCTTAACTGAGCAACATTTCTAACCTCGAAATAGACAAAGTTCCTCTTCTAAATCTTTAACCAACTTTCTTACGTAACTTTCAGATCTATATACGAATCCACTTCTTTTACCAAAATCATTTGATTATAACGATAGTGTTATAATTCCATACTTTCAAAATAAAATTCTTAAATATAGCTTTTCTTTATTAATTGGATAAATAAACAAATAACTAATTTATTAATGACTAATTAAATATTGATTTGAAACGGAAAGTAATAGTACTTTCCTTAATTCGATATAATCGAATTTCAACTTACAATTCTCTCTCGAATAATCACTATTCGATAACTCCCCTTTCGAATAACCATATTCGATTATCTTTCTTCGAATAACCATATTCGATAATCTCTCTTCGAATAACTTATATTCGATAATCAAATATCGGTTCTCAATCGAATACTAATTTCATTATAATGTCCTGATTTATTCAATATATAATTTCTTCAAATAAATCATTTTTAAAACATTGGCTTAGTTGAATTCTAACCACAAATCTTTATGGATTTTTTTAAATCCCTTTTTTTTACATTTTGAGTATCGAAATGGATTTCATCATTCCCTTTTTGCAATTCTATAAATTTTCTAAATAATTCTTTTTATAAAATCCGTTGATTTTATAAATTCCTTAAATTCAATATTTACTTCAAAAACTCCTTTTTCTTTTCAAATTCCTTGATTTCATATAAATATATTCCTTTTCACTTCTATTCGTTCCAAAATATTATATTTATACCATAAAGTTCCGGATTTACTTCTTATTACTTCCCTTTCGTATTTTAACCAAAACGCCCTTTTTGACTTCTATATGCGTTAATAGTTTTATACAGAAGTTCCTTATTAACTTTTCATATATCTTGTTTTGTAGGATCCATTTGATTTCATAAAATTCTTATTTCAAGACACACTTCACACATTCCTTTTTACAAAACCTTTTTGATTTTATAAACTTCCAAAATTTTATAACCACTTCAATTTCCTTTTTATATGAAATACTTTGATTTTATATAAATAATTTATTTCAAATTATTGTTTGAAATTTCCCTTTTCACATTCCAGTATTTCCTTTGGTATTTAAAAGTACAAAATAACAATGATCAAACACACGTAATCAACAGCAGGTTATAAATCACATCATTTATCACAATCAACGAAAAACAGTAAAATAAATGTTAAGGAACCCAGTTGGGTCCCTCCGACCCGTTTCCCTGCACCCACAGATGTTAATCCACATAAATAACACGAATATGGGATATTCTGATAAATAGAATCAATATTCGATTAACGATAAATAAATATCGTTATCGATATTTTCAAACAATTAACTAGCAATTCAACCAAACAGCCAACACACAGCAAACAGTCATTATTTATCAGTTCTAAAAATACGCTATAAAAATATAAGCTAAGCAGAGTTAGTGAGTTTACTCACTTCGTTTACAGTTGACGATTCTACTTTTGTTGTGTTTATAATCAAACAAACGTTTGATTTTATCACAAAATTTCGATAGCTCGGTTCTCAGCCACCTCGGTGATATAACGTAGATCTAGTCATAATGATTCCAATGCGACTAGTTTCGCCCGATTCTGTTATAGTATGCAATATATGCTTATCACAAGTTTTAATATAATTAAATTACCATTAACGAATAACTAATAGTTTATTAACTAATTCCTTTAATTTAAAACTAATACTGCTTACTTAATCTTTTCCTTAGGTAGGAATTTGGAATCCACCCGAGTCTTTGGTTTCGCCAAGATGCCATGATTGTAGTTCATTACCATCCCAGTTTGCCATTTCACCCATATTGTTGCGTCGGTCCTTTATTTTCTTTGTTCTGTCTTACTGTAAAAGCTCGAGCCACTGTTTCTTCCCGAGTACTAAAAATAACTTGCGTGTCCCTTTTTATGGTTCCCATGCGTTTTCGAACTCTCCATTCTTCAAGCTTTCTATGCATATAATTTTTCTCTAATTGAGCTCACACGTGTAAATAACGGCCTATACCCAACTTTAAACAAATTCTAGGACCAAGTGTGAACAGTCCATCTTCTCCATGTTGCCAACAGCCCGTCCCAACTCTTTTTATTCCCAAGCTGGAACCTTTTTGAACTTTTTCCCTTTTTTTAATGGGCTTAACGTATTTAACGGCCCAAAACAAATCAGCCTTCCCCATTTATAACACACGATGCACCCCTCCATGCTACAGAACTTCATCTTCACCATCCTCCAAACTTTGCAGCTCTCGTTCCTTTGCATCCCTTCACAAAACCATACCAGACCAACCCCATTCTCCTCCCCATCTCACGAGCTCCATCCCCTTCTTTAACACCCACGCCCATGCTCAAAACCCAACATCGGGCCCTCACGCATGAAATATGGCACACCGCCGAACCTTTTCTTTGCGTCATTCACCCAAAAACACTTGTTAGATAATTTATGGCAATTTTATTTTTAACACCATTAATTTGAGTCGGAGGTTTGCTGAAAGGAGACTAAAGAGGAAACAACGTGCGGTTTGTTTTTTTATAGGCTTAGTTGCCTTGGCACTCAAGGAGTAGGTGTTAGAGTAGCTGAACAGAACTTAGTGCTGTGATTTGAAGTCTCATGGCAGTTTGCTGTATGATTTGAACAAACGATGCAGCGTTTCCTTGGGGTTGAAGTAATAGGGGGGAGGTGTGATAGTGAGTACATTGTAGTCATATGGGAATTCAGTTTAGCATGTGGATATCTACTGTATACCTGCACAGATACATTTGTATCAGGGTCAATGGCTCAATTATCGTACAAAGTAGTGAGTATTTCATCAAGGTGAGGATCGAAGCTGATAGAGTTGGTAAATCTTCTTTGTGCCACTAAGTTATAGAACGTATAGGTTTGCTGTGATTGGTCTTGTCATTAGTTGATAGGGTAGGAGTGCGGTTTATATTTATATATGTTTGCTTGGGATTTTAAACACATTGATTTGATTTTTGGCATGGCTCTTGTATCCTATAAGCCATAGGGTTATGAGGTTGTAATGGCAAATCTTGGTTGGTTCACATCTTTGGCATGCAGCTTGCGTGTAATGGTAGGACTAGGGAATGGCATTATGAAAACGAAAGAACTAAAGCTTATCCTATAAGGAATGCATACTTTATACAATGTGACATGCCAATAACTTAGCAAATGTTATCAATGTGTTTTATAAAATCTCTCAAACACAAAGGTTGCCAAGTACACTTTAGTTATACTTCGTTACATAAAATTCCATTCATGTCCGAGCCGCTATGGACAAATATGAGAATACGATCGTATTCAGCGAGGTGCCACGATCCCAAAAATATAATAATATCGGTAGGTTAACTCATATTGTGAAACCTCAAAATATTGATATAGTGTGCAAAATACCCCAAATAAAAAAAACTCCGTGTTTAATTAATTAAAAATTATAGTAAAATTCTAAAAATTAAATTATCACTACGTCCCAAAAGAACCATGTCCAAATTCGAATCCGATATTTAAATATATTTAAATAACCGTTTTGGTCCATGTACGATTTCATAGCGACTTTCTGAATATTTGATTTGGACATGACTAAAAATCTACACGACTAAATCTCGATTTTTCTCTTCCATCAGAAAAATATACTTCACCAGCTCCCTACGTTTCTTGTTTCATAGAAATCCGATTTAAAATGCACCCTGTATATTCAGTTGAAGTTCAAATCGCCAAATAGTGAACTGCCGCGCCATTTCGAGCTAGATTCTAATTATAATATAATTATATGTTCAATTGTCGTTCAAATAATATATTCATTAATATAATTCAACTCTAAACTGAATTATATCTTATAAACAATCTAATTCACACAACATTGGGAATTCAGCTATTTTCGACCATTTCGAAAATAATTCTATTATTTATATTAATTAAATATAAATATTATTTAATTAATGTTATCGATATAGCCAAATCGATATTTAATAATTAAATAAATTAATTATTTCACTGTAAAAATACGGGACGTTACACCAATTTACAAAACTGACCTGAACCATTTTGTTATGGTCTTATTACGGTTTGAAAGGTGAAATCAACCGTATTAAACCGGACCAGATTTCTTTGCATGAAGAATTATTTACAACCTATTAAATGTAATTGTTAACATCTATTTATCCGCATACAACCCAACAATTATTTGCATCTCTGTAATGACCTGAAAATCCAGTCCAATTTGAGCTAACTAAATAACACAAGTCCAACCCCAACTACACTGGAAAATCAGAACACTAATAGAAAGAAAACAGAGGGTGAGGATTGATAAGATAGAAACTTAGAATAGAAGAAGAAGAACACAACATTAGAATAACACGAATCTCACAGCGGAATGAACAACATTTAATAGATAATATATCCTTGAAATAAAATCATTATATGTATACAATAACATTATCACAGTACAACACTTACAACTCAGCGGAAATAACTATAGCTATATAATCCTAAAGCCTCCTGCTCCAAGCTCTTCCAGTATATCTGTAAATCCCAACTACTTGACTGCCCGTACAAAATTGGGCACCCAAGACTTTAGGGAAAACAACAAAATAAACTCCGGGTCAGTCATGGGACTGGTATGAGTAAAATAGTTTAAAACAGTTTGAACAAGTAAACGATATCTCATAAGACCACGCCGTATAACGGAACGGGTTTTTCCCTTATGAGAATCCAAATTATCTTTATATCAAAAACCTTTTGATATTATAATAATGTCTATCAACCACCATATAATAATCATCTAGCAGAAACGCTTTCATCTCACGTTCTGCATATATAGTATATAATCAAAACCGCAAGCACGTATTGGGTAATGGATTTCCAACTATGACAAGGTATGGAACCACCTTTCGCTAGTGTATCTCTAGAAAGGAATACACTGGGTTCAACAAGAACATCTTGCAACCCGGCCACATATGACCGACCACTCATTTCTCTTGAGTGTATCGAATGTATATCACCAACGGTTAGGATCAGCGGACTCCTCATCAAACTCCTCATCCAACCATAACCACCACGAACAACTCGATCGCCATACCTTTATTGCATAAACACAGTACTCACGCAACCAGTAAATGTCGATCGACATTTTTATCAACCGAAACCACCAAATTTTTGCCAACAGTTGCGGTTTCCTGTCATAAACCCAAGTATGAAATCGAAATCTCAATCGTTGCTCAAGAACCATGAATTTGCCGAACCCTAACATCGGTGTACACAAACCCATCGATGGAAATTTTGCGTTGCACCCTGTACGAACTACACAGAAATGAAGCTCCTCCTTCGCTGAATCCAGAAATGTGTATACATTGATTTTAGGAATTTTGTATGTTTTGATTTCATTTTTCTAAGTGTGACCGAAGTGGTTTTATACGGTATATATGGGGTTTGGGGTTGTTGCCATTTGTGGCTGAAAAGAAGGCCGCGTAGCCTCTCCTTTGACCAAGAAATGGGATTGGATATTTTTTCTATTTGATTTATTTATTTTATTTATCGATTTTCAACTCGTTCCTGGTCCTTAAAAATTCCTGCGACCACATACGATACCCAAAAATCACCAAACTGGACATGCACCTTTAGTTCGACATTACGGTCCCAACGAAACTAGTTTCGTCGAATTCCGACTTCGCATGCTCATACAACGTATTTTTAACCGTCAAAATACTGACTGTTTCTCACTCTAAAAATCCGTACGACCACACAGTGACTCTAAAATCACGAAACTGGAAATCTAACACTATTTGACATTGCGGATCCAACAAAATTAGTTTCGTCAAATTCTGACTTCGTTTTCAAAAGTGGCTATTTTTGAAGTCCTAAATAACCCATTTAAATATATAAATATATTTAAATATAATTACATTTAATATTTAAAAATAAATATTATCGTATATATTCATAGTGGAATACCATACAACTCTACTGGGATTTATAACTTGATATTTCATATCCCATTTAAATCGATATTTGATTTATATTGAAATTCCTTTTTAAAATATAAATAATTCCTTTATAAATTATAAAGGAATTCCACAGCGACTTTTCTAAAATTTGATTTGGACATAAATCAAAATCTACATGATGAAATCCTGACTTTTCTCTTCCACTAGAAAGATATACTCCACCAGCTCCACACGTTTCTTGTTTCACAGAAATCCGGCTTAAAATGAATCCTGTACATTCAGTTGAAGTTCGAATCGCCAATTTACGAACTACAGCGCCATTTCAAGCTCGATTTTAATTATGTTATAATTATATGTTCAAACTATCGTTTATATAATATATTTGTTATTCAAATTCAATTCCAAGCTGAATTAAATATCACAGATGATCCAGTTCACACCATACCGCCATTATAGCCAATTTTGATTATTTCAGAATTAAATATATTATTTAATTTATTATTTTAATTAATTATTCATCATTATTTAATTCCACGACCATTTAATTCACTATATCACTATTTATATAATTAAATAAATTAATTATAATACCCCTGCAAATGCGGGTCATTACATTCTTCCCCACTTAAAATAATTTCGTCCTCAAAATTGCTAAGGTAGAGAACGACCCTATCGACTGGTTAGAACATATTTGTTCACTTTTTAACTCCATTTTTGAACTGGACCAATTTAAATTCAATTAAATTAATAATTAATTCTTATCAATGAAAATTTTCAAAAAATCCTGAAAATTTTCTAACACCTTAACTTTTACGAAAAATTTCGCCAGCACGTCCTTTGTACTGGTCAATATGTCAAACTCCAACTCGCCTCTCTAGGCCATCTCTAACCCAAAAGGAAATCAAACAGCCAAACGGCTTGCCAATTCGGCTCATAAATCTTATATCCAATAGAAATATAAACTTGTAACTTTTGTTGGCATATCATTATATCCTTTCCACCTGTTATCAATTCAGCAGATACAAGGGTCGTCCCAATCAAATTCCAATCTGCTTTTATCCACGACACAACCATTCGCTTATTTCCGAGCTAAATATCATTTCAACTCGAGTTTCTTCTCGATTCCCAACTCTTAACTTGATTATCCCGTTACATTTCAAATTTGAATCTCACAATCCAATTTGTCTTGATATCATTCTAATTCAACCTCAGTTACCACTTTACTGGCTTTACTTTAATTCAAATTTTCTTTCACAAATTTCTGTTAAATTTGTTTTTAATTCAAACAGTCTTTCCCTGGGAGTTTTTAAACAGTTTACTCTTTTCAAAAATCAAATTTTCCTTTTGAACATGTCACTGAGCCCTAAATAAAAATTCCATTAGTTAAATCACTTCTCTATTTCTTTATCAATATTTGTTAACCAAATATTTTCACTAACCATATTGGCCTTTTATGTTATTTGGAAAACATTTCCGAATATCTCCTTCCTTTATTTTCTGAACTTTAGAAAATATATGCTATTTATAATTGGAAAATATTCCAATTACTTATCTCTTTTCCGATCTCGTTTATTTCTATACTTAGGAAATATTCTTTATTATATTTCCAAGCTTACACTTATTTGGGTTAAAACGGATGTTGTGTAAAACATCGTTACGACAACCCAAATTCTATATTCAACTAACTCTTATTCAATATTGATCTTCGAGCCTGAAATCTTACTATTTATTTGTTAATAATGAAATCAATCAAGTTGGGGTATAACTACCTCTCAGACCTTGACTGAATAACATTTATAACGTCAAAGCAGATATGACTACTTACTCGAATAATCAATACCCTACAACTACTTATTCACTTTTAAACACGTATACGCTTCCTCTTTCTATTCTTACTAGATTTTATTCTCAGTCTTCCTTTTTGATTTTACTATTCTATTTCTAAGTTTGTTTCCTTATCGACTTATATATATATATCGATACGTTGATTTCTAACTATCAAATTATCTTAAAAATATTCTAACTCCTTAAATTCCCAGAAAAAATCTCCATAACCTCCTTTGTACCGGGAGCATCGAGATATTTCAAATAGCCTCCCATGGCCGTCACCAATCCAAAAGAAAAAGAAAAAGCCAAGCGACTAGCCGATACGGTGCATAAAATCTCATATATGAATTAAATACATACCTTTTCGTCGAGCATTCTATCTATTTACCTTCATACCTTATCCATACCTATCTCATGTATATTTATACCTGCCCAATCTATTTTAACTATACCTGATCGTTTTAACTCAATTCGTTAATTAATTTTTTAATTAACTCTTTAGTCTATTTCACTTTTATATTTGAACATGACAGGTTCAAATATATTTTAACTTGCTTATTAACTAATTTGAATCCAAATTTCAAATTTAAGTTCTATATTCGATTTCGAATATCCATTTACAAATCCAATCCACCTTTCAAAGTTCAAATTCAAAACTCGATTAACTAATTCCTCTTCGACTTAGTTAATTCTATTCAATTTCTATTCAAATTTTATATCAATTCTATTATCCAAATCTATATATCAAATTCTATTCAAATTCTATATTATAAATCCCATTTGAATTTCTATATTCAAATTCTATATATTCAAATTCTATATATCAAATTCTATATTATAAATCCCATTTTGAAATTCAATACAACTTGTCTTTCCCAAAACAAATTCAACACAGTATCTCTGGTAGTAATTTGTCACTTACAACTCGAAAATGAATACTGATGGTGCAGCTATCATCATCTGAATCTATTTTCCAGCGATCGAAGTGAGTTCAATACTATAAAACCATTTCTAAACATTTCCACTTTGAAATTCATTTCAAAATATAATTCACATTGCTTGTAAAATAATTTAAAATCTCCCAGGATCTTAAATTTTCCTTATTTTTAATCCAAATCCATTTACAAACACTTATCCAATTTTCTAGAATTTTAATTCAATTTATGGTTTAAAATTTCAGATTCAACTCATCTGATTTCACGTATTTCACTTATACGAATTCTGATTGGCTATTTACATAACCATTTCACCTTTTATAATCTTTACTCGATTATAATAACAACCAATATTCCACTATATTATAATTTTGATATATATATCTTCTCTATATCAAGATATAGCTTGGGTAAACTTATTTTAATTTACCCTCTTTCCAAAACATATCGTGACGACCCATCGTATTCGAGTGTTTATAAACTCTTACCGATACAGTGGATCAAACTGATCGACCAGAACTCATAAACAAATCAACCAATAAATCACCACAATATAAAACAATTTTTATATCAATAACAAATACGCTCACTCGTATATATACACTCAAACTCAATCTAGGGTATTACTAACTCTATCTCTACCGAGTCACGCCATAGAGCCAAGGTAATTCACTTAACTTAATCTCTGATACCAACTGTAATGACTCGAAAATCCGGTCCAATTTGAGCTAAATAAATAACACAAGTCCAACCCCAACTACACTGGAAAATCAGAACACAGATAGAAGGAAAACAGAGGGAGAGGATAGATAAGATAGAAACTTAGAATAGAAGAAGAAGAAGAACACAACATCAGAGTAACACGAATCTCACAGAGGAACGAACAACATATAATATAGATAATATATCCTTGAAATAAAATCATTATATGTATACAATAACATTATCAGAGAACAACACTTACAAATCAGCGGAAATAACTATAGCTATATAATCCTGAAGCCACCTGCTCCAAGCTCTTCCAGTATATCTGTAAATCCCGACTACTTGACTGCCCGTACAAAATTGGGCACCCAAGAGTTTAGGGAAAACAACAAAATAAACTCTGGGTCAGTCATGGGACTGGTATGAGTAAAACAGTTTAAAACAGTTTGAACAAGTAAACGATATCTCATAAGACCACGCTGTAACACTCCACGTCCATTAATGTCACTCACCAGGGGAATGCATTAACTTCCATGGAGGTCATAAGTGAATATAGAACAGAGAAATTACAACAAGACAGATAATAAATAGCACTTGAAAATCTAAAACTTCATTTTATTGCAGCGGAAATTAAATATGTCTGTTACATCATAAAACCATAGATCATAACCAAGTACACTATCCATCTTCACAAAAACAAAATACATAATCCCATTACAATAAATAGCCATTAAAAAGAAAGATAACAAGCTGGACTTTACTTCTGCAGTCCAAGCTTTCCAAGAGATAAGCGATCCAACTAGACTCCACTAGAACTTGGCCCAACCTGAGGACCTGAAGGAAAAAAAAGATGGAAAAGAGGGGGTCAGACATAAAGTCTGGCGAGTATCATAATTCTACAATACTATTATCAAAATAACTGGACTAAGGCATAAGCTGGAAAACAAGGAAATGTCTATGAAAGAGCAGATTAAGGACATAGACAATCGCTAAAGGAAACGTTATAGGCGCCCCTAAATACTAAAGGATAAACACTATACTGCACCACACCAGTCACCCTAAAGATTGATCCCACTTAGCTTCACTTAGAAACTTTCTTAATGGCTTTACGTACTCCTAGCTGACTACATAGGTGCCGCCTGCCCCTATCTCCACTAGGTGTACCCCACTTTCCATTTTTCGATCGGCTCCCTACTCGTAGATACCCGTACTGGCCCCACAGTGGGGTGTATCATTCCCCTAAAGTGGCAACCCGATATAACGGAGATGCACGGCTTATACCTACACGATGCAACAACGTCTTACCTACCAGCCCGGTTCCACACACGCATATGAAACCCGTTGGACTTGCGTTGCCACCGCTCCCTGTTTTGGCCTCTTATAGTCAAACCCAGTATGCGTGTCCCGTCCTCGACTTGGGTCGAGCCCACAAAGATACGTTTTGGGATACTGGTTGAAATGGGCCCCCATTATTTCCTACAAGCATTCCAACTAAGCTTGTCCCATTAGTCCATCCACTTAACCCACTTAGTCATGTTCATTTACATGTGTATTTGGTTAAGTCTAATCGTATTTCAAATGCCTCTAAAGGCAACCACTAGATTCCTCATGCCACCCAAGGCACCTACTTAACCCCCATGTCCCACCTTACATGATTATCTGGCTAAGTATTTCTTAATTCATTAAGGCCATAACCTCATAAAGACCTCTCACATTAGACTGGCATTTATGGAAGCTGGATTTGCCGGGCGGGTCCGGGCAGTCTTATACCATAAAAGAGTCTAACCTAGTGTCTTTACAACTGTTATGCTTTAGTTTGGGCCTAGGACCTCTCACATTGGGCCGACATTTGTGACTACTGGATTTGCCGGGCGGGTCCGGGCAGGTTTACGTCACAAACGGGTCCAACCTCGTGTCCTAAGCATTGATTATTATTAATAATCCACTTTCCCCAATTTCAATAATTCCCTACTTGAATTATTAATTAATTCCAAATTCAACAGTGTCCATAATTGACTCAATTATGGACATCCATTCAAGGCGTGCAAAATCATACAAAATTGCAACCAATTTATTAATTCCTAATATCAACCCTACCCCACGTTTGAACGTTTATTCGCAAAATATATATTAGACTCGAATAGTCTAACTCATAGCATAAAAGAGATTATCACAATAACAACATGTATATATGACTAAATGAATCATAATAAGGGGTGAAACTTGCATATGTACAACTTGCATAGGATTATACATGTCATGGATCTAAAGATGTCAACTTGTTCATAATTCACATAATATGATCTCAATCAAATTTCATAAACTTGCATAGGAACATGTGTGAATCAACATCATCTAATCTAACAATATGGGTTTATATGGGTACACCTAACTCAATAGGCAAATTCCCATAATAAAAATTCATTTAGTCGTAGATTCATGCATATGGGTACACCTAACTTAATAGGCAAATTCCCATATTCAAGATCCAATTTAAATTGTGGATTCATGTATATGGGTACACCTAACTTAATAGGCAAATTCCCATAATCATGATCCATTTAATTTTTAGAAAAAAAAAACATAAACTTTAAAACATGATCCAATTTGCATAAATAACAACATCATGATTTTACAACTTGTACGATTCAACACAACTTAACATGATATCATAATCATGTAACTTATGGATTTCCAACATATGTGTTAACATGAGATCTACAACATATATAAGATTTATGACATAACATAGCATGATTTACACATAGCATAGCATGATTTTCATCATAGCATGGCATAGCATAGGAGAATTTACAACATATAATTTACAACATATGACAACATAATAACATAACAAGAGATCCACAATATAGAATTTACAATTACAATTCACATCACTTTCTTGTGATCCATTCATAACTTAATCGAATTATTTTATAATAACATTGTGAGAATCATCATACTCACAATTTAAAGAAGAGAAATAGAAAGAGTCTTTGATTTAATTTGTTTGTTGAGTAGATTTAGTTGTAGGCTAGGCTTTCTCCTTCTTCTTTAGTTTGTGACGGCTACGCTGAACTCCATGGCAACGGCATGTCGGTAGCTCTCCAATTTTTCAAGTGGTTTAGGTTTAGAGTCTACCCACTTATTTATAGATGTTAGGATGCATTTAGGCCATTAGATTTACCCTAGAATAGATTAGAGCCATTAGATTTCGTCCAGCCTTCAAAACAAAGCCCGAAAACCAAACCAGATGCACCCAGGTCACCTGGGCTCGACCAGTAAGGTCGACACCCAGGTCGACTCTAGTGTCGACCTGCCCCCCCCCCCCCCCAGGTCGACTCCCAAGTCGACCCCAAGGTCGACCTGGTCTGGGCGGGAGTTTTCCCGCCTGCCTCCATTTCTGTGTTTTTGAAATCCGTTTTAAAATTTGAATTTTTCGTGAAACTTCTCGAGGCCATATCTCGGTCATACGAACTCCGATTCACAAAATTTCGGAGTCTATTTCGCGTATTTTTCCGAGACGAACACAATGGCGCAGCCCGTTTCCCAATATTTTTATATTTGAAATTAATTATTCTTTCATTTGTGAATATTAGTATTAACTGATTTACGGGGTGTTACATTCTCCCCTCCTTAAAGAATTTCGACCCCGAAATCTTCAAGTCAAGAAGAATGTTTAACCTAACATCCAATCAACCATCTACTCAATCATCAAACACTGGCATCCACTGTCCTTATAGACTTCTAATGCTTTTATGTTTAAATGCATAGTGTGTGTATATGTCCGTATCTAATGCAAAATCAGGCGGTCCACTGATTCAGTTGACCTCCTTGATGCAATTCATGATAGTGTCATGCATCCATTATGTATGCAAAAGATCCTAATTGCTTACATACTACTTCTATATGAGTGCACATCCATTCAACCGAATGCAGCATCTATATGATGGTACAACCATTATACATCCATTATACTAAATACATTCATTTATGCAATATGCAATATGCAATATGTAGTGACTGAGCCGATCTAGTGCCTAAAGTGTGTGTATATATGCCTGCACGAGCAACCACTAGCAACCACTTGCATCCATTTTGCATCCATCATACATAACATGTCTCAAACACATGTTTCAACCATAGGATTATCCTAACTAAAGTTCAAAGATACTAATGAGAGGACATACTAAAGATAAGATAAGATAAGCTAAGCGATAAAGGAGAAATTAAAAGACATACCCTCAAAAAGAAAAGGGTACAACGAACGCATCTTCTCTTCTGTCTAGCGTTGCTCTCATCATCTCCCCATTGCACCTTAACTAGTCTGACCTCTCGATTCCTCAACTTTTTGATCTCCGACCCAAGAATGCATGTAGGAGCTCGTCTAATTGTTGTATCACACTCTATTTCCACCTCTTTAAGCAAGCTCGGCTCTACCACCTCCACGGTCTTGTGCAAACACTTCCTCAAATGTGATACATGGAATACGTCGTGTACTCCACTAAGTTTCTCAGGCAACTCCACCCTATACGCCATCTTCCCAATCCTGTCTTTTATAGGAAACGGCCCTACAAACCTTGGCGCTAATTTCCCAACGGACCCAAAGCGAACAACATTCTGTAACGGAGATACTTTGATAAAAACCATGTCCCCAATGTCAAACTCAAGATCTGTCCTCCTCTTATCAGCATACGATTTCTGCCTATCTTGTGCTGCTTTCATCCTCCTTCGAATCAAATCAATCTTCTCCGAGGTTTCCCTAACCATATCGGGCCCAAGTAGGATTTTATCGATAGATTCCCACCAACATGTAGGCAAACGGCAAGGCCTTCCATAAAGAGCTTCGAAAGGTGCCATGCCAATACTAGACTGAAAGCTATTATTATATGCGAATTCTACCAACGGAAGGTGCTCTTCCCATGTACCCCCAAAGTCTAGGATACAAAGCCTTAAAAGATCCTCTAGAATACGATTCACCCTCTCGGTCTGGCCGTCCGTCTGAGGATGATATGCGGTGCTCAAACATAGCTGAGTCCCTACCGCCTCTTGTAAACTCTTCCAAAATTCGCTAGTGAAGATGGGATCACGGTCGCTTACTATACTAGAAGGAATACCGTGTAAACGAACTATTTCTTTAATGTACACAGAAGCCTACCACGGAGCAGTCCTCTTACTTTTCACGGGAATAAAATGGGCGCTCTTAGTAAGTCTATCTACTATAACCCAAATCCCCGTATTACCCTTCCTTGATCTTGGTAATCCATCCACAAAATCCATTGAGACGCTTTCCCATTTCCATAGTGGAACTTCCAATGGGTGAAGCAACCCACCGGGTTTCTTTTGTTCCGCTTTTACTTGTTGGCACACCAAGCATCTAGCGACGTACTCGGCCACATCCTTCTTCATACCGGCCCAAAAGAAAACCCGCTTCATATCTTTGTACATCTTGTCTCCGCCGGGATGAATGGTCATCTTTGAGCGATGAGCATTATCAAGAATGGCATTCCTTAATTCTTCGTCTTGTGGTACACAAAGTCTATTATCCCTTCGTAACCAACCCTTATCGTCTAGGGTATACCTACGAAGATGGCTAGACGACTCCCCTCCTTTGAGCTTTTCTACTATCTCAGCCAACTGTGGGTCGTCTTGCTGTGCCTCACCAACTCGTCCTAGAAGTGTAGGTCTAACCTCCAAGGATGCTAACAAACCAGGTACTAGGTCAACGGAGGGTCTAAAGTCAAACATGGAGATGAATTCTAAGCTTCGTCGTTCAACAAACAACGGACTCAAGGACAACCTTTTCCTACTTAAGGCGTCTGCTACCACGTTACCCTTGCCCGGGGTATATGCTATTTCAAAATCTTAGGAGGCAAAGAATTCCATCCACCGTTGCTGCCTTAAATTCAAATCCTTCTGAGAGAATAAGTATTTTAATGATTTGTGGTCAGTGAACAGTTCGAATTTCTCACCAAGAAGATAGTGACGCCAAGACTTAAGCGCGAAAACAATTGCGGCTAACTCAAGGTCATACGTAGGGTAATTCTTTTCATGAACCCTCAACTGCCTTCCACCATAGGCTATTACTCTTCCCTCTTGCATGAGGACCGCGCCAAGTCCCGTCCCACAAGCATCAGTATAGACGGTAAACGGTTTATTCCCGTCTGGCAGCACTAAGACTGGGGCTGAAGTTAAGGCTCTCTTTAAACGTTGGAACGCATCGTCACAATCTTCGTCCCACGTAAAAACCAGGTTCTTCTTCGTTAACCGTGTTAATGGAGCTGATATTTTTGCGAAGTCTTTGATAAACTTCCTATAATAGCCAGCCAACCCCAAGAAACTTCTTACTTCGGTTACATTTTTAGGGACCTTCCAATCTTGGATAGCCACCACCTTTGCGGGATCCACTGCTATCCCTTCCTTGGAAACCACGTGCCCTAAGAACCGTACTTCTTTCCTCCAGAAGTGACACTTAGAAAATTTTGCCTTAAGGTTATGCGCTCGAAGGGTTTCCAACACTTCCCTAAGATGTAGGGCATGCTCTTCTTCATCCTTAGAAAAGACTAAGATGTCATCCACAAAGACTACCACGAATTTGTTAAGGTACTCCCTAAACACCCTACTCATCAAATCAACAAAATATGCGGGGGCGTTTGTCAAACCAAAGGGCATCACTAGCCATTCATAGAATCCGTCAGGAGTCCTAAAAGCAGTCTTATCTATACTATCCTCAGCCACTCTCAGTTGATGAAAGCTAGTGGCTAAGTCCAACTGCGAAAACACTGAGGCACCAACTAACTGATCAAAGAGATCGTCAATCCTCGGCAGTGGGTGTCGGTTCTTTTTAGTAAGCTTGTTTAGTTCTCTATAGTCCACACAAAGTCTAAGGGACCCATCCTTTGTAGCAAATACTACTGGAGCACCCCACTCCGATATACTACGTCTTATGAACCCCTTCTCAAGCAACTCCTTCACTTGCTTATTGAGTTCCCTCCTTTCACGAGGAGCCATGTGGCACACTGGCAAAGATACGAGTTTAGCATTATCCACAAGATAAATTCGAAAGTCTATCTCCCGCTTTGGAGGTAAGCCCTTCACCTCCTCAAACACACCCGGATATTCCCGGACCACCTCTACCGATCGCAGATTCTCTACAGACGCGTCAAGCGATTCAAGATAACTCAGCATAACGGAATCTATGGGATTAAAAAAGATGTCGAGAGTGTTACCAAGGCGAGTCACAAGCCTAACTACTCTCCTTTCACAATCAAGAATGGCCCCATTTCTAGGTAACCAATCCATTCCTAAAATTAGCCCATAGCCCGTGAAGCCCAATACATAAGCATCACATCTAAATTCAACGCTAAGTATAGAGATTTTCAAATCCAAACATATCATGGTCAAATGAGCCGAACCCCCAATTGGATTTGAAACAACCAAGGGATCCTCTACTAAACTGGTGTTCAAGTGCAGTAATTCATCTAATGATGCAGAGATAAACGAATGAGATGCGCCAGAATCGAATAAGGTACGGACAGGATGATCAAACAGAAAAACTAAGCTTTCAACAGAAATTGTTCTACCTCTTTCTTGCAGCGGTGGGGCCGCAATAGCCTGAACTTGCCCCCTTGCCTGCCCTGGTGCCATAAGAGCCTGCACCTGTCCTCCCGAGGTAGACCCTGCCCTCTGCCCCTTCTTTGGGCAGTCCTTCACCAAATGTCCCGCATCTCCACAATGAAAACAACCAGTCTTCTTTTTCTTTCTACAATCTTTGCTGAGATGGCCAAGCGTCCCACAATTGAAGCATCTCTTCTTCCCTTTGCCATTATTGTTTTTACCACCCTTCTTATTTTGCTGTTGGGGTTTCTTCGGATCCCCTTTCTTTTCAACTGCCTTATCCTCATGCATAAGTGCCATTTCTACTAGCCTTTCAAAGGTGGCTCCCATAGGGATGTGGGTCATAGCCAACCCTTGCAACGGTTCATTCAAGCCTCTAACGAACCTCAAAGCTTTCTTCTCTGGCATGTTCACCAACTCCAAGCCAAACCTTGCTAACTGATTAAATTTATTGACATATTCCTTCACTGATAAGCTCCCTTGCTTTAATGTCAGGAATTTTTCCATATTTAAATTCTCCTCTGCCCTTGAAAGAAACTTTGCCTCAAACCTTCGTCTGAAATCCGCCCATGAATCAACTGGACGTTCCCCGTTAGTGACCCCCCACCAAAACGAGGCCTCTCCCTTCATTAACCAAACAGCTAAATGGACTTTCCTCCCATCTTCCACTTCAAAGATATCCAACAATTCCTCAGTCTCCTTAAGCCAGTCTCTGGCCTCCACAAACGTCTCAGTCCCTTGAAAAGTTTTTCCTCCCATAGCCTTAAATTCCTTGCACGTCTTTGCAAAAGTGTCAACACGAGGAGGAGGAGGAGGAATGGGTGCAACTGGGGGTGGAGGAGCATCTGCTGGGCCTGCAGTGGTGGCCCTAACCTCCAAATATCTCCTAAACCACCCAGGAACCGTCACACCTTCTGGGAGATTAAGATCTTCGGCCATGCTGAAACGAAAAAGGAAAGATTCAAAATGGAGAATACGAAAGATAAAGATAAGGATATGGCTATTTGGGATTATGTTTTTCATAAAAACTCTCTCTAAATAACAAGTTTTTGAAAGCACTTCTTCCAAAAATACTTTAGAAAAATATTTTTCTAAAAATTTTATCTGTTCTGGTAACCTTATGCTCTGATACCACGTGTAACACTCCACGTCCATTAATGCACTCACCAGGGGAATACATTAACTTCAATGGAGGTCATAAGTGAATATAGAACAGAGAAATTACAACAAGACAGATAATAAATAGCACTTGAAAATCTAAAACTTCATTTTATTGCAGCGGAAATTAAATATGTCTGTTACATCATAAAACCATAGATCATAACCATGTACACTATCCATCTTCACAAAAACAAAATACATAATCCCATTACAATAAATAGCCATTAAAAAGAAAGATAACAAGCTGGACTTTACTTCTGCAGTCCAAGCTTTCCAAGAGATAAGCGATCCAACTAGACTCCACTAGAACTTGGCCCAACCTGAGGACCTGAAGGAAAAAAAAGATGGAAAAGAGGGGGTCAGACATAAAGTCTGGCGAGTATGATAATTCTACAATACTATTATCAAAATAACTGGACTAAGGCATAAGCTGGAAAACAAGGAAATGTCTATGAAAGAGCAGATTAAGGACATAGACAATCGCTAAAGGAAACGTTATAGGCGCTCCTAAATACTAAAGGATAAACACTATACTGCACCACACCAGTCACCCTAAAGATTGATCCCACTTAGCTTCACTTAGAAACTTTCTTAATGGCTTTACGTACTCCTAGCTGACTACATAGGTGCCGCCTGCCCCTATCTCCACTAGGTGTACCCCACTTTCCATTTTTCGATCGGCTCCCTACTCGTAGATACCCGTGCTGGCCCCACAGTGGGGTGTATCATTCCCCTAAAGTGGCAACCCGATATAACGGAGATGCACGGCTTATACCTACACGATGCAACAACGTCTTACCTACCAGCCCGGGTCCACACACGCATATGAAACCCGTTGGACTTGCGTTGCCACCGCTCCCTGTTTTGGCCTCTTATAGTCAAACCCAGTATGTGTGTCCCGTCCTCGACTTGGGTCGAGCCCACAAAGATACGTTTTGGGATACTGGTTGAAATGGGCCCCCATTATTTCCCACAAGCATTCCACCTAAGCTTGTCCCATTAGTCCATCCACTTAACCTACTTAGTCATGTTCATTTACATGTGTATTTGGTTAAGTCTAATTGTATTTCAAATGCCTCTAAAGGCAACCACTAGATTCCTCATGCCACCCAAGGCACCTACTTAACCCCCATGTCCCACCTTACATGATTATCTGGCTAAGTATTTCTTAATTCATTAAGGCCATAACCTCATAAAGACCTCTCACATTAGACTGGCATTTATGGCAGCTGGATTTGCCGGGCGGGTCCGGGCAGTCTTATACCATAAAAGAGTCTAACCTCGTGTCTTTACAACTGTTATGCTTTAGTTTGGGCCTAGATCTCTCACATTGGGCCGACATTTGTGACTACTGGATTTGTCGGGCGGGTCCGGGTAGGTTTACGTCACAAACGGGTCCAACCTCGTGTCCTAAGCATTGATTATTATTAATAATCCACTTTCCCCAATTTTAATAATTCTCTACTTGAATTATTAATTAATTCCAAATTCAACAATGTCCATAATTGACTCAATTATGGACATCCATTCAAGGCGTGCAAAATCATACAAAATTGCACCCAATTTATTAATTCCTAATATCACCCCTACCCCACGTTTGAACGTTTATTCGCAAAATATATATTAGACTCGAATAATCTAACTCATAGCATAAAAGAGATTATCACAATAACAACATGTATATATGACTAAATGAATCATAATAAGGGGTGAAACTTGCATATGTACAACTTGCATAGGATTATACATGTCATGGATCTAAAGATGTCAACTTGTTCATAATTCACATAATATGATGTAATGACCCGTATTCTACACATCATAGGATTGTAGAATATTTATTTCTTTCCCGTATAAAGTCCTATGGTCATATAACTTTAGGAAATATCTATTAGAGTCATTTCCCATATTCATGATTTTTGCCGATTTTTAAATGACCATTTTGCCCCTAGTTGGTACTGTTTTGGCCATAACTTTTGATTGGAAAGGAATTCTGACTTAAAACCACTTCCATTTGATTCGTTTGATGGTTTATCTTTCCGTAGAGTGGTCACTTTAGCCAAACGGACTTACCGTTTGGGAGATATGGCTGAAACAAGGTTTGGAGTGTGAAAAACTGCTTAACCGGGCCAAATCGGGTGATTAGCGAGTAGGCCCATAACCCATTTCGGGATTAGGGTTATGGGAGGCTGAAATGAGATGGAGAATCATTCCATTTCAGTTTTCTAGCCTCCACTTATCACCAAGGATCCCTAAAAATGGCCTCTAACCTCTAAATCACCTCCAAATCATCTTTTGGTCAAGGATTTGGCTTAGCAACCCCTAATCAAGGAGGATCTTCACCAAATCAACAAAGGGGCTGCTGTTTGGCATTGAGATTCCCATCAAATCAGAGAATTATTTCAGATCTTAGTTTATTTTGTGGCTAAGGTGAGTGATTTGCATAGTTTTGCACTAATTATGGCTAATTAGGGGTGATTAGTGTTAATTAGCGAATTTAAACATGATAAAATTCTGGAAAAATGTTTATAAAATTCGGAATGATGTTTTAGACCTCTGATATGAATTTGAGTTAATTTGTTTAAGATTTGCTAATCCTATCATTAGTTTCACCTAAACATGCTTAAGGGGAAATATGGGATTTTGGGTATGTTTGATCCATTTTTACCTATCATATTGATGTTTTGATGTTTGTGGTTGATTATGCATGTTGCTATGACTGTATGAAATGCTTTGTGACTATTTAGAATAGTTGGAATGGTCGAAAACGCCGTCGAGGGGCGTAAACAGCTCGCTGGACAAGATGTAGGGATTCGGATCGCATAGGGGATTGAGGGACGATCGGATCGCCCTATGGGACCGTGGGAGATCACCACGAGTCGAGTCATCTCCTCCGAACCGAACCACCTGCGCAAGGCCCACGAGATGAATCGATGGGGCGCCGTGCCCAAACTGAAGTACTCCGATCCGGATCGCGAATGAGCATTGCGACCCGATCCGTCCATGAAGGGTGAGCACGATCCGTCGACCTGGAGAAGTGCTTTCCGACCCGAACCGCTTGAAGCACCACGATCCGATCTGTATGGGGTATTCACGATCCGACCAGAAGTGGAGAACCGATTTGATGGGGACTGGATTCACGAGACGATGGAGGAGTGCGACCCGATCCGACGCAGGAGGCGCGACCCGACCCGAGTGGCTAAGGCCGATCCGATCCGATGAAGAACGTGAAGGCTGATCCGATCCGATTCGATTGTGATGACCAATAACCCGAGATGCAAAGGTAGTCCAAATGGAAGTTAGAGCTCAGGATCCCGGAACCAGTTAGGAACCAATGAGTTCACTTCATGGTTGGACTTTGATGTGGGACGTGTGCTAAGGAGTTGTCGACGTTCATAACTTCGATTCACCACTAAAAAGAAATAATGGGCTACTTATCAGTGCAGTAGGGTCATTATGACCTGAGGGTCAAAGTGATGGTAGCAAGACTACGTTATCAGTGCAGTAGGGTCATTACGACCCGAGGGGCAAGGTGATGCGTAGTAAGACTATGAGCCAGTGCAGTGGGGTTCTTGTGACTCCATGGGGCAGAGTGGACATAGTAAGGATTAGTAAGGCTATGAGCCAGTGAAGTGGGGTTCTTGTGACTCCATGGGGCAAAGTGGACATAGCAAAGGATTTGTGGCTACGTTATCAGTGCAGTGAAGCCATTTATGACTTCATGGGGCAAAGTGATCGTAGCAAGGAATGTTGGGTGACCGAAGTGGTGAATATCGTATGTTTTACGCACTGAGTGAGAGATGTGAGGATGGATGCTATGTTTGATTGTTTGCCATCCCTATGACATGCACACCTCCCCCACCTCCGTATCTTTACACTGTTTGATATGATACCTTAGAGTGTTGTACAGTATGTAGTGCTAACTCTTTGGTTGCAAGTCCAGGTTCAGGTATGTTTTAGTCTACCTGTTATTGTTCACTTTAGATGCTTATCGCTCATACCAGGCTTTATGTCTGACCCAGAGTTTTATGTCTCCTCTTATTACTCTGGGTGCTCACACGAGCAGACTAGAGACAGGTTAGCTGGTGATGCGCGAGTAGCTGATTCGGAGGCGGGCAGGAGGCTTCCACGTATTATATATATACACATCCTCCCTGTGTCGTTGGTGGTCGCTACTTGGGCATTAGTAGTGTACCTCATTTATCTTACTTTGCTTTGAGACAGTTGAAAAGTTGTAATAAGCTGTATTTTGGATTTCCGCTGCTATGATGTTTAGTTCTGATTTTCAGCTTATGCACTGTCTCTCCTGTTTTATATCAAGTATGTTATTATTATATTTTGTTCTATGCGCTGTGAGACATTCTACAGGTTCCTTGTATGTTCATTTCCTTCTTCCTTTTCCTTCTGGCGACCCGTTCCGTGCTAACTGGACATGTGTACAGCGCACTTTTGGAGTAAATGTCGGTTGGTGTGGGGCGGGCCGTCACACTTGGTATCAGAGCTCTAGGTTGCGTAGTTAACCTAGGGAAAGACACTAGGGAGAGATAGTACGTATATGAGAGCGCGTAATTGTGATTACTTTGGTTTTCAAAAACTATGTATGTATATACTATTAGTAGTATAAAGATTAAGTCGCACTGCACTAGCACCACTATGGGGTCGTTAATCGTTTCCCTTTTTACAGATTAACGATGAGCCGAGACACGAGGGGTGCTGGTAGAGGGACCAACCAAGGGAATGCCGCTGACATGAGGGCTATGTTTACTAACCTCATGAGAGACATGCTTAGAGAAGTGCAAGGGGCAATTCCCAATCCCGGAGTTGGTGTTGGTCCAGTAGTGCAGGCGCCTAGGGTCGATTTCGCCAAGTTGTGCAAAGATTACACTAATCTTGGTGGGAAGCCATTCCACGGGACAGAATCGGCCACGGATGTTCAAGATTGGATGGATAGCTGTGACCGTATCTTCGATGACTTGGGTCTCGAGGATGCGATGAAGAGAAGGCTAGCGTCTCGTCAGCTGCAAGGGCGAGCGATGAATTGGTGGAATGCCATTAGAACAGCTACTCGAGAGGATCAGGTTACTTGGGATCAGTTCAAGGCTCGCTTTAGCGAGAAGTTCATTCCAGCTGCCCAGAAGTCAGTATTGTTTAAGAGGTTCTTGGAACTCAAGCAGAACGGAAGGGCAGTTTATGATTATATTGCTGAGTTCGACACTTTGTCGAAGTATGGACTGTCTCTCATTGATACTCCTGAAAAGAAGAATGAGAAGTTCATTACTGGTTTGGATGGATACTTGGGGGAAAGGCTTATCAACCACATCGATGAGACTTTTGAATCGATCGTGGGGAAAGCTTTGAGATCAGAGAGTCTTTACCCTAAGTCAAAGACTGAGGCTGCATCTGCAGAAGGGCCAAAGCCGCAAGCAGGCGGTGGAGGCAAGAATAATTCTCAGAATAAGAGGAAGCAGGACCAATCTAAAGGTGGCCAGAAAAAGAGTAAGAAGGATGTTGAGTGCTTCAGCTGTGGAAAGAAGGGCCATTATGCTACGGAATGTCGGGCCAAGCCAGCGGAAAGGAAGTGCTACAACTGTGGTCAAGTGGGACATCAGAAGGATAAGTGTCCGCAACCTCTTAAGGAGAAGCAGATTGTGAAAGCATATGCTATTGATGCTGTTCCTTCTTCGTCGAATGCCCCAACTGCGGCGGAGAAAGGAAAGAATGTTGTTATTCAAGGTATGATTTCTATTTATGATATACCAGTTCGAGTTTTGTTTGATACTGGGGCTTCCCGTTCCTTCATATCTAGTGACCTGGTAGATAGGTTGGGACTGGAACCCGAGATAGTCGATAGACCATTGATTGTGACGAACCCGATTGGTGGTTCGACTAGCCTTAGTATGATTTGCAGGAATTTGGTCTTATCGAGTCATGGATGTATGTTTGTATGTGATTGCTTTGTTTTGGGCTTTACTGGGTATGGCATTATATTGGGAGTCGATTGGCTCCAAAGATACGGGGTGGTGGTAGACTGTGAGGGCTTTTTGGTGACAGTGAGGGCGGATGATGGGCGGAGGGTGGTGTTCGGTAGTCTACCTAGTGATGGGGTTATGGCTAGTTTTGTAAATTCCCTCGACATCCCGCAGGATGAGTTGTCAGATGTGCCCGTGGTTGGCCAGTATCCGGACGTCTTCGAGGAGGTGACCGGGCTTCCACCACACCGAGAGATTGAGTTCCGTATTGATTTAGTGAAAGATGCTAGACCTATAGTGATGCCACTTCGTCGTATGGCACCAAGGGAGCAGCGAGAGCTCGGGGTGCAAGTCAGCAATCTTTTGAAGAAGGGATTTATTAGAAGGAGTGTCTCCGAGTGGGGAGCACCAGTTGTGTTTGCCACTAAGGCAGATGGTTCCCTTCGTTTGTGTGTGGACTATCGCGAGTTGAATAAGGTGACGAGGAAGAATAAGTATCCTCTACCACGGATAGATGATTTGTTTGATCAGCTGGAAGGAGCTAGAGTGTTCTCCCAGTTGGACCTCGCGACAGGATTTCATCAGCTTCAAGTAGCAGATGAGAGTGTTCCGAAAATGGCATTTAGGACGCCGTCTGGATTTTATGAGTGGTTGGTCATGCCATTTGGGTTGACCAATGCACCAGCCTATTTTGTGGATCTTATGAATCGAGTATTCAGAGATCAGTTGAATAAGTTTGTTCTTGTGTTCGTGGATGATATCCTTGTTTACTCAAGGACAGAGGAGGAACACAAGGGACACTTGAGGATAGTGATGGAGGTGTTGAGGAAACACCAATTGAAAGCGAAATTCTCTAAGTGTCATTTTTGGAGAAGGGAAGTGAGATTCTTGGGTCATGTTGTTTCAGAGAATGGTATTGCCGTGGACCCTGCGAAGGTGGCGACGGTACAGGATTGGCCTACGCCCAAGAATGCTACAGATGTAAGAAGTTTCTTGGGATTAGCTGGATATTATCGTAAGTTTATCCAGGACTTCTCCAAGATAGCAGCACCGTTGACTCAGTTGACTAAGAAGAATCAGTCCTTCATCTGGGACAGAGTGTGTGAGGATGCCTTCAAAAGTCTAAAGGAGAGGTTGACGCGTGTGCCAGTGTTAGTCATTCCTAAAGGGAATGAAGAGATGACGGTATACACAGATGCTTGTGGTACCAGACTCGGTGTTGTATTGATGCAAGGAGGTAGGGTTGTAGCTTATGCTAGTCGACAGCTAAAGCCGCATGAGAAGAAGTATCCTACCCATGATTTGGAATTAGCAGCGATTGTGTTTGCGCTGAAGATGTGGAGACATTATCTCTTGGGAGAAAGATTTGAGTTGTTTACCGACCATAAATCGTTAAAGTATCTCTTATCCCAGAAAGATCTGAATCTTCGTCAGCAAAGATGGTTAGAGTTCTTGGCTTCGTATGATTTTGATATCGCATATACACCTGGGAAAGGTAATGCGGTAGCCGATGCCTTGAGTAGGAGACATGCCAGCTTAGGGGCAATGTTTCTTGAATGGAAGCAACTGAAGTATATCGTGGGGTTTGATTTCAGACCAAGGTGCGAATTAGATCCAGTTATGCTAGCTAGTTTGACGATCAGACCCACTTTGATAGAGCGGAATGGTTCTAGTCAGAGGAACGATCCTAATCTATTAGAAATCATCTCCAAGTTAGAGATGGGTATCGATGAGGAGATGAATGTGTATGGGCTTGATCGAGATGGATGGCTTCGAAAAAATGGAAGACTAGTTGTGCCCAACGTGAATGGTTTGAGAGATGAGGTGCTTAGAGAATGTCATCACTCAAAACTGACTATACATCCCGGTGGTAATAAGATGTATCGAGACATGAGACAGACTTACTACTGGGAAGGGATGAAAAAAGACGTTGGGAAGTTTATATCCAAATGCATGAATTGCCAGTTAGTAAAAGCCGAGCAAAAGAAGCCTAGTGGGTTGTTGCAACCATTAGAAATTCCCGAATGGAAATGGGAGCAAGTCTCGATGGATTTCATCGATGGCCTACCAAAGACTAGATCGGGATATGATAGCATTTGGGTAATTGTGGATCGATTGACTAAGAGCGCAAGATTTATACCAGTCAAATCGACCAGAACAGCGGCCAAGTTGGCAGAATTGTATATGAAGTGGGTAGTGAGATTTCATGGAGTACCCAAAAGCATTGTGAGTGACCGAGACCCGTTGTTCACTAGTGGGTTTTGGAAGAGCTTACAAGAGTCTCTAGGGTCAGGATTACATCTTAGTACCGCATACCATCCTCAGACCGACGGTCAGACGGAGAGGGTGAATCGTATATTGGAAGATCTTTTGAGAGCTTGTGTATTGGATTTTGGTGGATCATGGGATGACCATTTGCATCTAGTAGAGTTTGCATATAATAATAGCTACCAATCCAGTATCGGTATGGCTCCATATGAAGCTTTGTACGGAAGACCGTGCAACTCACCATCATGTTGGATAGAGACTGGCGAGAAGTTTGTGCTTGGACCAGATGTGGTGAGGGAAACTTCAGATAAGATTAAGGTCATTCAACAACGAATGAAAGCTGCTCAGGATAGGCAAAAGAGTTATGCTAATAAGAGGAGAAGAGACTTGAAATTCTCCATTGGTGACTTGGTGTTCGTTAAGATCTCTCCGTTAAAGAGCGTGATACGATTTGGCAGGAGAGGCAAGTTGGCACCAAAATTTGTTGGCCCATTCCCTGTTCTTGAACTTGTCGGGAATTTGGCATATAGAGTTGGCTTACCAGAGAAAATGGCGGGAGTTAACGATGTATTTCATGTTTCCCAACTAAGGAAGTTCGTTCACGACTCAGATGTGACTATTTCACCTGATCAGTTAGAGGACTTCGAAGTAGAACCCGAGGCGGTTGGGAACCGCAAGCCGATTCGTATTGTGGGGCACGATACGAAGCAACTTCGAAGGAAGGCAGTGAAGCTAGTCAAGGTTCAGTGGGGCGAGAACGAGAATGATTGTACTTGGGAGACAGAGGAGAGCATTAGGAAGATGCATCCAGAACTCTTTACCTAGTAAGATTTACTTTGCAATTTAGTTTTCCGCATGCTAGGATAGACTTGTTTAGCTTGTTTTGCATGTTTGATTGTTGCTTTATGATTGATAGGCATGCGGGAACCTTTGTGTATGTTTGGATTAGG
The DNA here is from genome assembly GCA_030737875.1 of Allium sativum. Taxonomy (NCBI): domain Eukaryota; kingdom Viridiplantae; phylum Streptophyta; class Magnoliopsida; order Asparagales; family Amaryllidaceae; genus Allium; species Allium sativum. Next base: position 19,819,438 of record JASFAX010000021.1, read on the forward strand.
GAATTTCGGGGGCGAAAATTCTTAAGGGGGGGAGAGTGTAATGACCCGTATTCTACACATCATAGGATTGTAGAATATTTATTTCTTTCACGTATGAAGTCCTATGGTCATATAACTTTGGGAAATATCTATTAGAGTCATTTCCCATGTTCATGATTTTTGCCGATTTTTAAATGACCATTTTGCCCCTAGTTGATACTGTTTTGGCCATAACTTTTGATTGGAAAGGAATTCTGACTTGAAACCACTTCCATTTGATTCGTTTGATGGTTTATCTTTCCGTAGAGTGGTCACATTAGCCAAACGGACTTACCGTTTGGGAGATATGGCTGAAACAAGGTTTGGAGTGTGAAAAACTGCTTAACCGGGCCAAATCGGGTGATTAGCGAGTAGGCCCATAACCCATTTCGGGATTAGGGTTATGGGAGGGCTGAAATGAGATGGAGAATCATTCCATTTCAGTTTTCTAGCCTCCAGTTATCACCAAGGATCCCTAAAAATGGCCTCTAACCTCTAAATCCCCTCCAAATCATCTTTTGGTCAAGGATTTGGCTTAGCAACCCCTAATCAAGGAGGATCTTCACCAAATCAACAAAGGAGCTGCTGTTTGGCATTGAGATTCCCATTAAATCAGAGAATTATTTCAGATCTTAGTTTATTTTGTGGCTAAGGTGAGTGATTTGCATAGTTTTGCACTAATTATGGCTAATTAGGGGTGATTAGTGTTAATTAGCGAATTTAAACATGATAAAATTCTGGAAAAATGTTTATAAAATTCGGAATGATGTTTTAGACCTCTGATATGAATTTGAGTTAATTTGGTTAAGATTTGTTAATCCTATCATTAGTTTCACCTAAACATGCTTAAGGGGAAATATGGGATTTTGGGTATGTTTGATCCATTTTTACCTATCATATTGATGTTTTGATGTTTGTGGTTGATTATGCATGTTGCTATGACTGTTTGAAATGCTTTGTGACTATTTAGAATAGTTGGAATGGTCGAAAACGCCGTCGAGGGGCGTAAACAGCTCGCTGGACAAGATGCAGGGATTCAGATCGCATAGGGGATTGAGGGACAATCGGATCGCCCTATGGTACCGTGGGACATCACCATGAGTCGAGTCATCTCCTCCGAACCGAACCACCTGCGCAAGGCCCACGAGATGAATCGATGCGGCGCCGTGCCCAAACTGAAGTACTCCGATCCGGATCGCGAATGAGCATTGCGACCCGATCCGTCCATGAAGGGTGAGCACGATCCGTCGACCTGGAGAAGTGCTTTCCGACCCGAACCGTTTGAAGGACCACGATCCGATCCGTATGGGGTATTCACGATCCGACCAGAAGTGGAGAACCGATTTGATGGGGACTGGATTCACGAGACGATGGAGGAGTGCGACCCGATCCGACGCAGGAGGCGCAACCCGACCCGAGTGGCTAAGGCCGATCCGATCCGATGAAGAACGTGAAGGCTGATCCGATCCGATTCGATTGTGATGACCAATAACCCGAGATGCAAAGGTAGTCCAAATGGAAGTTAGAGCTCAGGATCCCGGAACCAGTTGGGAACCAATGAGTTCACTTCATGGTTGGACTTTGCTGCGGGACGTGTGCTAAGGAGTTGTCGACGTTCATAACTTCGATTCACCACTAAAAAGGAATGATGGGCTACTTATCAGTGCAGTAGGGTCATTATGACCTGAGGGGCAAAGTGATGGTAGCAAGACTACGTTATCAGTGCAGTAGGGTCATTACGACCCGAGGGGCAAGGTGATGCGTAGTAAGACTATGAGCCAGTGCAGTGGGGTTATTGTGACTCCATGGGGCAGAGTGGACATAGTAAGGATTAGTAAGGCTATGAGCCAGTGCAGTGGGGTTCTTGTGACTCCATGGGGCAAAGTGGACATAGCAAAGGATTTGTGGCTACGTTATCAGTGCAGTGAAGCCATTTATGACTTCATGGGGCAAAGTGATCGTAGCAAGGAATGTTAGGTGACCGAAGTGGTGAATATCGTATGCTTTACGCACTGAGTGAGAGATGTGAGGATGGATGCTATGTTTGATTGTTTGCCATCCCTATGACATGCACACCTCCCCCACCTCCGTATCTTTACACTGTTTGATATGATACCTTAGAGTGTTGTACAGTATGTAGTGCTAACTCTTTGGTTGCAGGTCCAGGTTCAGGTATGTTTTAGTCTACCTGTTATTGTTCACTTTAGATGCTTATCGCTCATACCAGGCTTTATGTCTGACCCAGAGTTTTATGTCTCCTCTTATTACTCTGGGTGCTCACACGAGCAGACTAGAGACAGGTTAGCTGGTGATGCGCGAGTAGCTGATTCGGAGGCGGGCAGGAGGCTTCCACGTATTATATATATACACATCCTCCCTGTGTCGTTGGTGGTCGCTACTTGGGCATTAGTAGTGTACCTCATTTATCTTACTTTGCTTTGAGACAGTTGAAAAGTTGTAATAAGCTGTATTTTGGATTTCCGCTGCTATGATGTTTAGTTCTGATTTTCAGCTTATGCACTGTCTCTCCTGTTTTATGTCAAGTATGTTATTATTATATTTTGTTCTATGCGCTATGAGACATTCTACAGGTTCCTTGTATGTTCATTTCCTTCTTCCTTTTCCTTCTGGCGACCCGTTCCGTGCTAACTGGACATGTGTACAGCGCACTTTTGGAGTAAATGTCGGTTGGTGCGGGGCGGGCCGTCACATATGATCTCAATCAAATTTCATAAACTTGCATAGGAACATGTGTGAATCAACCTCATCTAATCTAACAATATGGGTTTATATGGGTACACCTAACTCAATAGGCAAATTCCCATAATAAAAATTCATTTAGTCATAGATTCATGCATATGGGTACACCTAACTTAATAGGCAAATTCCCATATTCAAGATCCAATTTAAATTGTGGATTCATGTATATGGATACACCTAACTTAATAGGCAAATTCCCAAAATCATGATCCATTTAATTTTTAGAAAAAAAACATAAACTTTAAAACATGATCCAATTTGCATAAATAACAACATCATGATTTTACAACTTGTACGATTCAACACAACTTAACATGATTTCATAATCATGTAACTTATGGATTTCCAACATATGTGTTAACATGAGATCTACAACATATATAAGATTTATGACATAACATAGCATGATTTACACATAGCATAGCATGATAGCATAACATAGCATAGCATGATTTTCATCATAGCATGGCATAGCATAGGAGAATTTACAACATATAATTTACAACATATGACAACATAATAACATAACAAGAGATCCACAATATAGAATTTACAATTACAATTCACATCACTTTCTTGTGATCCATTCATAACTTAATCGAATTATTTTATAATAACATTGTGAGAATCATCATACTCACAATTTAAAGAAGAGAAATAGAAAGAGTCTTTGATTTAATTTGTTTGTTGAGTAGATTTAGTTGTAGGCTAGGCTTTCTCCTTCTTCTTTAGTTTGTGACGGCTACACTGAACTCCATGGCAACGGCATGTCGGTAGCTCTCCAACTTTTCAAGTGATTTAGGGTTAGAGTCTACCCACTTATTTATAGATGTTAGGATGCATTTAGGCCATTAGATTTACCCTAGAATAGATTAGAGCCATTAGATTTCGTCCAACCTTCAAAACACAGCCCGAAAACCCAACCAGATGCACCCAGGTCACCTGGGCTCGATCAGGGAGGTCGACACCCAGGTCGACTCTAGTGTCGACCTGCCCCCCCCCCCAGGTCGACTCCCAAGTCGACCCCCAGGTCGACCTGGTCTGGGCGGGAGTTTTCCCGCCTGCCTCCATTTCTGTGTTTTTGAAATCAGTTTTAAAATTTGAATTTTTCGTGAAACTTCTCGAGGCCATATCTCGGTCATACGAACTCCGATTCACAAAATTTCAGACTCTATTTCGCGTATTTTTCCGAGACGAACACAATGGCGCAGCCCGTTTCCCAATATTCTTATATTTGAAATTAATTATTCTTTCATTTGTTAATATTAGTATTAACTGATTTACGGGATGTTACACACGCCGTATAGCGGAACGGGTTTTTCCCTTATGAGAATCCAAATTATCTTTATATAAAAAACCTTTTGATATTATAATAATGTCTATCAACCACCGTATAATAATCATCTAGCAGAAATGCTTTCATCTCACATTCTACATATATAGTATACAATCAAAACCGCAAGCACGTATTGGGTAATGGATTTGCAACTATGATAAGGTATGGAACCACCTTTCGCTAGTGTATCTCTAGAATGGAATACACTGGGTTCAACAAGAACATCTTGCAACCCGGCCACACATGACCGACCACTCATTTCGCTTGAGTGTATCGAATGTATATCACGAACGGTTAGGATTAGCAACCGTTACCCGAATGGGACAGCATCAACAATAGATTTTTATAAGTAAATGAAACTCTAGATCAGGTGATTATACACCCTACTTCGGAGCGACCGACTTAGCCATGCTGCCTGCCCAATTTCTGTCATTTACCGATTGATGAGGCTTGAGGTTACGCCTTATCATTACATTAGATTCACTTCAAATGCCACATTGTCAGATCCATCGAAAATCACTAATTGACGTTTACAACAGTACATTACGTGTTGGCTAAAGAAGTTTCCATCTCCGCTTCCACTCTTGGTATGGTTGAAGAAATCAATGTACGTGACCTTTCCGGAAATACTCTGTCAGACATTCTTCCATATAAGTCATCCAGGAACAGGATGAACCGATGGCACTATTCAGTATATCCATCTTAGACACTGTTATCTAAGACTTATACAATAGCCCTTGCACTTTACTCCATCTTCAATTATCTTTGGTTCGCAACGCTTATGCCAATACCGAGTGTTTCTTTGGATAATAATCCTATCTCTAACGAGTCATTCTAATTGGATATTACTAATCCAATATATGATGAATTCTTTCGTATGGTTCTAATGTGTCTTGTTCTCGAGCTCTGTAAACCAAAGCTCTGATACCAAATGTGAGAACTCGTAACTTCCCCGTGAAGGAAAGGGCGGATACTTTGAGAACAACGCACAACAGAACGCAGACGGGAGAACATTTCATTGCTATTACAACAATTCCATCAGATACAAGAATATACAGAGTATAATTGAATAAATTGCATTCGATAAATATCAGAGATTACAATAAATTACATAGCAGCGGAAAAACAATATAAAGCACAACTGAAGGTGATATACGGATACAAAGCTTTCCGGATATCATTCCAACTGTAAACCAGGATCCTCTGAATATAAATCTGCAAAACCAAAACTACTAGCTGCTCGTGCGGAAAATAGGGGCACCTAGAGTTTAGGTTAAAACAATAAACTCCAGGTCAGTGATGTGACTGGTGTGAGAACTAAAACAGTTATTTAAAGCTATACTCTAAAAGAGAGTAATTCAAGGGACCATGCCGTATAACACAAAACGGGTTTGCTCCCAAGAATACCAGTGCATAGAATAAAAACGCAATGCTTTTTCGAAAAATGAAGCTATTATAAGACCCAGGTCCCATCACACAATGCAACGCAAGCCGGAGGATAGGGTTTTCCCTTATAATAGTCAAACATGCTTGGTACGTTTAAAACAAATCATTTGATACTATAATAAGTGTATAGTGTCAAAACAATTTCAATCATAAATATAAATCATAGACGGCATGGGTACCATATATCATGTCGCCATACTAGTTCTGCAATTAAAACCGCAATACACATAATGGAAATTGGATTTCCGTCATGAGTCGAGGCAAGGGGCAAGATCCTCTCCGCGCTCGTGACACTCTAGCAAATGCCTCAGGGCTACGCACTCTGGGCAACCCTGGATTCGGCTGGGCCGGTCCTCACTTACGTTAGAGGATTAATTGTGCCTGAACACACGTTTCCCGGTCCTTACAGACCTATAATCGAGGCGCCTCATTCGAACAACCACAAAGGTGAAAAGTATATAAATGTCAGGGCTGGTAAGTCACTGACACCACCATAGCTAGAAAGAAACGTCGTGCTCTCCCAGCGGTCCGTATCCCATTTTTAACTCATACCGAGGTGTGAGGCTCGCAAATTCACGTTATACACAAAGCTGCCACGTAGGTCGTGCTTTGATCATCAACCACAAGACTTTTCTTTTCAACATAAGCCCTGATCATTGCATCTTAGCATGCCACACAGGCAATTCATGCCATGCGATTGATATCTATCGATATATAACCTCTAAGCTCGTACGTCTCAGAGAAGGGCGTTAAGCAAGAGAATAAATTCTCCGCCGCCAAACAGATATATATTTAACAGAAATCAATCAACACAGAATAAAATCCAATGTCACACACACAATCCATTTACAAGTCCGTTCTGGGTCTGAACGAAACCGGAGGCACTTTCCTCGCATATCCATCCATCTCCAAGTTCGTCTGGACGACCACCAACTATTTCCATCCTCTTGGGTGTACAGCCCAATCAGGATCGTCGGTAATTATCCAAACGATGTGAAGACTTCCGGTCTTCGACCACCGTCTTCATCTTCGACTTATCGTCGAATCGGTTATTCAGAATGGGTATAAACCCGGACATTCCGAACAACCCGCGTATATTGAAAACAAATGTTACACAAACACAACATACGCCTCATTCCAATTCAGAATATTCTTTTATTCACCAAATCACATTTTTAGGGAAAGGTTCCCATTAATTTTATACAAGATAAATTCTTTAAAATTTATCCTTTAATCTTCCTTTGGATGTCATTTCAAATCAAATTATGGTTTTTTCCAAACTAGTCGAGATTAGCGAACCACATTGAAGTAATTATTTATTTTATTTCCCAATCCCAACCTATTCATCCCATGAAGCAAAACTGGTAATACTCCATATCTAACACCACAGTGTTGTCGGTAAAGTTAATTACCATTTCACGTTCAAATCTAATTAAAGATTTGACTATCGTTTTGGAGCAAAACTGGTGGTACTCCATTCTCGCTCATTTGCCAAATTTGATAATTTAGATTATCAATTCACATTTCAATCTAATTGCAGATTCATTAAAACTCTTTTTACTGGGTTAAAGAACTAGTGTTATTTAAAACACAGTTCATGACAAACCCAAATCACATTCTATTTATTATCGGGTTAAAGAACTAGTGTTATTTAAGACACCATTCACGATAAACCCATTTCAAATCCAATCAAATATATTAGAAATTCCGATTATTTAAAACCCCTTTTTAAATCTAATTTATTTATTTAAAAATAATTGGGTTTTAAATTTAGTTCAAAACTAATACATTTCGATAAAAATCCATTTTCATCTTTTCAAATATGGAGTTTTTCATCCCAATTTTTCCCAAATCATTTCTTATGATTTTACATAAATTATTACTATTTTTAATAATTTTATCAAGGCCCGTACAGTCGAATTCCAACAACGGCCATCGAACTGCACTTACAACGACCTTTTCCAAATTTGATTTGGACGTATCTCCAAATCCAACCGTTAGATTTCAAATTTCTAATATTCGTTAGAAAGCTCTTTTCGATACGAACCAAACGGTTCCAGTTTTAGGAGAATCCGACGGTCGGATCTCCCGTAATGTCCGTTTGAAATAAATGGTCGAAATTCACGAACTGCCGCGGCGCGGCGCGTTCTATTCAGGCCATTATATTATATATATATAATATATACTTCGTCGATTTCTATTTAAAACGAATTTTATAAACAGTTTTGAATTCGTTTCAAAAACAATTTCAACCTTTATTTCAAATTCAAATCAAAATTGAATTTTTCCTTATAAATTCGTTTTAAAATTCATTTCTATTCAATTCAAATTTCAAATTGGTTTTCTATTCGATTCAATTCAAATTCGTTTTCTATTCAAATCAAATTCATTTCGTTTTCTATTTGAATCAAATTCATTTCGTTTTCTATTTGAATCAAATTCATTTCGTTTTCTATTTGAATCAAATTCATTTCGTTTTCTATTTGAATCAAATTCATTTCGTAATCGTTTTCAATTCAATTCGTTTCGAAATCGTTTTCAATTCAATTCGTTTCGAAATCGTTTTCAATTCAATTCGTTTCGAAATCATTTTATATTCAATTCATTTCGAAATTGCTTTATATTCAATTCATTTCGAAATCGTTTTATATTCAATTCATTTCGAAATCGCTTTATATTCAATTCATTTCGAAATCGTTTTATATTCAATTCATTTCGAAATTGTTTTATATTCAATTCATTTCGAAATGAATAAAATCGATATAAATATCGTTCACGTCAAAATGGCGTCAATCTAATCAACACGGCTTCATATATTCCTTTATTCTCTTCAACAAATGAATATTTATTTTTGTCAACACACGACTAATCTCAACGAATGAGTACCGTCCACGTGTGACTATTTTTTTTAAATTATTTCGTTCAACACATGACTAATCTCAATGGATGAGTACAGTCAACACATGAACCTTTATTTTATAGTGGTAAAGATATAAATTTTATTGTTAAAATATTACGTTCAACACATGACTAATCTCAACGAATGAGTACAGTCAACACATGAACCTTTATTTAATATTCTTTATCTTCTAAATTGGAATGAGACCCAATCAATTACCATATAAAATTAATTATATGGATTTTCATACAACACATGTATATAATAGCATTGAAAAATAATCAACCATCAACCAAAGTGCACTACACTGTATAAGCATCAAATATAGATATCTAACGCTTATAACAGCCTGTCAATCAATCGATCGACATATTTAATCAATCAGGATGAGTGAACTTTATATTTCATCCCAACACCCGTGTGGGGTTTCAAACAATCAAACGCATATTTTATTTGTGCAGTTGGGCGATGTGTAAAATTTATCGACCCAATCAATGTTAGTCAAATCAGTGTACATAAACAAACCATCCGGTTTGTAAATGAATATTTATTTATTCAAATTCACTATATTCATATTCACGTTAAAAATTATATTTTTAACGGTAAAATATTTTATTTCAACACATGAATTTTTATTCAGTTCATTTACACAATGAAAATGATATTTTTATTTTTCTAACATATTTTAGAAAATTTCGGCGGCATAACGGCACGATACTAGAAACGGGACGAGGCCTAGCCTTATCCCCGGTCTAGTGAAGGCCCACACCATTCACACATCAATCAAATCCATTCATTTCACCAAAAAATTCAATTCAAACAAAATAATCTAACCAACTACACAACCAAACAATTTAACAAACAAGCCATCCATGGTCTGTGGATGACGGGTGTCGGGTGCTACTAAACACCGTCTGCATCCTAGTATATATATATATATATATATAACTAGAAAAAGAAATTAAAGAGTGAGAAATTCTCACCAATAGCTATCCCAACTCCACGACACTTCATTTAGAGAAATCTTCGTCGTTCTCGCCTTTTTGTCACCTTCGTTGCCCGTATTCACTACATATGTAAAAATCGAATTTTTACTTCGTTATTCAATATATAAAAATCGAATTTCTACTTTGCTATTCAATATATAAAAATTGAATTTTTTCTAAGCTATTCAATATATAAAAATTGAATTTTTACTATGCTATTCAATATATACAAATCGAATTTTTACTATGCTATTCAATATATAAAAATCGAATTTTTACTATGCTATTCAATATATAAAAATCGAATTTTTACTTCGCTATTCAACATATAAAAATCAAAATTTTACTTTGCTATTCAATATATAAAAAAAACAAATTTTTACTTTGCTATTCAATATATAAAAATCAAATTTTTACTTTGCTATTCAATATATAAAAAACAAATTTTAATTTGCTATTATATAAAAAGATTTCGCCTTTTCAAAAATATAGATTTGCCTTTCTATAATATAAAAATTATATTTTTCTCGAAGTAAAAATCATGTTTTTACTTTACTACTCATCTCAAAATATCGTCTCTTCATATTTAAAAATATTGTCTTTTCAAAATCAATCTTTATTTTGCTACACATATAAAGATGCTATTTTTAATATTTCTATCATGTAAAAATTATATTTTTAATTCTCTCCCTAAACAAAAATCATATTTTTACATCTTCTATATAGTAAAGATTATATTTTTAATACTTTAAAAATATAAAAATCATATTTTTTTATACCTTCTGTAAATTAAAAATCGTATTCTTATCCTTTCTAAACTATAAAAATTATAGTTTTAACCTTTGTATAATATAAAATTATATTTTTACTTACTTATATTATAAAAATATTTTTTCTACAACTATAATTAAAAATCGTTTCTTTACCTCGCCTACTTCACATATATACAAATTGAATTTTTATCACGCTTTCTTCTATATAAAAATACGATCTTTTTCTTCTAAAAATTCAAATCTTTACTTTAGAAAAATCAAATCTTTTACTTTCGAAAAATCAAATCTTTTACTTTCGAAAAAAACAAATCTTTAATAACAAAGTTATAAATATATAACTTTACATGAATAAATTTATAACTCAAAGAATTAATAAAATAAAAAGAACACACCATTTTTTTCAACCGGAGAAGGGGAGGGTTGGTCAGAGCGCAGCACGAGGTGCTGCCCCATCTCCAAGTGTCGCTCGAACCTCGATCTCTTTCCTGGCGGTGCGCGGCTTCGAATCGAGGGCTGGAGAGGGAAACGCTGTGGAGGGGGAAGGGATGGGGAGAGATGGCCGGAGGGAGGGTGTCACGGCGGTCGATGTCGGGGGCGGAAGGGTTGGGCGATGGGGTTTCTAGGGTTGGGTTTTCTCCCTTTTTTTTTGTTTCGATCTGATCTACACAGGGGGAGGGGGGCCCTGAATGAATAAGGAGAGCGTTTCTTTATTTTTTTATTATTTAATTATTTAATTTTTCAACCAAAAAGCAACCTTTTATTTTCGACCTCAAAACGAGGCCCACCGCCTGTCGTCCATAGCGTATTACCCCCATTCCGAACACAATGGGATATGTATCGCAGGCTGATTTGATCGTTTCGATCAGTTTTCGTCAAAATTAACATATAACTCTATATATTGAATTTGAACGCGCATTTCAATTTACCGGGGTCACATACTAACTCGAAAAATTACAGAAAAATATTTTCTAGCTTCGTATTGACGATACGGTCCTAACAAAACTAGTTTCGTCGAATTGTGAGACTGTTTGAAAAATGGCCATTTTTCAGTCGATTAAAATCAACAAAAACTGGTCAAACGCGTTTTCCTTTGCCACGCTCACATATTGATTCGAAAAATTATGAAATTTGGAATCTAGCAATAACATGACACTGCGGATCCAACAAAAGTGGTTTCGTCGAAATCCGAGGTCGTTTGCAAAATTCCCATTTTAAGGGCCTGAATTCCATAGCGACTATTCAGAATTTTCAACTGGACATATCTTTTGATTCCCGCTATAAAATTTTGATTTTTCGGATTCGTTGGAAAGATATTCACAATTAGATCCTAATGTTTTTGGTTTCACTAAAATCCGGATTGTTTTGCACCCGGTACATTCAATTGAAGTTTGAAATCGAATTATCGAACTACCGCGCCATTTTCAATTCCTTTTATAATTATATATAATTATTTATATTCTAACGACGACATATATAATATGTACATTCTATTCCTATTCGAAATAAATTTCTCGTCGATATTATTTAAAATAATTCATTTTAAATATTCAAAATTCGCTAAAATTGCCAAAATAAAAATTTAAAACTGGCCCAGATTTTCGGGTTATTACAATCTCCCCCACTTAAAACTTTTCGTCCCCGAAAAAGAACAAAGTCGAAAGTGGTTTGATAAATCAGCTCTACGTTCGATCTGGCTTCCATTCTCTAACTTTTCAGTTTCTGAGAATTTTCAAATTTTCAAAAATTTGACTAACACCCTAAATTTTCGAAAAATTTCGCCATAACCTCCCCTGCACCGGGAGCCACGGGAAAATCCCGAAATTGCCATATAGGCCTTCTGATCTCAAAAAGAAAAAGAAAAAGCCAAGCGGCAAGCCAATAGGCTCATAAAATCATCATCACCCAAACAAAACAGGAAATTATATTAAACATGTATCTATTTGTCGGGCAAACAAATTTTATTCTCTGCTCTAGCCTCCTTGCTATGATCTGTTCAATGTAAGTATATGTATATGCAAGCAAATGTGACCAATTTTCAATACAGTTCAATATTTGGTTCAATTAGGCATAATGGTTCAAAATTATCAAACAAATAAACAAACAACACAAACATCAATCAATTAGTGGATTAACGTTTCAAATTCATAATTTTGATACATATACAGAAAATCATGTTTTTGATGCCAATTAACAACAATGTGTTCTAGCTATATTAGTTTTGGTTCTCACACCAGTCTAATGGAAATATATAGAAAATCACACCTTCGAAACACGAACATAAATACTGATGATGTCATGAAAATTATCAGTACCATCTCCGGGCGACTAGAATGTGATTCCATATTTATCTAATATATTAAAACTTCGAATATACGTTCATGACGCGTATATGCAAAATCTTTATATATTGGATTGTCCAAATTCAAAATAAATAAATAATCAATTACGTATAAAATGGTTTAAATTTTCAAAACAAAATTGTTTTCATTTGAAAAAAAAAATATACTCTTCACACTCATTCTAGGATACTACTGATCCAATCTCTAACGAGTCATTCTAATTGGATATTACTAATCCAATATATGATGAATTCTTTCGTATGGTTCTAATGTGTCTTGTTCTCGAGCTCTGTAAACCAAAGCTCTGATACCAAATGTGAGAACTCGTAACTTCCCCGTGAAGGAAAGGGCGGATACTTTGAGAACAACGCACAACAGAACGCAGACGGGAGAACATTTCATTGCTATTACAACAATTCCATCAGATACAAGAATATACAGAGTATAATTGAATAAATTGCATTCGATAAATATCAGAGATTACAATAAATTACATAGCAGCAGAAAAACAATATAAAGCACAACTGAAGGTGATATACGGATACAGAGCTTTCCGGATATCATTCCAGCTGTAAACCAGGATCCTGTGAATATAAATCTGCAAAACCAAAACTACTAGCTGCCCGTGCGGAAAATAGGGGCACCCAGAGTTTAGGTTAAAACAATAAACTCCAGGTCAGTCATGTGACTGGTGTGAGAACTAAAACAGTTATTTAAAGCTATACTTTAAAAGAGAGTAATTCAAGGGACCACGCCGTATAACACGGAACGGGTTTCCTCCCAAGAATACCAGTGCATAGAATAAACAACGCAATGCTTTTTCGAAAAATGAAGCTATTATAAGACCCAGGTCCCATCACACAATGCAACGCAAGCCGGAGGATAGGGTTTTCCCTTATAATAGTCAAACAAGCTTGGTACGTTTAAAACAAATCATTTGATACTATAATAAGTGTATAGTGTCAAAACAATTTCAATCATAAATATAAATCATAGACGGCATGGGTACCATATATCATGTAGCCATACTAGTTCTTTAATTAAAACCGCAATACACGTATTGGAAATTGGATTTCCGTCATGAGTCGAGTCAAGGGGCAAGATCCTCTCCGCGCTCGAGACACTCTAGCAAATGCCTCAGGGCTACGCACTCTGGGCAACCCTGGATTCGGCTGGGCCGGTCCTCACTTACGTTAGAGGATTAATTATGCCTGAACACACGTTTCCCGGTCCTTACAGATCTATAATCGAGGCGCCTCATTCCAACAACCACAAAGGTGAAAAGTATATAAATGTCAGGGCTGGTAAGTCACTGACACCAATATAGCTAGAAAGAAACGTCGTGCTCTCCCAGCGGTCCGTATCCCGTTTTTAACTCATACCGAGGTGTGAGGCTCGCGAATTCACGTTATACACAAAGCTGCCACGTAGGCCGTGCTTTGATCATCAACCACAAGGCTTTGCTTTTCAACAGAAGCACTGATCATTGCATCTTAGCATGCCACACAGGCAATTCATGCCATGCGATTAATATCTAACGATATATAACCTCTAAGCTCGTACGTCTCAGAGAAGGGCGTTAAGTAAGAGAATAAATTCTCCGCCGCCAAACAGATATATATTTAACAGAAATCAATCAACACAGAATGAAATCCAATGCCAGACACACAATCCATTTACAAGTCCGTTCTGGGTCTGAACGAAACCGGAGGCAGTTTCCTCGCATATCCATCCATCTCCAAGTACGTCTGGACGACCACCAACTATTTCCATCCTCTTGGGTGTACAGCCCAATCAGGATCATCGGTAATTATCCAAACGATGTGAAGACTTCCGGTCTTCGACCACCGTCTTCATCTTCGACTTATCGTCGAATCAGTTGTTCAGAATGGGTATAAACCCGGACTTTCCGAACAACCCGCGTATATTGAAAACAAATGTTACACAAACACAACATACGCCTCATTCCAATTCAGAATATTCTATTATTCACCAAATCACATTTTTAGGGAAAGGTTCCCATTAATTTTATCCAAGATAAATTCTTTAAAATTTATCCTTTAATCTTCCTTTGGATGTCATTTCAAACCAAATTATGGTTTTTTCCAAACTAGTCGAGATTAGCGAACCACATTGAAGTAATTATTTATTTTATTTCCCAATCCCAACCTATTCATCCCATGAAGCAAAACTGGTAATACTCCATATCTAACACCACAGTGTTGTCGGTAAAGTTAATTACCATTTCACGTTCAAATCTAATTAAAGATTTGACTATCGTTTTGGAGCAAAACTGGTGGTACTCCATTCTTGCTCATTTGCCAAATTTGATAATTTAGATTATCAATTCACATTTCAATCTAATTGCAGATTCATTAAAACTCTTTTTACTGGGTTAAAGAACTAGTGTTATTTAAAACACAGTTCATGACAAACCCAAATCACATTCTATTTATTATCGGGTTAAAGAACTAGTGTTATTTAAGACACCGTTCACGATAAACCCATTTCAAATCCAATCAAATATATTAGAAATTCCGATTATTTAAAACCCCTTTTTAAATCTAATTTATTTATTTAAAAATAATTGGGTTTTAAATTTAGTTCAAAACTAGTACATTTCGATAAAAATCCATTTTCATCTTTTCAAATATGGAGTTTTTCATCCCAATTTTTCCCAAATCATTTCTTATGATTTTACATAAATTACTACTATTTTTAATAATTTTATCAAGGCCCGTACAGTCGATTTCCAACAACGGCCATCGAACTGCACTAACAACGACCTTTTCCAAATTTGATTTGGACGTATCTCCAAATCCAACCGTTAGATTTCAAATTTCTAATATTCGTTAGAAAGCTCTTTCCGATACGAACCCAACGGTTCCGGTTTTAGGAGAATCCGACGGTCGGATCTCCCGTAATGTCCGTTTGAAATAAATGGTCGAAATTCACGAACTGCCGCGGCGCGTTCTATTCAGGCCATTATATTATATATATATATATAATATATATAATATATACTTCGTCGATTTCTATTTAAAACGAATTTTATAAACAGTTTTGAATTCGTTTCAAAAACAATTTCAACCTTTATTTCAAATTCAAATCAAAATTGAATTTTTCCTTATAAATTCGTTTTAAAATTCATTTCTATTCAATTCAAATTTCAAATTGGTTTTCTATTCGATTCAATTCAAATTCGTTTTCTATTCAAATCAAATTCATTTCGTTTTCTATTTGAATCAAATTCATTTCGTTTTCTATTTGAATCAAATTCATTTCGTTTTCTATTTGAATCAAATTCATTTCGTTTTCTATTTGAATCAAATTCATTTCGGTTTCTGTTTGAATCAAATTCATTACGTAATCGTTTTCAATTCAATTCGTTTCGAAATCGTTTTCAATTCAATTCGTTTCGAAATCGTTTTTAATTCAATTCGTTTTTAAATCGTTTTATATTCAATTCATTTCGAAATCGCTTTATATTCAATTCATTTCGAAATCGTTTTATATTCAACTCATTTCGAAATCGCTTTATATTCAATTCATTTCGAAATCGTTTTATATTCAATTCATTTCGAAATCGTTTTATATTCAATTCATTTCGAAATGAATAAAATCGATATAAATATCGTTCACGTCAAAATGGCGTCAATCTAATCAACACGGCTTCATATATTCCTTTATTCTCTTCAACAAATGAATATTTATTTTTGTCAACACACGACTAATCTCAACGAATGAGTACCGTCCACGTGTGACTATTTTTGATAAATTATTTCGTTCAACTCATGACTAATCTCAACGGATGAGTACAGTCAACACATGAACCTTTATTTTATAGTGGTAAAGATATAAATTTTATTGTTAAAATATTACGTTCAACACATGACTAATCTCAACGAATGAGTACAGTCAACACATGAACCTTTATTTAATATTCTTTATCTTCTAAATTGGAATGAGGCCCAATCAATTACCATATAAAATTAATTATATGGATTTTCATACAACACATGTATATAATAGCATTGAAAAATAATCAACCATCAACCAAAGTGCACTACACTGTATAAGCATCAAATATAGATATTTAACGCTTATAACAGCCTGTCAATCAATTGATCGACATATTTAATCAATCAGGATGAGTGAACTTTATATTTCATCCCAACACCCGTGTGGGGTTTCAAACAATCAAACACATATTTTATTTGTGAAGTTGGGCGATGTGTAAAATTTATCGACCCAATCAATGTCAGTCAAATCAGTGTACATAAACAAACCATCCGGTTTGTAAATGAATATTTATTTATTCAAATTCACTATATTCATATTCACGTTAAAAATTATATTTTTAATGATAAAATATTTTATTTAACACATGAATTTTTATTCAGTTCATTTACACAATGAAAATGATATTTTTATTTTTCTAACATATTTTAGAAAATTTCGGCGGCATAACGGCACGATACTAGAAACGGGACGAGGCCTAGCCTTATCCCCGGTCTAGTGAAGGCCCACGCCATTCACACATCAATCAAATCCATTCATTTCACCAAAAAATTCAATTCAAACAAAATAACCTAACCAACTACACAACCAAACAATTTAACAAACAAGCCAACCATGGTCTGTGGATGACGGGTGTCGGGTGCTACTAAACACCGTCTGCATCCTAGTATATATATATATATGTATATACATATATATATATAACTAGAAAAAGAAATTAAAGAGTGAGAAATTCTCACCAATAGCTATCCCAACTCCACGACACTTCATTTAGAGAAATCTTCGTCGTTCTCGCCTTTTTGTCACCTTCGTTGCCCGTATTCACTACATATGTAAAAATCGAATTTTTACTTCGTTATTCAATATATAAAAATCGAATTTTTACTTTGCTATTCAATATATAAAAATCGAATTTTTTCTATGCTATTCAATATATAAAAATCGAATTTTTACTATGCTATTCAATATATAAAAATCGAATTTTTACTATGCTATTCAATATATAAAAATCGAATTTTTACTATGCTATTCAATATATAAAAATCGGATTTTTACTTCGCTATTCAATATATAAAAATCAAATTTTTACTTTGCTATTCAATATATAAAAATCAAATTTTTACTTTGCTATTCAATATATAAAAAACAAATTTTTACTTTGCTATTATATAAAAAGATTTCGCCTTTTCAAAAATATAGATTTGCCTTTCTATAATATAAAAATTATATTTTTCTCGAAGTAAAAATCATATTTTTACTTCACTACAAATCTCAAAATATCGTCTCTTCATATTTAAAAATATCGTCTTTTCAAAATCAATCTTTATTTTGCTACACATATAAAGATGCTATTTTTAATATTTCTGTCATGTAAAAATTATATTTTTAATTCTCTACCTAAACAAAAGTCATATTTTTACATCTTCTATATAGTAAAGATTATATTTTTAATAATTTAAAAATATAAAAATCATATTTTTTTTATACCTTCTGTAAATTAAAAATCGAATTTTTATCCTTTCTAAACTATAAAAATTAAAGTTTTAACCTTTGTATAATATAAAATTATATTTTTACTTACTTATATTATAAAAATATTTTTTCTACAACTATAATTAAAAATCGTTTCTTTACCTTGCCTACTTCACATATATACAAATTGAATTTTTATCACACTTTCTTCTATATAAAAATACGATCTTTTTCTTCTAAAAATTCAAATCTTTACTTTAGAAAAATCAAATCTTTTACTTTCGAAAAATCAAATCTTTTACTTTCGAAAAAAACAAATCTTTTATAACAAAGTTATAAATATATAACTTTACATGAATAAATTTATAACTCAAAGAATTAATAAAATAAAAAGAACGCACCATTTTTTTCAACCGGAGAAGGGGAGGGTTGGTCAGAGCGCAGCACGAGGTGCTGCACCATCTTCAAGTGTCGCTCGAACCTCGAGCTCCTTCCTGGTGGTGCGCGGCTTCGAATCGAGGGCTGGAGAGGGAAACGCGGCGGAGGGGGAAGGGCTGGGGAGAGATGGCCGGAGGGAGGGGGTCACGGCGGTCGATGTTGGGGGCGGAAGGGTTGGGCGACAGGGTTTCTAGGGTTGGGTTTTCTCCCTTTTTTTTCTGTTTCGATCTGATCTACACCGGGGGGGGCTGAATGAATAAGGAGAGCGTTTCTTTATTTTTTTATTATTTAATTATTTAATTTTTCCACCAAAAAGAAACCTTTTATTTTCGACCTCAAAACGAGGCCCACCGCCTGTCGTCCATAGCGTATTACCCCCATTCCGAACACAATGGGATATGTACCGCAGGCTGATTTGACCGTTTCGATCAGTTTTCGTCAAAATTAACATATAACTCTATATATTGAATTTGAACGCGCATTTCAATTTACCGGGGTCACATACTAACTCGAAAAATTACAGAAAAATATTTTCTAGCCTCGTATTGATGATACGGTCCTAACAAAACTAGTTTCGTCGAATTGTGAGACTGTTTGAAAAATGGCCATTTTCCAGTCGATTAAAATCAACAGAAACTGGTCAAACGCGTTTTCCTTTGCCACACTCACATATTGATTCGTAAAATTATGAAATTTGGAATCTAGCAATAACTTGACAC
Organism: Allium sativum; assembly: GCA_030737875.1. Lineage (NCBI taxonomy): Eukaryota > Viridiplantae > Streptophyta > Magnoliopsida > Asparagales > Amaryllidaceae > Allium > Allium sativum. Next base: position 19,838,645 of record JASFAX010000021.1, read on the forward strand.
TGCGGATCCAACAAAAGTGGTTTCGTCGAAATCCGAGGTCGTTTGCAAAATTCCCATTTTTAAGGGCCTGAATTCCATAGCGACTATTCAGAATTTTCAACTGGACATATCTTTTGATTCCCGCTATAAAATTTTGATTTTTCGGATTCGTTGGAAAGATATTTGTAAGAACCCGTAACTTCCCCATGAAGGAAAGCACGAATACTTTGAGAACAACACACAAAAGGACGCAGACGGAAGAACATTTCATTGCTATTACAACAATTCCATCAGATACAAGAATATACAGAGTATAAATGAATAAATTACATTCGACAAATATCAGAGATTACAATAAATTACATAGTAGCGGAAAATAATACAAAACACAACTGAAAGTAATACACGGATACAGAGCTTTCCGAGCATCGTTCCAGCTGTAAATCAGGACCCTGTGAATATAAATCTGCAAAACCAAAACTACTAGCTGCCCGTGTGGAAAATAGGGGCACCCAGAGTTTAGGTTAAAACAATAAACTCCAGGTCAGTCATGGGACTGGTGTGAGAACTAAAACAGTTATAATTCTTTATTTTTAAAGTAAGGTAAATCAAGGGACCACGCCGTATAACACGGAACGGGTTTCCTCCCAAGAATACCAGTGCATAAAACAAACAGCGCAATGCTAAATAAAGAAAAATGAAGCTGTTATAAGACCCAGGTCCCATCACACAATGCAACGCAAGCCGGAGGATAGGGTTTTTACCTTATAACAGCCAAAGCATGCTTGATACGTTTAAAACACATTATTTGATACTATTATAGGTGTATAGTGTCAAAACAATTTCAATCATAAATATCAATCATAGACGGCATTAATGACCCATACCACTATGTCGCCATACTAGGTTCTACAAATAAAACCGAAACACACGTATTGGAAATTGGATTCCATCATGAGTCGAGGCAAGGGGCAAGCTCCTCTCCGCGTTCGAGACACTCTAGCAATGCCTCAGGACCCCACTATGATCCTTTGGAACCTCCAAGGCCGGTCCTCTCTTACTTTTGAGGATTAGTTATTCCTGAACACACGTTTCCCGGTCCTTACAGACCTATATCCGAGGCGGCTCGTATCCAACAACCACACAGGTGAAAAGTATATAAATGTCAGGGCTGGTAGGTCACTGACACCACCCTAGCTAGAAAGAAACGTCGTGCACTCCTTGGGTCCATATCCCGTTTTTGACTCATACCGAGGTGTGAGGCTCGCGAATTCACGTTATACACAAAGCTACGCCACACAGGCCGTGCTTTGATCATCCACCACAAGACTTTGCTTTTCAACAGAAGCCTTGATCAACTTCCACTTACGCATGCCACACTGGCAATTCATTCCATGCGACTGATGTCCATCGATATACAACCTCTGAGCTCGTACGTCTCAGAGAAGGGCGTTAAGCAAGAGAATAAATTCTCCGCCGTCAAACAGATGTATATTTAATAGAGATCAATCAACATAGAATAAAATCCAATGTCAGACACACAATCCATTTACAAGTTCGTTCTGCGTCTGAACGAAACCGGAGGCACTTTCCTCGCATATCCATCGATCTCCAAGTACGTCTGGACGATCACCAACTGTTTCCCTCATCTTGGGTGTACAGCCCAATCAAGATCATCAGTAATCACCCAAACGATGTGAAGACTTCCGGTCTTCAACCACCGTCTTCATCTTCAACATCTCGTCGAATCGGTTATTCAGAATGGGTATAAACCCGGCCTTCCTGAATAACCCACGTATATGATAAACAAATGTTACACAAACACAACGAACGCCTCATTCCAATTCAGAATATTCTTTTATTCACAAAATCACATTCTTAGGGAAATGTTCCTATTAATTTTATCCAAGATAAATTCTTCTAAATTTATCCTATAATCTTCCTTTGGATATCATTCAAACTAGTCGGGATTAACGAACCACACCGAAGTAATTATTTATTTTATTTCCCAATCCCAACCTATATATCCCATGGAGAAAACTGGTAATACTCCACATCTAACACCACGGTGTTATCGGTAAAATTAATTACCATTTCACGTTCAAATCTAATTAAAGATTTAACTATCGCTTTGGAGCAAAACTGGTGGTACTCCACTCTCGATCACCTTTCAGATTTGATAATTTAAATTATCAATTCACATTTTTAATCTAATTAAAGATTCATTAAAACTCCACTTAGTTTTAATCTTCTCAAAAATCAATATTCTGTCTTTAACTGGGTTAAAGAACCAATGTCTTCTAAAACACGATTCACGACAAACCCAAATCACATTTGATATTAAATACAAGGCTTTGAATAGAAAATATATCGGCTTATATTCAATATCAAATTCTGAAACCAACATATATCGTATTGGAAATAACGATATAAAATATATCTTTCAAATTCCCATAACAATATCTGTATAGTCATGAAATCCAACATCGAAATATCCTGAAGATAATTTCGATTCAACTCCAGTCCAATCCACGTATTGGGAATATTGATTATTTTTAAAATCACTTTCAAATTCAATTTATTCATTTCACAAATAAATTGATTTTAATTCTAGTTCAAAACTAGTTCATTTCGATAAAAACCTATTTTTATCATTTCAAATTTGGAGTTTTTCACCCTAGTTCTTTCCAATTCACATATTATGATTTTACACAAATTATTAATATTTTTAATAATTTTATCAAGGCCCGTACAGTCGATTTCCAACAACGGCCATCGAACTGCACTTACAACGACCTTTTTCAAATTTGATTTGGACATAATTCCAAATCCAACCGTTAGATTTCAAATTTCTAATATTCATTGGAAAGCTCTTTTCGATACGAACCCAACGGTTCCGGTTTTAGGAGAATCCGACGGTCGGATCTCCCGCAACGACAATTCGAAGTTAATGGTCGAAATTCACGAACTGCCGCGGCGCGGCGCGTTCTATTCAGGCCATTATATATATAATATATATATATATATTATATATATTTCGTCAATTTCCTTTTTAAAACGTATTTTATAAATCGTTTTAACTTTGTTTCAAAACCATTTCAACACTATTTCAATTTCTAATCAAAACTGAATATTTTATATCATTACTATACAAATGATAATATTTTCAAAACGTTATATTTTGAAATCACTTCTTTTCTATATTCAGTATAAAAACGAATATAATCGATATAAATATCGTTCACGTCAAAATGGCGCAAATCTAATCAACACGGCTTTATATATTTCAATAATCCGTTATTCTATTCAACAAATGAATATTTATTCTATTCAACACATAAATCTATATTTCTTCCAACACCTGACTAATCTCAACACATGAGTACTGTCAACACATCACTATTTTTGTTATGTAAAATATTTTATAAAACTATGGTATCTATCGTTTGATTTTCAATTAGACTTCTACTGAGAAGTAGTTCTAATTTTAAATATGATAAAGATGTAAATTTCATTGTATAAAATATTTCACTCAACACATGAACATCGTCAACACATGACTATTTTTATATTCAACACATGAATTTTCTTTTATAATATTCATTATTTCCTCCGATTGGAATGAGGCCCAATCAATCACCATATAACGTTAATTATATGGATTCCATACAACACATGTATATAATAGCATTGAAAAATAATCAACCATCAACCAAAGTGCACTACACTGTATAAGCATCAAATATAGATATCTTACGCTTATAACAGCCTGTCAATCAATCGATCGACATATTTAAGCAATCAGGATGAGTGAACTTCCAAATTTCATCCCAACACCCGTGTGGGGCTTCAAACAATCAAACACAGATTTTATTTGTGCAGTTGGGCGATGTGTAAAATTTATCGACCCAATCAATGTCAGTCAAATCAGTGTACATAAACAAACCGTCCGGTTTGTAAATGAATATTTTATTTATTCACTTTCACGTTAAAAATTATATTTTTAACGATAAAATATTCTATTTCAACACATGAATTTTCTTTCAACACATTTACACAATAAAAATGATATTTTTATTTTTCTAACATATTTTAGAAAATTTCGGCGGCATAACGGCACGATACTAGAAACGGGACGAGGCCTAGCCTTATCCCCGGTCTAGTGAAGGCCCACGCCATTCACACATCAATCAAATCCATTCCATTTCACCAAACAATTCAATTCAAACCAAATAATCTAACCAACTACACAACCAAACAATTTAACAAACAAGCCATCCATGGTCTGTGGATGACGGGTGTCGGGTGCTACTAAACACCATCTACATCCTAGTATATATATATATATAACTAGAAAAAGAGAATTTAGAGTGAGAAGTTCTCACCGACTAGCTAATCCAATCATCTCGACTCTTCTTATGTAGAAAATCTTGTCGTTCTCGCCTTTTGTCACTTTCGTTGCCTGTAGCCGCTACATGTATAAAAATCACATTTTTATTATCTACATTATATAAAAATCTCATCTTTGTATCTTCTATAAGTTAAAAATCGGATTTTTATCCTCTCTATAATATAAAGATCATATTTTTATTTATTTCAAATGTCAAAAACTGTCGAAGCTTTAAAACAGAGAAAACTCACTTTTTTTCTAACGCCCGGATTCGCTGTTTGGGTCCTAGAATTTGCAAACGAGCTTCAATCTTCACACCATCTTTTTCTCTAGCACAAGCACGCCATTCTGAACAACTTTTGCCTAGTGGTCTTCTTGCCAAAAATGTGCCATTTCGCCGGAAATCGCGAAAAGACAGCATTTTGACAGTGTTTGAACAGCAGACTTCGGACGCGTTTTCCGGACAACTCCGCAATGCAAAATAGGACTTATCATATACCAAATCGAAGAGAATTTCGTGCTCTACAACTTTCGTCTTGAGGAACTTTGGCTAGAAACGCACGGTTTGGGAGTTATTCGCGAAATACGGTCAGGGACTTATTTGCAAAACGGGCGATTAGTGTAAAATGGGTTTTTGGGTGTAGCGGGGTCCACGGCCGGAATTGAGGGGGCTGGAGGGGGGCGCGGGCCTGATGGACGTGGGGGAGGGTGTGGGTGGCGGTGGTGGGGCCCGTGGTGGCCGCGGTGGTGGTGGTTGGTGATTTGGGGCTTAAGGTTTGCAAATGGAGAGAGGAGGAGGAAGAGGAGGAGGAGGGGAGGAGGAAGAGGGGGTGCGGCGCCCGGAGGGAGGCCGGCGGTGGCCGAGGGGAGGGTGGGCAGCGGCAAAGGGGTGGAGCTCGCCATTAAAGAGAAAAGAGGAAGAAAAGAGGAAGAGAGAAAAGTGAGTGAAGAAAAGGAGAAAAGTGATTATATGCTAGTTTCTCACGTATCGTCCGAACACAAACGATCTCCGATCGCCGCGGAATTCGGACACGAGATGGTAGACGTGAAGACGAGTCCAACGAAACAAGTTTCGTCGAATTCCGAGTTCGTTTGACCATTCAACAAAAATCACAAAAATGCTCAGATAAGCTCTAAAAATGCGATTTTGGCGCACCTTTTCTTCTCGCACGCTCACATGCTAACTCAAAAAATCAAGCCCTCTTGGATTTAACCATTTTTAGATGATACGAATCTAGAAAAAAAAGTAGAATCGAATTCCGAGTTCGTATCAGTAATGTTCCTTTGTAAAATGACTACTCGTTTTGCCTTGAACTGTTTTAGCTCGCACGGCCACATACTGACTCCATTCGACGCGCCATTTGGAACTCAACAATGATTTGTCATTATGAATCCATAAAAATTTATCTCGCCGAATTCTGAGCTCGTATGCAAAATTTCACTTTTTAAGGGCTATGTATTGTTAACCGAACAACTCCAGCCCATAGCCACTATTCCGGATATCGGAATATATCGAAGCTTATACTTTTCGGAGTTCTAAACGGCATTTTGAACTCAATGGAAGTGGTTTCGAGTCCAAATTCATCCGTATGCAAAATTTGACTTTTTGGGCCATGTATAATTTACATAGCGACTATTCTGAATTTTCAACTGGGCATAACTTTTGATTCCCGCTATGAAATTTCGATTTTTCGGATTCGTTGGAAAGATATTCACGAATAGATTCTAATATTTTTGGTTTCACTAAAATCCGGATTGTTTTGCACCCGGTACATTCAATTGAAGTTTGAAATCGAATTATCGAACTACCGCGCCATTTTCAATTCCATTTAAAATTATATATAATTATTATATTCCAACGACGACGTATATAATATATACGTCGAATTCCATTCAAAATAAATTTCTCGTTGTTATTATTTAAAATAATCTATTTTAAATATTCAAAATTCACTAAAATTGCCAAAACAAAAAATTTTAAACTGCCCCAGATTTTCGGGTTATTACAATCTCCCCCACTTAAAACTTTTCGTCCCCGAAAAGGAACAAAGTCGAAAGTGGTTTGATTATTTAACTCTACGTTCGATCCGGCTTCCATTCTCCAACTTTTCAGTTTCTGAGAATTTTCAAATTTTCAAAAATTTGGCTAACACCCTAAATTTTCGAAAAATTTCGCCATAACCTCCTTTGTACGGGGAGCACGGGAAAATCCCGAAATTGCCATATAGGCCTTCTGATCTCAAAAAGAAAAAGAAAAAGCCAAGCGGCTAGCCAATAGGCTCATAAAATCATCATCACCCAAACAAAACAGTAAATTATGTAGTAAACATGTACCTATTTGTCGGGCAAACAAATTTTATTCTTCGGCTCTAGCCTCCTTGCTATGACCTGTTCAATGTAAGTACATGTATATGCAAGCAAATGCGACCAATTTTCAATACAATTCAATATTTGGTTCAATTAGGCTAAATGGTTCAAAATTATCAAACAAATAAACAAACAACACAAACATCAATCAATTAGTGAATTAGAGTTTCAAATTCATAATTTTGATATATATATGTAACGACCCAGAAAATCTGAACCAATTTAAAATTTTTAAATTGGCTAAAATAATGGATTTTAATTATTTAAAATAAATATTTTAAATAATGGCGATGAAAACTGAGTTTGAATCGACAATTGAAAACGAATATAATTAATTATAATTATATATAGAATTGAAAATGGCGTGGTAGTTCGATAATTCGATTTCAAACTTCAATTGAATATACCGGGTGCAAAACAATCCGGATTTTAGTGAAACCAAAAACATTAGGATCTAATTGATGGTATCTTTCTAACGAATCCGACCAATCGAAATTTGATAGCGGGAATCAAAAGATATGTCCAGTTGAAAATTCTGAATAGTCGCTATGGAATTCAGGCCCTTAAAAATGGACATTTTGCAAATGACCTCGGATTTCGACGAAACCACTTTTGTTAGATCCGTAGTGTCAAGTTATTGTTAGGTTTCAAATTTCATAATTTTTCGAATCAATATGTGAGCGTGGCAAAGGAAAACGCGTTTGACCAGTTTCTGTTGAATTAAATCGACTGGAAATTGGCCATTTTGCAAACGGTCTCAGAATTCGACGAAACTAGTTTTGTTAAGACCGTATCGTCAATACGAAGCTAGAAAATATTTTTCTGGAATTTTTAGTGTTAGTATGTGACCCCGGTAATTTGAAATGTACGTTTAAAATTCAATATAGTGATTTAAATGTAAATTCAAAAGGAAACTGATTGTAACGATCAAATCAGCTTGCGAGACATATCCCATTGTGTTCGGAATGGGGGATAAACGCTATGGACGACAGGCGGTGGGCCTCGTTTCGAGGTCGTATGTAAAAGTCAACCTTTTTGAAAAATTAAATAATAAAATAATAAAAAAAAAAAATTCATTCCCTCTCTTTACCTCCTTTCTGCCCCCCCCCCCCCCTCGTTTTAATTCCAAACAGAAAGAAAAAAAAAAAAAAAACCCTAAAGCCAGCGACACCGCCCCCCCTAAAGCGAACGCCACCATCACCGCCTGTTTTCCCCCCGCCTCCATCGATCGAGCCCCGAAGCCACCGCCTGCATCGATCGAAGACCGCCTCCCCGTTCGAACCCCGAGCCGCCCCTCGAAGCCACCTCCGACGTCTGCGAAGACCTCCCCCCCCCCTCTCTGTAAGTTTTATTTTATTTATCTATTTTATTTTAATTCTGATTTTATTTAAAAGATTAAACTGAATTTTTAAAAGTATATAAAAAAAAAAAGAGTAAAAACTGATTTTCTTTAAAAGAGTAAAACTGATTTTCTTAAAAAGATTAAAACTGATATTTTTAAGAAAGGTTAAAACTGTTTTTAAAGAAAGATTAAAACTGATTTTGTTTAAGAGAAAAAGATTTAAACTTTAAATAGAAAAAGGTTTGAAATTTAAAAGGAAAAAGTTTTAAACTAAAAATAGAAGGAGGTTAGAAATTTACAAGGTAAAAATCATATTTGTATATATTGAAAGTAAAAGTAAAAATCATATTTTTATATATTGAATAGCGTAGTAAAAATTCGATTTTTACATATGTAGAGGATACGGGCGAAAGCGACAAAGGGCGAAGATTTCTATAAGTGAAGTGTCGTGCAGTTGGATAGCTATTGGTGAGATTTCTGATTTAAAAATTATATATATGTGTTGAAAATGAAAGTGAATTGCTATATATAAATAAATATATATATATATATACGCCCCTCGTCCACAAACCATGGACGATATTTATTGGTTGAAATTGTTGTGAAAATTGATTGATAACGAATGATGGTTTGGGATTGTTTGTGATTGATATTGGTTGTTTGTGGTTGAAAAATACCCATTTGTGGTTGTGAAATATTTGGTTGAAACCACATAGGATTAGTTTGTGGAAATGAAATAAATATATACATGCCGCCTGCGTGCGAACTAGATGCATGATCCCCATTGTCAAAAACCGCGAGGTTTTAAGGTAGAGCGAGGAGCCGTACTAGGGACGGTGCCGGTTTAACTACCCTGCCGTTATGCTGCCGAAATTTTGAATAATATTCTTGTGTTTGAATTATTTTCATATGCTTAAACTATATTTATTCCTTATATAGAAAACATTCATGTGTTGAATTGATATTCATTCGTTGTTTAGAAATTCATGTGTTGAATGGTATTCATATTTTGAAATAAATCGTTCGATAATAAAAATCACATTTTTATCTATATATAGAAACTATAGAAAACATTCATGTGTTGAATTGATATTCATTCGTTGTTTAGAAATTCATGTGTTGAATGGTATTCATATTTTGAAATAAATTGTTCGATAATAAAAATCACATTTTTATCTATATATAGAAACTATAGAAAACATTCATGTGTTGAATTGATATTTATTCGTTGATTAGAAATTCATGTGTTGAATGGTATTCATATTTTGAAATAAATTGTTCGATAATAAAAATCACCTTTTTTATCTATATATAGAAACTATAGAAAACATTCATGTGTTGAATTGATATTCATTCGTTGTTTAGAAATTCATGTGTTGAATGGTATTCATATTTTGAAATAAATTGTTCGATAATAAAAATCACATTTTTATCTATATATAGAAACTATAGAAAACATTCATGTGTTGAATTGATATTCATTCGTTGTTTAGAAATTCATGTGTTGAATGGTATTCATATTTTGAAATAAATTGTTTGATAATAAAAATCGTCTTTTATCGACTATATGAACTGTGTAAAATAATCTCGTTTTAAAAAGAAATTGTTTTATGATAAAAATCCTATTTTGTCACCTATATGAACTATATAGAAAAATAGTGTTTTGAAATGAATTGTTTTACAATAAAAATCACATTTTTATTGTATGCATAAATCGTTGAAATGTGAAGTGTTAAAAATAGCCACTTGTTCAAAATAAACATATATGAGTTGAAATATTCATTAATTAGCTAATGAAATGATTTGCACCTATTTATGTAACATTAGAATGAATGGTGTTTTTAAACCAAATAGAAATCAAATATGAAGTCGAATAGAAATTGATAAATGATAAGAATTGTATATATATGTGCATGCAATATTCATTGAACAGGTTATAGCAAAGGGGCTAGAGAAGAGGAATAAAATTTTGTGCCCGACAAATAGGTACACATTTACTGATTTGTTTGGGTGATGATTTTGAGCCTGTTGGCTAGCCGCTTGGCTTTTTCTTTTTCTTTTTGAGATTAGAAGGACCGGGAACGCTATTTGCGATTTCCCGATGCTCCCGGTGCAGGGGAGGTTATGGCGAAATTTTTCCAAAATTTAAGGTGTTAGAAAAATATTTTAAGTGAAAACGATATTGAGAATGGTTGAATGAACTATATTTATATAAATATATAAATATAAATAAAATTAAAACGAAACGAAGCCGTGCTGTTCGTATTTTGAAATCGTGATTTCAAACGACTAGTGCGGGAAATCCGACCATTGGATTTTCCCGAAATCTCAACCGTCGGGTTCGCCTTGGAAATATCTTTCCAACGGCACCAACCTTGTAAAAATCCAACGGTTGGATTGTCTGGAATGTTTAATTCAAATCTGAAGAAAAACAGCGCCAGAAGCGATTATATTTATTTATATATATAAATATAATTATATTTAATCGAATAACGACGCTGTAGTTCGTATTTTGAAATCGAAATTTCAAACGATTGTACCGGGAGATCCGACCGTCGGATTTTCCCGAAACTGGAACCGTAGGGTTCGTTTTGAAAAGACCTTTCTAATGATGTAAATTTTGTGAAGATCCAACGGTTAGATTTTCAGATATGTGTAAATCAAATCTGAAGAAAAACAGCGCCACGGCCGCTGTATGGCCCGAAGCGTCGTTTTGAATAAAATGGCTATTTTAAAATAAATAAAAATAGCGATAAATAGTTATAAAATATCGTAAGCGATATAGAATGGAAATAAACTGAATTTTCTTGATTTATGTGGCTTTTGATGGTTGAATGTGTTTGGTGTGAAAATTACATTAAAGAACGAAATTGGTGTTGTCGAACAATTTAACCATTGAAATAAATTGATTTGAAATTCTAAATATACGTGAATTATTTGAAAAAGCCGAGTTAATTCTCATTTCAAATAATTAATCGACGATTGAAAGTCGAAGATGAAGACGATGGTCGAAGACCGGAGATCTTCACCTCGTTTGGATGGTAACCGAGGTCCTGATTGGGAGGCATCCCGAAATATGGATAATGAGTGGTGATCGTCCAGACGTACGTGGTGATCGAAGGGTTTGCGAGGTATTTAGTGCCTCCGGTTTCGTTCAGACCCAGAACGGACTTGTAAATGGACTGTGTGTCCGACATTGGAATTTGTTCTGTGTGATTGATAGCCATCAGTTGCACGGTGTGAATTGCCTGTGTGGCATGCTAAGATGCAGTGATCAGGGCTTCTGTTGAAAAGCAAAGTCTTGTGATGATGATCAAAGCACCGCCTGTGTGGCGTAGCTTTGTGTATAACGTAAATTCGCGAGCCTCACACCCCGGTATGAACCTAAAACGGGAGAAAGGACCTCAGGGAGGACATGCGTTTTCTTCTAGCTAGGGTGGTGTCAGTGACCTACCAGCCCTGACATTTATATACTTTTCACCTATGTGGTTGTTGCTGTTGCGAGGCGCCTCGGTTTGATCGGACGATCCGGGTCCGATGGAGTCATTCGTTGGCTCGTTTACGCCCCAAAGGGCGGGGAAACGCAGTGTTCAGGAATTTTAATCCACATCGGTGGACCGGCCCTGACGATCCAAGGGCCCACCTGTGTCTGGGTCCTGGGACACGGGCTAGAGCGTCTCGAATTCGGTAAGGACTATCTTTTGCCTTGGTTCATGACGAAAATCCAATTTCCAAATACGTGACGATGCGATTTTGATTGTATACCTATATATGGCGACATAGTGGTATGGGGCATTAATGCCGTCTATGATTGATAGTTATGATTTGAAATTGCTTTCAAAACATATAAACACTAGCAATAATATCAAATGCCTTTGTTTTATTCGTATCAAGCATATTTTGACCGTTATAAGGTAAAAACTCTATCCTCCGGTTTGCGTTGCATTGTGTGATGGGAACTGAGTCTTATAACGACTTCATTTTTATAAAAGCATAGCGATGTTTAAAAGAAAGATTTGTTTTAAAGCATTGGCGATCCAATGGAGTAAACCTGTTCCACGAAAGTGGCGTGGTCCTGTGATTAGCCAATTATATATGTGTTGAGTGGATTTCTCATACCAGTCCCATGACTGACTCGTAGTTTGTTTCACTCTCAAACTCGGGTGCCCCCCCTTTTCCACACGGGCAGCCTTGTATTCAGGTTTAGCTGGTTCTTTCTGGATAGCTGGAGCTGAAGATGGATTCTATCATTTATTTCTTTTTATGCTGTTCAGCTCCTATTGTACATATTTTGTTTATTTCCGCTGTAGACATTTATGTATAGCTGAACTGTATTTGTACTAAGTAAGATCCTGTATACTGTGTAACTCTGATGATTACTTTTATCCAGTATATTTTGTTGTTCATTCTGGTGTATTTATTTAATTCTGTTCTGCTATTATCTGTTTCTGTGTTATATTCCAAAGATAACCTTGTTTCCGTGAGAACAGGAAATCGGGTCGTCTCAATATATATATATAAAATCATGTTTTGATGCCAATTCACAACAATGTGTTCTAGCTATATAGGTTTTGTTCTCACACCAGTCTAATGGAAATATATAGAAATCACACCTTCGAAACACGAACATAAATACTGATGATGTAGCTACAATCATCAGAATCATCTTCGGGTGTCTAGAATGTGACTCTATATCTATCCAGTATATTAAAACTTCGACTATACGTTCATGACGCGTATACGCGAAATCTTTATATACTCGATTGTCCATATTCAAAATAAATAAATATTCAAATACGTATAAAGCGATTTAAATTTGAAAACAAAATTGTTTTCATTTGAAAAATATACACTTCACACTCGTTCTAGGATACTACTGATCCTATCTCTAACGAGTAATTCTAATTGGATATTACTAATCCAATATCTGATGAATTCTTTCGTATAGTTCTAATGTGTCTTGTTCTCGAGCTCTGTAAACCAAAGCTCTGATACCACTGTAAGAACACGTAACTTCCCCGTGAAGGAAAGCACGAATACTTTGAGAACAACACACAAAAGGACGCAGACGGAAGAACATTTCATTGCTATTACAACAATTCCATCAGATACAAGAATATACAGAGTATAAATGAATAAATTACATTCGACAAATATCAGAGATTACAATAAATTACATAGTAGCGGAAAATAATACAAAACACAACTGAAAGTAATACACGGATACAGAGCTTTCCGAGCATCGTTCCAGCTGTAAATCAGGACCCTGTGAATATAAATCTGCAAAACCAAAACTACTAGCTGCCCGTGTGGAAAATAGGGGCACCCAGAGTTTAGGTTAAAACAATAAACTCCAGGTCAGTCATGGGACTGGTGTGAGAACTAAAACAGTTATAATTCTTTATTTTTAAAGTAAGGTAAATCAAGGGACCACTCCGTATAACACGGAACGGGTTTCCTCCCAAGAATACCAGTGCATAAAACAAACAGCGCAATGCTAAATAAAGAAAAATGAAGCTGTTATAAGACCCAGGTCCCATCACACAATGCAACGCAAGCCGGAGGATAGGGTTTTTACCTTATAACAGCCAAAGCATGCTTGATACGTTTAAAACACATTATTTGATACTATTATAGGTGTATAGTGTCAAAACAATTTCAATCATAAATATCAATCATAGGCGGCATTAATGACCCATACCACTATGTCGCCATACTAGGTTCTACAAATAAAACCGAAACACACGTATTGGAAATTGGATTCCATCATGAGTCGAGGCAAGGGGCAAGCTCCTCTCCGCGTTCGAGATACTCTAGCAATGCCTCAGGACCCCACTATGATCCTTTGGAACCTCCAAGGCCGGTCCTCTCTTACTTTTGAGGATTAGTTATTCCTGAACACACGTTTCCCGGTCCTTACAGACCTATATCCGAGGCGCCTCGTATCCAACAACCACACAGGTGAAAAGTATATAAATGTCAGGGCAGGTAGGTCACTGACACCACCCTAGCTAGAAAGAAACGTCGTGCACTCCTTGGGTCCATATCCCGTTTTTGACTCATACCGAGGTGTGAGGCTCGCGAATTCACGTTATACACAAAGCTACGCCACACAGGCCGTGCTTTGATCATCCACCACAAGACTTTGCTTTTCAACAGAAGCCTTGATCAACTGCCACTTACCCATGCCACACTGGCAATTCATTCCATGCGACTGATGTCCATCGATATACAACCTCTGAGCTCGTACGTCTCAGAGAAGGGCGTTAAGCAAGAGAATAAATTCTCCGCCGCCAAACAGATGTATATTTAATAGAGATCAATCAACATAGAATAAAATCCAATGTCAGACACACAATCCATTTACAAGTTCGTTCTGCGTCTGAACGAAACCGGAGGCACTTTCCTCGCATATCCATCGATCTCCAAGTACGTCTGGACGATCACCAACTGTTTCCCTCATCTTGGGTGTACAGCCCAATCAAGATCATCAGTAATCACCCAAACGATGTGAAGACTTCCGGTCTTCAACCACCGTCTTCATCTTCGACATCTCGTCGAATCGGTTATTCAGAATGGGTATAAACCCGGCCTTCCTGAATAACCCACGTATATGATAAACATATGTTACACAAACACAACGAACGCCTCATTCCAATTCAGAATATTTTTTATTCACAAAATCACATTCTTAGGGAAATGTTCCTATTAATTTTATCCAAGATAAATTCTTCTAAATTTATCCTATAATCTTCCTTTGGATATCATTCAAACTAGTCGGGATTAACGAACCACACCGAAGTAATTATTTATTTTATTTCCCAATCCCAACCTATATATCCCATGGAGAAAACTGGTAATACTCCACATCTAACACCACGGTGTTATCGGTAAAATTAATTACCATTTCACGTTCAAATCTAATTAAAGATTTAACTATCGCTTTGGAGCAAAACTGGTGGTACTCCACTCTCGATCACCTTTCAGATTTGATAATTTAAATTATCAATTCACATTTTTAATCTAATTAAAGATTCATTAAAACTCCACTTAGTTTTAATCTTCTCAAAAATCAATATTCTGTCTTTAACTGGGTTAAAGAACCAATGTCTCCTAAAACACGATTCACGACAAACCCAAATCACATTTGATATTAAATACAAGGCTTTGAATAGAAAATATATCGGCTTATATTCAATATCAAATTCTGAAACCAACATATATCGTATTGGAAATAACGATATAAAATATATCTTTCAAATTCCCATAACAATATCTGTATAGTCACGAAATCCAACATCGAAATATCCTGAAGATAATTTCGATTCAACTCCAGTCCAATCCACGTATTGGGAATATTGATTATTTTTAAAATCACTTTCAAATTCAATTTATTCATTTCACAAATAAATTGATTTTAATTCTAGTTCAAAACTAGTTCATTTCGATAAAAACCTATTTTTATCATTTCAAATTTGGAGTTTTTCACCCCAGTTCTTTCCAATTCACATATTATGATTTTACACAAATTATTAATATTTTTAATAATTTTATCAAGGCCCGTACAGTCGATTTCCAACAACGGCCATCGAACTGCACTTACAACGACCTTTTTCAAATTTGATTTGGACATAATTCCAAATCCAACCGTTAGATTTCAAATTTCTAATATTCATTGGAAAGCTCTTTTCGATACGAACCCAACGGTTCCGGTTTTAGGAGAATCCGACGGTCGGATCTCCCGCAACGACAATTCGAAGTTAATGGTCGAAATTCACGAACTGCCGCGGCGCGGCGCGTTCTATTCAGGCCATTATATATATATAATATATATATATATTATATATATTTCGTCAATTTCCTTTTTAAAACGTATTTTATAAATCGTTTTAACTTTGTTTCAAAACCATTTCAACACTATTTCAATTTCTAATCAAAACTGAATATTTTATATCATTACTATACAAATGATAATATTTTCAAAACGTTATATTTTGAAATCACTTCTTTTCTATATTCAGTATAAAAACGAATATAATCGATATAAATATCGTTCACGTCAAAATGGCGCAACTCTAATCAACACGGCTTTATATATTTCAATAATCCGTTATTCTATTCAACAAATGAATATTTATTCTATTCAACACATAAATCTATATTTCTTCCAACACCTGACTAATCTCAACACATGAGTACTGTCAACACATCACTATTTTTGTTATGTAAAATATTTTATAAAACTATGGTATCTATCGTTTGATTTTCAATTAGACTTCTACTGAGAAGTAGTTCTAATTTTAAATATGATAAAGATGTAAATTTCATTGTATAAAATATTTCACTCAACACATGAACATCGTCAACACATGACTATTTTTATATTCAACACATGAATTTTCTTTTATAATATTCATTATTTCCTCCGATTGGAATGAGGCCCAATCAATCACCATATAACGTTAATTATATGGATTCCATATAACACATGTATATAATAGCATTGAAAAATAATCAACCATCAACCAAAGTGCACTACACTGTATAAGCATCAAATATAGATATCTTACGCTTATAACAGCCTGTCAATCAATCGATCGACATATTTAAGCAATCAGGATGAGTGAACTTCCAAATTTCATCCCAACACCCGTGTGGGGCTTCAAACAATCAAACACAGATTTTATTTGTGCAGTTGGGCGATGTGTAAAATTTATCGACCCAATCAATGTCAGTCAAATCAGTGTACATAAACAAACCGTCCGGTTTGTAAATGAATATTTTATTTATTCACTTTCACGTTAAAAATTATATTTTTAACGATAAAATATTCTATTTCAACACATGAATTTTCTTTCAACACATTTACACAATAAAAATGATATTTTTATTTTTCTAACATATTTTAGAAAATTTCGGCGGCATAACGGCACGATACTAGAAACGGGACGAGGCCTAGCCTTATCCCCGGTCAAGTGAAGGCCCACGCCATTCACACATCAATCAAATCCATTCCATTTCACCAAACAATTCAATTCAAACCAAATAATCTAACCAACTACACAACCAAACAATTTAACAAACAAGCCATCCATGGTCTGTGGATGACGGGTGTCGGGTGCTACTAAACACCGTCTACATCCTAGTATATATATATATAACTAGAAAAAGAGAATTTAGAGTGAGAAGTTCTCACCGACTAGCTAATCCAATCATCTCGACTCTTCTTATGTAGAAAATCTTGTCGTTCTCGCCTTTTGTCACTTTCGTTGCCCGTAGCCGCTACCTGTATAAAAATCACATTTTTATTATCTACATTATATAAAAATCTCATCTTTATATCTTCTATAAGTTAAAAATCGGATTTTTATCCTCTCTATAATATAAAGATCATATTTTTATTTATTTCAAATGTCAAAAACTGTCGAAGCTTTAAAACAGAGAAAACTCACTTTTTTTCTAACGACCGGATTCGCTGTTTGGGTCCTAGAATTTGCAAACGAGCTTCAATCTTTACACCATCTTTTTTTCTAGTACAAGCACGCCATTCTGAACAACTTTTGCCTAGTGATCTTCTTGCCAAAAATGTGCCATTTCGCCGGAAATCGCGAAAAGACAGCATTTTGACAGTGTTTGAACAGCAGACTTCGGACGCGTTTTCCGGACAACTCCGCAATGCAAAATAGGACTTATCATATACCAAATCGAAGAGAATTTCGTGCTCTACAACTTTGGTCTTGAGGAACTTTGGCTAGAAACGCACGGTTTGGGAGTTATTCGCGAAATACGGTCAGAGACTTATTTGCAAAACGGGCGATTAGTGTAAAATGGGTTTTTGGGTGTAGCGGGGTCCACGGCCGGAATTGAGGGGGCTGGAGGGGGGCGCGGGCCTGATGGACGTGGGGGAGGGTGTGGGTGGCGGTGGTGGGGCCCGTGGTGGCCGCGGTGGTGGTGGTTGGTGATTTGAGGCTTAGGGTTTGCAAATGGAGAGAGGAGGAGGAAGAGGAGGAGGAGGGGAGGAGGAAGAGGGGGTGCGGCGCCCGGAGGGAGGCCGGCGGTGGCCGAGGGGAGGGTGGGCAGCGGCAAAGGGGTGGAGCTCGCCATTAAAGAGAAAAGAGGAAGAAAAGAGGAAGAGAGAAAAGTGAGTGAAGAAAAGGAGAAAAGTGATTATATGCTAGTTTCTCACGTATCGTCCGAACACAAACGATCTCCGATCGCCGCGGAATTCGGACACGAGATGGTAGACGTGAAGACGAGTCCAACGAAACAAGTTTCGTCGAATTCCGAGTTCGTTTGACCATTCAACAAAAATCACAAAAATGCTCAGATAAGCTCTAAAAATGCGATTTTGGCGCACCTTTTCTTCTCGCACGCTCACATGCTAACTCAAAAAATCAAGCCCTCTTGGATTTAACCATTTTTAGATGATACGAATCTAGAAAAAAAAGTAGAATCGAATTCCGAGTTCGTATCAGTAATGTTCCTTTGTAAAATGACTACTCGTTTTGCCTTGAACTGTTTTAGCTCGCACGGCCACATACTGACTCCATTCGACGCGCCATTTGGAACTCAACAATGATTTGTCATTATGAATCCATAAAAATTTATCTCGCCGAATTCTGAGCTCGTATGCAAAATTTCACTTTTTAAGGGCTATGTATTGTTAACCGAACAACTCCAGCCCATAGCCACTATTCCGGATATCGGAATATATCGAAGCTTATACTTTTCGGAGTTCTAAACGGCATTTTGAACTCAATGGAAGTGGTTTCGAGTCCAAATTCATCCGTATGCAAAATTTGACTTTTTGGGCCATGTATAATTTACATAGCGACTATTCTGAATTTTCAACTGGGCATAACTTTTGATTCCCGCTATGAAATTTCGATTTTTCGGATTCGTTGGAAAGATATTCACGAATATATTCTAATATTTTTGGTTTCACTAAAATCCGGATTGTTTTGCACCCGGTACATTCAATTGAAGTTTGAAATTGAATTATCGAACTACCGCGCCATTTTCAATTCCATTTAAAATTATATATAATTATTATATTCCAACGACGACGTATATAATATATACGTCGAATTCCATTCAAAATAAATTTCTCGTTGTTATTATTTAAAATAATCTATTTTAAATATTCAAAATTCACTAAAATTGCCAAAACAAAAAATTTTAAACTGGCCCGGATTTTCGGGTTATTACAATATTCACAATTAGATCCTAATGTTTTTGGTTTCACTAAAATCCGGATTGTTTTGCACCAGGTACATTCAATTGAAGTTTGAAATCGAATTATCGAACTACCGCGCCATTTTCAATTCCTTTTATAATTATATATAATTATTTATATTCTAACGACGACGTATATAATATATACGTTCTATTCCTATTCGAAATAAATTTCTCGTCGATATTATTTAAAATAATTCATTTTAAATATTCAAAATTCGTTAAAATTGCCAAAATAAAAATTTTAAACTGGCCCAGATTTTCGGGTTATTACAGAAACTGATCGAAACGATCGAATCAGCCTACGATACATATCCCATTGTGTTCGGAATGGGGGCAAAACGCTATGGACGACAGGCGGTGGGCCTCGTTTAGAGGTCGTATGAAAAAGTCAACTTTTTGAATTAAATAATTAAATAAAATAAAAAAAAATATTCTCCTTTCTCCCTCTTCTTTTACCTCTGCCCCCCCGTTCTTCATTAATCAGTTCGAATGAAATAAAAAAAACCTCGATCGAAAGCCCCCCCCACCCCCGATTGAACGCCGACGCCTCAGGCCCCCTTCCTCCTACAATCGAGCACCGCGATGAACCCTACCCCCTGCCCTCGCGACGCGACAACCCCCCCTCCCTCGCTGGAGCGCAGCCCCACGGCCACCGCACCACCCAATCCGACCCAAACCCTAACCCGTTAGCCCCCTCTTTCCTCCTTTCGAACGCTGTAAGTGCTTTCACTCATTTATTTATATTTATTTATACTTTTCAGTTTATAAAAAAAACAAAATATAAATATAGAAAAAGGGATTAAATTTTTGTTTGTATTGTTAGAAAAGGTTTGATTTTTAAAATAGAAAAGATTAGATTTTTAAAGGAAGAAAGACGACATTTTTAAATGGAGAAAGGCGTGATTTTTACATATGTAGTGGATTAAAATTATGATCTTTATATAGTATAGATATTAAAAATATGATTTCTATATTATAGAAGGAGTAAAAAACGAAATCGATATTTTTGAAAAGGCGAAATCTATATTTTTGAAAAGGCGAAATCCATATATATGAAAAGAGCCATATTTTTGAAAGTCGATATTTTTATAAGGGAAAGGAATTATAAAAATATAATCTTTATCGATACGAACACTGTTATCAAAATATGATTTTTACCATATAGTTAGAAGTAAAAATTCGATTTTTATATATTGAATAGCGAAGTAAAAATTCGATTTTTATATATTGAATAGCGAAGTAAAAATTCGATTTTTATATATTGAATAGCGAAATGAAAATTCGATTTTTATATATTGAATAGCGAAGTAAAAATTCGATTTTTATGTATTGAATAGTAAAGTAAAAATTCGATTTTTACATATGTAGAAAATACGGGCAACGAAGATGACAAAAGGCAAGAACGATGGAAATTTCTCCGAATGAAGAGTTGTGGGATTGGGATAGCTATCGGTGAGAACTCCTCACTCTAAATTTCTTTTTCTAGTTATACATATGCTAGGATGCAGACGGTGTTTAGTAGCACCGGACACCCGTCATCCATAGAACATGGATAGCTTGTTTGTTTAATTCTTTGGTTGTGTAGTTGGTTAGATTATTTGGTTTGAATTGAATAGTTTGGTGTAATGGAATGGATTTGATTGATGTGTGAATGGAGTGGGCCTTCACTAGACCGGGGATAAGGCTAGGCCTCGTCCCGTTTCTAGTATCGTGCCGTTATGCCGCCGAAATTTTCTAAAATAAGTTAGAAAAATAAAGATATCATTTTGTTTAATAAATGAACTGAATATAATATTTTCATAGGTTGAATAAAATGTTTTATCGTTAAAAGTATAATTTTTAACTTGAAAGTGAATAAATAAATATTTATAAACAAATCGGCCGATTTGTTTATATACACTGATTTGACTGATATTGATCGGGTCGATAAATTTTACATATCGCCCAACTGCACAACTAAAATATGTGTTTGATTGTTTGAAACCCCACACGGGTGTTGGGATGAAATTTGAAGTTCACTCATCCTGATTCATTAAATATGTCGATCGATTGATTGACAGGCTGTTATAAGCGTTAGATATCTATATTTGATGCTTATACAGTGTAGTGCACTTTGGTTGATGGTTGATTATTTTTCAATGCTATTATATACGTGTGATGTATGAAAATCCATATAATTAATATTATATGGTGATTGATTGGGCCTCATTCCAATTTAGAAAATAAAGAATATTATAAAATAAAGGTTCATGTGTTGACAGTACTCATCCGTTGAGATTAGTCATGTGATGAACGAAATATTTTAAAAATAGAAATATTTGAAATAGAAATATATGAATAGGAAATATTTGAAAATAGAAATATATGAAGCCATGTTGATTAGATTGACGCCATTTTGACGTGAACGATATTTATATCGATTTTATTCATTTTAAAATGAATATAGAAAAGTGATTTCGAAATCGAATATTTTGTAATGAAATTTGATTTCAATTGAATATATAACGAATTTGATTTCAATTGAATATATAACGAATTTGATCTCAATTGAATATATAACGAATTTGATCTCAATTGAATATATAACGAATTTGATTTCAATTGAATATATAACGAATTTGATTTCAATTGAATATATAATGAAATTTGATTTCAATTGAATATATAATGAAATTGATTTCAATTGAATATATAACGAATTTGATTTCAATTGAATATATAACGAATTTGATTTCAATTGAATATATAACGAATTTGATTTCAATTGAATATATAACGAATTTGATTTCAATTGAATATATAACGAATTTGATTTGATTGAATAGAAAGCGAATTCGAATTGAATTGAATAGAAAGCGAATTCGAATTGAATTGAATAGAAAGCGAATTCGAATTGAATTAAATAGAAAACAAATTTGATTTGATTGAATAGAAAACGAATTCGAATTGAATTGAATAGAAAGCGAATTTGAATTGAATTGAATAGAAAACGAATTCGAATTGAATTAAATAGAAAACGAATTCGAATTGAATAGAAAACGAATTTGAATTGAATTGAATAGAAAACGAATTCGAATTGAATTGAATAGAAAACGAATTCGAATTGAATAGAAAACGAATTTGAATTGAATTGAATAGAAAACAAATTCGAATTGAATTGAATAGAAAACGAATTTGAATTGAATTGAATTGAAAACGAATTCGAATTGAATTGAAAACGAATTGAAATGAATTCAAATTGAATTGAAAACGAATTGAAATGGATTCAAATTGAATTGAAATTTGAATTGAATTGAATGAATTTTAAAACGAATTTATAAGGAAGAATTCAATTTTGATTTGAATTGAAATGGATGTTGAAATTGTTTTTGAAACGAATTTAAAACTATTTATAAAATTCGTTTTAAATAGTAATCGACGAAATATATATTATATATATAATATATATAATATAATGGCCTGAATAGAATGCGCCGCGCTGCGGCAGTTCGTGAATTTCAACCATTAACTTCGAACGGACATTACGGGAGATCCGACCGTCGGATTCTCCTAAAACTGGAACTGTTGGGTTCGTATCGAAAAGAGCTTTCTAACGAATATTTGAAATTCAAAATCTAACGGTTGGATTTGGAGATACGTCCAAATCAAATTTGGAAAAGGTCGCTGTAAGTGCAGTTCGATGGCCGTTGATGGAAATCGACTGTATGGGCCTTGATAAAATTATTAAAAATATCAATAATTTGTGTAAAATCATAAGAAATGATTTGGGAAAAATTAGGATGAAAAACTCCATATTTGAAAAGATAAAAATAGATTTTTATCGAAATGAACTAGTTTTAAATAGAATTGGTTTGTGGGTTTGTCGTGAACAGTGTTTTAAATAACATTTGTTCTTTAACCCGATAATAAATGAAATGTTCTTCCGTCTGCATTCTGATTTGTCCTGTTCTCAAACGATCAGGGGTTTCGAACGGTCTAGATCGGTTTAACGACTGATTCGGATCGAGCGAAATTCCAGGCCGTCACATTTGGTATCAGAGCTTTAGTTTACAGAGCTCGAGAACAAGACATATTAGAACCATACGAAAGAATTCATCAGATATTGGATTAGTAATATCCAATTAGAAGGACTCGTTAGAGATAGGATCAGTAGTATCCTAGAATGAGTGTGAAGAGTATATTTTTCAAATGAAAACAATTTTGTTTTTAAAATTTAAATCGCTTTATACGTATTTGATTATTTATTTATATTGAATTTGGACAATCTAGTATATAAAGGTTTTGCACATACGCGTCATGAACGTATATTCGAAGTTTTAATATACTGGATAGATATAGAATCACGCTCTAGTCGTTCGGAGATGATTTTGATGATGGAGCTCCATCACCAATATTTATGTTCGTGTTTCGAAGGTGTGACTTCTATATATTTCCATCAAACTGGTGTGAGAACCAAAACTAATATAGTTAGAATACATTGTTGTGAATTGGCATCAAAAACATGATTTTTTGTACATATATCAAAATTATTAATTTGAAACGTTAAATTCACTAATTGTTTGATGATTGTGTTGTTTGTTTATTTGGTTGATAATTTTGAACCATTACGCCTAATAAAACCGAATATTGAATTGTATTGAAAATTGGTCGCATTTGCTTGCATATACATATACTTACATTGAACAAGTCATAGCAAGGAGGCTAGAGCAGAGAATAAAATTTGTTTGCCCGACAAATAGGTACATGTTTACTATAATTTACTGTTTTGTTTGGGTGATGATGATTTTATGAGCCTATTGGCTAGCCGCTTTTCTTTTTCTTTTTCTTTTTGAGATCAGAAGGCCTATATGGCAATTTCGGGATTTTCCCGTGGCTCCCGGTGCAGGGGAGGTTATGGCGAAATTTTTCGAAAATTTAGGGTGTTAGCCAAATTTTTGAAAAATTTGAAAATTCTCAAAAACTGAAAAGTTGGAGAATGGAAGTCAGATCGAACGTAGAGTTGATTAATCGAACCACTTTCGACTTTATTCCTTTTCGGGGATGAAAAGTTTTAAGTGGGGGAGATTGTAACAACCCGAAAATCTGGGCCAGTATAAATTTTTTGTTTTGGCAACTTCGACGAATTTTGAATACTTAAAATGAATTATTTTAAATAATATCGACGAGAAATTTATTTTGAATATAATTAGAATGTATATATTTATACGCGTCGTCGTTAGAATATATATAATTATATATAATTATAAAAGGAATTGAAAATGGCACGGTAGTTCGATAATTCGATTTCAAACTTCAATTGGATGTACCGGGTGCAAAACAATCCGAATTTTAGTGAAACCAAAATCATTAGGATCTAATTGATAATATCTTTCCAATGAATCCGAAAAATCGAAATTTCATAGCGGGAATCAAAAGATATGCCCTGTTGAAAATTCTGAATAGTCGCTATGGAATTCAGGCCCTTAAAAATGGAAATTTTGCGAACGACCTCGGATTTCGTCGAAACCACTTTTGTTGGATCCGGGATGTCAAATTGTTGCTGGATTCCAAATTTCATAATTTTTCGAATCAATATGTGAGCGTGGCAAAGGAAAACGCGTTTGACCAGTTTCAGTTGATTTTAATCGACTAGAAAATGGCCATTTTTCCAACGGTCTCGGAATTCGACGAAACTAGTTTTGTTAGGACCGTATCGTCAATACGAAGCTAGAAAATATTTTTCTGGAATTTTTCGAGTTAGTATGTGACCCCGGTAAATTGAAATACGCGTTCAAATTCAATATATAGAGTTATATGTTGATTTTGACGGAAACTGATCGGAACGATCGAATCAGCCTACGATACATATCCCATTGTGTTCGGAATGGGGGCAAAACGCTATGGACGACAAGCGGTGGGCCTCGTTTAGAGGTCGTATGAAAAAGTCAAAATTTTGAATTAAATAATTAAATAAAATAAATAAAAAATATATTCTCCTTTCTCCCTCTTCTTTTACCTCTGCCCACCCCCCCCCCCCGTTCTTCATTAATCAGTTCGAATGAAAAAAAAAAAAAAAAACCCTCGATCGACAGCCGCCCCCCCTCCCCATCGTTCACCCCCCCTCCGATTGACCGCCCACGCCTCACGCCCCCTTCCTCCTGCAATCGAGCACCGCGATGAACCCCACCCCCCTGCCCTCGCGACGCGACACCCCCCCTCCCTCGCTGGAGCGCAGCCCCACGGCCACCGCACCACCCAATCCGACCCAAACCCTAACCCGTTAGCCCTCTCTTTCCTCCTTTCGAACGCTGTAAGTGCTTTCACTCATTTATTTATATTTATTTATACTTTTCAGTTTATAAAAAAAACAAAATATAAATATAGAAAAAAGGGATTAGATTTTTGTTTGTATTGTTAGAAAAGGTTTGATTTTTAAAATAGAAAAGATTAGATTTTTAAAGGAAGAAAGACGATATTTTTAAATGGAGAAAGACGTGATTTTTACATATGTAGTGGATTAAAAATATGATCTTTATATAGTATAGATATTAAAAATATGATTTCTATATTATAGAAGGAGTAAAAAACGAAATCTATATTTTTGAAAAGGCGAAATCTATATTTTTGAAAAGGCGAAATCTATATATATGAAAAGCGCCATATTTTTGAAAGTCGATATTTTTATAAGGGAAAGGAATTATAAAAATATAATCTTTATCGATACGAACACTGTTATCAAAATATGATTTTTACCATATAGTTAGAAGTAAAAATTCAATTTTTATATATTGAATAGCAAAGTAAAAATTCGATTTTTATATATTGAATAGCGAAGTAAAAATTCGATTTTTATATATTGAATAGCGAAGTAAAAATTCGATTTTTATATATTGAATAGCGAAGTAAAAATTCGATTTTTATGTATTGAATAGTAAAGTAAAAATTCGATTTTTACATATGTAGAGAATACGGGCAACGAAGATGACAAAAGGCGAGAACGATGGAAATTTCTCCAAATGAGTGTCGTGGGATTGGGATAGCTATCGGTGAGAACTCCTCACTCTAAATTTCTTTTTCTAGTAATACATATGCTAGGATGCAGACGGTGTTTAGTAGCACCCGACACCCATCATCCACAGACCATGGATGGCTTGTTTGTTTAATTGTTTGGTTGTGTAGTTGTTTAGATTATTTGGTTTGAATTGAATTGTTTGGTGAAATGGAATGGATTTGATTGATGTGTGAATGGCGTGGGCCTTCACTAGACCGGGGATAAGGCTAGGCCTCGTCCCGTTTCTAGTATCGTGCCGTTATGCCGCCGAAATTTTCTAAAATAAGTTAGAAAAATAAAGATATCATTTTATTTAATAAATGAACTAAATAGAATATTTTCATAGGTTGAATAAAACGTTTTATCGTTAAAAATATAATTTTTAACATGAAAGTGAATAAATAAATATTTATAAACAAATAGGCTGATTTGTTTATATACACTGATTTGACTGATATTGATTGGGTCGATAAATTTTACACATCGCCCAACTGCACAACTAAAATATGTGTTTGATTGTTTGAAACCCCACACGGGTGTTGGGATGAAATTTGAAGTTCACTCATCCTGATTGATTAAATATGTCGATCGATCGATTGACAGGCTGTTATAAGCGTTAGATATCTATATTTGATGCTTATACGGTGTAGTGCACTTTGGTTGATGGTTGATTATTTTTCAATGCTATTATATACGTGTGATGTATGAAAATCCATATAATTAACATTATATGGTGATTGATTGGGCCTCATTCCAATTTAGAAAATAAAGAATATTATAAAATAAAGGTTCATGTGTTGACAGTACTCATCCGTTGAGATTAGTCATGCGTTGAACGAAATATTTTAAAAATAGAAATATTTGAAATAGAAATATTTGAATAGGAAATATTTGAATAGGAAATATTTGAAAATAGAAATATATGAAGCCGTGTTGATTAGATTGACGCCATTTTGACGTGAACGATATTTATATTGATTTTATTCATTTTAAAATGAATATTGAAAAGTGATTTCAAAATCGAATATTTTGTAATGAAATTTGATTTCAATTGAATATATAACGAATTTGATTTCAATTGAATATATAACGAATTTGATTTCAATTGAATATATAACGAATTTGATTTCAATTGAATATATAACGAATTTGATCTCAATTGAATATATAACGAATTTGATTTCAATTGAATATATAACGAATTTGATTTCAATTGAATATATAACGAATTTGATTTCAATTGAATATATAACGAATTTGATTTCAATTGAATATATAACGAATTTGATTTCAATTGAATATATAACGAATTTGATTTGATTGAATAGAAAGCGAATTCAAATTGAATTGAATAGAAAGCGAATTCGAATTGAATTGAATAGAAAGCGAATTCGAATTGAATTGAATAGAAAACGAATTCGAATTGAATTAAATAGAAAACGAATTGGATTTGATTGAATAGAAAAGGAATTCGAATTGAATTGAATAGAAAGCGAATTCGAATTGAATTGAATAGAAAACGAATTCGAATTGAATTAAATAGAAAACGAATTCGAATTGAATTGAATAGAAAACGAATTCGAATTGAATTGAATAGAAAACGAATTCGAATTGAATTGAATAGAAAACGAATTCGAATTGAATTGAATAGAAAACGAATTCGAATTGAATTGAATAGAAAACGAATTCGAATTGAATTGAATATAAAACGAATTCGAATTGAATTGAATAGAAAACGAATTGAATTGAATTGAATTGAAAACGAATTCGAATTGAATTGAAAACGAATTGAAATGAATTCAAATTGAATTGAAATTTGAATTGAATTGAATGAATTTTAAAACGAATTTATAAGGAAGAATTCAATTTTGATTTGAATTGAAATGGAAGTTGAAATTGTTTTTGAAACGAATTTAAAACTATTTATAAAATTTGTTTTAAATAGTAATCGACGAAATATATATTATATATATAATATATATAATATAATGGCCTGAATAGAACGCGTCGCGCTGCGGCAGTTCGCGAATTTCGACCATTAACTTCGAACGGACATTACGGGAGATCCGACCGTCGGATTCTCCTAAAACCGGAACCGTTGGGTTCGCATCGAAAAGAGCTTTCTAACGAATATTAGAAATTCAAAATCTAACGGTTGCATTTGGAGATACGTCCAAATCAAATTTGGAAAAGGTCGTTGTAAGTGCAGTTCGATGGCCGTTGATGGAAATCGACTGTACGGGCCTTGATAAAATTATTAAAAATATCAATAATTTGTGTAAAATCATAAGAAATGATTTGGGAAAAATTTGGATGAAAAACTCCATATTTGAAAAGATAAAAATAGATTTTTATCGAAATGAACTAGTTTTAAATAGAATTGATTTATGGGTTTGTCGTGAACAGTGTTTTTAATAACATTTGTTCTTTAACCCGATAATAAATGAAATGTTCTTCTGTCTACGTTCTGATTTGTCCTATTCTCAAATGATCAGGGGTTTCGAACGGTCTAGATCGGTTTAACGACTGATTCAGATCGAGCGAAATTCCAGACCGTCACATTTTCTGTATTAGAAAGCATTCCTAATTCTTGTTCGGGAAACATTTCCAAAACTCCTTTGTTTGGATTAACAGATATTTAAAAAAAAACATCGCTATGCCAACTCAAACCATTTCCTTTAATTACTAAATTCACTTAACCATCCTTTACTGCCGAACCTTAACCATTCCTTAGTTAAAAACGAAGCCAATCAAGTTGGGGTAGAGCTACCTCTCAGACCTTAACTGAACGGCATTTCTAACTTTGAAATAGGCAAAGTTCACTTTATATTTCTTTAACTAACTTCCTTACTTAACCTTTCTTTTCGAATAACTATATTCGATTAGCTCCTTTTTTTATTAGCTCTATTTGATTAACTCTGTTTGATTTACTCTGATCGATTTACCCTATTGCATTCACTTTAACCGATTGACTTTATTTGATAAATTCTTCTCGAGTAATCCTTTTCGATTAATTCTTTTCGAATAAACTATATTTGAATAACTCATTTCGAATAAACTATATTCGATATCTCCTTCGGATTTAACTCACTTCGACTAACCAATATTCGATATCTCCTATGGATTAACTACTTCGACTAACTCCTTTGGATTTAACTCACTTCGACTAACCAATATTCGATAACTCCTCTGGATTAAGTACTTCGACTAACTCCTTTGGATTTAACTCACTTCGACTAACCAATATTCGATAACTCCTCTGGATTAACTACTTCGACTAACTCCTTTGGATTTAACTCACTTCGACTAACCAATATTCGATAACTCCTCTGGATTAACTACTTCGACTAACTCCTTTGGATTTAACTCACTTCGACTAACCAATATTCGATAACTCCTCTAGATTAACTACTTCGACTAACTCCTTTGGATTTAACTCTATTCGAATAACTCTTATTTATTTAACTCTATTGGACTAACGCTATTGGATTACCTCTATTTATTTAACCTTAATCGATTTACTCTTTTTACTTAACTCCTTTCGAATAACTATATTTGATAATCTCTCTTACGAATAACTAGTTTCAAAAACCTTTCTTTGAATAAGCTAAATTCGATTAACTCTATTCAGCTAACTCGACTCGACTAACCCCTTTTCGAATAACTAATTCGATTTACTAACTTTCGAATACCATATTCGATTTAACTCCCTTCGAATACCATATTCGATTTACTGACTTTATTCGCTTTATAAAGATTTCCTTTTTAACAACGTTTATTCATTTTTTTAAAGATTTACTTTTAGTAACGGTTCTCCACTTTAAAAATGATTTCCTTCTTATAATAGTATCCTTTTTATAACGTTTTCCCTTTTTATAACGTCCTATTCCGTTATAAATAAATTTCCCTTTTTAACTCTATTTATTTTCTAAATATTTCCTATCAATTCTATTTGTAAATGATTTTCAAATCTTTCCTTTTCTATTATTCTATTTGCAAATGGTTTGCAAATGTTCCCTTTTCAAATCTATTCTTTATTTTATAATTTCCCTTTTCTAAATATCTCCTATTTATAAATATTCCAATTTATAAATATTTCTTATTTATAAATATTTCATTTATAAATATTTTATTTTCAATATCACCTTGAAAATTCCCTTATCAACATTCCGGTATGTTATGATATTCAACATATCAAATCACGATGATCAATATCGTCCAAACACATATAATTGTCAACAAATTATATATCACATCATATATCACAATATATGAAAAAGAGTAAAATAACTATTGAGGAATCCAGTCGGATTCCCCCAACCTGTTTCCCTTCATCCACAGATGTTACACAATATGATTATCATCACTTTCAGTTCAATATGCAATATTCTGATAGGCAGCATCAATATTTATTTAACGGTTTTTATATATATATATATAAAATTTCCGCTAACTGACTAGCAGTTCAATCAAACAGTCAACACACAGTCAATTAGCCAATATTTAATAGTTCTAAAAATACAACATGAAATTATAAACTGTTCAGAGTTAGTGAGATTTACTCACATTGGCAGTTCATCGTTAAAGAACGATAAATTATTTGTTTGATTTGAATCAAACAATTTAATTCTCCACAAATTCAAACGAGCTCCAATCCACTCCTCGTCAGTTCTAGTGTGTAGCTGTCGTCCACACGATCCCGATGCAACTTACGGTTCGTCAATCTGATAACGTATGAACGAGATATACGATTTACAAGTTTAAACGAACATTTATATTAATTAATCTCATTACTAATTAAATTGGGCTCACCACTTAACTTTGGCCCAACACCCCTCTTTAAAACCCAACCCATCTATTCTTCTTTCTTCCCCGACGTGGTCTACTCCCCTTCCAGTAAACACTCAGACATTGGCGCCCACTCCACCTCAAACTGCACCTCCATTTCTCCATCGTTCAACAAACTAAAACCACCAACGGACTCCTCATCAAACTCTCCATCCAACCATCACCACCACGAACAACTCGATCACCATTCCTTTATTGCATCAACACAGTACTCGCACAACCAGTAAATGTCGATCGACATTTTTGTCAACTGAAACCACCAAATTTTTGCCAACAATTGCGGTTTCCTATCATAAACCCAAGTATGAAATCGAAATCTCAATCGTTGCTCAAGAACCATGAATTTGCCGAACCCTAACATCGCTGTACACAAACCCATCGATGGAAAATTTGCGTTGCACCCTGTATGAACTACACAGAAATGAAGCTCCTCCTTCGCTGAATCCAGAAATGTGTATACATTGATTGTAGGAATTTTTTATGTTTTGATTTCATTTTTCTAAGTGTGACTGGATTGGTTTTATACGGTATATATATGCGGTTTGGGGTTGTTTCCATTTGTGGCTGAAAAGAAGGCCGCGTAGCCTCTCCTTTGACCAAGAAATGGGATCGGATAATTTTTCTATTTGATTGATTTATTTTATTTATCAATTTTCTACTCGTTCCTGGTTCTTAAACATTCCTGCGACCACATATGATACCCAAAAATCACCAAACTGGACATGCACCTTTAGTTCGACATTACGGTTCCAACGAAACTGGTTTCGTCGAATTCCGACTCCGTGTGCTCATACAACGTATTTTTAACTGTCGAAATGCTGACTGTTTCTCACTCTAAAAATCCGTACGACCACACAGTGACTCTAAAAATCACGAAACTGCAAATCTAACACTATTTGACATTGCGGATCCAACAAAATTAGTTTCGTCGAATTCCGACTTCATTTGCAAAAGTGGCTATTTTTAAAGTCCTAAATAACCCATTTAAATATATAAATATATTTAAATATAATTACATTTAATATTTAAAAATAAATATTAGTGTATATATTCACAGTGGAATACCATATAACTCTACTGGGATTTATAACTTGATATTTCATATCCCGTTTAAATCGATATTTGATTTATATTGAAATTCCTTTTTAAAATATAAATAATTCCTTTATAAATTATAGAGGAATTCCACAGCGACTTTTCTAAAATTTGATTTGGACATAAATCTAAATCTACACGATGAAATCCCGATTTTTCTCTTCCACTAAAAAGATATACTCCACCAGCTCCACAAGTTTATTGTTTCATAGAAATCCGGCTTAAAATGAATCCTGTACATTCAGTTGAAGTTCGAATCGCCAATTTACGAACTGCAGTGCCATTTCAAGCTCGATTTTAATTATATTATAATTCTATGTTCAAACTATCGTTTATATAATATATTTGTTATTCAAATTCAATTCCAAGCTGAATTAAATATCCCAGATGATATGGTTCACACTATATCGCCATTTCAGCCAATTTTGATTATTTCAGAATTAAATATATTATTTAATTTATTATTTTAATTAAATATTCATCATTATTTAATTCCACGACCATTTAATTCACTATATCACTATTTATATAATTAAATAAATTAGTTATAATACCCCTGCAAATGCGGGTCATTACATTCTCAAACACATTTAGCACTTACCGAGTACTTACACACTTATGAACTAGTCAAAAATCAATTTGTTCATTTCATTTTGTTCATTTTACTTTTACAGCAGCAAGCTACCACAACCTTTCCCAATTCCTTCGTAACCTAATGAAAAGAACAGTCAACAGTCTTCAATCTTCATGCCTCCTCATCGATTCGCAGTTGCGTCCATCTCCTCTTCAAATCGCAGCTTTTGTTGAGCGTGGGTTTTGTTTCGTTTTGCAAGTACAAACGAGGTAGATTTGATTTATGTTTGAATTCTTTGGCCTGTTAACTTTTTGTCAATTGATTTAATTGGTTCTATGGATTGTTGTATGAACCACATATTTCTATATTTACCTGTTTCTAAACTAACAGACATAAGAATAATCAAATCATGTATCAGAAATTTTAAAGCAGCACAAATTCCAATTACAATAATATTTTAGGACCTATTGTTAAGGCATATGCATCAGAAATTTTAAACAACAACTAAACCATGTTATGAATTGTTTTGGTATAGAGTATGGAAGGAGCACATGATTTGCTGGTCGAAAATACTTCTATCACAAATATACCATCGCCAGAGGTACCATCACTAGACCTGACTGCTACTGAAGTTCGAACTCCCACTGTAGCTCCGCTTTTATCTAACAATGAAAGAAAGAACAGTTTGGAATCATTTCAAAAAGATTAAAAATATGGACGGCAAAGAGATTTCTCCCACTCAAGCAAAATGCATCTATTGCCCAAAAATTTATATGTCCAATGCAAAAATATGGACATCTTCAATGAGGACACACAAGCTTTATCAATTAAGAACTTCCCTATTTATTTAGCAAATAAATGACAAAAAAATCTATCTTTTGATCCGCTAGAGAATGGTGCAAAGGATATTTGTGTTAAGTATAATAAGTACATCAACAGACTTTATTATGTTATGATGATAATTCGAGATGAACTTCCATTATGTTTTATTGAGAGAAAAGGATACATTGAGATCATGAGAGTAACATAGCCCAAGTTTAGTATACTGTCTCGTAGGACAATTGCAAGAGGGGTTTGGAAATTATATTTAAAGGAGAAAATAATCCTAAATCTGTTTTTCTAAATAACTCACAACAAGTTTCTTTGACCACCGACACTTGGACATCAATACAAAATGTCAACTATATTATACTCACTGCTCACTTTATTAATGATAGTTGGACGCTACACAAGAGAATTCTTAACTTTCTTGTCATTACAAATCATAAGGGTAAAACCATTGGCAAGTTGATGGAAAACTATTTGATGGAATGTGGAATTAAAAACATTTTACAATTATAGCTGACAATGCTTGTGCAAATCAAACAGCCGTTGATTATATGCGAGATAAGATTGGAAATTGGAAAAATCTAGTGTTAAATGGTTCATTCTTACATATTAGATGTTATTGTCATATTCTTAGTCTACTTGTAAAAGACGATATGGATGAGCTTGATAGTGCTATAGACGGAATTCATAATTATGTTAAATGCAGAAGGTCATCTCCTTCTAGGTTAGCCAAATTTAGAAGTTGTGTGGCTTAAGAGAACATTGACCATTAAGGTGGAATAGCCCATCAGATGTCTGCACTAGGTGGAACTCAATATAATTCATGTTAGAGAGTGCTTTGAAATATAGATATGCATTCTCAAGGTTAGAAGATAAGGATAGTCAATTTGTGTTGTATTTTCAAGAGAAAATTGGTAGTAAAAAAAGAGAGGGACCCCAAAAAATGATGATTGAGATAAAGCAGCTCGTTTAGTAAAGTTTCTAAATATCTTCTATGATGCAACATTTAAGTTTAGTGGAACCAAGCATGTTACTTCAAATGTGCCATTACTTTGGATGTCCACTATCATGAATGAACTAGATAAATGTGCACAAAGCGGTGATTCAATGTTAATGAGTTTTAGAAATTAAATGAAAAAGAAATTTGATAAATATCTGTTAAAGCTTCATGACATGAATAACCCATAGTTCTTGATCCACGATACAAGATGCTTTATCTTTAATATTTTATCCATGCATTGAACCGAATCCTACAATGGTGAAGAAATTAAGTCAATGGTTCTCGAGCAGTATTGTGAGTATTGTGAACTCGATCCTATAGGGACGCAAACATCATTAGATGCCATAATGTCGAAGGTAGATCATACTGCTGTAGTAAATTGTGAAGTAGTTAGTCATCCAGCTAACATACAACAATTCATGAAACTCAGACAAGAAAGAGATGTGGTTGAAATAAAGAATGAGGTTGATAAGTACTTGGTTGATGCTTCTATAGATCTTCTAGTAAAAAAATATGATCTACTCAAGTGGTGGAAAGAAAATACTCATAGGTATGTCTATTTTATTTTGCAAAGTAAATAGTTAATTAAATGATATTATACTGTCATTTATGTAACCATACGTGCACAATCCTAATGAATGAAACTGATTCAATTCAATTAGGTATCCAAATCTATAAAAGATAGCCATAGATATGTTTGTTGTTCCTGCTTCGACAGTTGCATCTTAAACGACTTTCACTCTTGGCTTTCGAGCTGTTGATCCATTCAGAGTATCATCAACCCCAGTGATGGTTGAAGTTTTAGTGTGCGCGAGTGACTGGTTGAAATCAACTAGATTTTCATTTTATAAGGAACCTGCAAAAGATGAGATTGAGCTTTAAGACGAATTAGAGAATGTGGAAAAATGTTATTTTAAAATATTTAGTTCATAGCATTTTTTTCATACTAGAGTTGGATTTTCATTTAAATTTAAACTGCTATATACATTAAGTTTGACAAAGATATATGGGACTGTTGTTCATGTTACAGTTGGATTTTCACAGCCTTTATATTTTTTTAAAAATGAAGTGAATGACATACAAAAAACATGAATTGTGCAAGCATAAATGAAAAAATAAGGAGAGAGACATAAGACATTAAAATACAGTCCCTATATAAATGGATGCATGCAAATAAACCTTTAAGTTTCTTATCAATGACAGGGATAGAAACATATATGTTAATTAGAATATGGAGTTTCAAAAAAGAAATTTCAAATTTTAATGTGCATTCCCACACTTGAGCCATCCTGTGTTGTAAAAGGACACTGAAGTTGAGTGTTGTTTCTGGAACTACCTATGACATAGTGCTGAAAAATAGACTTTGTATAATGAAATAAGTATCAAAATTAGACGACATAACAACCCTGCTGACTTTCTAAAATAAGGATGAGAGATCCATTTAAAAGGAGTACAGCATCAAAATAAAGAAAAAACTGAAAACAATGTGGTGCGTGCATTTTAATCCTTGAAAATAAGTGGACAGCATTTTCCATGAAATGGGTAACGTTTGGTTGCCTGTTGCTTGTTCATTTGATTTTTAATATGTTACGTGTGTGTGTGTGCATGTGTGTGTATATATAATATGCTAATGCTCTTATCTTTGTTTTTTTTGTAAAGGCAACGCTGGGATGAAAAAATGAAATTGCAGCTGTGAATATTTTGTTAGCTCTTGCTGAGTGCCAACATGAAGACTTTATGCAAGGTATTAGAGATATGAATTTATGTGATTCATGAAATAGAAATTTCATGTTGTATGTGATATTTTGTTAGTAATTCATGCTAGGTATATTCATGAAATAGAAGTGGTGCTGTAGTTTATTATTATGAAGGTATGTAATTAAATAGTAAAGTATTATGTAGTCACTATTGTAAGCTAGAAGGAGTTTATGATGTAAATTAAGTAACGAAGGGCTGAAGCATCACAGATTCAATTGTGTAACTGAAATGGTATGCTTGAAGTACATATATATGTAAAAATCAATGTGTAAAAGATTTTTTTGGTTGGATGTTTCAAAAGCAGTAAACTTGAATTTGTTTATTAAACCCACTGCATTTGTGCAAAGATGTATGTTTCAAAATCAAACCGGACCGAACCGAAACTGGAACGAATGCATTTAAAATCGAACCGAAACCAGATTGTAGTAAAATATAATATGATGGTCTTCATTTTTGTTAAACCATTTATTGCGGTCCGATAATATTTTGAGCTTCAAACTAGACCAAACCGACTCTTTCCCACCCCTAACATCAGTGGCATTGGCGGAATCCTTATGTCACTCATAACGGTATTGTAACGATCGAGAATTTCGCTCGATCCGAATCAGTCGCTAAACCGATCAAGACCGTTCGAAACGCCTGATTGTTTTGAGAACACGACAAAATAAAACGCAGACAGAAGAACATTTCATTGTATCTTACAAAAATTCCATCATAATACAAGAATATACAGAGTATAATCAATATTACACAATTTACCAAATATCAGAGATTACAATAAATAACATAGCAACGGAAAATAATACAATACACAAACTGAAGGAGATATACGGATACAAAGCTTTCCGGATATCATTCCAGCTGTAAACCACGATCCTGTGAATATAAATCTACAAAACCAAAACTACTAGCTGCCCGTGTCAAAATAAGGGCAGCCAGAGTTTAGGTTAAAACAATAAACTCCAGGTCAGTCATGGGACTGGTGTGAGAACTAAAACAGTTATTTAAAACTTTACTTTAAATCAGATATATCAAGGGACCATGCCGTATAACACGGAACGGGTTTCCTCCCAAGAATACCAGTGCATATAACAAAATAGCGCAATGCTTTTTGGAAAAATGAAGCTATTATAAGACCCAGGTCCTATCACACAATGCAACGCAAGCCGGGGGATAGGGTTTTCCCTTATAATAGCCAAACATGCTTAGTAAGTTTAAAACAAATCATTTGATACTATTATAGGTGCATAGTGTACAAAACAACTTCAAATCATAAGTATCAATCATAGATGGCATGGGTACCATATATCATGTCGCCATACTAGTTCTACAAATAAAACCGCAAAATCACGTATTTGGAAATTGGATTTCCATCTGTGAACCGAGGCAAAAGATAGTCCTCTACCGATTCGAGACTCTCTAGCCCGAGCCTCAGGAACAGCCGCAACTGTCCCTTGGATCGTCAGGGCCGGTCCACCAATGCGGATTATAATGCCTGAACACTACGTTTCCCCGTCCTTTGGGGCGTAAATGAGCCAACGAATGACTCCATCGGACCCGGATCGTCCGATCTAACCGAGGCGCCTCACAACAGTAACAACCACATAAGTCAAACTCGTCAGGGCGTGTAAAACCACTGACGACTCTTCTAGCTAGAAATAAACGCATACCCCCCTGAGGTCCTCTCCCATTTTTGGTTCACCACCTAGGTGTGAGGCTCGCGAATCAACGCTCCACAAAGCTACGTCACACAGGCCGTGCTTTGATCATCAACCACAATACTTTGCTTTTCAACAGAAGCCTTGATCATTTGCATCTTAGCATGCCACATAGGCAAACCACTCCATGCAACCAATATCCATCAATCACACAGAATGATATCCAATGTCAGACACACAGTCCATTTACAAGTCCGTTCTGGGTCTGAACGAAACCGGAGGCACCTAGTACCCCGCATATCAATCGATCTCCGAGTACGTCTGGACGACAACCAAATGATTCCTTCCTCTTGGGTGTACGACCCAATCAAGATCATCAGTAATTATCCAAACGACGTGAAGACCTCCGGTCTTCAACCACCGTCTTCATCTTCGACTTATCGTCGTATCAGTTATTCAGAATGGGATAAACCCGGTCTTTCCGAATAACTCGCGTATATAATAAACAAGTGTTACACAAACACAATATACGCCTCATTCTAATTCATCAGTCACTAACCGTAAATTAACAAAAGAATATGTAACACCCCACTCCCGCTATGATCACTCACTAAGGGAATGCCATAGCATCGGTGGAGTATTTTAGTGAATATAGAACAGAAAAATTACAACAAGACAGATATAAATAGTACTTGAAATTTTAAAACATCATCTCATAACAGCGGAAGTAAAACATGTCTGGTTACATCATAAAACCACAATAAAGGTCAAGTACAATATCCATCAAAATAAAGAAGTACATAATCCCACTCTCATACAATAGCCAAACAAAAGAAAAGATAACTGGATAACTGGAGCTTTACAACTATCCAAGCTCCTAAAGACTGGAACAGCAATCCGATCAAGCTCCACTACTGCTAGGATCCACCGTAGGACCTGAGGGTTGGGAAAAAGATAAAAACAACAGGGTCAGACATAAGTCTGAGCGAGTCCTATAACTTTAACAATACAATCGTTAAAGTAACCAGAGAAGACATAAACTGATATACGGTAACATATAGGGATGAATGGCTACCCTAAGCAGTCAACTAAACGAAGATAAAGGATAAAGACGCATCTACCCTCCCTAAGGTAAATTACTAAACTGCACCACACCAGTCGTTCCTAACTTAAAGGTTGATCCCACCCAAGGACTTATAAAATTTACTAATTAGTACCTGCGTACCCCTAGGTGACCAAGTAGGCGCCACGGGGCCCTACAATCCACTAGGTGTACACACTACTTCCCATTCGATCGGCTCCCTAACGTAGATACCCGTGCTGGCCCCACCGTGGGATGTATCATTCCCCAATGTGGCAACCTGATGGAACTAAAGGTGCACGGCTTATATCTACTCGATGCAACAACGGCTTACCTACCAGCCCGGGCCCACTCACGCATATGAAGCCCGTTGGACTTGCGTTGCCACCGCTAACCCGTTTGCCTCTTACAGTCAAGCCCAGTATGCGTGTCCCGTCCTCGACATGGGTCGAGCCCACAAAGATACGTATGGGTTACTGGTTGAAATGGGCCTCCACAAGCTACCCACCTAAGCTTGTCCCTTTTTCTAGTATATCCCACTTAACCCTTTAATCATGTTTTAATTACATGTTCCATTTTGGTTAAGTATTCTAATCGTATTTTCTATTGCCACCCAAGGCAACCACTAGATTTTCTCATGCCACCCGAGGCACCCACTTAACCCCTCATGTCCCTCTACATGCTAATGTGGTTAAGTGTTTCTTAATTAATTAATTAAGAACGTAACCTTTGTAAAGACCTCTCACATTAGACTGTCTTTTATGACCGCTGGTTAAGCCGGTTGGGTCCGGGCAGCCTTATGTCATAACAGAGTCTAACCTCGTGTCTTTACATTAATTACGTATTTAGTTTGTGCCTAAGACCTCTCACATTGGGCTAACATTTGTAGCAACTGGTTAAGCCGGTTGGGTCCGGGCAGTTTTACGCTACAACTGAGTCCAACCTCGTGTCTTAGTCAATTAATTACACCTAATTAATCACCCTCATAATTTTATATTAATTATCCCTAATTAATCAAGTTTTCTTAACATGGGTAGACCTAACTTAATAGGTAAATTCCCATGGGGTAGACCTAACTCAATAGGTAAATTCCCAACACATAGTATGGGTACACCTAACCAAATAGGCAAATTCCCATACTATGTTTATTTATTTTGTGTTATGCATAATTATATTAATTTCACACAATCTTATTAACTTATGCATTTAATTACCCCATCGTTCCCACGTAATTTCGTTCATGATATAACACATATAAAAGGTGTCAACTTGCATATGAATGAACATGTTTCAAAGGTGCCATCTTGCATATTAACAAACACATAACTTGCATATGAACTTGCATAACATGTCACATAACTTGCATATAATATGTCACATAACTTACATATTCATTTTGCATAACAAACTTGCATATTAGCTTATAGACTTGCATAATGTGTCATCATGAACTTGCATATTAATAAACATGTAACTTGCATATTTACATACATGTAACTCGCATATTAACAAACATGTAACTTGCATATAAAGAAACATGTAACTTGCATATTTACATACATGTAACTTGCATATTAACAAACATGTAACTTGCATATTAACAAACATGTAACTTGCATATTTACATACATGTAACTTGCATATTAACAAACATGTAACTTGCATATTTACATACATGTAACTTGCATAGCATATTACCATGAACTTGCATAACATGCATATGATTACATAGCCCACAACTTGCATATTTAGCATCATGCAAACATAACATACATCATATTAAACTTGCATAAGCTTACATACTCAACATGCATAAACATAAGATTAATGCTAACATCATATCATATGATTCAAAGCTCATTAACCCACATACAAAACCATAAATCTCATCACATCTCATCTAATTAGTTTACCAAAAGATCATCAAAGTGATAGAAACTCACAACTAGCAACTTTGAACACCAAATGAAGAAGATTAAGATGCTAAGAAGGGATTAGAAGTTGATTAGAGAGTGATTAGTATGCAACCCTCTTCATAAAATTAGTGGAGGCCATGAGAGCTAGCATTTTGCCATAGTTTAGTCACTAGGTTTAATTATGAATGAATTAGGGTAGGTTAGGGTCTTATTTATAGATTAGGCAAGTGTTTTAGGCCATAGGATTAACCCTAGATTCAATCCAAGCCATCAAAGCATGTCTTGGGGAAGAAGTCAAGTGTAGGAACCATCTAGGGCCTTTAGATTAAAGATGGACCATGAGAACCATTCAAATGCAAAATCTGCACTTGAGCGAATCGGCCCACGGGTTGACAGCCAAACACCCTGGATTAACCCCTAGTCGACCCAGCGGGCTCGGGTCGACTTCAAAAATCGGCCGGTTCGGTTATTCCCCTCTCCCAATTCGCTGTTTTGAGCATTTTTGCATATTTATTTATTAAATTTTCAATTATATATATATATATATATCAATATATATATATATATATATATCTACACAACCCATTTCACTTAATTAAGTATACTTTAATTTGGGAATTTTCGTGAAACTTCGCGAGGCCATATCTTGGTTATACGGACTCCGATTTTCGAAAACTCGGACTCTATTTCGCGTATTTTTCCGAGACGAACGCAATGGCATAGCCCGTTTCCCTTGATTCCCATTTTAGAATTAAATTCTGCCTCGATTTATGTTATTACAGGTTATTGAAAATACAGGTTGTTACATTCTCCCCTCCTTAAAGGATTTCGTCCCCGAAATCTTCAAGTTAGGAAGAACGTATCCTACCATCCAATCATCCATCTACTCAAAGCATCATCCACGAGCAATCATTGTCCTTACAAGATTCTAAATGCTGGATGGATATATGCAAAAGTGTGTGTATATGTACTTACCTAATGCGAAAATCAGGCGGTTACTGATACAGTCAACCTCCTTAATGCAAACCATGATAGTGCCATGCATCCAATATGTATGCGAAACCCTATTGACACATACAAATTTCTACATGCGTGCACAACCATACACAAAAATGCATCATCCATATGATAACACAGCCATGATACATCCATCAATCTAACTACCACATCCATTTATGCAATATGCAACATGAAGTGACTGAGCCGATCTAGTGCCTAATGTGTGTGTATATGCATCCACGAGCAACCACTAGCAAACAATTGCATCCATATGCATCCATCAACCATAACATGTTTCAAACACATGTTTCAACCATAGGTTTTACCCTATCTAAAGGTCATAGGTATTAGCGAGAGGATATACTAAAGATAAGATAAGTACTAGACAAGCAATAAAGGAGAAGTTAAAAGACATACTCTCAAAAAGAAATGGATACAAAGAACGCATCTTTGCTTCCGTCTCCCAAGTAGCATTGCTTTCGTCATCTCCCCATTGCACTTTAACTAGCTGAACTTCTCTGTTCCTCAACTTCCTAGTTTCTGACCCCAGGATGCGAGTAGGAGCTCGTCGAATCGTCGCATCACGCTCTACCTCTACCTCTCTAAGC
The DNA here is from genome assembly GCA_030737875.1 of Allium sativum. NCBI lineage: Eukaryota > Viridiplantae > Streptophyta > Magnoliopsida > Asparagales > Amaryllidaceae > Allium > Allium sativum. The sequence continues at coordinate 19,881,356 of JASFAX010000021.1, forward strand.
AAGCTCGGCTCTACCACCTCTGCGGTCTCATGTAAGCACTTCCTCAAATGTGATACATGGAATACATCATGAACACCACTAAGTCTGTCGGGCAACTCCACCCTATATGCCATCCGTCCAATCCTTTCCTTAATAGGAAATGGCCCAACAAACCTTGGTGCTAACTTCCCAACGGACCCAAAGCGAACAACATTTCTCAACGGAGATACTTTGACAAAAACCATGTCCCCAACCTCAAACTCAAGATCCGTCCTTCTCCGATCCGCATAAGATTTCTGTCTATCTTGCGCTGCTTTCATCCTTTTTCGAATTAAATCAATCTTCTCTGAAGTCTCTCTAACCATATCCGGCCCAAGCAAGATCTTATCCGTAGATTCCCACCAACATGTAGGAGATCGACAAGGCCTTCCATAAAGAGCTTCGAAAGGAGCCATACCAATACTGGACTGAAAGCTGTTATTATATGCGAACTCCACCAAAGGAAGATGTTCTTCCCATGTACCTCCAAAATCCAAGATACAAAGCCTCAAAAGATCTTCTAAGATACGGTTCACCCTCTCAGTCTGACCGTCCGTCTGAGGATGATATGCGGTGCTCAAACACAACTGAGTCCCTACCGCCTCTTGCAAACTTCTCCAAAACTCACTAGTGAAAATAGGATCTCGATCACTCACAATGCTGGATGGTACGCCATGCAATCTAACAATCTCTCTAACATAGACTGAAGCAAGCCATGGAGCGGTCCTCTTACTCTTTACGGGTATAAAATGGGCACTCTTGGTAAGTCTGTCTACCACAACCCAAATTCCCGTATTGCCCTTCCTCGATCTCGGTAACCCGTCGATGAAATCCATCGAGACACTATCCCACTTCCACTGTGGAACTTCCAATGGGTGTAGCAACCCACCGGGTTTCCTTTGCTCCACTTTAACTTGTTGGCACACTAAGCATCTAGCCACATACTCGGCCACATCTTTCTTCATACCGGCCCAGAAGAAAACTCTCTTCATGTCTTGGTACATTTTGTCTCCACCGGGATGAATAGTCATTCTTGAACGATGTGCATCATCCAAAATAGCCTTCTTCAAACCCTCATCTTGCGGTACACAAAGTCTACCGTCTCTATGCAACCATCCCTTATCATCTATGGTGTATCTACCCAAATGGCTGGACGACTCCCCTCTTATAAGCTTCTCTACCAACACAACCAACTGTGGGTCGTCTCGCTGAGCCTCGCCAATCCGTCTCAAAAGAGTAGGTCTAACCTCCAAGGATGCCAACAAACCAGGTACAAAATCAACAGAAGGTCTGAAGTCAAACAAAGAAAGAAACTCCAAGCTTCGTCGTTCCACGAACAATGGACTCAAAGATAGCCTTTTTCTACTTAAGGCGTCTGCCACCACGTTACCCTTACCAGGGGTATACGCTATCTCGAAATCATAGGATGCTAAGAACTCCATCCACCTTTGCTGTCTTAAGTTTAAATCCTTCTGAGAGAATAAGTACTTCAATGATTTATGGTCGGTGAACAACTCGAATCTCTCACCAAGAAGATAATGGCGCCAAGACTTAAGTGCGAAAACAATCGCGGCCAACTCTAGATCATGGGTAGGGTAATTCTTCTCATGCACTCTCAATTGTCTCCCTCCATAGGTTATTACCCTTCCCTCCTGCATCAAGACTGCGCCTAATCCTGTTCCACAAGCATCGGTATAAACAACAAACGGCTTACTCCCATCCGGGAGCACTAAAACTGGAGCGGTGGTCAAAGCTCTCTTTAACCGTCGGAAAGCATCATCACAATCTACATCCCACGAGAAAACCAGATTCTTTTTCGTCAAGCGGGTTAATGGGGCTGATATCTTCGCGAAGTCTTTGATGAACTTCCTATAATATCCTGCCAACCCCAAGAAACTTCTTACCTCGGTAGCATTTCTAGGAACTTTCCAATCCTGGATAGATACTATCTTTGCGGGATCCACAGCTATCCCTTCCTTAGAGACCACATGCCCTAAGAATCGCACTTCTCTTCTCCAAAAATGGCATTTAGAGAATTTAGCTTTAAGACTATGCGCTCGAAGAGTCTCCAACACTTCCTTGAGATGTAAGGCATGCTCTTCTTCATTCTTGGAAAAGACCAAGATGTCATCCACAAAAACTACTACAAACTTATTCAGATACTCTCTGAACACTCTACTCATGAGATCAACAAAGTATGCGGGGGCGTTTGTCAACCCAAATGGCATCACTAGCCACTCATAAAAACCATCCGGAGTCCGGAAAGCAGTCTTCTCTATACTGTCCTCCGCCACTCTTAACTGATGAAACCCTGTAGCTAAGTCCATCTGCGAAAATACTGACGCGCCAACCAACTGATCAAAGAGATCATCTATCCTCGGTAATGGGTGTCTATTCTTCTTCGTGAGCTTATTAAGTTCTCTATAATCCACACAAAGTCTGAGGGACCCATCCGCCTTCGTGGCAAACACTACTGGAGCTCCCCACTCCGATATACTTCGCCTTATGAACCCCTTCTCAAGCAACTCCCCTACTTGCTTATGAAGTTCTCTTCTCTCACGAGGAGCCATGTGGCGTACTGGCAAAGACACTGGTTTGGCATTATCCACCAAATAAATTCGGAAATCTATCTCCCGCTTCGGAGGCAAACCCTTTACTTCTTCAAACACATCCGGATATTCCCGGACTACTCTGACAGAACACAAACTCTCGACCGAAGCATCGAGCGATTCAAGATAACTTAGCAAAACAGATTCCATGGGATTGCAAGAGATCTCGAGAGTGTTACCCAAGCGGGTCATGAGCCTGACAACTCTCCTTTCGCAATCAAGAACGGCACCATTACTGGATAACCAGTCCATGCCCAAGATCAACCCATAGCCCGTGAAGCCCAATACAAAAGCATCACATCTAAACTCAACGCTAAGTATAGAAATCTTCAAACTCAAACATATCATAGACAGATATATGGAGCCCCCAATTGGGTTTGAGACAACCAAGGGATCATCAACTAGACTGGTGTCTAAGTGCAGTGACTCAACTAACGATGATGAGATAAAAGAATGCGATGCGCCAGAGTCAAACAAAGTACGAACTGGATGATCAAACAGAAAAACCAGACTTTCAACGGAAATAGTTCTACCTCTCTGCTGAATCGGTGGAACTGAGAGAACCTGAACTTGCCCCCCTGACTGAGGTGGTGCTATAAGAGCTTGCACCTGGCCTCCTGAGGTAGACCCCGTCTTCTGCCCCTTCTTTGGGCAGTTTTTCACAAGATGCCCTGCTTCACCACAATGAAAGCAACCGGTCTTCTTCTTTTTGCGACAATCCTTACTAAGGTGTCCTGGTGTTCCACAATTGAAGCACTTCTTCTTCGTCTTCTTTTTGTCACCATTGCCTTTTCCGCCCTTGCCTTGTTGTTGCTGTTGCGGTTTCTTCTGATCCCCCTTTTTCTCTGGTGCCTTAGAATTCTTATCATCCTCATGCATAAGTGCCATGTAGACAAGCTTCTCAAAAGTGGCCCCCATAGGAATGTGAGTCATAGCTATTCCTTGCAATGGTTCGTTCAAGCCTCTAACGAACCTCAAAGCCTTCTTCTCCGGTGTATTCACCAACTCTATGCCAAACCTTGCTAATTGATTGAATTTGTTGACATATTCTTTCACCGTGAGATTCCCTTGCTTCAAATTCAAGAACTTCTCCATAAACAGATTCTCTTCCGCCCTTGAGAGAAACTTAGCCCCAAACCTTTGCTTAAAATCTGCCCAAGAGTCAACAGGGCGTTCTCCATTAGTGACCTCCCACCAGAATGAGGCCTCTCCCTTCATTAACCAAGCCGCCAACTTGACTTTCTTTCCCTCTTCCACTTCAAAGATATCTAGCAACTCTTCCACTTCCTTAAGCCAATCTCTAGCCTCTACGAAAGTCTCTGAACCAAGAAAAGGTTTTCCTCCTATAGCCTTGAACTCCTTGCAAACCTTAGCAAAATTATCCACTCTAGGCTGAGGAGGAGGAGCGGTTGTCTCTGGTGTAGTAGCATTGGCCGGACCCGCAGCCGCGGCCCTAGCCTCTTGCAACCTCCTATACCATAGTGGTATAACTAAACCCTCCGGGATGTTAAGATCTTCAGCCATGCTGAAACGAAAGAGGAAAGATTCAAAAAGGAGATTCCGAAAGATAAAGATATGGCTATTGGGGATTATGCTTTTCTTTTTCAAAAACTTTTTCTCTTAGAAGACATGCTTTTAAAAATACTTTCTTCGAAAATACTCTTAGAAAGTAGTTTTTCTCAAAAATTTTATCTGTTCTGGTAACCTTAAGCTCTGATACCACGTGTAACACCCCACTCCCGCTATGATCACTCACTAAGGGAATGCCATAGCATCGGTGGAGTATTTTAGTGAATATAGAACAGAAAAATTACAACAAGACAGATATAAATAGTACTTGAAATTTTAAAACATCATCTCATAACAGCGGAAGTAAAACATGTCTGGTTACATCATAAAACCACAATAAAGGTCAAGTACAATATCCATCAAAATAAAGAAGTACATAATCCCACTCTCATACAATAGCCAAACAAAAGAAAAGATAACTGGATAACTGGAGCTTTACAACTATCCAAGCTCCTAAAGACTGGAACAGCAATCCGATCAAGCTCCACTACTGCTAGGATCCACCGTAGGACCTGAGGGTTGGGAAAAAGATAAAAACAACAGGGTCAGACATAAGTCTGAGCGAGTCCTATAACTTTAACAATACAATCGTTAAAGTAACCAGAGAAGACATAAACTGATATACGGTAACATATAGGGATGAATGGCTACCCTAAGCAGTCAACTAAACGAAGATAAAGGATAAAGACGCATCTACCCTCCCTAAGGTAAATTACTAAACTGCACCACACCAGTCGTTCCTAACTTAAAGGTTGATCCCACCCAAGGACTTATAAAATTTACTAATTAGTACCTGCGTACCCCTAGGTGACCAAGTAGGCGCCACGGGGCCCTACAATCCACTAGGTGTACACACTACTTCCCATTCGATCGGCTCCCTAACGTAGATACCCGTGCTGGCCCCACCGTGGGATGTATCATTCCCCAATGTGGCAACCTGATGGAACTAAAGGTGCACGGCTTATATCTACTCGATGCAACAACGGCTTACCTACCAGCCCGGGCCCACTCACGCATATGAAGCCCGTTGGACTTGCGTTGCCACCGCTAACCCGTTTGCCTCTTACAGTCAAGCCCAGTATGCGTGTCCCGTCCTCGACATGGGTCGAGCCCACAAAGATACGTATGGGTTACTGGTTGAAATGGGCCTCCACAAGCTACCCACCTAAGCTTGTCCCTTTTTCTAGTATATCCCACTTAACCCTTTAATCATGTTTTAATTACATGTTCCATTTTGGTTAAGTATTCTAATCGTATTTTCTATTGCCACCCAAGGCAACCACTAGATTTTCTCATGCCACCCGAGGCACCCACTTAACCCCTCATGTCCCTCTACATGCTAATGTGGTTAAGTGTTTCTTAATTAATTAATTAAGAACGTAACCTTTGTAAAGACCTCTCACATTAGACTGTCTTTTATGACCGCTGGTTAAGCCGGTTGGGTCCGGGCAGCCTTATGTCATAACAGAGTCTAACCTCGTGTCTTTACATTAATTACGTATTTAGTTTGTGCCTAAGACCTCTCACATTGGGCTAACATTTGTAGCAACTGGTTAAGCCGGTTGGGTCCGGGCAGTTTTACGCTACAACTGAGTCCAACCTCGTGTCTTAGTCAATTAATTACACCTAATTAATCACCCTCATAATTTTATATTAATTATCCCTAATTAATCAAGTTTTCTTAACATGGGTAGACCTAACTTAATAGGTAAATTCCCATGGGGTAGACCTAACTCAATAGGTAAATTCCCAACACATAGTATGGGTACACCTAACCAAATAGGCAAATTCCCATACTATGTTTATTTATTTTGTGTTATGCATAATTATATTAATTTCACACAATCTTATTAACTTATGCATTTAATTACCCCATCGTTCCCACGTAATTTCGTTCATGATATAACACATATAAAAGGTGTCAACTTGCATATGAATGAACATGTTTCAAAGGTGCCATCTTGCATATTAACAAACACATAACTTGCATATGAACTTGCATAACATGTCACATAACTTGCATATAATATGTCACATAACTTACATATTCATTTTGCATAACAAACTTGCATATTAGCTTATAGACTTGCATAATGTGTCATCATGAACTTGCATATTAATAAACATGTAACTTGCATATTTACATACATGTAACTCGCATATTAACAAACATGTAACTTGCATATAAAGAAACATGTAACTTGCATATTTACATACATGTAACTTGCATATTAACAAACATGTAACTTGCATATTAACAAACATGTAACTTGCATATTTACATACATGTAACTTGCATATTAACAAACATGTAACTTGCATATTAACAAACATGTAACTTGCATAGCATATTACCATGAACTTGCATAACATGCATATGATTACATAGCCCACAACTTGCATATTTAGCATCATGCAAACATAACATACATCATATTAAACTTGCATAAGCTTACATACTCAACATGCATAAACATAAGATTAATGCTAACATCATATCATATGATTCAAAGCTCATTAACCCACATACAAAACCATAAATCTCATCACATCTCATCTAATTAGTTTACCAAAAGATCATCAAAGTGATAGAAACTCACAACTAGCAACTTTGAACACCAAATGAAGAAGATTAAGATGCTAAGAAGGGATTAGAAGTTGATTAGAGAGTGATTAGTATGCAACCCTCTTCATAAAATTAGTGGAGGCCATGAGAGCTAGCATTTTGCCATAGTTTAGTCACTAGGTTTAATTATGAATGAATTAGGGTAGGTTAGGGTCTTATTTATAGATTAGGCAAGTGTTTTAGGCCATAGGATTAACCCTAGATTCAATCCAAGCCATCAAAGCATGTCTTGGGGAAGAAGTCAAGTGTAGGAACCATCTAGGGCCTTTAGATTAAAGATGGACCATGAGAACCATTCAAATGCAAAATCTGCACTTGAGCGAATCGGCCCACGGGTTGACAGCCAAACACCCTGGATTAACCCCTAGTCGACCCAGCGAGCTCGGGTCGACTTCAAAAATCGGCCGGTTCGGTTATTCCCCTCTCCCAATTCGCTGTTTTGAGCATTTTTGCATATTTATTTATTAAATTTTCAATTATATATATATATATATATATCAATATATATATATATATATATATCTACACAACCCATTTCACTTAATTAAGTATACTTTAATTTGGGAATTTTCGTGAAACTTCGCGAGGCCATATCTTGGTCATACGGACTCCGATTTTCGAAAACTCGGACTCTATTTCGCGTATTTTTCCGAGACGAACGCAATGGCATAGCCCGTTTCCCTTGATTCCCATTTTAGAATTAAATTCTGCCTCGATTTATGTTATTACAGGTTATTGAAAATACGGGTTGTTACAGAATAATTCACCAAATATTAACCCCGAAGGCCGAAACCAACATCAGATCAGTATCCAGAAAAACATTCTGCTTAGCTAACCGACAGTTAGTTTCTAAATTTCACATTCTTAGGGAAAGGTTCCCATTAATTTTATCAAAGATAAATCCTTTAAATTTATTCTTTAATCTACTTTTGAATATCAATTCAAACTAGTCGAGATTAGCGAACCTCACCGAAGTAATCATTTGTTTTAATTTCCCAATCCCTACCTATTCATCCCATGAAGCAAAACTAGTAATACTTCATATCTAACACCACGGTGTTATCGGTAAATTTAATTACCATTTCACGTTCAAATCTAATTAAAAATTTAACTATCGCTTGGAGCAAAACTGGTGATACTCCATTCTCGATCTTTTCAATCTAATTAAAGATTCATTAAAACTCCACTTAGTTTTAATCTTTGACTGGGTTAAAGAATCAGTGTCATTTAAAACATGGCTCACAATAAACCCCAAAATCACATCACATTTCAATCAGTCCCTAACCGTAAATTAGCAAGTGAGTAATTCCCTAAGTATTAATCCCGAAGGCCGAAACCAACATAAGATCAATACCCCAGAAACCATTCAGCTTAACAAATCTCCAATTAGTTTCTGATTTTCTTAACTCCTTTGGGTTTAAGAATAGTATTATTAAAGATACCGTTCACAACAACCCAAAATCAAATTCCATTAATTATCGGGTTAAAGAACAAGTGTTATTTAAAACACTGTTCACGATATACCCAAAAATCAATACCAATTCAATTCCAATTAAATATTATTTAACTGGTACACTTCATTAAATCTAAATAAAAAGATTTAATCTTTTCTTAACTGGGTTTAAGAACAGTGTTAATGAAGACACCATTCACGACAAACCCAAATCACATTTGATATTAAATACAAGGATCTGAATAGAAAATATATCGGCTTATATTCAATATCAAATTCTACGACCAACAAATACCGTATTGGAAATAACGATATACATATATCTTTCAAATTTCCATAACAATATCTGTATAATCATATAATTCAATATCGAAATATTCCGAAGATAATTTCGATTCAAATCCATTCCAATTCAATTATTGGAAATTTTGGTTACTTTTAAAACCCTTTTCAAATTCAATTTATTTATTTTAAAAATAAATAGAATTATAATTCTAGTTCAAAACTAGTTCATTTCGATAAAAATCTATTTTCATCTTTTCAAATATGGATTTTTTCATCCCAATGCTTCACAAATCATTTCTTATGATTTTACACTAATTATTAATATTTTTAATAATTTAATCAAGGCCCGTACATTCGATTTCCATCATAGGCCATCCAACTGCACTTACAACGACCTTTTCCAAATTTGATTTGGACATAATTCCAAATCCAACTGTTAGATTTCTAATTTATGATATTCGTTAGAAAGCTCTTTTCGATACGGACCCAACGGTTCCGGTTTTAGGAGAATCCGACGGTCGGATCTCCCGCAATATCCATTTGAAGTCAATGGTCGAAATTCACGAACTACCGTAGCGCAGCGTGTTCTATTCAGGCCATTATATTATATATATAATATATACTTCGTCAATTTCCTTTTAAAACGTATTATATAAATCGTTTTAAATTCGTTTTCAAAACGATTTCAACTTCCTTTTCAAATTCAAATCAAAATCGAATTTTTCAATATAAATTCATTTTAATTTCATTTCAAATCGATTTCAATTCAATTTCAATTTAATTCAAATTGGTTTCAATTCAAATCAATTTCAGTTCAATTTCAATACGTTTTAAACTCAGTTCAAAACGATTTCAATTCTATTTCAATCTAATTCGAATTTCAATTCTTTTCAATTTAATTCGAATTTCAATTCATTTCAACTTAATTCGAATTTCAATTCAATTTAATTTGAATTTCAAACCACTTTCAATATTCATTGAAAAATGAATAAAATCGATATAAATATCGTTCACGTCAAAATGGCGTCAATCTAATCAAAACGGCTTCATATATTTCCATATTCAAATATTCTATTTCAAATATTTCTATTCAAATATTTCTTTTTCAAATATTCTATTTCAAAACTAGAATGAGGCCCAATCAATTACCATAGATTTTATCTCTATGGATTTCCATACCACGCATGTATATATCAACCATGACAAATAATCAACCATCATCCAAAGTGCATTCTACACTGTATAAGCATCAAATATAAATACTCAATGCTTATAACAGCCTGTCAATCAATCGATCGACATACAACTAATTATTGGGATTAGTGTATGTCATATATCACCCCAATACCCATATGGGGTTTTCAAACAATCAAACACAGATTTTATTTGTGCAGTTGGGTGATGTGTAAAATTTATCACCCCAATTAATATCATTCCAATGTGTGTATATAAACAAATCGTCCGATTTGTTTATATTTATTTACTTCATTTCATATACACGCTAAAAATTCTATTTTCAACTATAAAATATTTTTAACTAGATAAATATTTTATTTCATTTCACATCACATCACACAATCGATCTACACATCAAAATCTAATAAACAAGCATACAAGTCGTCTATGGTCTGTGGACGACGGGTGTCGGGTGCTACTAAACACCGTCTCCATCCTAGTATATATTTTAACTAGAAAATTAAATTAAAAGTGAGAAGTTCTCACCGAGGGGTTCCACTCCGTCATTCTTTATTTCTGAACGGTCTGGATTCTGTTTCGCTTTCGGTCAATTCCATCGCACGCTTATTCCCACTATTCATAATAAAAACCACATTTTTATTTCAATGTTGTATGGATAAAAATCACATTTTTATTCCCACTTCATATATGTAAAAATCGAATTTTTATCTTCACTTCATATATATAAAAATCTAATTTTTATCGCTTCTTCTTATATATAAAAATCTTATTTTTATCGCTTCTTCTTATATATAAAAATCGTATTTTTATCGCTTATTGTAAATGAAAAATCAAATCTTTTTACATAAGAAAAATCAAAACTTATACATAAGAAAAATCAAAGTTTTCCTTCATTGAAAATCTATATTTTCACATTCAAAGATTTCATATTTTTAAATAACCAAGATCATATTTTTAAAATAAAAGAAATCAGTTTTTCTATGATTTAAAATTAAAGACTTACTGCTTCACGAAGAAGGAGGGCTCACTGGTCGGCCTGAGGCGGAGGGGAGGGGCGCTGGTGGTCGGCGCTTCAGGTTATGGCGACGGCAGGCCTGAAAAAGAGGGGCACGATTCTCGATTTGGGGAGGGCTGGATGTGGGGTTCTCGCGAGGTGCTAGAAGAGGAGAGAGGACGGAAATGAGGCGCGCCTGATCGGAGGTGGGGGCGGCCGGTCGGAGGCGCGACGAACGGGAGCGGAGGCGGCGTCTGGATCGAGGAAAAAGGCTGAGTAAGGTCAATGCGGGTTTTTATATATTTTTCTTTTTTTTTTCTTTTGAACTTCTGAGTGGAGAGAAAAGGGTAAGGGGGGCCATATAAATATTTATATACTTTTTTATTATTTTTAAATTTCTCCAAAAAGCAACTTTTTAATTCGAAACCCAAATCGGACCCAACCACTGTCGTCCATAGCTAATTACCCTCATTCCGAACACAATGGGATATGTATCGTAAGATGATTCGATCGTTTCGATCAGTTTTCATTTAAATCAAAATTTAACTATATATATTGAATTTGAACGCACATTTCAATTTACCGGGGCCACATACTAACTAGAAAAATTCCCAAAAAATATTTTCTAGCTTCTTATTGACGATACGGTCCTAACAACACTAGTTTCATCCAATTCTGAGACCGTTGAAAAATAGCCATTTTCCAGTCGATCAAAATCAACTGAAACTGGTCAAACGCGTTTTCACGCTCACATATTGATTCGAAAAATAATGAAATTTGAAACCTAGCAATAACTAGACATCATGGATCGAACAAAAGTGGTTTCGTTGAAAACCGAGGTCGTTTGCAAAATTCCCATTTTTAAGGGCTATAATTCCATAGCGACTATTCTGAATTTTCAACTGGACGTAACATCTTATCCCCGCTATGAAATTTCAATTTTTCTGATTCGTTGGAAAGATATTCTCAAATAGATTCAAATATTTTTGGTTTCACTAAAATCCGGTTTATTTTGAATCCTGTACATTCATTTGAAATTTGAAATCGAATTATCGAACTACCATGCCATTTTCAACTCCTTTTATAATTTAAAATAAATATTTATATTCTAACGTCAAGCTATATAAATATATACGTTCGAATTCTATTCAAAATAAATTTCCCGTCGTTATTATTTAAAATAATTCATTTTGAATATTAAAATTCGCTAAAATTGCCAAAATAAAATTTTTAAATTGGCTCAGATTTCCGGGTTATTACAATCTCCCCCACTTAAAACTTTTCGTCCCCGAAAAGGAACGAAGCCGAAACTTGTTTAACTAATTAACTCAACTTACACTATTTTCTTTACGGCTTAAGTTCTTCAACTTTTTAGTTTCTAAGAACTTTTCAAATTTTTCAAAAATTTGGCTAACACCCTAAATTTCCGAAAAATTTCGCCATAACCTCCCCTACACCGGGAGCACCGGGAAAATCCCGAAATTGCCATACAGGTCCTCTGATTTCAAAAAGAAAAAGAAAAAGCCAAGCGGCTAGCCAATCAGCTCATAAAATCATCATCACCCAAACAAAACAGTAAATTATGGTAAACATGTACCTATTTGTCGGGCATACAATTTTATTCTTCTGCTCTAGCCTCCTTGCTATGACCTGTTCAGTGTAAGTACATGTATATGCAAGCAAATGCGACTAATTTCCAATACAATTCACAATTTGACACAATTTGGCTATAGGGTACAAATTTTAATTAATCAAACAACACAACCAACAATCCATTAGTTGATTAACTTTTCAAATTCATAACTTTGATATATAGTAAAAAAAATCAGATTTTTGATGCCAAATCACAACAATAAGCCCTATATAGTTTCGGTTCTCACACCAGTCAATTGGAAATATATAGAAATCTCACTTTCGAAACTTGAAAATAAATATTGGCGATGGTGCCCCATCACCAGAATTATCCCCGGGCACTAGAGTGTGATTCTATAACTATCCAATACATTAAAACTTTGAATACACGTTTGTAAGACATATATGCAAAAAAATTATATATTCGATTTTCCCAATTCAATATAAAATAAATAATCAAATACGAATAATTGATTTAAATTTTCAAAACAAAACTTGTTTTCAATTTTAGAAATAAACTCTTCACACTCGTTCTAGGAAACTACTGATCCCATCTCTAACGAGTCATTCTAATTGGATATTACTAATCTAATATCTGATGAATTCTTTCGTATGGTTTTAATGTGTCTTGTTGTGACGATCCCAAAACCCCGTTACACGGTGTTAAGGATAATCATTGGAATATAACACATTAATCATCTTTAGCAGATCACAGATAATAGCATAAACAGAAAATAGAATAATTTACACACATATGACAGCGGAATCATATAGACATCATCACATCAGAGAAGCACAGTACAGGATACAACTTAGTGCATAATGATACATAATCAGTCACCATCGCCTGAGGCGGAATCATACATAAAGAGTACTCAAAATAAATATCAGTCTACATCGCCAATGGCGGAATCATAATATAGATATAATAATGGCGGAGAAAATCCAAGTCAGCACAGTGTAGTCAAGCCTCGTCATGAGCCAAAAGGTGCGTCAGAAACCTGTAACTAGGCTGCCCGTGTGAAAATGAGGGCACCCGAGTTTGCAAGGTGAAACAAACTACGAGTCAGTCATGGGACTGGTATGAGAAATCTACTTAACTTATTAACAACAATAATAAGGCAAATCAAATGACCACGCCACTTTTGCGGAATGGGTTTACTCCAATGAGTGCTAGTGCATGTAATAAAGTAAATGATTAAATCATCGCGATGCTTTTTATAAAATGAAGCCATTATAAGACTCAGGTCCCATCACACAATGCAACGCAAGCCGAAGGATAGAGTTTTTCCTTATAATGGCCAAAGATGTTCATACGAATAAAACAAAAGTGTTTGATATTATTACTAGTGCATATATGTTTCAAAAGCAAATTCAATCATAAATATCAATCCTAGGCGGCATGGGTACCATATATCATGTCGCCATACTAGTAATACAATCACATCCGCATATTTCATATTGGAAATTGGATTCCTTCATGAGTCGAGGCAAGGGGCAAGCTCCTCTCCGATTCAAGACACTCCAGCAAATGCCTCGGGACCGCACACAGCAATCCCCTGGATCCTCCAAGGTTGGTCCTCTCTTACTTTTGAGGATTGGCAATTCCTGAAAACACGTTTCCCGGTCCTTATAGACCTATAATCGAGGCGCCTCGTATTCCAACAACCACACAGGTTAAAAGTAGATATAAATGTCAGGGCTGGGAGGTCACTGACACCACCATAGCTAGAAAGAAACGTCGTGCACTCCTTGGGTCCTTCACCCATTTTTGACTCATACCGGGTTGTGAGGCTCGCGAATTCACGTCATACACAAAGCTACGTCACACAGACCATGCTTTGACCATCAACCACAAGACTTTGCTTTGCAACAGAAGCCTTGATCATATGCCACTTAGGCGTGCCACACAGGCAATCCACTCCATGCGATTGATTTCTGTTAATACATAACCCCTGAGCTCATACGTCTCAGAGAAGGGCGTTAAGCAAGAGAATAAATTCTCAGCCGCCAAACAGATATATATTTAACAGAGATCAATCAACACAGAACAAAATCCAATGTCAGACACACAGTCCATTTACAAGTCCGTTCTGGGTCCGAACGAAACCGGAGGCACCAATTCCTCGCATATCCGTACAATCAAAATTATGTTTGGACGGCTACTACTTCAGTTCCTTCATGGTAGCTACTCCAATCACGAGCATCGGTAGCGCCCATCCATCCAATGTGAAGATCTTCACAAAGTTGGTGCCGTTGGAAAGATATTTCCAAGGCGAACCCAACGGTTGCGGTTTCGGGAAAATCCAATGGTCGGATTTCCCGCGCTAGTCGTTTGAAATCACGGTTTCAAAACACGAACTGCACGGCCACGTTTCATTTTAATTTTATTTATATTTATATATTTATATAAATATAGTTCATTCAAAAATTCCTATATCGTTTTCACTTCAATTATTTCACTAACGCCTTTAAATTTCGGAAAATTTCGCCATAACCTCCTTTGTACGGGAGGGGCTGGGAAAATTCCCAAATAGCCACACGGGCGTCTCATGTCAAAAAGAAAAAGAAAAAGCCAAGCGGCTAGCCAACAGGCTCATAAAATCATCACCCAAACAAAGCAGTAAATGTGTACCTATTTGTCGGGCACAAAATTTTATTCCTCTTCTCTAGCCCCTTTGCTATAACCTGTTCAATAGATATGCATGTACATATATACAATTTCTATCACTTATCATTTTCCATTCAACTTCATATTTGATTTACTTTGGTTTAAAAACACCATTCATTCTAACGTTGCATGCATAGGCTAAAAACATATCATTAGCTAATTAATGTATATTTCAACTCATGCACATATATTTGAACAAGTGGCTATTTTTAACACTTCACATTTCAAAGATGATAATTTTGACGAACTAAAATATATTTCAACACATGACTATTTTATTTAGTTCCTATGCATGTTAAAAATAATATTTCTTTCACAAATATTTATTTCAACGCTCACATATCTTTAGCATATCACATATATGATAAAAATGATATTTTTATCATTTAAAATATTTATACGACAAATGGATGTTTTCAACACTTCATAGTTTCAATAAAAACGTAATTTTTATTGTTCGATCTTTTTATTCAACACATGAACTTTTCCACTACACACACTTCTCAACAAATGAGCATTTCCACGCATGGACATTTTATTTATGTTGTTCATATTAGAAAGATGGAATTTTTATTGTTGAAACTACTTATATAAGGCGAATATTTTTCATACTTCATATATATATATAAAAATGTGATTTTTATTGTTTAAACACTTCATTCATTCACAAATGAATTTAATTTTCACACAACACTTTTCAACACATGAACATTTCCACACATGGATATAGTTTCAACATATGACTTTAATTTCAACGCATGAAAATAATTTCAACATGTGAAAATAATTCTAACACACAAAGATTATTCAAAATTTCGACAGCATAACAGCAGGGTAGTTAAAACCGGCACCGTCCCTAGTACGGCTCCTCGCTCTACCTTAAAACCTCACGGTTTTTGACAATGGGGAATCATGCTCTAATTCGCACGCAGGCGGCATGTTTATTTTTTTATTTCCACAAATATTTCCAATTCATTTCAATCACCAATGGGTATTTTTCAACCACAACCAAACAATATCAACCACAAACAGTTATTCAACCATTCGTGTTTTTCATCCAATATTTCACACCAATTCACAAAAATAAATATCGTCCATGGTTTGTGGACGAGGGGAGTGTATATATATATATATATATATTTAATTGCTATATTTCACTTGCATTTCAACACATATATCAATTATTCTATGCATGTAAAATTCATACTTCGCTTATATAGCTTACACTACGCATGTACATGAGGTATACAACACGTATGTAATTTATATTTCGCTAATATAAATTATACACGACATTTTCCATTCAAATTCATGTTAATTTAGATTTCTCACATTGGTTTTCGGAGTGCTAAAAATCGTAGATGACTCAGAAAAATCCGCGGCTTCTTCTATTGGGTAGAGAGCTTCCTTGCGGTCCCGATGTTTCCTGTTTCATCAAATTTCGTCAGCACATCAAAAAGATATGATTTTTCAAAGTGTAAACATCAAAAAGAACTCACCTTTCACGATGGTTCAAAACTAGGTTTGAGGTTTTCGCGAAATCAGTGGCACGTGGGGACGATCAGGGGAGCTGACGTGGAAGAGGACGGCGAGGGCTTCACGGCGCTAGTGGTTTGAGGGGGTGCGGTGGCAGATCGGAGCGGCGGCGGCGCTGGGAAGTCGATGACTTCCTGGCTTCGATTCAGGCGGAGGAGGCGTCGAGGGGTGGAGGAAGTTGGTCGGATTTGAAGGGGAGGCGAAGGCGCGTCGAGCAGCGGTGGTGGCTGGAAGCGGCGGCGATCGGGCTTGGAAGGGGGGAAGCGGGTTTCGCCGTTGGTTTTGGGTTTTTTTTTTTAAAAAAATAATGAATGGAGAAATATGATTGTTCGATGGTTTTATTAAAATTTTAAATAGTGTTTTCTCAAACGAACTCCTTTTCAAACCCAACGACTGTCGCCCCTAGCTAAATACCCCCATCCCGGACACAATGGGATATGTGTCATAGGCCAATTCCACTGTTACAGTCAGTTATTTTTCAAATTAAAGTATAAAACATTTAGTTTTTAACTTTGAACGTACATTTCAATTTGCCAGGGCCACAAACTGATTCGAAAAATTCCAGAAAAATAAATCTAGCTATGTTTTGACGCTACGGTCCCAACAAAACTAGTTTCGTCGAATTCTGAGATCGTTTGAAAAATGGCCATTTTCTGGTCGATCCAATTTAACAAAAATTGACCAAACGCATTTTCTTTTTCCACGCTCACATACTAGCTTCAAAAATTATGAAATTTGAAACCTAGCAATAGTTTGACATCCCGGACCCAACAAAAGTGGTTTCGTCGAATTCCGAGGTCGTATGCAAAATATCAATTTTCCAGGGCTATATATTCTATATAGCGACCATTCTGAAAATTCATTCGGCCATAACTTTTGATTCCCGTTATGAAACTTCGATTTTTCAGATTCGTTAGAAAGGTATTGACTAACATATTTAAATATTTTTGGTTTCGCTAAAATCCGTTATATTTTCCACCTTGCACAGTCAGTCAAAGTTTGAATTCAAATTTTCAAACTGACTCACTATTTCTAATTCACTATTTTATTGAAATATTCTATTTCAATTGTTCAAATTCCTTTGAAATGACCAATTTAAAATTTTTAAATTGGCTCGTATTTTCCGGGTTATTACAATCTCCCCGACATAAAACTTTTCGTCCTCGAAAAGGAAACAACAGTAAAGTAGGAAACAAAATGTAAATGCAAAGTATTGTAAAGGTACCTTGCACCGGAGTTAGTTAGAGATATCCACTCTGCATTTGGGGTAGGCTTGCTTAATGCTTTCCTCAGTCTCCCAAGTACAGTCTCTAGGATCGCTACTCCACTGCACTTTAACTAAATGGACCTTTTTGCTTCTGAGTTCTCTAGTTTCTTTGCCAACAATCTTTAATGGCTCTCTTCTAAGTGATAATTCTGGAGTTATGTCTACATCCTGTTGCGCTGCTTCTTCTACAACAAGATCCGGATCATGCACATGTCTTCTAAGTTGAGATACGTGAAATACGTCGTGCACTCCAGGCAACCAATCTGGTAATTGAACCCTATAAGCAAGAGTTCCAATTCGTTCGAGTATAGGAAAGGGACCAATAAATCTCGGTGCCAACTTCCCGGTCTTGCCAAATCTGATTACTCCTCTCATCGGAGAAACCTTCAAATAAACATGATCACCAACAGCAAATGTCAAAACTCTCCTTCTAGAATCTACATAACTTTTCTGTCGGCTTTGGGCGGTTCTCAAACGCTTTTTGATAAAGATGACTTTATCAGATGCTTCTCTAATCATATCGGGTCCTAACACAAGTCTGTTGCCAGGTTCTGCCCAACATGCCGGAGATCGGCCGGGTCTGCCATATAATGCTTCAAATGGCGACATTCCCAAACTTGCTTGATAGCTATTGTTATATGAGAATTCTGCCAAATGCAAATGATCTTCCCATGACCTACCAAAATCAATTATACAAGCCCGCAATAAATCTTCTAGAATTCTATTCACCCGCTCGGTTTGGCCGTCTGTTTGAGGGTGATAAGCGGTGCTCATATTCAGTTTTGTTCCCAATTCTGTCTGGAAAGCCTCCCAGAATTTGCTAGTAAATAGGGGATCTCTATCACTAACTATGCTGATGGGAATTCCATGCAGCTCAACAATTTCCTTGAAGTATATCTGCACTAGACTTTGAGCGGTTCAACTGGATCTGACAGGTATAAAATGGGAAGTCTTCGTGAAGCGATCTACGATTACCCAAATGCTGTCATTACCTTTCCTGGTTCGCGGCAAGCCATCTATGAAATCCATGGAAATCTGTTCCCATTTCCAACTTGGGACTTCCAACGGTTGCTACAGTCCAGCTAGCTTCTGTTGGCCACTCTTGACCAATTGACAAGTAGGGCATCTGCTTACATACAAAGAAATATCTCTTTTCATTGCTTTCCACCAGAAAGTGCGTTTGATATCGTTGTACATTTTACTCACACCTGGTTGGATGCAAAATTTGGATTTATGGCATTCATCCAGCACTTCTCTTTTGAGCTCAGGAAGGTTGGGAACACAAATTCTCCCATTCAGCCTCAGAACTTCTTCTTTATCTACCTGAAAGCTTGAGGGCTCTCCCTTCTGGATTCTCCCTTTGATCTTTTGAATGAAATAATCATTCTTCTAGAGAGCACATATCTTATCGATCAAGCTAGGTGTAATTATAAGATGGGAAACGATTGCGGTCTTTCTACTAAGCGCATCCGCTACAACGTTAGCCTTCCCCGGCGTATACAGGATATCAAGATCATACGCTGCAAGAAATTCTAGCCAACGCTGCTGTCTCAGATTTAGATCTTTCTGGGTATATAAATACTTCAATGATTGATGATCTGTGTACAGTATAAATTTCTCACCCAATAAATAATGCCTCCAGATTTTCAATGCAAAAACGATGGCTAACAACTCAAGATCATGAGTCACATAATTCTTCTCATGCGGTTTCAGTTGGCGGCTTGCATAAGCTACTACTTGGCCTCTTTGCATTAACACTGCACCAAGACCTCTAATAGAAGCATCTGTCCAAACCGTTAAATCCTGATTGCCATCAATAATAGTTAACACTGGAGCAGTGGTCAGTTTCGATTTCAATTCCTGGAAAGCTTCTTCACAGTCGGAAGTCCACTTGAATTTCTCATGCTTCTTTGTGAGCTTCATTAACGGACCGGATATCTTCGAAAAATCCTTAACGAACTTCCGATAATAACTAGCCAACCCGATAAAACTTCTAACTTCTGTGGGAGTAGTGGGTTGTTTCCAATCTTGAATCGCTATTATTTTTCTTGGGTCAACAGAAATTCCTTTCCCTGACATGACATGGCCAAGAAATTTGACTTCTTCTTGCCAGAAGACACATTTAGAGAATTTGGCTTTGAAGACGTTCTTCCTTAGAATCTCCAATACTTGTTCTAAGTGTTTTTCATGCTCGGGTTTTGATTTGGAGTAGATTAAAATATCATCGATAAATACGAGGACAAATTTATTTAGAACTCCCCCGAACACTCTATTCATTAAATCGACAAAGTATGATGGAGCGTTGCAAAGTCCAAAAGGCATTACTAACCATTCATAAAATATGTCTGGACCTCTGAAAGCTGTCAAAGGAACACACTCTTCTGCTGTTCTCAATTGATGAAAACCCGTAGCTAGGTCCATTCGGAAAAATACTTTCGCCCCATTCAATTGGTCTAGCAAATCATCGATGCAGGGTAATGGATACTTGTTTTTGAGCGTCTGTTTGTTGAGGTCTCGGTAATCAACGCATAATCGAAGAGTACCGTCTGACTTTGGGACAAACACAATAGCTGCACCCCAATTAGAAAAACTAGGTCTGATTAGACCCTTCCACAACAGTTGACGAGTTTGATCGCCTAATTCTTCTTTTTCCTTCGGCGTCATTCTGCGAATTGGATGTACCACTGGTCTGGCATTGGGAATTAGATCAATTCGAAATTCTATTTCTCTTTGCGGGGGTAAGTTTTCAACTTCTTCAAACACATCCGCATAGTTTCTAACAATAGGAATCTTTTCTATGGAAGTGGGGATAAGTTCTAATGCCGACCAAAATTCTTCTCTATTTGGATTCGAACCGTGACATGGTATATATATATGTCCAAGCTCCATTCGAATTTTAACGATTCTTTCCGCACACTTCACTTCGGCTTCATACTTCATTAACCAATCTAGCCCGAGAATGATATCGAATTCGGGAAAATCCATAACGATTAAATAGAAAGGAAACTTGTAGAAAGAATAAGAGACTGGCACTCTACAATATGAACCGATAATGAGAGATCCTCCTATCGGATTATGTACATCAATCGATTCTTTGAGCTTTCGCTGTTTTAACTTTAATTTGTGCATTGTGTTACTAGAAATAAAACTATGCGACGCACCGGTGTCAAAAAATACAGAAACAGGAATATTTTTATTGGTAAGGGTACCTCCCAAAACATCGGGTTTACCTGCTCCATCGGAAGCAGCTGGCGGGCTCGACCCGTCATAGACTTGAGCTACTGTAGCTTTCTTCAGCAAAGGACAGTCTTTGACCAGATGAGCGGTCTTGCAACAGTTGAAGCACGAGCGAGGGTTCTGGGAGCCTTGGCTCGAGCCTTGAGAATTTGTCTTCTGCCTCTTCGGAGCTGTGCAGACATTTGAGTAGTGCCCCGGCTTGCCACAATTAAAGCAATTTCCTCTTGGCGGCTTGCCAGTCTGAGGTTTTGAAGATGCTGCTTGGCTTGACTTGCCTTGATTTACCGCAGGCTTGCGCTTGTTTCCAGCTTGGCTTCTAGCGCGATCCTGATCCAGATGCCTTTGATCAAGGTCTTCGTAGTTGCATGTCATTTCCACCAGTTCGTTGAATTCCAGCTTGACATGGGCCATGGCTCTATCATGATATTGTCGTCTTAGCCCAAGGATAAACCTCTTATTTTTGGATTTCGCAGTGGCGACGAGCTCCAGAGCATAGGGCGACAATGGTGTAAATTTATTGAGATAATCCTACACGGAAAGATCCCCCTGTTGGAGATTGGTGAAATCATCGTGCATTCGTTCTAAAGCTTGTTCTGGGACATATTTCTCCTTGAAGAGTTCTTTAAATCCATCCCATGTTCTTCTAGCTTCTCTATTCTCGGCGGTGAGAGATTCCCACCATAGTTCAGCTTGTTCCTGCATAAGCCAGGCGCCCATAATAGCTTTGTCTTCGTCTCCAAGCCTTAGGCCTTCAAGAATTTTCTCGCATGTTTTGAGCCATGCAAGGGCCTCTATTACGGTGCCAGTTCCCGAGAAGGTCTTGCCTCCTAAGTTCTTATATCTCTTAGCTACACGGTCTAGCTCGAAGTATTGAGCTGCCGGAGGTTGTATCAAAGGTCCTTCTTGAGCTGGGGCTTCTCTCCTTCCTCGGCCTCGGCCGTCACGGCCTCCTCTAGCGGCGGCTGCTCTGGTAGCCATTTGTCAAATTCTGTATAAGCAAGAAAAGAGTCAGCTAACAGAAAGGATAGTTTATTGCCTAGTTAAGAAGAAAATTTTACGGAAAGATAACGATGGACTGGGCAAATTGTTTTTGCTATTCTGCTTGGCTCATTCTAGGACTTTACTAGTCCTATCTCTAACGAGCGACCCACCTTAGAATACTACTGATTCTATTTTGACGAAGTGTTTAATGTGTTAGACTCCAGAACTAAGATTAACCAAAGCTCTGATACCAGCCGTGACGATCCCAAAACCCCGTTACACGGTGTTAAGGATAATCATTGGAATATAACACATTAATCATCTTTAGCAGATCACAGATAATAGCATAAACAGAAAATAGAATAATTTACACACATATGACAGCGGAATCATATAGACATCATCACATCAGAGAAGCACAGTACAGGATACAACTTAGTGCATAATGATACATAATCAGTCACCATCGCCTGAGGCGGAATCATACATAAAGAGTACTCAAAATAAATATCAGTCTACATCGCCAATGGCGGAATCATAATATAGATATAATAATGGCGGAGAAAATCCAAGTCAGCACAGTGTAGTCAAGCCTCGTCATGAGCCAAAAGGTGCGTCAGAAACCTGTAACTAGGCTGCCCGTGTGAAAATGAGGGCACCCGAGTTTGCAAGGTGAAACAAACTACGAGTCAGTCATGGGACTGGTATGAGAAATCTACTTAACTTATTAACAACAATAATAAGGCAAATCAAATGACCACGCCACTTTTGCGGAATGGGTTTACTCCAATGAGTGCTAGTGCATGTAATAAAGTAAATGATTAAATCATCGCGATGCTTTTTATAAAATGAAGCCATTATAAGACTCAGGTCCCATCACACAATGCAACGCAAGCCGAAGGATAGAGTTTTTCCTTGTAATGGCCAAAGATGCTTCATACGAATAAAACAAAAGTGTTTGATATTATTACTAGTGCATATATGTTTCAAAAGCAAATTCAATCATAAATATCAATCCTAGGCGGCATGGGTACCATATATCATGTCGCCATACTAGTAATACAATCACATCCGCATATTTCGTATTGGAAATTGGATTCCTTCATGAGTCGAGGAAAGAGGCAAGCTCCTCTCCGATTCGAGACACTCTAGCAAATGCCTCGGGACCGCACACAACAATTCCCTGGATCCTCCAAGGCCGGTCCTCTCTTACTTTTGAGTATTGGCAATTCCTGAACACACGTTTCCCGGTCCTTACAAACCTATAATCGAGGCGCCTCGTATTCCAACAACCACACAGGTGAAAAGTAGATATAAATGTCAGGGCTGGGAGGTCACTGACACCACCATAGCTAGAAAGAAACGTCGTGCACTCCTTGGGTCCTTCTCCCGTTTTTGACTCATACCGGGGTGTGAGGCTCGCGAATTCACGTCATACACAAAGCTACGTCACACAGACCATGCTTTGACCATCAACCACAAGACTTTGCTTTGCAACAGAAGCCTTGATCATATGCCACTTAGGCGTGCCACATAGGCAATCCACTCCATGCGATTGATTTCTGTCAATACGTAACCCCTGAGCTCGTACGTCTCAGAGAAGGGCATTAAGCAAGAGAATAAATTCTCCGCCGCCAAATAGATATATATTTAACAGAGATCAATCAACACAGAACAAAATCCAATGTCAGACACACAGTCCATTTACAAGTCCATTCTGGGTCTGAACAAAACCGGAGGCACCAATTCCTCGCATATCCGTACAATCAACAGTATGTTTGGACGGCTACTACTTCAGTTCCTTCATGGTAGCTACTCCAATCATGAGCATCGGTAGCGCCCATCCATCCAATGTGAAGATCGTCGGTCTTCAACCGTCTTCGACTCTTCGACTTCTCAACGTCGATTGATTATTTGTAATGAGATGAACTCGGTCTTTTCAAATAACCCACGTATATTTAGATTTTCAAATCAATTAATCACATGGTTGGACTATTCAACATTCAAATTTCAGTTCTTTAGTTATAATTCTCATGTTAAATACATTCAACCATCACATATCAAGTAAACACAACAAAATGGGATTATTTTTACTCTATATCGTCTATAATATTTTATAACGATATATTGCCATTTTTATTTAATTTAAAACGGCCAAATTTAATTAAACGACGCTTTAGGTCGTATCGATGCACTGGCGCTGCTTTTCACTAATTTTGTTTTATACATATCTGGAAATCTATCCGTTGGATCTTCACAAATTTTATATCATTAGGAAGGTCTTTTCAAAACGAATCCAATGGTTTCAGTTTTGGGAAAATCCGACGGTCGGATCTTCCACACTAGCCATTTGAAGTTACGATTTCAATTTACGAACTGCATCGTCGCTATTCGATTTAATTTAATTATATTCATATATATATTTATATAAATATAATCATTTCTGGCGCTGTTTTTCTTCAAATTTGAATTTAACATTCCAGACAATCCAACCGTCGAATCTTCACAAAGTTGGTGCCATTGGAAAGATATTTCCAAGGCGAACCCAACGGTTGCGGTTTTGGGAAAATCCAATAGTCGGATTTCCCGCACTAGTCGTTTGAAATCACGGTTTCAAAACACGAACTGCATGGCAACGTTTCATTTTAATTTTATTTATATTTATATATTTATATAAATATAGTTCATTCAAAAATTCCTATATCGTTTTCACTTCAATTATTTCACTAACGCCTTTAAATTTCGGAAAATTTCGCCATAACCTCCTTTGTACGGGAGGGGCTGGGAAAATTCCCAAATAGCCACACGGGCGTCTCATGTCAAAAAGAAAAAGAAAAAGAAAAAGCCAACAGGCTCATAAAATCATCACCCAAACAAAGCAGTAAATGTGTACCTATTTGTCGGGCACAAAATTTTATTCCTCTTCTCTAGCCCCTTTGCTATAACCTGTTCAATAGATATGCATGTACATATATACAATTTCTATCACTTATCATTTTCCATTCAACTTCATATTTGATTTACTTTGGTTTAAAAACACCATTCATTCTAATGTTGCATGCATAGGCTAAAAACATATCATTAGCTAATTAATGTATATTTCAACTCATGCACAATTATTTGAACAAGTGGCTATTTTTAACACTTCACATTTCAAAGATGATAATTTTGACGAACTAAAATATATTTCAACACATGACTATTTTATTTAGTTCCTATGCATGTTAAAAATAATATTTCTTTCACAAATATTTATTTCAACGCTCACATATCTTTAGCATATCACATATATGATAAAAATGATATTTTTATCATTTAAAATATTTATACGACAAATGGATGTTTTCAACACTTCATAGTTTCAATAAAAACGTAATTTTTATTGTTCGATCTTTTTATTCAACACATGAACTTTTCCACTACACACACTTCTCAACAAATGAGCATTTCCACGCATGGACATTTTATTTATGTTGTTCATATTAGAAAGATGGAATTTTTATTGTTGAAACTATTTATATAAGGCGAATATTTTTGATACTTCATATATATATAAAAATGAGATTTTTATTGTTTAAACACTCCATTCATTCACAAATGAATTTAATTTTCACACAACACTTTTCAACACATGAACATTTCCACACATGGATATAGTTTCAACATATGACTTTAATTTCAACGCATGAAAATAATTTCAACATATGAAAATAATTCTAACACACAAAGATTATTCAAAATTTCGGCAGCATAACGGCAGGGTAGTTAAAACCGGCACAGTCCCTAGTATGGCTCCTCGCTCTACCTTAAAACCTCGCGGTTTTTGACAATGGGGATTCATGCATCTAATTCGCACGCAGGCGGCATGTTTATTTTTTTATTTCCACAAATATTTCCAATTCATTTCAATCACCAATGGGTATTTTTCAACCACAACCAAACAATATCAACCACAAACAATTATTCAACCATTCGTGTTTTTCATCCAATATTTCACACCAATTCACAACAATAAATATCGTCCATGGTTTGTGGACGAGGGGAGTATATATATATATATATTTAATTGCTATATTTCAGTTTCATTTCAACACATATATCAATTATTCTATGCATGTAAAATTCATACTTCGCTTATATAGCTTACACTACGCATGTACATGAGGTATACAACACGTATGTAATTTATATTTCGCTAATATAAATTATACACGACATTTTCCATTCAAATTCATGTTAATTTAGATTTCTCACATTGGTTTTCGGAGTGCTAAAAATCGTAGATGACTCAGAAAAATCCGCGGCTTCTTCTATTGGGTAGAGAGCTTCCTTGCGGTCCCGATGTTTCATGTTTCATCAAATTTCGTCAACACACCAAAAAGATATGATTTTTCAAAGTGTAAACATAAAAAAGAACTCACCTTACACGATGGTTCAAAACTAGGTTTGAGGTTTTCGCGAAATCAGTGGCACATGGGGACGATCGGGGGTGCTGACGTGGAAGAGGATGGCGAGGGCTTTACGGCGCTGGTGGTTTGAGGGGGTGCGGTGGCAGATCGGAGCGACGGCGGCGCTAGGAAGTCGATGACTTCCTGGCTTCGATTCAGGCGGAGGAGGCGTCGAGGGGTGGAGGAAGTTGGTCGGATTTGAAGGGGAGGCGAAGGCGCGTTGAGCGACGGTGGTGGCGGAGGCTGGAAGTGGCGGCGATCGGGCTTGGAAGGGGGGAAGCGGGTTTCGCTGTTGGTTTTGGGGTTTCCTTTTTTTTATTTTTTTAAAATTATGAAGGGAGAAATATGATTGGTCGATGGTTTTATTAAAATTTTAAATAGTGTTTTCTCAAACGAACTCCTTTACAAATCCAACGACTATCGCCCCGAGCTAAACACCCCCATCCCGGACACAATGGGATATGTTTCGTAGGCCAATTCGACTGTTACAGTCAGTTATTTTTCAAATTAAAGTATAAAACATTTAATTTTTAACTTTGAACGTACATTTCAATTTGCCAGGGCCACAAACTGATTCGAAAAATTCCAGAAAAATAAATCTAGCTATGTTTTGACGCTACGGTCCCAACAAAACTAGTTTCGTCGAATTCTGAGATCGTTTGAAAAATGGCCATTTTCTGGTCGATCCAATTTAACAAAAATTGACCAAACGCATTTTCTTTTGCCACGCTCACATACTAGCTTCAAAAATTATGAAATTTGAAACCTAGCAATAGTTTGACATCCCGAACCCAACAAAAGTGGGTTCGTTGAATTCCGAGATCGTATGCAAAATATCAATTTTCCAGGGCTATATATTCTATATAGCGACCATTCTGAAAATTCATTCGGCTATAACTTTTGATTCCCGTTATGAAACTTCGATTTTTCAGATTCGTTAGAAAGGTATTGACTAACAGATTTAAATATTTTTTGTTTAGCTAAAATCCGTTATATTTTCCACCTTGCATAGTCAGTCAAAGTTTGAATTCAAATTTTCAAACTGACTCTCTATTTCTAATTCACTATTTTATTGAAATATTTTATTTCAATTGTTCAAATTCCTTTGAAATGACCAATTTAAAAATTTTAAATTGGCTCGTATTTTCCGGGTTATTACACTTGTTCTCTGAGCTTTGTAAACCAAAGCTATGATACCAAAATGTAACGACCGAGAATTTCGCTCGATCCGAATCAGTCGCTAAACCGATCAAGACCGTTCGAAACGCCTGATTGTTTTGAGAACACGACAAAATAGAATGCAGATAGAAGAACATTTCATTGTATCTTACTACAATTCCATCAGAATACAAGAATATACAGAGTATAAATCAATCTTACACAATTTACCAAAGATCGGAGATTACATTAAATAACATAGCAGCGGAAAATAATACAATACACAAACTGAAGGAGATATACGAATACAAAGCTTTCCGGATATCATTCCAGCTGTAAACCAAGATCCTGTGAATATAAGTCTGCAAAACCAAAACTACTAGCTGCCCATGTCAAAATAAGGGCACCCAGAGTTTAGGTTAAAACAATAAACTCCAGGTCAGTCATAGGACTGGTGTGAGAACTAAAACAGTTATTTAAAACTTTACTTTAAATCAGATATATCAAGGGACCACGCCATATAACATGGAACGGGTTTCCTCCCAAGAATACCAGTGCATATAACAAAACAGCGGAATGCTTTTTGGAAAAATGAAGCTATTATAAGACCCAGGTCCTATCACACAATGCAACGCAAGCCGAGGGATAGGGTTTTCCCTTATAATAGCCAAACATGCTTAGTACGTTTAAAACAAATCATTTGATACTATTATAAATGCATAGTGTATAAAAAAACTTCAAATCATAAGTATCAATCATAGACGGCATGGGTACCATATATCATGTCGCCAAACTAGTTCTACAATTAAAACCGCAAAATCACGTATTTGGAAATTGGATTTCCATCTGTGAACCAAGGCAAAAGATAGTCCTCAACAAATTCGAGACTCTCTAGCCCAAGCCTCAGGAACAGCCGCAACTTCCCCTTGGATCGTCAGGGTCGGTCCACTAATGTGGATTATAATGCCTGAACACTATGTTTCCCCGCCCTTCGGGGTGTAAATGAGCCAACGAATGACTCTATCGGACCCGGATCGTCCGATCTCACCGAGACACCTCGCAACAGTAACAACCACATAAGTCAAACTCGTCAGGGCGTGTAAAACCACTGACGCCACTTCTAGCTAGAATGAAACGCATGTCCCCCCGAGGTCCTCTCCCGTTTTTGGTTCACCCCCTGGGTGTGAGGCTCACGAATCAACGCTACACAAAGCTACGCCACACAGGCCGTGCTTTGATCATCAACCACAAGACTTTGCTTTTCAACAGAAGCCTTGATCATTTGCATCTTAGCATGCCACACAGGCAAACCACTCCATGCAACCAATATCCCTCAATCACACAGAATGATGTCCAATGTCAGACACACAGTTCATTTACTAGTCCGTTCTGGGTCTGAACGAAACCGGAGGCACCTAGTACCCCGCATATCAATCGATCTCCAAGTACGTCTGGACGACCACCAACTGATTCGCTCCACTTGGGTGTACGACCCAATCAAGATCATCAGTAATTATCCAAACGAAGTGAAGACCTCCGGTCTTCAACCACCGTCTTCATCTTCGACTTATCGTCGTATCAATTATTCAGAATGGGATAAACCCGGTCTTTCCGAATAACTCGCGTATATAATAAACAAGTGTTACACAAACACAATGTACGCCTCATTCCAATTCACCAGTCACTAACCATAAATTAACAAGAGAATAATTCACCAAATATAAACCCCGAAGGCCGAAACCAACATCAGATCAATATCCAGAAAACCATTCTGCTTAGCTAACCGACAGTTAGTTTCTAAATTTCAAATTCTTAGGGAAAGGTTCCCATTAATTTTATCAAAGATAAATCCTTTAAATTTATTCTTTAATCTACTTTTGAATATCAATTCAAACTAGTCGAGATTAGCGAACCTCACCGAAGTAATCATTTGTTTTAATTTCCCAATCCCTACCTATTCATCCCATGAAGTAATACTGGTAATACTTCATATCTAACACCACGGTGTTATCGGTAAATTCAATTACCATTTCACGTTCAAATCTAATTAAAGATTTAACTATCGCCTGGAGCAAAACTGGTGATACTCCATTCTCGATCTTTTCTATCTCATTAAAGATTCATTAAAACTCCACTTTGTTTTAATCTTTGACTGGGTTAAAGAATCAGCGTCATTTAAAATACGGTTCACGATAAACCCCAAAATCACATCACATTTCAATCAGTCCCTAACCGTAAATTAGCAAGTGAGCAATTCCCTAAGTATTAACCCCGAAGGCCGAAACCAACATCAGATCAATACCCCAGAAACCATTCAACTTAACCAATCTCCAGTTAGTTTCTAATTTTCTTAACTCCTTTGGGTTTAAGAACAGTATTATTAAAGATACCGTTCACGACAACCCAAAATCACATTCCATTAATTATCGGGTTAAAGAACAAGTGTTATTTAAAACACTGTTCACGATAACCCAAAAATCAATACCAATTCAATTCCAATTAAATATTATTTAACTGGTACACTTCATTAAATCTAAATAAAAAGATTTAATCTTTTCTCAACTGGGCTTAAGAACATTGTTAATGAAGACACCATTCACGACAAACCCAAATCACATTTGTTAAGGATCTGAATAGAAAATATATCAGTTTAAATTTAATATCAAATTCTACGACCAACAAATATCATATTGGAAATAACGATATACATATATCTTTCAAATTTCCATAACAATATCTGTATAATCACGTAATTCAATATCGAAATATTCCGAAGATAATTTCGATTCAAATCCATTCCAATTCAATTATTGGAAATTTTGGTTACTTTTAAAACCCTTTTCAAATTCAATTTATTTAATTTAAAAATAAATAGAATTATAATTCTAGTTCAAAACTAGTTCATTTCGATAAAAATCTATTTTCATCTTTTCAAATATGGAATTTTTCATCCCAATGCTTCACAAATAATTTCTTATGATTTTACACTAATTATTACTATTTTTAATAATTTTATCAAGGCCCGTACAGTCGATTTCCATCAACGGCCATCGAACTACACTTAGAACGACCTTTTCCAAATTTGATTTGGACATTATTCCAAATCCAACTGTTAGATTTTTAATTTTTGATACTCATTAGAAAGCTCTTTTCGATACAAACCCAACGGTTCCGGTTTTAGGAGAATCCGACGGTCGGATCTCCCGCAATATGCATTCGAAGTCAATGGTCGAAATTCACGAACTGCCGCAGCGCGGCGCGTTCTATTCAAACCATTATATTATATATATAATATATACTTCGTCGATTTCCTTTTAAAATGTATTATATAAATCGTTTTAAATTCGTTTTCAAAACGATTTCAACTTCCTTTTCAATTTCAAAACAAAATCGAATTTTTCAATATAAATTCATTTTAATTTCATTTCAAATCGATTTCAATTCAATTTCAATTTAATTCGAATTGGTTTCAATTCAAATCAATTTCAGTTCAATTTCAATACGTTTTAAATTCAATTCAAAACGATTTCAATTCTATTTCAATCTAATTCGAATTTCAATTCTTTTCAATTTAATTCGAATTTCAATTCATTTCAACTTAATTCGAATTTCAATTCAATTTAATTTGAATTTCAAACCACTTTCAATATTCATTGAAAAATGAATAAAATCGATATAAATATCGTTCACGTCAAAATGGCGTCAATCTAATCAACACGGCTTCATATATTTCCATATTCAAATATTCTATTTCAAATATTTTTATTCAAATATTTCTTTTTCAAATATTCTATTTCAAAACTGGAATGAGGCCCAATCAATTACCATAGATTTTATCTCTATGGATTTCCATACCACGCATGTACATATCAACCATGATAAATAATCAACCATCATCCAAAGTGCATTCTACACTGTATAAGCATCAAATATAAATATTCAACGCTTATAACAGCCTGTCAATCAATCGATCGACATACAACTAATTATTGGGATTAGTGTATGTCATATATCACCCCAATACCCGTGTGGGGTTTTCAAACAATCAAACATAGATTTTATTTGTGTAGTTGGGCGATGTGTAAAATTTATCGTCCCAATTAATATCAGTCCAATGTGTGTATATAAACAAATCATCCGATTTGTTTATATTTATTTACTTCATTTCATATACACGTAAAAAATTCTATTTTCAATTATAAAATATTTTTAACTAGATAAATATTTTATTTCATTTCACATCACATCAAACAATCGATCTACACATCAAAATCTAACAAACAAGCAAACAAGCCGTCCATGGTCTGTGGACGACGGGTGTCGGGTGCTACTAAACACCATCTCCATCCTAGTATATATTTTAACTAGAAAATTAAATTAAAAGTGAGAAGTTCTCACCGAGGGTTTCCACTCCGTCATTCTTTATTTCTGAACGGTCTGGATTCTGTTTCGCTTTCGGTCAATTCCATCGCACGCTTATTCCCACTGTTCATAATAAAAACCACATTTTTATTTCAATGTTGTATGGATAAAAATTACATTTTTATTCCCACTTCACATATGTAAAAATCGAATTTTTATCTTCACTTCATATATATATAAATCTAATTTTTATCGCTTCTTCTTATATATAAAAATCGTATTTTTATCGCTTCTTCTTATATATGAAAATCGTATTTTTATCGCTTCTTATAAATGAAAAATCAAATCTTTTTACATAAGAAAAATCAAAACTTTTACATAAGAAAAATCAAAGTTTTCCTTCATTGAAAATCTATATTTTCACATTCAAAGATTTCATATTTTTAAATAACCAAGATCGTATTTTTAAAATAATAGAAATCGGTTTTTCTATGATTTAAAATTAAAGACTTACTGCTTCACGAAGAAGGAGGGCTCACTGGTCGGCCTGAGGCGAAGGGGAGGGGCGCTGGTGGTCGGCGCTTCAGGTTATGGCGACGGCGGGCCTGAAAAAGAGGGGTGTGATTCTCGATTTGGGGAGGGCTGGATGTGGGGTTCTCGCGAGGTGCTAGAAGAGGAGAGAGGACAGAAAGGAGGCGCGCCTGATCGGAGGTGGGGGCGGCCGGTCGGAGGCGCGACGAACGGGAGCGGAGGCGGCGTCTGGATCGAGGAAAAAGGCTGAGCGAGGTCAACGCGGGTTTATATATATATATATATATATACACACATATATATATTTCTTTTGAACTTCTGAGTGGAGAGAAAAGGGTAAGGGGGGCCATATAATTTTTTTTTTTTTTTTTATTATTTTTAAATTTCTCCAAAAAGCAACTTTTTAATTCGAAACCCAAGTCGGACCCAACGACTGTCGTCCATAGCTAATTACCCTCATTCCGAACACAATGGGATATGTATTGTAAGCTGATTCGATCATTTCGATCAGTTTTCGTTTAAATCAAAATTTAACTCTATATATTGAATTTGAACGCACATTTCAATTTACCGGGGCCACATACTAACTAGAAAAATTCCCAAAAAATATTTTCTACCTTCGTATTGACGATACGGTCCTAACAAAACTAGTTTCATCCAATTCTGAGACCGTTTGAAAAATGGCCATTTTCCAGTCGATTAAAATCAACTAAAACTGGTCAAATGCGTTTTCCTTTGCCACGCTCACATATTGATTCGAAAAATTATGAAATTTGAAACCTAGCAATAACTAGACATCACGGATCCAACAAAAGTGGTTTCGTCGAAAACCTAGGTCGTTTGCAAAATTCCCATTTTTAAGGGCCAGAATTCCATAGAGACTATTCTGAATTTTCAACTGGACGTAACTTCTTATCCCCGCTATGAAATTTCAATTTTTCGGATTCATTGGAAAGATATTCTCAAATAGATTCAAATATTTTTGGTTTCACTAAAATCCGGTTTATGTTGAATCCTGTACATTCATTTGAAATCGAATTATCCAACTACCGCGCCATTTTCAACTCCTTTTATAATTTAAAATAAATATCTATTTTCTAACGTCGAGCTGTATAAATATATACGTTTGAATTCTATTCAAAATAAATTTCCCGTCGTTATTATTTAAAATAATTCATTTTGAATATTCAAAATTCGCTAAAATTGCCAAAATAAAATTTTTAAATTAGCTCAGATTTTCGGGTTATTACATGTATAAAAAAATTCGAAGGTCTGTCTTCTCCGAGTAAACCGTTACTTACAGCATGTTGAAGCATCTAGGTCATTCAACATTGAACACATTTTGAGTAAAGGACCATGTCTGTGAGAACTAGAATTTATATCTTCATTAGATTCCAGTGGTCATGATCCAACACAAGAGTATACTGTATAGCGTCCCTCCTTAGATGAATGTCTTCATCATCCTAAGAACCATCAACATCCATTCTTGGGTTTCTAAGGGGCTGATTAGTGGGAACTTGGGCCTGATTTGTTGCCAAAAGAGTAGACACAATGTTCTGAATCGTGAGAGGATGGGGCTGCCACATAGAGGGTTTAGAACTAGTCCCTTGGTCAATACCAGACCCTAACCGAGAATGGTCAATAAGACGTGCTTCCTCTTTGGTGGTGATTCAAGTACCATCTTGAGTAAGTCTTCTTTGTTGGTTACGATTACTGTGAAGAGCATAAGAAGAGGAGCTCTCAAAGACAAAATTAGGAGGGGATTGAGCACTCCTATTAACTTGAAGATGGGTGATGTCTCGTTGAGCATTTTGTTGAAGTTATTGCATTAACTCCAGATTATTCTTAATTTTTTCATTAAGCATTACTTGAGTTTCCTACAAATTCCTTGTAATTTCAATCAGCTGGGCTTAAGTAACTGAAGCCTTGATGTCATGAGAAGTAGCCACATTGCCTGTGATTTCAACATTAGAAGGTTGTTGCTGGAAGGATGCCTCTTGATGGTCGTTGGAAGACCCAACAATAGCGGATTTATCTTCTTCACGATGTTAGCAAGCTTGGTAGGTAAATCTATGAAGATCTAAGTAGCACTCCATAATTTGATGGAAGAATAGAGGGAAAGGAGCAAACTTTTCTTGAGCCTCTCAGTGAAAGCACCAAAATGTCAATGTATAAAAGTTGGCATAATACCCAAAGGGTTCTATGATAGTAAAAATAAATGAAATGAGGAATTTATGTAGAGAAAATGCAAGAAAACAATCATACAACATTTATACGTGGTTTGGCTTGTCAAAATCTATGTCTACTCTCTAATTTAATCACTTTATAGATCAATTATCATAAGTTACAATGTGGATTGGTATTACTCATGGGCTACAATTGTAATGGAGAATACAAGTTCCAAAAGTTCTCTCCATATTCGTTAATGGTTTATTTATAGCTGATATTTGGAGGGCAGCTAGGTAGGTGTGCAGGAAGCTTGGCGCAAGAGGGCCCTAGCCCAAAAACATAATGTACCGGGACTGGTACCGATCCCCATGTACTTAGTAGGATATAGGGAATTTGGCTCCATGAAGTTGCTTGCCTTGTTCCACTTTGCTTCCTGATAAACTTTGGTAGAGTTCTGGTTGAAGGATCGGGAAGTATGAACAATTCAAGTTTGAAGTGAGTTGCTAAAATTATAGAAGTTGTACTGATCTGGGAAGACTTGCTGAGTTATACTAATCCTGGAAGACTTGCTGAGTTATACCGATCCATGAAGTGTTGTAATGGATTTTTTGATGTGAGGAGTTGAATGATCCCCAATGCCTTATACTCGTTTGTTAAGCTATTTATAGTGCGGTTATTCATACCGATCCAGAGTGGGATTTATATGGATCCCTGTATATTTGCACACCTAAGAGTCATTTTGATGTGCTGGGATGACCAAACTTGCGTGACTCCATCTGAAATTTATCTCTAGGTGTCCAATTGACACTTCTGAGTAGTTTAGCCATGTGATGGACAAGTCATGTCTGTCTTTATTGCTTCTGATAGCCAAGCCAAAACGTCGGGTAACAATCACTTTATTGGACTTTTACCAGTTTGACTGTCTTGTTTCTTATCTTCTTCTTATCCTTCGTAATGATTCTGACTGGTTATATTGCAAAAGTCGGATTTGGTTCTACCAGTAAGTCTTCTAATAGCCTTGGATCTATAGGATCTTTTGGATCGTACACACACGAAGATAAGTAACATGGAATAACATTATGGACTCATGCTAGACTCTCGGTTAACTCCACTTGATATGTGAGCCTTTTAATTCTTTCAAAGATGGGAAAGGGTCTAAAAATCTCGTTCCCAAATTCCCTGATAATCTGAATCTTAGCACATCTTTCATTGGAGATACATTCAATAGAGAATTCAATATCCTTACACCTCTTATCAACGTAACACTTCTTCCTTAATTAAGCTTCCTTCATCTGACCTCGAATCAACGCAATGTTTATTGTAACATCATTCACTAATTCTGTACCTAAGACTAGGTGGTCGTCGATCTCTAACCTACAAGATGGTCATTTACACGGCCTTCCGTACAATGCCTAAAAAGTTACCATTCATATACTATCCTAAAAAATATCACTATAGGAAAATTCATCTAAACGAAAATGATCTTCTCATAAGCCACCAAAATCCAAAATGCAAGCTCTCAAAAAATCTTCAAGTATCTTATTGACACTATATGTGTGCCCATGTATTTGTAAGTGATAAGTGATACTCAAGTTGAGCTCAATCCCCAAAGCTTTCTGTAGACTTTTCCAATACTCGTTAGTGAACAGTGGATCCTTATCACTAATAATGCTACTAGGAATCACATCAAGCTTGACTACATTTTTCAAGTATAACTCAGGTGTCATCCTGGTAAACTTGACAAGAATGAAATTGACACTCTCAGTTAATCTATCTACATGATCCAAACACTTTCATTTCACCTTCTTGATCTCAATAACTCATTATTAATATCCATGTAAATCGAATCCCATTTTAAATAAAAACATCTAATGGTTGAAACAAACTATTAGGCTTCAAATGTTCGACTTTCACTTGCTAATAGTTCATCTACTACCTTACCTAGAAGTCGACATCCTTTTTCACTACTTTCCAGAAGGAGCTTCTCTTCATATCTGGATGTATCGTAGTACCTCTAGGATGAACCGATGACACTTGGGAAGAAATTTCTTCCTTAGATTTTCAACATGTAGCACATGTAATCCCTCTTCTTTCTCAACGATCCTTTATGGTCAAGACCAAAATCTTTAAGTTCATCAATCTTTATTCCAACTTGGATTTTTGCGATCCTTTTAGCTAAAACTGGATCTTCACTTTTCTTAGAAGTAGTACTTTTCCAAACTGGTTGAACTTTTAAACATGTTATCAAGACTGCGCCTTGACTTGACCTCATCATCGATCTAATTCGCACATCACAAGTAGTTAACAACTCTAAGTTTTTCCACTTTAGCAGCATGGGTAATACCATATCCTAATGTTTTCTACTGTGGACATCACCAATTTTATTTCCTTTTCCAAGGTTATGCTCAACACCAAAATCATAAGCTACTTAGAACTCCAACCATCTCTTTTGCTTCATATTTAATTTTTTTCGAGAGAATAAATATCATAAAGACTTATGATCCATAAACAACTCGAATCTCTCTCTTAAGAGATAATTTCTTCAATTCTTCAAAGCAAAGAAAACTTCTGCTAACTTAAAATCATGAGTTAAGTATCTATCTTCATGCAGTTTAAGTTGCCTAGAAGCATAAGCAATCACTTTACCTTTCTACATAAGAATAACTCCTAGTCCAATTTTACTGCATCAGCGTAGACTATAGAATGTTGGATACCATTTAATATAATCAAAACATGAGCGTTGGTTAATAAATGCTTCAAAATTTGAAATGTTTTTACACACTTACTTGAAGAAAACTAACCTAACATAAGTCAATTTAGTAAGAAACAATGCAATCAATGTAAATCCTTAATATCTAGTAGTAGCCAGCCAATCCAATATAACTATGATCTTGGCAACATTTGTTCTCTTCCAACTATTGATAGCCTTAGCCTTAGTTAGATCTATAGAAAACCCTTCGCCTAGAATGCTATAACCAATAAACTTAAAATCCTTATCTAAAAAGTGAAACTTAGAAAACTTTGCCTTTAACTAATGTTGCCTCAAAGTCCCAAGCATAATTTGTAAGTGAATCTCATGATCCTTCTTGTCCTTAGTGTACAACAAAATATCATCAATGAAGACCAACATGAACTTGTCTAAATGCTCTCAAAAACCTCGATTCATTAAATCTACAAAGAAAACAGGTGCATTAATTAACCCGAATGGTATGACCACCTTATTTTAAACGTAGTCAATGGAAATTATCTTCTCTTACCCCCGAGTTGATGAAAACTAATAGCTAATTCCAACTGTGAAAATATTTTATATCCTTTTAGATGATGGAACATATCATCTATTCTCGACAAATGTTATCTATTCTTCACCTTACTATTATTAAGATTCCGATAGCTAATACAAAATCTCAACTATCCATCTGGCATCTTTAGAAACACTGCAGCTTTTCTTCAAGGAAAATTGCTAGATTAGGTAAAATTCTTTCCTTCTAACTCTGCTAGCTGCATCTTCAACTCCTTCATTTCTGTAGGTGTCAATCGGTTAGGCGGTCTATTGACTGGTCCACCTCCCGACACAAGGTCTATTCTAAACTTTATAGCTTTCTTTTATAATGATCTTATTATTTGTTTGAAAACATCAGCGAACTCCTTAGGAATAGGAACTTGACCTACTTCATCTTCTAGTTTCAATGCATCTAATAAAGCATATAGCTGCAAACTCGCTCTCTCTACTTAGTACATGATTTGATTATTACAGCTACGGATGACTTAATGAAATTTCCTATCTTAGCAAAATATATGAGAATTATATCGATTCAACCAATCCATACCCAGTATAATGCCAAAGCCCAAAAAATCAAATATATATAAATTAAAGACAAACGTGTAACTAGTAAAATTCTAGGTCATCGCATCACATTCCTAGATTTGTGTAATCTCCTACATGATTAGCTAATCTGGAGGAGGTAGCAAGGTATGATGTCTCTAATGATACCTTATCTACCAAAAATTAGGAGACAAATGAATGTGATGCACTAGTATCAAATAATACTCTAATAGGTATGCTATGAATCAAAAGTGTACCTTCCACCACACACTTCCCTTTCTCAGCTGTAGTAGGTCTATATGAAGATGATTCCAAAGTAAGAACTTTTCCTCTGGCTTATTTTGAACACTTCCTATTATATTTCCCTATCTGATTGTACTTGTAGCTTATCAAATCCAACTTTACAGCACTAGATTTGACCTCACCAGACTGACATTCATCTATGTAACAATCGTTCTTATCGCACTTCTAGGAAACAATATTAATCTTGTTCATGTTTTCCTTACCACGTTTCTTGGCTTCCTTTTCTTTGAAGAACTTTTTTTCTTCCCTTAAGAACTCTGGTTGTAAATCGGCATCTCACTACTAAAAAAGGCAAGAAACTCCTCATTATGGATAAGCATTTCCGCCACAATATGTCTAGGATCCCTAAAATGTGGCATCATGGCCTTAGAAAACTTCGGCTTTAATCCATAGTTGAACTTATCATTTCTTTTGATCATCGTATCTGAAATGCCATGAGCATACTTAGATAACTCATCGAACCTATTGGCATACTCAATGACTTACATATCTCCCTGCACCAACTCTCAAAACTTCCAACTCATGTATCCCTAGTATAACATTATTCCACTAGTGCATTGTAGTTCCCTGCAACTTCCTTTAATTCATTCTTATCTTCTTCATATCAGTCAAGCCTAAATCAGAGAAGATTTAATCACAACTCAATATCCAGTTTTCTATTTCAACATCTTCATTTCCATTGGAAGGTTTTCCTGTAAGATTAGCTTAATCCTTGCTCAACTTGGCATAGTGGTTTCCTACTAGTGTTATGTGATTACATCCTCTAACATTAGCATTATTGGTTCTAGCGAAGCTAGCTGCGGTTCCAACCTGCATCAATTTAACAAAAAACTGAAAAAGATTCCTCTTATCAGATGGTGGGGATATAGCGCCCTCCGCTTCATTAGCCTAATGACCTAGGTTCATTTTTACTTAGAAATTTCCATTAGTTGTCATGCTTCCACCTTATTGATTAACTCTTACATTCCTTCTCTCCATATTTTACTACCTTTGATCTGCATATGAACCTTAATAAGACACCAAAGGACGGTCAAAGAGTGTGGGGGTGCATACAAAGTCATACAATACAAATACAAGCATGTTATAATATCATACTCCCATACCGTACAATCCTTTTATATTTACATATGCTTTATGACACCTCGCATTCTTAAATAACAAAACAATTGAAATAAAAGTGACTAGTGAAAATAAACATTTTTGGAATTGTTAGAATTTGGCCTTGATTGTTATACCATTGTACTCGTGGTAATTTCCTAATCAATTTACATGTATACCATGTTTTGAGTGGAGTTCATATGGAAAAGTTAATAATATTCGAAATTCAATGTCCGAAAATAATTATATTTGTAAATGTGTGTATATATAATTCGTAAATATACACGCATATTAATTCTAGAAATAACGGAGATTTGAAATTCAAAATAAATATGTTAATAAAAGGGATAAAATTAACAAAGTAAGGAAAGTAATTAACGTTTGTAAACCAACGTTTAAAAATTTGTTACGACTACCCAAAAGCGGAAATATAGGTCATGATAACATGCAAGGGTCGACTCCCACAGAAGGGATGACCCACGTATGGGTCGGGTTGATATGTGTCAACCCATTTGAAGTTGGGTCGACCCATCTATAACAAAATGACATGCTCTGTTCATTTTTGATAGTGAGATTTAATTTGTATTAAATCGGATGGATAAGGTTCATTTTGACATCTATAAATAAACATGTAGGACTAGCCTCTAAACTCATATTGTTCTGAGTGGACGCCAAAGCTCTATCATTTCCTTTCTCCTCCAATTCTTTAGAAATAAAAAAGATTAAATTTAGATTATCAGATTCAAGAACTGAAGGTAGAAACTATTAGAAAATAAATATTCAAATCCAATATCTGTATGAGGTAAATTCTTCAAATCTAATTTTAAACAGTTTATTTTATTTTATTATAGATCTAGATCTATAAATCCATGCAAATTCTAGTTTGTGGATTCAAATAGGTTTATAAAAGGGAAAGATTCATAATAAAACCGAATTCAAATTAAATCTATAATTAGAATGCTTCTTCTAGGTGAGTGAATTTAAATTATATATCTTTTCTGTTAAAGGTATATAATAATGTTAGATTCCCGTTAAGTTGTTGAATTTGACATAAGATGTATTTGGGATTAGTTGTTCATGCAA
The DNA here is from genome assembly GCA_030737875.1 of Allium sativum. Lineage (NCBI taxonomy): Eukaryota > Viridiplantae > Streptophyta > Magnoliopsida > Asparagales > Amaryllidaceae > Allium > Allium sativum. The sequence goes on from JASFAX010000021.1 coordinate 19,922,406, forward strand.
GTTATTCCTTATTAAACTGTAAATGGATAAAACAATACTAATATGAAATTTATGTTACTGTGGAACAAAATCCAAATAAATAAATATAAGTAATGTTGGGTTTGAGAATTATAGATAAGGGGCATAAACCTAAAAGTGAGAAATTTACAGTAAAATGTCAAAACTAAGGAACTGGGATAAAAGGGAATTCTAATGAATAAATAAATTTGGAAGTTAATACCAGGTTAGCTGGTTGGTTGAGAGAAGGGGATATATTTCCGTAATTTAGTATTGTAGGAAAGATGGAAAATATAACTACAAGAAAAAAGGGTAAGAAAAGCGAGGTTAGTGTAAAATAAGGATGTTATTGTATTTTAAGGGTAAGAATAGTGAGGATGTTAGTGCAAAATAGGGATGTTGCTGTATTTTACATTATCTGAAAATTAAGAAAAAAAAGAATATCTTGTAATTATGTGTTACAATTTATGGTTGTAGTAATAGATAAGGAAATATATTTTAATGTAGTTTCCATAACCAACCACGTGGAGTAAGACTACATCCTAGGATTAGGATTACAAAAACTATAAGTAAAGTCGTAATACAAGAAAGTAACATATGAGAAGTGATAATTCAATTATTTCTAGTTTTTTGCAATTAGTTATATAAGTTCTTAAAAGTGCCTAGATATGTAAATGTGTGACACCTCATGTCCCCTAATGTCACACATACGAGGATGCATTAGGTTTCTGAAGCACGATAATAATACGAAGACTAATTTTAACAAGATAGAATATAAAATGCAATGGAAAAACTTTTGAACTTTTTATTTCAAATCAATTAGAGCATTTCATTTTTCAAAACAAACCATCAATGTCTTAATCATAAACATCTGTCTCATAAAACATCAGAGTACAAAACCACAAAATAATATCCCTCATATGCCATCATAATAAACATAGAAAAAGAAGCTGAAGAAGTAAATATAAAGAGGAGTAATCCAAGTCCAAGATGAATAGAATCACGGTCATAACTACTGTTCACCACAACTCTAAGAACCCGGGGGAAGGAAAATAGGGAAGGAAAAACAAAACAGGTCAGACATAAAGTCTGGCGAGTTCTAGTGATTTTTAGCACAAGCATAAAATAGAAAGTATCAAGACAGATTAGTGACACTAGAGAAGAAAATACAGTAAAATATACAAGTACGAAGTAAACGAGATAAACTAGATAACAAGGCAAGGTAGAGATCATATACGCTTTTCATTCATATCCCAAGAATAATTGTAACGACCCGGATTTTTGGCCGTTGAATTCTGAATATTTAAATTTGTTTTAAAAATTTTTATTGAATTACATATAGGAATTTATTAATTAAAAACGAAGTTTGAACGTAAACTTATAATATAATTATAAAACGAGCTCGAAATCGCGCGGCAGTTCGTAATATAGAGTTTTGAACTTCAACTGAGTATACAGAACTCGTTATAAATCGGATTTCTGTGAAACAAGACACGTTGGAACCATATTGATTATAATTTTCATATGAAAGGGAAAAATCTAGATTTCGTGCTATAAATAGAAAGTTATGGCCAAATCAAATTTTGAAATAGTCGCTGTGGAAAATCGTTATTTAAATTATACGCGTTAAAATAGCCATTTTGGAAACGGACTCAGATTTCGACGAAATCAGTTTCATTGGGACCGTATCGTTAAATTATGGTACGGTGTTGAATTGCGTGGCAAACCGATGTCGTATGTAACCACGATAGCCGTAAACGCTCGTTCAGTGCAATTAAATTAATTCAACTGAATAAAGGGATATTAGAGTGTAACTTGAACAGACGATCAAATCAGGCCACGAAACCAGTTCCGGTGAGTTCGTAGCGTCGGATATAGTCAGGATAGGTATATAGTTTGTTATTTTTAGAGATCGGCAAATTTGGTGTTCAGAAGGGCAATGCGGTACGCGCCAAAAACAGCCTACCGGGGCAACAGTCTCAGAATGCGACGAAACTATGCCATTGGGTTCGTATCGAAAAGTTATTGTCAGTGTTCGCTGTTTCAAGTTGTTTTGATTTATCTGGTGATCGTGAAAAATTTAAACGTGTGTTCATTTCTGGTTTTATAAAGGAAATTTTTTCATACGATGTCAGAATTCGACGAAACTTGTCACATTGGGTTCAGAATACCTTTTCACACCAAGAATAGTTTTTTTATCAGTAAATAGAAGTCGACTGTGGTTAGTTTTACTTGATACTTCACTACGAAGTTTCGTATAATATAATATAAAATAAAATATATACTACTTCTCTTCCACATTAAATATTGCACAGCTAGTTTGCCTAGTCTAATACACTGCGAATTGCCATTTTCACTGAAGCATATATACCTAAATATCTCGCACATGGCCAGTTTGAAATTCTCATCAGCACGTACAGAGCAAATTAAATAGCACATGCATTACACAGTAGAAATTAAATGAATGCACATGCTTGTGTCTCCATGCGGACGTACTTTATATCGGTGTTTCACGCCATTTTTTTCAAAACCGTGCAGACAAAGTAAATAAAAATCACAAACCTACCCTACGTTCCTCTTTGCGTGGGCACCAAACAACCTCATATTATAAATACACGGTACTACAATCTACTTCTCGAAACCAGAGGAGCAGACAAGAAAAACCGCAGTTACCATTTGGTTTCAGAAATTTTAGATAATCATATTTAATCAAAACAAGTTCAGTTTAAATTCTAACATTTGCGAGGTGAACATCCATGAGCTCGTTTGGGTTAAGGCTTCAAAATACATGAGGAAATGGGTTCGGTGGAGTACTGAGGGGGACTGGAGTGCGGAAGTTTCAAATGCCAACGTCCTCTTGTGAGCTCACACTCACATCTGCCATTCCGCCCATCAACTTCCAACGCACGCTGGATGGAATCACGGCAAACTCGAGTGGAAGGAAGAAGCATGTCAGGTTGTGGATTCAAGATAACAAACAGGAGAAAACGTTGGTAACATCATGCGTGTATGGGGGTCTTGGTTTCTAAATACGTGGGGCAGGGATGGATGGTAGTGAACGTGATGGATAAATGGAGTATGGTGCAGGCTTGGCTGAGATAAGAGAGAGCAGTGTTGCTGCATACATTGGTTTCAGGAAATACACGGTAAGGAAAGTGTACGGGTGAGCAACGGTTGTCAGGAGGATCCAAACGTGAAGAAGGGGTGGTTAATTCGTGAGTTGGAAGTTGGAGAGGAAGCTAGAAAGCGCGATGGGGTCAGTGATGTTCAGTGGTGAGGTTTTTTGTGGGGTTGGTTAAAGCAGGAGCCATCGTTTTTGTTTTCACATGGAAAAGGAAGAGGACATCACTGTAAAATGTATGAAAACAGGAACCGAAAAGTGAAACAGGGATTAGAAGTTTGGACATGGTTGGTTTGAAAGGGGACGGGGTATGTGAAGACCTGCAGTTCAGATATGACCGGAAAGCAGAGGATTAAATGGTACACCGTGTTTAGGATCCGACATACTGTGTTACGATGGTGAGGAAAAACATAAGGAAAACGGGTGGAGAAGGATTCAGTAGCGGGTTCGTTGATAATGATGGCAGAGGAATGATTAACTAAATTTAATCTCGAACTAAACGCGATTTGGTTCCATTGGAATCGTAGCGAGGAAATCTACGTTGTAGAACTAGCTGGCTGAGAATAAAGTATTGGGATTTGGTGATGAAATCAAACGTCTGTTTGATTTTAACGAAATGAAAGCAGAAGCGTCAACTGCGAACCGAGGTGAGTAAACTCACTCGTTTAAAATTATTTTATAATGTGAAATGGTTGCTTGGTTGAATAGTTGATAAATTGGTTGATATAATCACATCGTCGATTGATTATTTTTATTAATGCGATATTTTTGATGTTACTAACATCTGTGGATGCAGGGAAACAGGTTGGAGGGATCCAACTGGATCCCTCAACATTTTATTTACTGTTTTATTTGATGGTGATATATGTTATGCTACATTATACATGGTTGAATTTGTGTGTTTGTTTTACCCTGGCCTTAGGAAACTGGTATTTTAGATACCGTAAAATATCATTGAATATGGAAAAAAAAGAAATTAGAATTTAAAAGCAGAGTTTATTTCCAAATTAGAAATAATTTCTTTTTCATTGAGTTGCAAATGGAAACCTATTCCATTGGGTAAACCAAGAAAAATGTATAAATGGAGATATAAATTAAGTGGATCATTAACCATTGGATAAATTAAGAGGTGAGTTCAAATATGAATATATATTTGAAAGTGGGTATCGGTTTTGAAACCAATATTTGGAAATGGATCCGAATTTAGCAAAGTACAGAGGAAAGTTTAAAGAAAGATTTTCAAATGCTTAAAGTAAAAGAATAGATAGTTTAAAACAAGGAAATATTTTGCAAGTAAAATGTATATAAAAAGGGGATTTATAGAAATCGAATTAAGTGGTTAGAAGAATGTATAGTTTATAAATATGTTTGAAGGAGAACTTGAATTGTTTAAAATAAACAGAGTTTATAAATGAACAACGGAAGCGTGTGCGTCGCACACGGTATTTTATTCAAAACAACAATCATAGCACTGTTGTTATAATAGATGTTGTAAATATATACAGCAATTTTAGACGCTGCTGTTATAATAAATGTCTTGGTAATCTAAATAGCAATTTTAACGCTGCCGTTATAATAACTATTTTAATAGCAATTTTAATGCTATGGTTATGATAAGTGTTTTATAAGGCTAGATAGCGGTTTTAACGCTGTTGTTGAAAGCAATGTTTGGTTTAAAGTTGTGAGCTCTGAATATTTCAAAGTGAATGATAGAAAGGGTTGGTTAGTGATATCGTTAATTAACGAATGATTTAAGATTTAAGTCATAATAACGATGTTATAACATCAGTAAATTCAAAGGGTTTAGAAATGTTTTCTAACAGGAATAAAAGATGTTTTCTCAATAAAGGAATTATATATTGGAAATGTTTTCCGATATTCAAGTTAGAAAATAAAAGTCATATTAAAGTTATTATATTTCGGATGCAGGAAATTATAACACCATTGTTATAATCAAGTGATTCCTGAAAAGGAAGTGGATTCATAATCGAATCCGAGAGCGACGTGAGAAAGTGTGTTAAAAGATTGGAAAGATGAACCTTGTCTATTTCGAGGTTTGAAATGTTGTTCAGTTAAGGTCTGAGAGGTAATTATACCCCAACTTGATTGACTTCGTTTTAACTAAGAAATGGTTAAGGTTCGATAGTGGAAAGTGGTTAAGTGGAAACCAAATGAAGGAGATTTGGCATAGTGATGTTTATTCAAACATCTGTTTAATCAAATGAAGGAGATTTGGAAATGTTTTTCCCAAATGAGAATCAGAAATGTTTTTTCTGAATATAGAGGACAGATAATGGAAATGTTTTCCAATGTTAATAGCGTATATTTTCTAAATATATTAAATAAGGAATGTAAATGGAAATGAAAGGGAAATGAATAAATGAATGAACAAAAAGGGATAAACATTGAATGATGTTTGGTCGATAGAATTTCCTTTTGGATAATATCATTGTTTTGCACACCGACATGTTTTCATTTGATAGTTAAATCACCGACTATCAAAGTTTTGACCATTTTAACGTTGTTAATATGGAGAGACCGGTTGGATTATTATCCAGAGAACCACTCCGTATTGGCATAAGCGTTGCAAATCAAGTATGCTGAATATCTTGAAGACGGAGTTATGCAAGGGCTATCCTGTTTACGGGTTAGTGCCTTCGGTTTGTCCAGACCCAGGACAACTTGTATGGACGAGTGTCTGACAGAGTATTTCCAAAGGGGGTTACGTACGTTGATTCCTTCAAACGTACGAAGTTGGTGGCATAGAAGGGAAACTTCTTTAGCCTAACAATCTGAGTATTTTTGTGGGAATCAATTAGTGATTTCCGGTGGATCTGACGATGTGGCATTCAAAGTGAATGGTGGCCAGATGTTCTGGAAGATAATTAAAAACCTCAAGCCTCATCAACCCGGAAGTGGACAAAAAATCGGGCAGGCAGCATGGCTATGTGGGTCGCAACCATTAGGATGTATGATCACCTATCTAGAGAAATTCCTTTTGTTCTTAAATCTATCAATGCTGTCCCTTATCGGGAGGCGGTTGCTGATCCCAACCGTCGGTGATATACATTCGATACACTCAAGCGAAATGAGTGGTCGGTCATGTGTGGGCCGGGTTGCAAGATGTTCTTGTTGAACCCAGTGTATTTGCCTCTAGAGATACATGTTCGGAAGGTGGTCCCATACCTTGTCAAGTTGGAATCCAATCTCCAATAAGCGCCTGCGAGTTTGATTGTATATTATATATGTAGAGCGTGAGATGCAAGCGTTCTACTAGATTCTAATTACTTGTGGTTAGACATTATTATAATATCAGATAATATATGATTTCCAAAGTGTTTTGGGTTATCGTAAGGTAAAAGCCATCCGTATTTATGTGTGGATTGGTCTTACGATTATCATTTCTTTTGAAAGGATTTTTGAAAGTTAAACAAATGATTGGAGTTTACTCACACCAGTCCCATGACTGACCCAGAGTTTATTTTGTTTGTTTTCCCTAAACTCTTGGGTGCCCAAATTTGTACGGGCAGTCAAGTAGTTAGGATTTTACAGATTCACTTGAAGAAGCTTGAAGCAGGAGGCTTCACCAGTTAGCTATAGACTATCATATTTTCCGATGTGTACTATGTTGTATCTGGAAACAGGTGTTTATAACTGTTCCAGGGATGATCGTTGTGCTCTGATAATGGTATGTATATACAAATACTGATTTGTGCTTCAAAGTTATATTATATAATATATTTTACTCGTTCCGCTGTGAGTTTGTGATCTTCGTTTTCTTCTATTCTAATATTTCTTTCTTTCTATTTCTCACCCTCTAACTTCTTTCTAAAAATGATGCGTATTTCTGTGCAATTTGAGTTGGACGTGTGGTGTTATTAGTCGACTCAAAGGGTACAGATTTGCGGGTCGTTTCATTTGGTATCAGAGCTGAAGGTTAAGTGATTACCTTGGCTCTGTGGCGTGACTCAATAGAGATGGGGTTAGTAATACCCTAGATTGGGTTTGAGTGTATATATATGAGCGCGTATTTGTAGATTTGATATAAAAATTGTTTTATATTGTGTTGGCTGGTTTGTTGAGTGGTTTATGAATTCTGGTCGATACAGGAAGTACAACCGTATCGATAGGTGTTTCTAAACTCTCGAACAGAACAAATCGACTCAGTATTGTTTTAAAATGGGTAAGTGATATAATTTGCCCAAAAGTTATTTTGATATAAAGGGATAATTTTCAGAAATTATCGAATGAGTTGATTGTTATTACAATCAAAGGAAATTATAAAATATTGAAATGGTTATATAACCAAGATAAACTAGAATTAAATTCAAACCAAATTTTGTGGATTTAAATCCCGGATATTTTGAAAATATTCTTTGAAGTATTTTAAAGGTAATATAGCATTGGTTTGAAGAGATTTTTAAATTAGAATGGTTTAAATGGATTTTAAAAGGGATTAAGCACTGAAACCACTTCAGTGGCGAGAAAATAATTCTGATAATGGACTGCAGCATTATCGGTATTTATTTTCGAGTTTCTGAGTGACGAATTGCTACCATAGTAATTTGGGAATAAAAAATTTGTTTGCAAAAGACAAGTTGTTTTAGAAATTCAAATGTTTTGAATTGATTTGATTATAAATATATATGATTTCAAAATAATAAAACCCGGGAATTTGAATTCTGAAATTGGTTAACTTGTAAAAGTTGAATAGATTGAAATGGGTCAAAAGGTATCAAGGGAATTGAAATATAACTTAAGTTAAATGAAATCAAACTGGATTAGGGATAATCCAAATTGAAATTTAACAAAGAGAAATGTTGAGATTCGAATTATTAACATGAATTCGACTTATGAAGAAGCAAGTGAATATTTTGGATGTTGTTGATTGGAACTGAATTGGATTCAAGCATAATAGGTGGATTGACTTAAATAGAAATCAGATTTGAATTGATAGAATGGAAGCGACTAATCAGAAGTTGATTAGAGATCTGACAACTGGAAGTTATATTGATTTGAAGCTGGTGGGAAATCGATATGTGTATGTTGAGCAGGTATGGAATGGAAGAAAGTGCAAGAGATTGAATTATGCTCGACAAAAAGGTACATGTTTACAATATTGTTTGGGTTGATGATTTTTTGAGCCTATAGGGGCAAGCCACTTGGCTTTTTGATTTTCTTTTGGATTGGAAAGGCCTAAAAAGGCGAGTTGTGATTGTGCCGATTGAGCCGTGCGGAGGAGATGCTGCCGAAATTTTTCAGAATTTAAAGTGTTAGGAAATTTTCAGAATTTTTGAAAATTTTCGTTAGTAAGAATAAATTAATATTTTTAATTGAAATAAATTGGTCCAGTTAAACTGAAGTTAAGATGAAAAAAAAAGAAGGGGTTTTTGAACCTAGTTAATAAGGTATGTGGTATTTTCCTACCTTAGCAATTTCGAGGACGAAATTATTTTAAGGGGGAAGGAATGTAACGACCCGGATTTTTGGCCGTTGAATTCTGAATATTTAAATTTGTTTTAAAATTTTTTATTGAATTACATATAGGAATTTATTAATTAAAAACGAAGTTTGAACGTAAACTTATAATATAATTATAAAACGAGCTCGAAATCGCGCGGCAGTTCGTAATATAGAGTTTTGAACTTCAACTGAGTATACAGAACTCGTTATAAATCGGATTTCTGTGAAACAAGACACGTTGGAACCATATTGATTATAATTTTCATATGAAAGGGAAAAATCTAGATTTCGTGCTATAAATAGAAAGTTATGGCCAAATCAAATTTTGAAATAGTCGCTGTGGAAAATCGTTATTTAAATTATACGCGTTAAAATAGCCATTTTGGAAACGGACTCAGATTTCGACGAAATCAGTTTCATTGGGACCGTATCGTTAAATTATGGTACGGTGTTGAATTGCGTGGCAAACCGATGTCGTATGTAACCACGATAGCCGTAAACGCTCGTTCAGTGCAATTAAATTAATTCAACTGAATAAAGGGATATTAGAGTGTAACTTGAACAGACGATCAAATCAGGCCACGAAACCAGTTCCGGTGAGTTCGTAGCGTCGGATATAGTCAGGATAGGTATATAGTTTGTTATTTTTAGAGATCGGCAAATTTGGTGTTCAGAAGGGCAATGCGGTACGCGCCAAAAACAGCCTACCGGGGCAACAGTCTCAGAATGCGACGAAACTATGCCATTGGGTTCGTATCGAAAAGTTATTGTCAGTGTTCGCTGTTTCAAGTTGTTTTGATTTATCTGGTGATCGTGAAAAATTTAAACGTGTGTTCATTTCTGGTTTTATAAAGGAAATTTTTTCATACGATGTCAGAATTCGACGAAACTTGTCACATTGGGTTCAGAATACCTTTTCACACCAAGAATAGTTTTTTTATCAGTAAATAGAAGTCGACTGTGGTTAGTTTTACTTGATACTTCACTACGAAGTTTCGTATAATATAATATAAAATAAAATATATACTACTTCTCTTCCACATTAAATATTGCACAGCTAGTTTGCCTAGTCTAATACACTGCGAATTGCCATTTTCACTGAAGCATATATACCTAAATATCTCGCACATGGCCAGTTTGAAATTCTCATCAGCACGTACAGAGCAAATTAAATAGCACATGCATTACACAGTAGAAATTAAATGAATGCACATGCTTGTGTCTCCATGCGGACGTACTTTATATCGGTGTTTCACGCCATTTTTTTCAAAACCGTGCAGACAAAGTAAATAAAAATCACAAACCTACCCTACGTTCCTCTTTGCGTGGGCACCAAACAACCTCATATTATAAATACACGGTACTACAATCTACTTCTCGAAACCAGAGGAGCAGACAAGAAAAACCGCAGTTACCATTTGGTTTCAGAAATTTTAGATAATCATATTTAATCAAAACAAGTTCAGTTTAAATTCTAACATTTGCGAGGTGAACATCCATGAGCTCGTTTGGGTTAAGGCTTCAAAATACATGAGGAAATGGGTTCGGTGGAGTACTGAGGGGGACTGGAGTGCGGAAGTTTCAAATGCCAACGTCCTCTTGTGAGCTCACACTCACTTCTGCCATTCCGCCCATCAACTTCCAACGCACGCTGGATGGAATCACGGCAAACTCGAGTGGAAGGAAGAAGCATGTCAGGTTGTGGATTCAAGATAACAAACAGGAGAAAACGTTGGTAACATCATGCGTGTATGGGGGTCTTGGTTTCTAAATACGTGGGGCAGGGATGGATGGTAGTGAACGTGATGGATAAATGGAGTATGGTGCAGGCTTGGCTGAGATAAGAGAGAGCAGTGTTGCTGCATACATTGGTTTCAGGAAATACACGGTAAGGAAAGTGTACGGGTGAGCAACGGTTGTCAGGAGGATCCAAACGTGAAGAAGGGGTGATTAATTCGTGAGTTGGAAGTTGGAGAGGAAGCTAGAAAGCGCGATGGGGTCAGTGATGTTCAGTGGTGAGGTTTTTTGTGGGGTTGGTTAAAGCAGGAGCCATCGTTTTTGTTTTCACATGGAAAAGGAAGAGGACATCACTGTAAAATGTATGAAAACAGGAACCGAAAAGTGAAACAGGGATTAGAAGTTTGGACATGGTTGGTTTGAAAGGGGACGGGGTATGTGAAGACCTGCAGTTCAGATATGACCGGAAAGCAGAGGATTAAATGGTACACCGTGTTTAGGATCCGACATACTGTGTTACGATGGTGAGGAAAAACATAAGGAAAACGGGTGGAGAAGGATTCAGTAGCGGGTTCGTTGATAATGATGGCAGAGGAATGATTAACTAAATTTAATCTCGAACTAAACGCGATTTGGTTCCATTGGAATCGTAGCGAGGAAATCTACGTTGTAGAACTAGCTGGCTGAGAATAAAGTATTGGGATTTGGTGATGAAATCAAACGTCTGTTTGATTTTAACGAAATGAAAGCAGAAGCGTCAACTGCGAACCGAGGTGAGTAAACTCACTCGTTTAAAATTATTTTATAATGTGAAATGGTTGCTTGGTTGAATAGTTGATAAATTGGTTGATATAATCACATCGTCGATTGATTATTTTTATTAATGCGATATTTTTGATGTTACTAACATCTGTGGATGCAGGGAAACAGGTTGGAGGGATCCAACTGGATCCCTCAACATTTTATTTACTGTTTTATTTGATGGTGATATATGTTATGCTACATTATACATGGTTGAATTTGTGTGTTTGTTTTACCCTGGCCTTAGGAAACTGGTATTTTAGATACCGTAAAATATCATTGAATATGGAAAAAAAAGAAATTAGAATTTAAAAGCAGAGTTTATTTCCAAATTAGAAATAATTTCTTTTTCATTGAGTTGCAAATGGAAACCTATTCCATTGGGTAAACCAAGAAAAATGTATAAATGGAGATATAAATTAAGTGGATCATTAACCATTGGATAAATTAAGAGGTGAGTTCAAATATGAATATATATTTGAAAGTGGGTATCGGTTTTGAAACCAATATTTGGAAATGGATCCGAATTTAGCAAAGTACAGAGGAAAGTTTAAAGAAAGATTTTCAAATGCTTAAAGTAAAAGAATAGATAGTTTAAAACAAGGAAATATTTTGCAAGTAAAATGTATATAAAAAGGGGATTTATAGAAATCGAATTAAGTGGTTAGAAGAATGTATAGTTTATAAATATGTTTGAAGGAGAACTTGAATTGTTTAAAATAAACAGAGTTTATAAATGAACAACGGAAGCGTGTGCGTCGCACACGGTATTTTATTCAAAACAACAATCATAGCACTGTTGTTATAATAGATGTTGTAAATATATACAGCAATTTTAGACGCTGCTGTTATAATAAATGTCTTGGTAATCTAAATAGCAATTTTAACGCTGCCGTTATAATAACTATTTTAATAGCAATTTTAATGCTATGGTTATGATAAGTGTTTTATAAGGCTAGATAGCGGTTTTAACGCTGTTGTTGAAAGCAATGTTTGGTTTAAAGTTGTGAGCTCTGAATATTTCAAAGTGAATGATAGAAAGGGTTGGTTAGTGATATCGTTAATTAACGAATGATTTAAGATTTAAGTCATAATAACGATGTTATAACATCAGTAAATTCAAAGGGTTTAGAAATGTTTTCTAACAGGAATAAAAGATGTTTTCTCAATAAAGGAATTATATATTGGAAATGTTTTCCGATATTCAAGTTAGAAAATAAAAGTCATATTAAAGTTATTATATTTCAGATGCAGGAAATTATAACACCATTGTTATAATCAAGTGATTCCTGAAAAGGAAGTGGATTCATAATCGAATCCGAGAGCGACGTGAGAAAGTGTGTTAAAAGATTGGAAAGATGAACCTTGTCTATTTCGAGGTTTGAAATGTTGTTCAGTTAAGGTCTGAGAGGTAATTATACCCCAACTTGATTGACTTCGTTTTAACTAAGAAATGGTTAAGGTTCGATAGTGGAAAGTGGTTAAGTGGAAACCAAATGAAGGAGATTTGGCATAGTGATGTTTATTCAAACATCTGTTTAATCAAATGAAGGAGATTTGGAAATGTTTTTCCCAAATGAGAATCAGAAATGTTTTTTCTGAATATAGAGGACAGATAATGGAAATGTTTTCCAATGTTAATAGCGTATATTTTCTAAATATATTAAATAAGGAATGTAAATGGAAATGAAAGGGAAATGAATAAATGAATGAACAAAAAGGGATAAACATTGAATGATGTTTGGTCGATAGAATTTCCTTTTGGATAATATCATTGTTTTGCACACCGACATGTTTTCATTTGATAGTTAAATCACCGACTATCAAAGTTTTGACCATTTTAACGTTGTTAATATGGAGAGACCGGTTGGATTATTATCCAGAGAACCACTCCGTATTGGCATAAGCGTTGCAAATCAAGTATGCTGAATATCTTGAAGACGGAGTTATGCAAGGGCTATCCTGTTTACGGGTTAGTGCCTTCGGTTTGTCCAGACCCAGGACAACTTGTATGGACGAGTGTCTGACAGAGTATTTCCAAAGGGGGTTACGTACGTTGATTCCTTCAAACGTACGAAGTTGGTGGCATAGAAGGGAAACTTCTTTAGCCTAACAATCTGAGTATTTTTGTGGGAATCAATTAGTGATTTCCGGTGGATCTGACGATGTGGCATTCAAAGTGAATGGTGGCCAGATGTTCTGGAAGATAATTAAAAACCTCAAGCCTCATCAACCCGGAAGTGGACAAAAAATCGGGCAGGCAGCATGGCTATGTGGGTCGCAACCATTAGGATGTATGATCACCTATCTAGAGAAATTCCTTTTGTTCTTAAATCTATCAATGCTGTCCCTTATCGGGAGGCGGTTGCTGATCCCAACCGTCGGTGATATACATTCGATACACTCAAGCGAAATGAGTGGTCGGTCATGTGTGGGCCGGGTTGCAAGATGTTCTTGTTGAACCCAGTGTATTTGCCTCTAGAGATACATGTTCGGAAGGTGGTCCCATACCTTGTCAAGTTGGAATCCAATCTCCAATAAGCGCCTGCGAGTTTGATTGTATATTATATATGTAGAGCGTGAGATGCAAGCGTTCTACTAGATTCTAATTACTTGTGGTTAGACATTATTATAATATCAGATAATATATGATTTCCAAAGTGTTTTGGGTTATCGTAAGGTAAAAGCCATCCGTATTTATGTGTGGATTGGTCTTACGATTATCATTTCTTTTGAAAGGATTTTTGAAAGTTAAACAAATGATTGGAGTTTACTCACACCAGTCCCATGACTGACCCAGAGTTTATTTTGTTTGTTTTCCCTAAACTCTTGGGTGCCCAAATTTGTACGGGCAGTCAAGTAGTTAGGATTTTACAGATTCACTTGAAGAAGCTTGAAGCAGGAGGCTTCACCAGTTAGCTATAGACTATCACATTTTCCGATGTGTACTATGTTGTATCTGGAAACAGGTGTTTATAACTGTTCCAGGGATGATCGTTGTGCTCTGATAATGGTATGTATATACAAATACTGATTTGTGCTTCAAAGTTATATTATATAATATATTTTACTCGTTCCGCTGTGAGTTTGTGATCTTCGTTTTCTTCTATTCTAATATTTCTTTCTTTCTATTTCTCACCCTCTAACTTCTTTCTAAAAATGATGCGTATTTCTGTGCAATTTGAGTTGGACGTGTGGTGTTATTAGTCGACTCAAAGGGTACAGATTTGCGGGTCGTTTCAATAATTTTCTTCACCAACTATCAAAATAACAGGATTAGGCTTTACCTTAATTACTACCCATGTGATCAGCTCCCTATAGATGAAAATAACTTATTCTAGCAGCGATAGTAGGGGATATCTGTAACGCCCCACCCTGGGACCTACATTAGTAAAGAGGATTACTAAGTAATATTGTCTACTAATTTAGAGAATATGGCTTGTTAGAGGCAATCAACATGGTAATACATTAGCTAAGAGCTAAGTATGTCGAAAATATCTCTATATTTTTTTCTTTTCCTCATAGTGGTCGACACTCCCAACTTTTATCTAATACGATACTATGGTTGGTTTGGATTATTTCAGAACAAATGTAAATATATCATAAAAGAGGTCTCAAAACAGCATCACAAATACATACATGAGTGCATGCATATCCATACATCATACATAATACACAACATAACTAGCGGTGTGTCACCACAATATACATATGCATACACAACCATTCCATACTAAATATAATATTGGTATAAGTCAAAAAGGAATACTAGATGGATGATAGCATGCCCAAATTCAAAAAGTGTAGTCCAACAAGAACAAGCCTAAAAGTATCCACGAAGAAATGCTAAAGCAACCTATCCTGCAACTCAGTCTGACCCAAGTGAAAAGCACACACGATTCAGGCAAGCTAGAACTTATCGGTAGTAAGGATCTCAGTAATAAGTGAAAGGGTGAAAACCATTCTGTTGTTGTCAACGAAACAATATACTATTTGTAACAACCGAAATTCCGAGCGACCGATTTTTTCATCAAAAATCCCAATGTGTCGAAACTCGATTTGGCTTGTCTAGTATCCTGCAGAAAAAACAAAGATATAAAATATATCACAGCTCAGAAAACATCTCATAGCGGAATGGAATAAAATATAATATAATCCAATATAGCCTTACCAAGGTAATAATATTTCCTAACCAACATCCAAAGCTATCATATCTCTACCACAAACCTAACCTACGAGTGTGTTATGAGGAGGGGGTCAGAACACAAGTTCTGGTGACTGGACTTAAACTACACATTCTGAAATAACTCTACATATACCATTCAGTTATATTTTCTTATTTATTATGTTATTCGGGATAATAACACTCATGGCTTTACACACATGTCGTACCCATCTACCTCTCAGTAGATTAACCTAATATAGCATATATGTAGCTACCCCCAATATCAAGTTACTTCCCATGGTACCTTTCCCGCACGGTCTCCGCCGTCACGCCATGGAAGCATATGCAATCTTCATCCTACGCCGAAGCGACATACAGATCTCCATAAAACTATGCCACATTCCACATAGAACTACCATCGCCATGCTACGCAAGCATACAGACTGCCATATCCAAACTTCTCGACCAATCTCTGTCTTAACACGGAGTATTGCCCTAGCAACTATGATATACCACCCGGTGCGGCGTGCATGTATCTGGATTCTCACACGTCTGTACTGTCTACTATAACCCAGTTCCGTAATAGGGCTGCATCTGAATGCACGAAACTTAGTGGGTAGCCTTTTCCATATTTGTATAGGTCTGCTAAAGAGGCCTAAAGTATAGATATTTAAACTATGGTCTGCATTTCTACATTGGCTATGATCCCACCTCGACCCCTCCCTTAATTAATGAACGACTACATCAAGATCTAAGTGGTGTGCCCCTAGCAAACAACCTACATCCAAATAGAGTTTCATGCAACCAAAGTCTCGATAGTGAAAGATCGATGGTCTGTAGGTTTAGCTCTATTTATTCCGCATCACACTGACTGCCGATGACAGGTATTCGACGATTACTATCCTGTGTTGGTCGTGACCCAGCCTGTTTGTAGGCAAAATCGTTGAATCACCCAACGCCACCCAACACAACTACCAAACTAATGTTGCAGTCAAGGTGTGCCCACTGGGTGGTTTCGCGCAAACCCAACCTTTGCGATTACAGCCTAAGTATTGTACCGCATAGAGGACCACCACGGAGTACCCTACCACGTCCCTCAGAAGACACATGCTTCCTTTTAGTCCCACAGAGGTAATAAGTAGAATATCAGTAGAATAAACAAATCGACGTGCTCCCCTCATGCTTATAGACACCATAATGATCTATCCCATTGGGTTCTTCACGTTCAGATGTGTGGAATATTCTAAGCGCATCATGCTAACATGTTATTAGATCCTATGTCTAAACGTTTAATTACGCGCTTGTTCTACCTCATAAGGTTTCAAATTAACTTGGTTATTTCCAATTATGTTAACTTTCTATTTAATTTACCAAGTTCTCTCCAAGCCCCTTATATCTTTGAGGATTTGACCCCTCTTACTTATTAATTGAGTTATATAACTTAACCCATTTAAGTTCATTAATAATTCAATAACATGTTATTCCCTAGATTTTAATTAATGAAAGTAATCTACAATCTTCTCACATTAGTACCAAGTCATTAATTGTCCAATTTCAGGTTTACATGTTACAATAACATGTTCTACTTAATGTGTCATAAATAAATCTTAACACAATCAGTAGGTTTCTAGTTAATATATTACTTAATTTATAATTATGTATAACTTATTTCATTCCATAAGTCTTCTTACTTCATTCAGTCTTATGCCGCCTGAGATGGCTTCCGCTTATTTTTAATTTCTTTAATTAGACTTCATAGTTCTCCTTTATAAGTCTACCAATAATAAGCCTACTTCATTCTTTTTCATTAACCATGACATGGTTAAATGCAACCTCTTTATTTTATTTACCTATTACTTAGTTCTCTTAACTAAGGTTTATCAACAAGTTTCTTTCCATTTATTATAAGCTACGTTATAATTTCCACTTGTCCCTAGGACAAGCCTACCTATTATCTTCCATTCTTTCATTCACACTTAATCAAAATAGGTTATTATCATTCCCCATTCATTCCAATTCTTTTACTGTTGCAATATTTCCTTCTTTATTCATTGTCATGCATGTTCCTTACTTCTTTAAAGAAAATATTTCATGCGCCTTATTAATTTGGTTACAGAAAGATACAGTGATTTATTTTCATAACATATGCCTATCTAGATCCGTAGTTGCAAGTTATCAATTTTATTTTTCACTGTGGCTTTCTTGCAAATACATTCTAAAAAATAGGTTACTTAGCGATATATCACTTTTCCTCAGAATCCAACTAACTCAGTCCACTACATCCCTTCCTTTCTTATTTTCTGAGTTAGACTTTTAATTTCAGTTTCACATGATATTCCCAACTATTGAAATCTTTTCTTTTCAACCCCAACTAGCATATTAAATTTGTTTACCTATTTTCTGTTGTATACATATATTTTTATATATGTTTAGGTACCAGACCTCTCACATTAAGTTGACCATTTGTGGATGTCGGATTTGTCGGTTGGTTCTGGGAAGGCTTCTACCACAAGTTGAACTTAACCGCGTGTCTCAAAGTGGTTATCTACCATTTCCCAATTACTGTAAATTTTACATACAAACCAGGCATATCTATTTTTTTCTATTATTCCCAATTTCATTGTAATTTGATTTACAATATCCAATTTTTCATTAACAACATTTATTATAACGTATTTACTTTCATTGCAAATCCCGCAATTCCAGTTTTACATTGATTTTAATCCAATTAACATGTTTACAGAATATATCTATACAACAATAACAATTTCAACACATTTTAGCAGGTTAAATAGTCAATTATCGATTATTCAGCAGGTTATACATATTAACGGGGAATGAAAACAATAATATACCATTTTTTAAAAAGGTATAATTCAAACCCACTCACCTGACAGCTTTCCAATCCTTGAATCTGATCCAGATTTGCTATTCCATGGTCTTCCTATTTGAATCTAATATTAAAACAACCATGGATTCACATTTCTGATAATAAAGAAGAGGGAAAGAAAGGTGGAAACCTAAATAGATCATATTCGAGGACTTACCTCACGTTGATCAGAATTCTAGGTATCTACATTGTAGATCTATAACTCTTATCTTTAAACCTTGAATCAGAATCACTAAGAACTAATATTTTATTTTCTGAAATGGTTTGAAGAGTAAAGAGAATGGAAGAGCCTAGGTAGCACCTCGGAAAATATGAGAATAAAACTAGGCCATGCTAGTCTATTTATATCCGTACTAAAAGAGTTTGGTCCATTAGATTTAATCTATTAAAAATATGAGTTACACACATTAGCGTCTCCACGTCACAAAACAAGTCTAGACCGCACTTGGGTCGACCTAGGCAAATGTGGGTCGATCCATCTAGGTCCTGGCGAG
Organism: Allium sativum; assembly: GCA_030737875.1. NCBI lineage: Eukaryota > Viridiplantae > Streptophyta > Magnoliopsida > Asparagales > Amaryllidaceae > Allium > Allium sativum. Next base: position 19,941,074 of record JASFAX010000021.1, read on the forward strand.
CGTTTTGAGATGTGGTGCTTACTGAGTTTAAACGTCTAATTAAAACCGTTAATTGCCTGCTATATATTTTCTTTCTTGATTTATTTTATTCTTCTTATAAAGCATGGTTAAGTTTGAATTTCACTTATATATGCATATATATATTTATATATTCAATACTCTGTCTATTTAATTCATTGATACCATGCCTTCCTATTCCTTGTCCTTTTAATGCAATTAATGTAGTTAATGCGATTAATTAATTTGTCATCTTATTCCCAAATTAATTGCGTGCATTTAATTTATTGTTGTTGTACGCATTGCTTGATTCCTGTTTTTAATGCATTTCGTTTATTTATGCATTCTAATTACTTTATTGCATGCATTCATTTCTCTCTTCTCTTGATTCACACCTTTTATATTCATGCATATATGCATATAACCAAAATCTTTATTAATTACTTATTTAATGTTTAATAAATGTGGGGTGTTACATTTTCCCACCCTTAGGAAATTTCGTCCCCGAAATTTGTTATGGGTAGAATTAAGTAATCTCTTGCACTATTTACAACCATCATGTATGCATCCAACTTTTGCAATCATTTGTACACTTATGCAAAGTGTAATACAACATAATAATACACAAATGTGATGTATGCCTAAGCAATACCTCCTATACGAATGCAAATTTTTCTTGAAGGCCTTTTGAAAACATGATGCACACTTCCTAAATATATTGGCAATTTCTATATGAATGCAACATTTTGGAAATCAAAATACTTTTTCATCCAAATTTTCCAACACTCTTACAGGGCAAGAGTGTAGTTCATCCAACTTTTGCTTACAAAATACTACCAACCAACTTTAAATTTGCAAATTTTCAAAAAAATCCTAATTTTTAAACTCGATTCTTATGTTACAAAGAGGTGGAAAACGAAAAACTTGACATCTCCCATTTTTCTGTTATGTACCTTTTCTATATGTACTAGTATTTTATGTACCTATTATATAAAGACTCCCTATCTTTCTATCCAAGCACAATTCACATAAGAAAATTTTGTTTGTTATTGATTTCCTTTTTCAACTTATCTTCGAAAAATCCATTCTTATTATCATTTCCCAAAATTTTCATTTTTCTCAACTGTCATTTTGGTTGCTTTACTAGGTTTTTTGTTTTCTTTTTAGTTATGTCATTGCTCTTACTTAGCTTATTTAACTTAATCCACTGATCTAAGTATAATTTTTAAATAAGCCTTCTAATTATTCAACAAAAATAGGAAAACAAGCACTCTACACAGCTACTACCAAGGGCTAGGTATCCCAGGACCATGTCCCCTCTAACAAAGAAAAGTCCAAACCAAAGTTTCTAAAACTTACTTACCCTTTACCATCTGTGATGTCCCCAAACTTCCATAGACCGAAAGTAAGAGCAATCATTTTGGAATACAACGTATTTACAACAAAAACAGATTTCAGATAACTATCATAACACAAAAATCATTGCAGCGGAAATAAATGTCATCAGCCTTATAATATTCAATACATCAGAGTATGCAGTACAGGATACAACTTAGCCAAATAAAGAGTCTCAACAAAAAGGGAAATAAGGTTTCAAATGGAAAGAAACAAGTCTCAAACTCCATCACATACATAAAAGCTACAAAAGGTAAAATGTCTCAAGTAGAAGTAAAAACTAGAGAAAAGGTTTTCTCCTTCTTCCGTCCAAGCAAGCTCCAATCAGAATGTATCACCTGAACCTGTCAATTGGCTGCCCGTGTGGAAAGAGGGCACCCGAGTTTGCAAAAGTGAAATAAACTACGAGTCAGTCATGGGACTAGTATGAAAATTCTTAACTAAACTATCTAACAATGTGACAATCTCAGGACCATGCCGCTAACGCGGAACGGGTTTACTCCATTGGATTGCTAGTGCATAATTTTATAAAGTTTGTATAAAACAGTGAAATGACTTTTGAAAAAATGAAATCATCATAAGACTCAAGTACTATCACACAATGCAACGCACACAAGAGGATAGAGTTTTCCCTTATGATGATCAAACATGCTTAATACGTGAAAAGTTATATTTTAATATTATTATTAGTGTTTAAGCAGTATTAAAATACTTCAATATAAATATATCAATCCTAGACGGCATAGTACCCCATCCTACTTTGTCGCCGTATATAAGTTTACAATCAAAACCGAAATGCCGTTATATTGGGAATTGGTTTTCTATCATGAAATTGAGGCTATGGATCGTCCTCTTCTGATTCGAGACACTCTAGCAAATGCCTCAGGATCCCCCGCAGTGAACCCTTGGATGCGGTAGGGCCGGTCCCTACCTAACGGTAGTGGATTAGTAATGCCTGAACACACGTTTCCCGGTCCCTTTGGACCTATAATATGACCACTTTCGGCCTATAAAAAAAACCCGAGGTACCTCAATCCATAATCCACATAAGTAAAATTCTGGGCCGTGCTAAATCCCAAACACCACTCCCAGCTAGAAAGAAACGTGTGCACTCCCTACGGTCCATATTCCGTTTTTGACTCATACCGGGGTGTGAGGCTCGCGAAGTCACGCTATACACAAAGCTATGCCTAAACAGGCTATGCATTGATCATCAGCCACAAGGCCTGCCTTTCAACAAAGCCTTGATCATTGCATCTTGGCGTGCCACGTTGACAATTCAACGCCATGCGATCGATAACTATTACTACGTATCAGGGTGTTAAGTAGAGAATATATTCTCTACCAACAAACAGACATATATTAATAGAATTCGATTTAATTACATGGGATGAACTCCAACGTCAGACACGCATCCATTTACAAGTCCGTTCTGGGTCTGAAAGAAACCGGAGACACCAAAGAGGTTCTCGCTTATCCGCATGACCAAAACATACTTCTGGATAATTACTGCTTCAACCCCGTCCTGGGAGCAAGTCAGTCCAAGGTATCAGAAGTCATCGTCCATTCGATGTGAAGTGTAATGACCCGCATTGGCAGGGGTATTATGATTAATTTATTTAATTATATCAATGGTGGGTTAGTGAATTTAATGGCCGTGGAATTTAATAATGATGAATATTTAATTAAAATAATAAATTAAATAATATATTTAATTCTGAAATAATCAAAATTGGTTGAAATGGCGATATGGTGTGAACGGGATCATCTTTGATATTTAATTCAGTTCAGAATTTGAATTAGATAATGAATATATTTTATATACGACAGTTAGAACGTATAGTTTATAATATAATTATAAACGAGCTTGAAATGGCGCTACCGTTCGTAAATTGGCGATTCGAACTTCAACTAAATGTACAGGGCTCGTTTTAAATCGGATTTCTGTGAAACAAGAAACGTGTGGAGCTGGTGGAGTACATCTTTCTAGTGGAAGAGGAAAATCAGGATTTCGTCGGGTAGATTTTGAGATATGTCCAAATCAAATTTCAGAATAGTCGCTATAGAATCGTTTATCGGCCATAACGGTTATTTCAAAATAATTTGATATCGGGTTTGAATTTAGACAAGGTTCTTTTAGGACATGGTGATAATTTAATTTTTAGATTTTTTCTGTAATTTTTAATTAATTTAATACGCGACTTTTTATTTGGGGTATTTTCCACCCTGTAATCAACATTTTGGGGTTTCACAATATGAGTTAATCTACCGGTATTATTATATTTTTGGGATCGTGACACCGAGCTCGATACAACGGTATCTTGATTTCTGTCCGTACGTGAATGGAATTTAGGTAACATGGTATTGTGTAAAACATCATAACAGTATAGTGAGAAGCACGACATGGTTTAAATATGAATGGTCCATTTTTTTCTACGTGTACATTCAACTACACGAACAGGGAAAATGAAACAAATAAGATTTAAATAACAACTCGTGGCAGAGCAACCCCATACGTGTTTTCCCATCCTACCCGTACGTGCCTGTCTATCACCCATTACTTAACACTAAAGCTTTCCTCTTCTATATATACACATAAAATTTCTCTCGTCACTCCCATTTTTTCTGAAAACCGAAACTTCAAACCCAAGAAATGGCCTCAAACATAAACTCAAAACCCATAATACACTGCACTAAAATTTCCAAGTTTTACATTTATGGGATACTTGAATTAAGGGCTTTTGTCTGATGTTTTCGTGGGTGCAGCATGATTTAGCAAGTCCGGATCTGGGGTTTTTGAAGTAGATTCGAGTTTCACTGCGTTCGGTAGGAAGGCCGCGAGCTCGATCTCAGATGGATGGGGCTGACGAGATTTGAAAGGGGAAGGTGACACGATGGCATGAACTGGGCACAAGTTTGTGTATTTGGAAGGAGAAGGCGGGCGCTACAGGAAGTCGTGAGCTCATGCATGCGACTGTGGAGAGGTTGCGAGTTCGTGATGTGAGTGAGTCGGTAGAGGAGATGTTTGTTTTTCGGTGATCTCTGAGAGAGAATGGGTGGAAGCGGATTGGTGATGAGGGAAGCTCACGTTTTTTTTTGTATGTAAGCACTGAGAAGTATATAGAGTAAATGACGAAAAAGGGTTTCGACGCAAAATGACAGAGGGAATCGAAGTAGGTATAAGTGGTATGGGCGTTGGGTTTTGTCTGGAATTATTGTGTAGAAGTGAACTCGTGTGGTCTGGAGCAGAAATCGTTGGGAAGTATAGAAGGAGGGAGGGGATTCACGTGTGCATGGGAGAACTGGATAGTGGAGGAAGTTTTTGGTAGTAGGTTTTATATGGATGGTGGGCTGAAAGTTATTGGTAAGGCCTAGTTATAAAATAATAACATATATAAGGAACAGGTGACATAAAGTTAGAACGTGAATTAGTGGAAACAAGGAGCAGGGAAAAACGTTTGTTTTTGGTAGTGGGAAAGGAAAGCTACGGGTCTGAGTTTAGCCGTAGGTGGGCTGACTTTTAAATGGGCCGGCACAAAATTAAATTGGTAAGCCAAATAAAATATATGTTTAGTTAATTTAATTTAATCAGTACGTTAACTTATAATTTTCATATCTTGTTGATACATTAACGGAATTCAGCATAACAAGATCTGTTGGGATCGTATGCACGGTGGCTACACGCTGGAACTGACTGGAAGTCCATCAGAGCTCGTTTGAATTTATGGCGAAATAAACTGTTTGATTCAAATCAAACAACAGTTTATCGTTCTTTAACGATGAACTGCCAATGTGAGTAAATCTCACTAACTCTGAACAGTTTATAAATTCATGTTGTATTTTTAGAACTGTTAGATATTGGCTGATTGACTGTATGTTGACTGTTTGATTGAACTGCTAGTCAGTTAGTTAAATTTTCTATATCGATTCTGTTTAACAGAATATATCATGTAGAACTGAAAGTGATGTTATCTGTATTGTTTAACATCTGTGATGCAGGGAAACAGGTTGGAGGAATCCAACTGGATTCCTCAACATTTATTTTACTATTTTTATATATTGTGATATATGATGTGTTATATAATCTGTTATGGATTATGTGTGTTGGAATGATGTTGATCATTTTTATTCGATATTTTAAATATCATAAAAGACCCTGGGATGTAAAAAGGGATTTATTTCAATGTATATTGAAATAAAGAGATTTTATAAAATCAACAGATTTTATAAAAGGAAATATTTCGAAAGTAAATAAAAGGAAAAAATGTTTTTAAAACGAATAGAGTTTTATAAAAGGGAAATCATTTGTAAAGTGAAGAACTGTTACTAAAAGTAAATCTTTATAAATGAATAGTTTATTCGAATAGAAAAAAGGAGTAAATCGATGTTAGTTTAATCGATTGGAGTTAAAGCAAAGGAGTTAGTCGATGTTAGTTTAATCGATTAGAGTAAAGAAAAGGAGTTAATCGATGTTAGTTTAATCGATTAGAGTTAAAGTAAAAGGGAACTAATCGATGTTAGTTTAATCGATTGGAGTTAAAGCAAAGGAGCTATCGATTAGTTTAAATCGAAAGGAGATTTTCGAATATATCGTATTTGAAAGAAAGAGATCGAATATAGTTTATTCGAAAGAGAGAGATTTCGAATACAAGTTATTCGAAGAGATATAATCGAATATAGGTTATTCGAAGAAGAGTTAATCAAATAGAGATTACTCGAAAGAGAATTATACGTCGAATTCAATTATATCGAATTCGGGAAAGTAATATTTACTTTCCGGTTTTTAAATCAAGAGTATACACTAATAAATTAGGGTTATGTTTAATTATTCGAATTAAAGAATAAAGGTGATAATTGAAGTTAGATATTTCGAAAGCAGGGATTGTAACGTTATCATTATAATCAATATTTTCAATAAAGAAGTGGATTCGTAAATTGAATCCGTGAGTTACGTAAAGAAGTTGTTAAAAGGTTTAAAACATAAACTGTTACTATTTCGAAGTTATAACGTTGTTCAATTAAGGTCTGAGAGGTAATTATACCCCAACTTGATTGACTTCCTTCTTAACTAAAGAATGGTAAGGTTGATAGTGAATGATGGTTAAGTGAGTTTAATAAATGGTTTGAGTTGGCATCGCGATGGTTTGTTTAAACATCTGTCTAAGTCCAATGAAGAAGCTTTGGAAATGTTTTCCAAATAAGGAACCAGAAATGTTTTCTGACATAGAAAACAAGGAATGGAAATGTTTTCCATTGTTAATAACGTATATTTTCCAAATCTAGAAAATAAGAAATATTGAATATAGGGAAACATGAGATGAAAAATGAACTAAGGAGATGAATGTTGAATGATGTTTGATCGATATAATTTCCATTTGGAAATGAAATCGTTGTTTGCACACTTGTTTTTATTCAATAGTTAAATCACAGACTATCGAAGTTTTGACCATTTTAACGTTGTTAATATGGAGAGACCGGTTGGATCATTATCCAGAGAACCACTCTGTATTGGCATAAGCATTGCGAATCATATATGCCAAAGGAAATTTGAAGATGGAGTTATGCAAGGGCTATCCTGTTTACAGAATAGTGCCTTCGGTTCATCCTGTTCCTGGATGACTTGTATGGACTGATGTCTGACAGAGTATTTCCAGACGATCACGTATATTGATTTCTCCAACTGTACCAAGAGTGGAAGCGGAGAAGGAAACTTCTTTTAGCTAACACGTAATGTATGATTGAGGACGTCAATCGGTGATTTGATGGATTTGAGGATGTGACATTCGAAGTAAATCTGATGTGATGATGAAGCGTAACCTCAAGCCTCATCAAATCGGTAAATGACAGAAATCGGGCAGGCAGCATGGCTAAGTCGGTCGCACCGAAGTAGGGTGTATAATCACCTGATCTAGAGTTTCATTTACTTCTAAAAATCTATTGTTGATGCTGTCCCATTCGGGAAACGGTTGCTGATCCCAGCCGTTGGTGATATACATTCGATACACTCAAGCGAAATGAGTGGTCGGTCATGTGTAGCCGGGTTGCAAGATGTTCTTGTTGAACCCAGTGTATTCTTCTCTTGAGGTACACTAGCGAAAGGTGGTTCCATACCTTGTCATAGTTGGAAATCCATTACCCAATACGTGCTTGCGGTTTTGATTGTATACTATATATGTAGAACGTGAGATGAAAGCGTTTCTGCTAGATGATTATATATATATACTGTGGTTGATAGAAATTATTATAATATCAAAAGGTTTTTGATATAAAGATATTTTGGATTCTCATAAGGGAAAAACCCGTTCCGTTATGCGGCGTGGTCTTATGAGATATCATTTACTTGTTCAACTGTTTTTAAACTGTTTTACTCATACCAGTCCCATGACTGACCCGGAGTTTATTTTGTTGTTTTCCCTAAACTCTTGGGTGCCTAAATTTGTATGGGCAGTCAAGTAGTCGGGATTTTACAGATATAGTTGAAGAGCTGGAGCAGGAGGCTTCAGGATCATATAGCTATAGTTATTTCCGCTGTGTTGTAAGTGTTGTACTTTGATAATGATGTATATTCAAATACAGATGTATATTTCAAAGTTATGTTACATATATTATATGTTATTCGTTCCGCTGTGAGATTCGTGTTACTCTGATGTTGTGTTCTTCTTCTTCTTCTATTCTAATTTTCTATCTTATCTTTCCTCACCCTCTAATTTCTTTCACTCATTACCAGGATTTTTCGACCTTTTGGTTATCGACATCGGGCTTATGTCGATAACCAAAGTCGCTCGAAATCCGGGTCATTACAGTTGGTATCAGAGCTTAAGTTAAGAATTACTTGGCTCTGTGGCGTGACTCGGTAGAGATAGGGTTAGTAATACCCTAGACTGAGATTGAGTGTATATATACGAGTGAACGTATTTTTTATTGATATAAAAAAATTGTTTTATATTGTGGAGATTTATTGGTTGAGTTGTTTATAGGTTCTGGTCGATTAGTTTGATCCACTGTATCGGTAGGGATTTTGTAAACACTTGAATACGATGAACCATCATGGTATGTTTTGAAAAGAGGGTAAATGAAAATAATTTTACCCAAAGTATATTTTGAAATATATTGGATATATTGGTTGTTATTATAATCGAGTAAGATTATAGATTAAATGGTTATGTAAATAACCAATCAGAATTCATATAAGTGAAATCAGATGAGTTAAATCTTAAATTTAAACCAGAAATAGAGTTAAAACTCTAGAGAATGGGATAAGTGTTTGTAAATGGATTTGGATTAAAAATAAGGAAAATTTAAGATCCTGGGAGATTTTAAATTGTTTTACAAGCAGTGTGAATTATATTTTGAAATGAATTTCAAAGTGGAAATGTTTAAAAATGGTTTTATAGTATTGAACTCACTTCGATCGCTGGAAAATAGATTCTGATGATGACAGCTGCATCATCAGTATTCATTTTCGAGTTGTAAGTGACGAATTACTACCAGAGATACTGATTTGAATTTGTTTTGGGAAAGACAAGTTGTGTTGAATTTCAAAATGGAATTTAAAATACAGAATTTGAATTTTTAAATAGATTTGAAATATTAACTTGTTTTAAAAGAAATAAAACGAGAATTCCTTTATAAACGAAGTTTATAAATAGTTCTTTTATAAACGAAGTTTATAAAATGAAATGAAAAGAATTATCATTGGATAATTCAGAAATAAAAATACAAGTGTGAAATTGAAAGGGAAATCTATTTTCAAAAGGCAGAAATATCGATTCCAAAAAGAATCGAAATCGAGACTTATGTAAAGATTGAATAAAGAAAATTTGAAATAGAAATTGAATATATGAAATTCAATGGAATTGAAATAGAGTTTGAATATATCAATTCAGATATAGAATTTGAAAAGAGGAAATTCGAATATAGAAATCGAATAGAATTAGACATATGGGAAAAATCGAATAGAATTTGAATAAGAGAAGTGACATAGAGATTGAATAAAGGATTTAAAAAGGAATTTGAATATTTGTAATTCAAATTAAATATAGAAATTTAAGGGAGTTTAAATATATGAAATTCAAATAGAATTTGAATTAGGAAAATTCAAATAGAAGTGAAAATGAAATTTGAATAAAGCAGATTCCAATAGAATTGAATTTGAAATTTGAATATAGAAGATTCAAATAGAATTGAAATGAAATTCAAATATAGAATTTGAATAAGGAAATTGAAATGAAATTCAAATATAGAATTTGAATAAGGAAATTGAAACGAAATTCGAATATAGAAATTGAATAGAATTAACTAAGTCGAGAGGAATTAGTTAATCGAGTTTTGAAGTTGAAGTTGAACTTTGAAAGGTGGATTGGATCTGTAAATGGATATTCGAAATCGAATATAGAACATAAAATTGAAATGGAATTCAATTTGTTTATAAACAAGTTAAACCTATATTTGAACATGTATACTTAAATAAAAAGGTGAAATGGGCTAACCACTAATTTGAAAATCACTTAACGAACTAAGTTAAAATGATTGGATTAAGTTGAAATGAATTAGAAATGTATGAATATACATGAGATAGGTATGGATAAGGTATGAAGGTATATAGATAGAATGCTCGACGAAAAGGTACGTATTTAATTCATATATGAGATTTTATGCACCGTATCGGCTAGCCGTTTGGCTTTCTTTTTCTTTTTGATTGGGAAAGGCCTGTGTGGCAGTTTGGGGATTTTCCCGATGCTCCCGGTACAAAGGAGGTTATGGCGAATTTTTCCGGAAATTTAAGGAGTTAGAATATTTTTAAGATAAATTGATAGTTAGAAATCAACGTATCGATATATATATAGAAGTCGATAAGAAACCAAACTTAAAAATAGAATAGTAAAATCAAAAAGGAAGTCTAGAATAAAATCTAGTCAGGATAGAAAGAGGAAGCGTATACGTGGTTAAAAGTGAATAAGTAGTTGTATGGTATTGATTATTCGAGTAAGTAGTCATATCTGTTTTGACGTTATAAATGTTATTCAGTCAAGGTCTGGGAGGTAGTTATACCCTAACTTGATTGATTTCATTATTAACAAATAAATAGTAAGATTCAGGCTCAAAGATCAATGTTGAATAAGAGTTAGTTGAATATAGTATTTGGGTTGTCGTAACGATGTTTTACACAACATCCGTTTTAACCCAAATAAGTGTAAGCTTGGAAATATAATAAAGAATATTTCCTAAGTATGGAAATAAACGAGATCGGAAGAGAGATAAGTAATTGGAATATCTTCCAATTATAAATAGCATATATTTTCTAAAATTTAAAAAATAAAGGAAGGCGATATTCAGAAATGTTTTCCCAATAACATAAAAGGGCCAATATGGTTATTGCAAATATTTGGTTAACAAATATTGATAAAGAAATAGAGAAGTGATTTAACTAATGGAATATTGATTATGGGCTCAGTTGAATTTCAAAAAGGAAAATTTGTTTTTTGGAAAAGTAAACTGTTTGAAATTCCCAGGAAGAGACTGTTTGGATTAAGAACAAATTTAAATAGAAGTTTGCGGAAGTAAGCTGAAATTGAATTGAAACAGTTAAGTAAAAACTGAATGGAAATAGAACGATATCAGGAAAAATTTATTCTTGGATAAAATTGGATTGTCGAGATAAGAATCTGAAATGAAAATTGGATTGGGAAGTTAAAAGTTTGAAATCGAGAATGGAACTCGAATTTGAAATAAAATTCGACTTAGGATATAAGCGAATGGTTGTGTCGTGGATAAAAGAAGATGGGGATTTGATTGGGATAACCCTTGTATCCGCTGAATTTAATAACAGGTGGAAATGATAAAATGATATGCCGACAAAAGGTACAAGTTTATATTTCATATGGTATGAGATTTTGATGAGCCGAATTGGCAAGCCGCTTGGCTGTTTGATTTTCTTTTGGGTTGGAGATGGCCCAGAGAGGCGAGTTGGAGTTTGACGTATTGACCAGTACAAAGGAGGTACTGGCGAAATTTTTCGAAGAGTTAAGGCATTAGAAAATTTTCAGGATTTTTTGAGAATTTTCGTTGATAAGAATTATTTAATAATTTAATTGAAATTAAATTGGTTCAGTTGAAACTGAAGTTAAGAAGTGAACAAATATGTTCTAACCAGTTGATAGGGTCGTCCTCTACCTTTTAGCAATTTCGAGGACGAAATTATTTTAAGTGGGGAAGATTGTAATGACCCGCATTGGCAGGGGTATTATGATTAATTTATTTAATTATATCAATGGTGGGTTAGTGAATTTAATGGTCGTGGAATTTAATAATGATGAATATTTAATTAAAATAATAAATTAAATAATATATTTAATTCTGAAATAATCAAGATTGGTTGAAATGGCGATATGGTGTGAACGGGATCATCTGTGATATTTAATTCAGTTCAGAATTTGAATTAGATAATGAATATATTTTATATACGACAGTTAGCACGTATAGTTTATAATATAATTATAAACGAGCTTGAAATGGCGCTGCCGTTCGTAAATTGGCGATTCGAACTTCAACTAAATGTACAGGGCTCGTTTTAAATTGGATTTCTGTGAAACAAGAAATGTGTGGAGCTGGTGGAGTATATCTTTCTAGTGGAAGAGGAAAATCAGGATTTCGTCGGGTAGATTTTGAGATATATCCAAATCAAATTTCAGAATAGTCGCTATAGAATCGTTTATCGGCCATAACGGTTATTTCAAAATAATTTGATATCGGGTTTGAATTTAGACAAGGTTCTTTTAGGACATGGTGATAATTTAATTTTTAGATTTTTTTCTGTAATTTTTAATTAATTTAATACGCGGCTTTTTATTTGGGGTATTTTCCACCCTGTAATCAACATTTTGGGGTTTCACAATATGAGTTAATCTACCGGTATTATTATATTTTTGGGATCGTGACACCGAGCTCGATACAACGGTATCTTGATTTCTGTCCGTACGTGAATGGAATTTAGGTAACATGGTACTGTGTAAAACATCATAACAGTATAGTGAGAAGCACGGCATGGTTTAAATATGAATGGTCCATTTTTTTCTACGTGTACATTCAACTACACGAACAGGGAAAATGAAACAAATAAGATTTAAATAACAACTCATGGCAGAGCAACCCCATACGTGTTTTCCCATCCTACCCGTACGTGCCTGTCTATCACCCATTACTTAACACTAAAGCTTTCCTCTTCTATATATACACACAAAATTTCTCTCGTCACTCCCATTTTTTCTGAAAACCGAAACTTCAAACCCAAGAAATGGCCTCAAACATAAACTCAAAACCCATAATACACTGCACTAAAATTTCCAAGTTTTATATTTCTAGGATACTTGAATTAAGGGCTTTTGTCTGATGTTTTCGTGGGTGCAGCATGATTTAGCAAGTCCGGATCTGGGGTTTTTGAAGTAGATTCGAGTTTCACTGCGTTCGGTAGGAAGGCCGCGAGCTCGATCTCAGATGGATGGGGCTGACGAGATTTGAAAGGGGAAGGTGACACGATGGCATGAACTAGGCGCAAGTTTGTGTATTTGGAAGGAGAAGGCGGGCGCTACAGGAAGTCGTGAGCTCATGCATGCGACTGTGGAGAGGTTGCGAGTTCGTGATGTGAGTGAGTCGGTAGAGGAGATGTTTGTTTTTTGGTGATCTCTGAGAGAGAATGGGTGGAAGCGGATTGGTGATGAGGGAAGCTCACGTTTTTTTTTGTATGTAAGCACTAAGAAGTATATAGAGTAAATGACGAAAAAGGGTTTCGACGCAAAATGACAGAGGGAATCGAAGTAGGTATAAGTGGTATGGGCGTTGGGTTTTGTCTGGAATTATTGTGTAGAAGTGAACTCGTGTGGTCTGGAGCGGAAATCGTTGGGAAGTATAGAAGGAGGGAGGGGATTCACGTGTGCATGGGAGAACTGGATAGTGGAGGAAGTTTTTGGTAGTAGGTTTTATATGGATGGTGGGTTGAAAGTTATTGGTAAGGCCTAGTTATAAAATAATAACATATATAAGGAACGGGTGACATAAAGTTAGAACGTGAATTAGTGGAAACAAGGAGCAGGGAAAAACGTTTGTTTTTGGTAGTGGGAAAGGAAAGCTACGGGTCTGAGTTTAGCCGTAGGTGGGCTGACTTTTAAATGGGCCGGCACAAAATTAAATTGGTAAGCCAAATAAAATATATGTTTAGTTAATTTAATTTAATCAGTACGTTAACTTATAATTTTCATATCTTGTTGATACATTAACGGAATTCAGCATAACAAGATCTGTTGGGATCGTATGCACGGTGGCTACACGCTGGAACTGACTGGAAGTCCATCAGAGCTCGTTTGAATTTATGGCGAAATAAACTGTTTGATTCAAATCAAACAACAGTTTATCGTTCTTTAACGATGAACTGCCAATGTGAGTAAATCTCACTAACTCTGAACAGTTTATAAATTCATGTTGTATTTTTAGAACTGTTAGATATTGGCTGATTGACTGTATGTTGACTGTTTGATTGAACTGCTAGTCAGTTAGTTAAATTTTCTATATCGATTCTGTTTAACAGAATATATCATGTAGAACTGAAAGTGATGTTATCTGTATTGTTTAACATCTGTGATGCAGGGAAACAGGTTGGAGGAATCCAACTGGATTCCTCAACATTTATTTTACTATTTTTATATATTGTGATATATGATGTGTTATATAATCTGTTATGGATTATGTGTGTTGGAATGATGTTGATCATTTTTATTCGATATTTTAAATATCATAAAAGACCCTGGGATGTAAAAAGGGATTTATTTCAATGTATATTGAAATAAAGAGATTTTATAAAATCAACAGATTTTATAAAAGGAAATATTTCGAAAGTAAATAAAAGGAAAAAATGTTTTTAAAACGAATAGAGTTTTATAAAAGGGAAATCATTTGTAAAGTGAAGAACTGTTACTAAAAGTAAATCTTTATAAATGAATAGTTTATTCGAATAGAAAAAAGGAGTAAATCGATGTTAGTTTAATCGATTGGAGTTAAAGCAAAGGAGTTAGTCGATGTTAGTTTAATCGATTAGAGTAAAGCAAAGGAGTTAATCGATGTTAGTTTAATCGATTAGAGTTAAAGTAAAAGGGAACTAATCGATGTTAGTTTAATCGATTGGAGTTAAAGCAAAGGAGCTATCAATTAGTTTAAATCGAAAGGAGATTTTCGAATATATCGTATTTGAAAGAAAGAGATCGAATATAGTTTATTCGAAAGAGAGAGATTTCGAATACAAGTTATTCGAAGAGAGATAATCAAATAAAGGTTATTCGAATAAGAGTTAATCAAATAGAGATTACTCGAAAGAGAATTTTACGTCGAATTCAATTATATCGAATTCGGGAAAGTAATATTTACTTTCCGGTTTTTAAATCAAGAGTATACACTAATAAATTAGGGTTATGTTTAATTATTCGAATTAAAGAATAAAGGTGATAATTGAAGTTAGATATTTCGAAAGCAGGGATTATAACGTTATCATTATAATCAATATTTTCAATAAAGAAGTGGATTCGTAAATTGAATCCGTGAGTTACGTAAAGAAGTTGTTAAAAGGTTTAAAACATAAACTGTTACTATTTCGAAGTTATAACGTTGTTCAATTAAGGTCTGAGAGGTAATTATACCCCAACTTGATTGACTTCCTTCTTAACTAAAGAATGGTAAGGTTGATAGTGAATGATGGTTAAGTGAGTTTAATAAATGGTTTGAGTTGGCATCGCGATGGTTTGTTTAAACATCTGTCTAAGTCCAATGAAGAAGCTTTGGAAATGTTTTCCAAATAAGGAACCAGAAATGTTTTCTGACATAGAAAACAAGGAATGGAAATGTTTTCCATTGTTAATAACGTATATTTTCCAAATCTAGAAAATAAGAAATATTGAATATAGGGAAACATGAGATGAAAAATGAACTAAGGAGATGAATGTTGAATGATGTTTGATCGATATAATTTCCATTTGGAAATGAAATCGTTGTTTGCACACTTGTTTTTATTCAATAGTTAAATCACAGACTATCGAAGTTTTGACCATTTTAACGTTGTTAATATGGAGAGACCGGTTGGATCATTATCCAGAGAACCACTCTGTATTGGCATAAGCGTTGCGAATCATATATGCCAAAGGAAATTTGAAGATGGAGTTATGCAAGGGCTATCATGTTTACAGAATAGTGCCTTCGGTTCATCCTGTTCCTGGATGACTTGTATGGACGGATGTCTGACAGAGTATGTCCAGACGATCACGTATATTGATTTCTCCAACTGTACCAAGAGTGGAAGCGGAGAAGGAAACTTCTTTTAGCTAACACGTAATGTATGGTTGAGGACGTCAATCGGTGATTTGATGGATTTGACGATGTGACATTCGAAGTAAATCTGATGTGATGATGAAGCGTAACCTCAAGCCTCATCAAATCGGTAAATGATAGAAATCGGGCAGGCAGCATGGCTAAGTCGGTCGCACCGAAGTAGGGTGTATAATCACCTGATCTAGAGTTTCATTTACTTCTAAAAATCTATTGTTGATGCTGTCCCATTCGGGAAACGGTTGCTGATCCCAGCCGTTGGTGATATACATTCGATACACTCAAGCGAAATGAGTGGTCGGTCATGTGTGGCCGGGTTGCAAGATGTTCTTGTTGAACCTAGTGTATTCTTCTCTAGAGGTACACTAGCGAAAGGTGGTTCCATACCTTGTCATAGTTGGAAATCCATTACCCAATACGTGCTTGCGGTTTTGATTGTATACTATATATGTAGAACGTGAGATGAAAGCGTTTCTGCTAGATGATTATATATATACTGTGGTTGATAGACATTATTATAATATCAAAAGGTTTTTGATATAAAGATGTTTTGGATTCTCATAAGGGAAAAACCCGTTCCGTTATGCGGCGTGGTCTTATGAGATATCATTTACTTGTTCAACTGTTTTTAAACTGTTTTACTCATACCAGTCCCATGACTGACCCGGAGTTTATTTTGTTGTTTTCCCTAAACTCTTGGGTGCCTAAATTTGTATGGGCAGTCAAGTAGTCGGGATTTTACAGATATAGTTGAAGAGCTGGAGCAGGAGGCTTCAGGATCATATAGCTATAGTTATTTCCGCTGTGTTGTAAGTGCTGTACTTTGATAATGATGTATATTCAAATACAGATGTATATTTCAAAGTTATGTTACATATATTATATGTTATTCGTTCCGCTGTGAGATTCGTGTTACTCTGATGTTGTGTTCTTCTTCTTCTTCTATTCTAATTTTCTATCTTATCTTTCCTCACCCTCTAATTTCTTTCACTAATTACCAGGATTTTTCGACCTTTTGGTTATCGACATCGGGCTTATGTCGATAACCAAAGTCGCTCGAAATCCGGGTCATTACATGAAGATCGTCGGTTTTCTACACCGTCTTGTTACATCTTTGATTTAATCGCCGTTCAATTATTTGAAATGAGTTAAACTCGGTCTTTTCAAATAATTGTTGCATAATTATAATTTAAAACATTTCATATATATTTATAACTATTTATCGCTATTTTTATTTATTAAAAATAGCTCGAACTAAATAAACGACGCTTCGGGTCAATGGGCGGCCCTGGCGCTGTTTTTTCCAAAATTTGATTTACACATATCTTAAGATCTAACCATCAGATTTTGATGAAATTTATATCGTTAGAAAGCTCTTCCCAAAACGGTCCTAACGGTTCCAGTTTTGGGAAAATCCAACGGTCGGATCTTTCTATATAATCGTTTGAAGTTACGATTGTCGATACGCGAACTGCCGCTCTCGTTTCGTTAAATTTTATATTTATATTTATATATATAAACCATTTGGCGATTCCCTTTATTAAAATTCATTCCTTTATTGTAAAAAAACAATATTTTTGTTCGCCAATTCTAATGCGACAAAAATGACGTTTCTATATTATATATTTTTATTTTCAATAAAAATGACATTTTTATTCGCCAATTCTAATGTGACAAAAATGACGGTTTCAACAATGTATATTTTTATATTCAACAAAAATAACATCTTTGTCCGCCAATTCTAATGCAACAAAAATGGTGTTCTCAACATTGTATATTTTTATATTCAATAAAAATGACATTTTTGTCCGCCAATTCTAATGCAGCAAAAATGATGTTCTCAACATTGTATATTTTTATATTCAATAAAAATGACATCTTTGTCCGCCAATTCTAATGCAACAAAAATGATGTTTAAAATGTACTCTTTCTTTTATTATATAAAAATGTTCTTTTCCTCCAATTCATTTTTATAACATAAAAATGTACTTTGTCTAATTCATTTTAAATACACAAAAATGTATTTTTTAATGTAATTCATTTTAATAACATAAAGACGTACTTTTTATGTTTTTATAAAATGTAAATATTTTATCTCTTTTTCTTTTACAATGAAAATTGTAAATTCTTTTACCTTTACATTGAAAAATGTAAATCTTCCATTATTACCAGGAAAAATGGTAAATCTTTCATCTTCACATAGGAAAATGTAAATCTTATATTTTTACATAGAAAAATGTAAATCTTTTAATTATCTTTACTACATTAGAAAAATGTAAATTCTCTAATTATCTTTATTACATTGGAAAAATGTAAATTTTATATTTCTCTTTATTACATTAGAAAATTGTAAATTTTCTAATTCTCTTCATTACATTGGAAAAATGTAAATTTCTAATTCTCTTCATTACATTAGAAAAATGTAAATTTTCTATTTCTCTTTATTACATTAGAAAAATGTAAATTTTCTATTTCTCTTTATTACATTAGAAAAATGTAAATTTTCTAATTCTCTTCATTACATTAGAAAAATTTCTAATTGTCTTCATTATGCACATTTCCCTATAGGGGGTATTTCCTATCTAACTCAACTCAATTTGGTGTCACAATATGATAACCAAAAATAATGGTTTTTGTCTAACCATTTCTATTTACCCAACATCGTCATTTCAATATCCACATATACAACACAATATATGATTTGGTGTATAAATCTGATGGATCACAATAAAAGGTCTCATCTTTGTTTTATTTGTAAATAAAATATCTAATCTTTATTTGTAAATCAAATAAAATATCTAATCTTTATTTTATACTGTAAATCAAAATAAAATATCTAATCTTAATATATCTTTCAATTAAAATTTAAAAGATTTATACTTTCTTTATTTTATAAATCATAAACTAAATAAAGATTCAATCTTTTGTTCTTATTATGTAAATCAAAATAAAGATTCCACCTTTGTTATTATTTTGCAAATCAAAAGTAAAGCTTCAAATTTTGTTTTATTTTGCAAATAAAAAATAAAGCTTTAATTTTTTTTATTTTGTAAATAAAAAATAAAGCTTTGATTTTTGTTTTATTTTGTAAATCAAAATTAAAGCTTTAACTTTTGTTTTATTTTGTAAATCAAAAATAGAAATTTACCTTATGTTTTATTTTGCTAATCAAAACAAAAACTCAAATTTTCATTTTATGTGTTGAACCAAAAATAAAGATTTAACTTTTCATTTTTGTGGTAAAACAAACAAAGATTCAATTTTTCATTTTATTTTGTAAAAACAAAATAAAAATTCAAAATTTCATTTTTGTTTGTAAAACAAACAAGATTCAAATTTTTTCATTTCTATAAAGGGATAAAAATAAAAATAAAAATACAATAAAAATAAAACAATAAAGATGAGAACTTTATAGAGATCACATCAGAATTTATAGATCTAAACTGACATGCTATATCATAATATCACAACGAATATTAACAACAAACAACAATCACCACATCACAGATCAGAAATAACATACAATGATTCACATAACAAAATAATTAAATTATTTAATTATTAAAATTTAGAATCTCACTGTCGTTGCAGATTTTGTCAAAATTTCAAACTGTTCAGAATGGTCCCGTTTCATTCTCAACACGTTCTATTCGCTGTTACGATTCCAATGCTTCCGAAATCGTCAAATTCTGAGTTGAAACGAATCAATTATGGTTAAATCAAACTTTAAAACCATTTAAATTAATTAATAAATAAATAAGTTAAGAAAATAGACCTTTCTTCTTCCTTCAGACTACAGGCCGATGGGTTTCGGTTTTCGTTCGAACTTAGGGTAGGCTTTTGCGGCCACTATAGGGATCGAGGCACTGATCGGTTGATTCCACGCCGGAGAGGGAAGTAGGGGGAACGAGGGGTGGTGGTTTGGCGCAGCTCGGGCGAGCCTGGGGGGCGAGGGCCAATGCGGTGGAAAGCGGTGGTCTTTGGGTTGTTGCTGCTCGGATTTCAGGCGACGAGAGGACGATCTATCCATATGAGATTAAAGAGGGAGGAAAGGGCTTTGATTTGGTATAAAGAGTGTGTTCTAATTCGAAGAGACGAAGGATAAATTAGGAGGAGAAGTTTGGACAATTTCGGCCATGGATCTGGGGTGTGGCGGCAGAGACGATGAATTGTGGCTTTAGGGTTTTAAAATCCTATATTTATAATATTTTTTAACGTATTTTTACAATTAAATCCATATCTTTCAAACGGTTCAATTTCAGTCCAGCAGAAGGTGCCCCTAGCCAATAGCCCATATTCCGGATCCAGTGGGATAGGTCCCGTCATCCCAAACGGCTGTCTGTGGCCTGTATTATTTAATTTAATATTTAATTTCTTTATTAAATTATTTTGTTCGCACAAATAAATTTACCGAGGCCACATACGGACTCAGAAAAATCCAAAAATATATATTTGTCTTTGTTATGACGATACGGTCCTAACAAAATTAATTTCATCTAATTCTGAAACTGTTTGAAAAATGGCTATTTTTCAGTCGATTAAATTTGATTGAAATCAACAAAACACATTTTCCTTCGCTACGCTCACATATTAATTCGAAAAATTCTAAAAATTGAAACCTAGCAATAATTCAACATTCCGGTTCGAACGGAAGTGGTTTCGTCGAAAACAGAGATCATTTGAAAATTGACTATTTTCACTGGCTTTAATATTATTAAAAAAATGAATTTTTTAATTCCTGCCACATTTTTTCCACCAAATAATTTAAAATAAAAATTTTAAATTGGTTCGGATTTTCCGGGTCGTTACAATCTCCCCCACTTAAGAATTTTCGTCCTCGAAAAGGAAACAAAGTAAAGTAGGAACCAAGATGGAAAATGTAAATTGGTGTAAACGTACCTCAGTACAAGAGTTACTCGGAGATATCCACTCTGCACTTGGGGTAAGCCTTTTTGATGCTATCCTCTGTCTCCCAAGTACAGTCTCTAGGATCCCCACTCCATTGAACCTTGACTAGGTTGATCCTCTTATTCCTCAAAATTTTGGTTTCTTTGCCAATGATCTTAATCGGGTCCTTTCTCACTGTCAGATTTGGAGCAATATCTAGGACCTGTTGATTTAATTCATCC
Source organism: Allium sativum (assembly GCA_030737875.1). Taxonomy (NCBI): domain Eukaryota; kingdom Viridiplantae; phylum Streptophyta; class Magnoliopsida; order Asparagales; family Amaryllidaceae; genus Allium; species Allium sativum. The sequence goes on from JASFAX010000021.1 coordinate 19,961,959, forward strand.
TCTATCAGATCTGGATCATATACATGCTTGCAGAGTTGAGACACATGAAATACATCATGCACCCCTGGCAACCAGTCAGGCAGCTGCACTCTATATGCGAGAGTACCAATCCTTTCTAGGATAGGGAATGGAGCAATGAATCTCGGTGCCAACTTTCCCGTCTTCCCAAAATGAATCATGCCTCTCAAAGGAGAAACCTTCAAGTATACTCGATCACCCACAGAGAATTCTAGATTTCTTCTCCGCTAGTCTGCATAGCTCTTCTATCGGCTCTGAGCAGTCAACAAGCGCTTCTTAATCAAGTCAACCTTATCCGATGCTTCACGAACCATGTCGGGGCCCAAGACTAGTCGATTGCCTGACTCCACCCAACATGCCGGAGATCTGCATGGCCGGCCATAAAGTAATTCAAATGGTGACATCTTCAAGCTTGCTTGGTAGCTATTATTATAGGAGAACTCCACCAAGTGCAAGTGGTCCTCCCATGAACCGCCATAATAAAAATGCAAGCTCGCAACAAGTCTTCTAAAACACGATTCACCCTCTCAGTCTTGCCATCTGTCTGAGGATGATAGGCAGAGCTCAGATTCAACTTGGTCCCAAGTTCTTCTTGAAAAGCTTCCCAGAATTTGCTGATAAATAACAGATCCTGATCACTGACAATGCTTTTGGGAACCCCATGTAGTCTGACTATCTCTTTAAGATAAAGCTGTGCCAAACTACGAGCTGTTCTATTGGACCGGACAGGGATGAAATGGGCAGATTTTGTTAAGCGATCGACAATCACCCATATACTATCGTTGCCTTTTCTGCTTCGGGGCAAGCCATCTATAAAGTTCATAGAAATTTCCTCCTACTTCCAACCTGGAACTCCCAGTGGTTGCAACAAACCGGCCAGCTTCTGCTGATCACTTTTAACTTGCTAACAAGTGGGACATCTAGCAACATAAATAGAAATTTCTCTCTTCATCACTTTCCACCAAAAGGTGCGCTTGAGATCATGGTACATCTTGTTTACACCTAGATGGACGCTGATTTTAGATTTGTGGCACTCATCCATCACTTCTCTTTTTAGCTCAGCAATGTCCGGCACACAAATTCGCCCTTGCAATCTAAGGGTCCCATTATTGTCAATCTGGAAACTTGAGGCCTCGCCCTTACGAGCTCGCTCACAAAGCTTCTGAATAAATTTATCATTCTTCTGAAGAGCAGAAATTTTATCAATCAAAGTAGGAGTGATAATGAGACTAGCGATAATGAGATCATTGCATTCTGCATTCTTTCTACTGAGCGCATCAACTACAACGTTGGCTTTTCCCGGAGTATATAGGATATCTAGATCATATGATGCAAGGAATTCAATCCAGCGTTGTTGCCTCATATTCAAATCTTTTTGGGTAAAAAGATGTTTCAAGGATTTGTGATCTGTGTAAATTTCAAACTTCTCACCCAAGAGATAATGCCTCCATATTTTAAGAGCAAACACAATGGCCATTAGCTCAAGGTCATGCGTGACGTAATTCTTCTCATGCGGTTTCAGCTAGCGGCTAGCGTATGCGACTACTCTGCCTCTTTGCATCAGCACCGCACCAATACCTTAAATAAATAAGGGATAACATGTTAAAATGAGATTTGACATTAAAGGGAAAATGTTATTTCTGACATGTTAATTTATAAAGGAAACAACCTTGCTTAGAATTGTCGGTCGAGACCTTCAAATCCTGATTGCCATCTATGATGGTCAACACAGGAGCATTGGTCAACCTCTTCTTTAGCTCTTGGAAAGCTGTCTCGCATTCTGGTGTCCACTTGAATTTCGTATGCTTCTTGGTCAGGTATGTCAATGGGCAAGCTACCTTCGAAAAATCTTTGACAAATTTCCGATAATAGGCAGCCAGTCCTAAGAAACTTCTGACCTCTGTGGGAGTTCTAGGCTGTTTCCACTCTTGGATGGCTGAGATCTTTCCTGGATCTACTGAGATGCCTTCCTTTGATACAACATAGTCGAGGAATTTCACCTCTTCTTGCCGGAAAATGCATTTAGAAAATTTTGCTTTCAGCACATTTTTCGCAAAATCTCTAAGACTTCTCTCAGATGTTGTTCGTGCTCAGCAGTTGATTTAGAAAAGATGAGGATATCATCGATGAACACGAGCACAAATTTATTTAAAACATCTCTGAACACTCTATTCATCAGATCAACAAAATATGCTGGATCATTACATAGACCGAAGGGCATTACTAGCCATTCATAAAAGATATCCGATCCTCTGAAAGCAGTTAAAGGAACACATTCTTCTGCAATGCGAAGTTGATGGAAGCCTGTAGCTAGGTCCATCCTAGAGAATACTCGTGCCCGGTCAAGCAAGTCATCAATACTAGGCAGTGGGTTTTTGTTCTTCAGAGTTTGTTTGTTGAGATCACGGTAGTCTACGCATAGCCTAAGAGTACCGTATGATTTTGGGACGAACACCACTGCTGCTCCCCATTCTGAGAAGCTGGGCCTGATCAGACCCTTCCACAAAAGCTGCTTGGTTTGATTTTTCAGCTCCTCTCTTTCTTTTGGCGACATTCTCCGAATGGGATGTACGACAGGCCTTGCAATCGGAGCTAAATCAATTCTGAAGCTGATTTCTCTATGCGGAGGTAGGCCCTCAAATTCTTTGAATACATCAGCGAAATCTTTGACGACAGGGATATCCTCAATAGAAGTAGGGGTAACTTCTAGAGAAGACCAGAATGTTTTCCTGTCGGTGGCTGAGCCATGGCAGGTGATACATACATTACCGAGTTTAGTTTTAACTTTGACAATTCTTTCGGCGCATACTAACTCGGCCTCATATTTTGCTAGCCAATCCATACCCAGAATGATGTCATGTCCAGAAAAATCCATGATGATCAAATTAAAAGGAAACTAATAGCGAGAATAGGAGATAAGCACTTTACAATACTGATTCAGAATGAGGGAACCTTCTATCGGACTATTAGTTCTAATTAAATTTTTGAGTTTTCTTGGTTTCAGTTTCAACTTTTTACTTGCATCTTTAGAAATAAAGCTTCTTGCAGCACCAATATCAAATAAGACAGTAATAGGGATGTTCTTAATATTAAGCGTACCTCCTAAGACATCGGGTTTATTAGGCCCCTCAGTCGAAGCTGGTGTATCTGCTCCCTCATAAACATGTGCCACCTGAGCATTCCTTAGCATTGGGCAGTTCACCTTAATGTGCCCCTTTTGATGACAATTGTAGCATTCCCTCTTGTCCTGCGAACTCTGGCCACAATTCTGAGGATTCTGACCACGGTTCTGGGAACTCTGACCACGGTTCTGACTAGGGCCTGAATCATTTCTCTTGACCCTTTTAGGCGCTCTACACTCGTATTCAAAATGCCTAATCTTGCCGCAATTATAGCAGGTCACCTTGCTCCTATCCCTCTTCTTCCCTTGGGGTTTAGCGTTAGAAGAATTGCTCGCCTCTGGTTTCTTGTTAGCCTACTCCTTCTGGTTGTTGCCTTGACTTTTTCCTCTATCCTGTGGTCCAGACTCGTCATTTTCCTCGTAGCGGCATGCCATCTCTACTACTTCATTGAAGGGAAGCTTGATATGGGCAGTGACTCGGTTCAAATATTTCTTTGATAGACCCTTGATAAACTTCTTATTCTTCTCTACCGGATCTTGAATCAAACTAGGAGCATATCGTGAAAGCTCATCAAACTTCCTCACATACTCAGAAACGGTCATATTCCCTTACTGTAGGTTAACGAACTGCTCGCGCAGGCGCTCTCTAGCTTGTGGGGGTATATACTTCTCATTGAAAAGTTCCTTAAATCTGGCCCAAGATATAATAGCCACATCATTGCAGATCTTGATCGTATCCCACCAATGCCCGGCTTCCTCTTTTAGTTGCTAAAACTGCCAGGTAACGCTTTCGCTGATCCTCCAGTTCCAAGCCCTCTAGGATATTTTCGCAATCTTTAAGCCATGCTTCTGCCTGAATCGCAGACTCTCGCCCCGTGAAAGGTACACCTCCAAGGATTTTGAATTTCTTCGACATTCTCTCCAAATCGAAGGGCTGTGGAGGTGGAGGTGGTTCGGCTACGACCTCTGAAGTATGCTGTTCCTGAGTGATGGGTGTCTCATCTCTAGCTTGCCCTCCAGTTCCTACTCGGGCTCCTCCTCTAGCCCCGCCTCGAGCTCCACCTCGGGCTTTTCTTGCTATAGTATCCATTTAAATCAGTCTGTACCATCAAGGAAAGAGTCAGACCAACAAAAATGAGAATTTTCACGAAAAGATAAGATAAGGACAAGGTGAAAAGATGATTATGTAATGACTGATAAATATGTGCTATTCTGCTGTGCTCATTCTAGGACATTACTAATCCTATCTCTAATGAGCTACTCGTCTTAGAATAATGTGGATTCTATCTAGACGAATTGTTCTAAATATGTTATATTCCGAAGCTAAGGTTAACCTTAGGCTCTGATACCAACTGTGATGACCCCAAACTTCCATAGACCGAAAGTAAGGATAATCATTTTGGAATACAACATATTTACAACAAAAACAGATTTCAGACAACTATCATAGCACATAAACCAATCCAGCGGAAATAAATGTCATCAGCCTCATAATATCCAAAGCATCAGAGTACGAAGTACATGATACAACTTAGCCAAATAAAGAGTCTCAACAAAAAGGGAAATAAGGTTTCAAATGGAAAGAAACAAGTCTCAAAATCCATCACATACATAAAAGCTACAAAAGGTAAAATGTCTCAAGCAGAAGTAAAAACTAGAGAAAAGGTCTTCTCCTTCTTCCGTCCAAGCAAGCTCCAATCAGAATGTATCACCTGAACATGTCAATTAGCTGCCCATGTGGAAAGAGGGCACCCGAGTTTGCAAAAGTGAAAAAAACTACGAGTCAGTCATGGGACTGGTATGAGAATTCTTAACTAAACTATCTAACAATGTGACAATCTCAGGACCACGCCGCTAACGCGGAACGGGTTTACTCCATTGGACTGCCAGTGCATAATTTTATAAAGTTTGTATAAAACAGCGAAATGACTTTTGAAAAAATGAAATCATCATAAGACTCAAGTCCTATCACACAATGCAACGCACACAGGAGGATAGAGTTTTCCCTTATGATGATCAAACATGCTTAATATGTGAAAAGTAATATTTTATTATTATTATTAGTGTTCAAGCAGTATTAAAATACTTCAATATAAATATATCAAACCTAGACGGCATAGTACCCCATCCTACTATGTCGCCGTATATAAGTTTACGATCAAAACCGAAATGTCGTCATATTGGGAATTGGTTTTCTGTCATGAAATCGAGGCTAGGGATCGTCCTCTTCCGATTCGAGACACTCTAGCAAATGCCTCAGGATCCCCCGCAGTGAACCCTTGGATGCGGTAGGGCCGGTCCCTACCTAACGGTAGTGGATCAGTTATGCCTGAACACACGTTCCCCGGTCCCTTTGGACCTATAATATGACCACTTCCGGCCTATAAAAAATCCCGAGGTACCTCAATCCATAATCCACATAAGTAAAATGCCGGGCTGTGTTAAAGCCCAAACACACTCCTAGCTAGAAAGAAACGTGTGCACTCCCTACGATCCATATCCCGTTTTTGACTCATACCGGGGTGTGAGGCTCGCGAAGTCACGCTATACACAAAGCTAGCCTAAACAGGCTATGCTTTGATCATCAGCCACAAGGCCTGCCTTTCAACAAAGCCTTGATCATTACATCTTGGCGTTCCACGTTGATAATTCAACGCCATGCGATCGATAACTATTACTACGTATCAGGGTGTTAAGTAGAGAATATATTCTCTACCACCAAGCAGACATATATTAATAGAAATCGATTTAATTACATGGGATGAACTCCAACGTCAGACACGCATCCATTTACAAGTCCGTTCTGGGTCTGAACGAAACCGGAGACACCAAAGAGGTTCTCGCTTATCCGCACGACCAACACGTACGTTCGGACAATTACTGCTTCAACCCCGTCCTGGGAGCAAGTCAGTCCAAGGTATCAGAAGTCATCGTCCATTCGATGTGAAGATCGCCGATCTTCTACACCGTCTTGTTACATCTTTGATTTAATCGTCGTTCAATTATTTGAAATGAGTTAAACTCGGTCTTCTCAAGTAATTGTCACATAATTATAATTTAAAACATTTCACATATATTTATAACTATTTATCGCTATTTTTATTTATTAAAAATAGATCGAACTAAATAAACGACGCTTCGGGTCAATGGGCGACCCTGGTGCTGTTTTTTCCAAAATTTGATTTACACATATCTTAAGATCTAACCGTCAGATTTTGATGAAATTTTTATCGTTAGAAAGCTCTTCCCAAAGCGGACCTAACGGTTCCAGTTTTGGGAAAATCCAACGATCAGATCTTTCTATATAATCGTTTGAAGTTACGATTGTCGATACGCGAACTGCCACTCTCGTTTCGTTAAATTTTATATTTATGTTTATATATATAAACCATTTGGCGATTCCCTTTATTAGTTTAATTCCTTTATTCTACAAAAACAATATTTTTGTTCGTTAATTCTAATGCGACAAAAATGACGTTTCTACGTTATATATTTTTATTTTCAATAAAAATGACATTTTTATTTGCCAATTCTAATGCGACAAAAATGACGGTTTCAACAATGTATATTGTTATATTCAACAAAAATAACATCTTTGTTCGCCAATTCTAATGCAACAAAAATGGTGTTCTCAACATTGTATATTTTTATATTCAATAAAAATGACATTTTTGTCCGCCAATTCTAATGCGGCAAAAATGATGTTTTCAACATTGTATATTTTTATATTCAATAAAAATGACGTCTTTGTCCGCCAATTCTAATGTAACAAAAATGATGTTTAAAATGAACTCTTTCATTAATTATATAAAAATGTTCTTTCCTCCAATTCATTTTTATAACATAAAAATGTACTTTGTCTAATTCATTTTAAATACACAAAAACGTACTTTTTAATGTAATTCATTTTAATAACATAAAGATGTACTTTTTATGTTTTTATAAAATGTAAATATTTTATCTCTTTTTCTTTTATAATGAAAATTGTAAATTCTTTTACCTTTACATTGAAAAATGTAAATCTTCCATTGTTACCATGAAAAATGGTAAATCTTTCATCTTCACATAGGAAAATGTAAATCTTATATTTTTACATAGAAAAATGTAAATCTTTTAATTATCTTTACTACATTAGAAAAATGTAAATTCTCTAGTTATCTTTATTACATTGGAAAAATGTAAATTTTCTATTTCTCTTTATTACATTAGAAAAATGTAAATTTTCTAATTCTCTTCATTACATTAGAAAAATGTAAATTTTCTATTTCTCTTTGTTACATTAGAAAATTTTAAATTTTCTAATTCTCTTCATTACATTAGAAAAATGTAAATTTTCTATTTCTCTTTATTACATTAGAAAAATGTAAATTTTCTATTTCTCTTTATTACATTAGAAAAATGTAAATTTTCTAATTCTCTTCATTACATTAGAAAAATGTAAATTTTCTAATTGTCTTCATTATGCACATTTCCCTATAGGGGGTATTTCCTATCTAACTCAACTCAATTTGGTGTCAAAATATGATAACCAAAAATAATGGTTTTTGTCTATCCATTTCTATTTATCCAACATCGTCATTTCAATGTCCACACATACAACACAATATATGATTTGGTGTATAAATCTGATGAATCACAATAAAAGATCTCATCTTTGTTTTATTTGTAAATAAAATTTCTAATCTTTATTTGTAAATCAAATAAAATATCTAATCTTTATTTTATATTGTAAATCAAAATAAAATATCTAATCTTAATTTATCTTTTAATTAAAATTTAAAATATTTAAACTTTCTTTATTTTATAAATCATAAACAAAATAAAGATTCATTCTTTTGTTCTTATTATGTAAATCAAAATAAAGATTCCACCTTTGTTATTATTTTGCAAATCAAAAATAAAGCTACAAATTTTGTTTTATTTTGCAAATCAAAAATAAAGCTTTAACTTTTGTTTTATTTTGTAAATCAAAAATAAAGCTTTAACTTTTGTTTTATTTTGTAAATAAAAAATAAAGCTTTAACTTTTGTTTTATTTTGTAAATCAAAAATAGAAATTTACCTTATGTTTTATTTTGCTAATAAAAAAAAAACTCAACTTTTCATTTTATGTGTCGAACCAAAAATAAAGATTTAACTTTTCATTTTTGTGGTAAAACAAACAAAGATTCAATTTTTCATTTTATTTTGTAAAAACAAAATAAAGATTCAAAATTTCATTTTTGTTCGTAAAACAAACAAGATTCAAATTTTTTCATTTCTATAAAGGGATAAAAATAAAAATAAAAATACAATAAAAATAAAACAATAAAGATGAGAACTTTATAGAGATCACATCAGAATTTATAGATCTAAACTGGCATGCTATATCATAATATCACAACGAATATTAACAACCATACAACAATCACCACATCACAGATCAGGAATAACATACAATGATTCACATAACAAATATAATTAAATTATTTAATTATTAAAATTTAGAATCTCACTGTCATTCCAGATTTTGTCAAAATTTCAAACTGTTCAGAATGGTCCTGTTTCAGTCTCAACACGTTCTATTCGCTGTTACGATTCCAATGCTTCCGAAGTCGTCAAATTCTGAGTTGAAACGAATCAATTATGGTTAAATCAAACTTTAAAACCATTTAAATTAATTAATAAATAAATTAGTTAAGAAAATAGACCTTTCTTCTTCCTTCAGACAACAGGCTGATGGGTTTCGGTTTTCATTCGAACTTAGGGTTGGCTTTTGCGGCCACTACAGGGATCGAGGCACTGATCGGTCGATGGCACGCCGGAGAGGGAAGTGGGGCGCACGAGGGGGGTGGTTTGGTGCAGCTCGGTCGAGCCTGGGGGGGCCGACGCAGTGGAAAGCGGCGGTCTTTGGGGTGTTGCTACTCGGACTTCAGGCGACGAGAGGACGATCTATCCATATGAGATTAAAGAGGGAGGAAAGGGCTTCGATTTGGTATAAAGAGTGGGTTCTAATTCGAAGAGATGAAGGAGAAATTAGGAGGAGAAGTTTGGACAATTTCGGCCATGGATTTGGGGGGTGGCGGCGGCGGAGACGATGAATAGTGGCTTTAGGGTTTTAAAATCCTCTATTTATAATATTTTTTAATGTATTTTTACAATTAAATCCATATCTTTCAAACCGGTTCAATTTTAGTCCAGTAGAAGGTGCCCCCAACCAATAGCCCATATTCCGGATCCAATGGGACAGGTCCCGTCAGCCCAAACAGCTATCTGTGGCCTGTATTATTTAATTTAATATTTAATTTCTTTATTGAATTAATTCGTTCGAACAAATAAATTTACTGAGGCCACATACGGACTCAGAAAAATCCAGAAAAAATATATTTGTCTTTGTTATGACGATACGGTCCTAACAAAATTAATTTCGTCGAATTCTGGGACTGTTTGAAAAATGGCTATTTTTCAGTCGATTAAATTTTACTAAAATCGACAAAACACATTTTCCTTCGCCACGCTCACATATTAATTTGAAAAATTCTAAAAATTGAAACCTAGCAATAATTCAACATTCCGGTTTCAACGGAAGTGGTTTCGTCGAAAACAGAGATCGTTTGAAAATTGACTATTTTCACTGGCTTTAATATTATTAAAAAAATGAAGTTTTTAATTCCTGCCACATTTTTTCCACCAAATAATTTAAAATAAAAAATTTAAATTGGTTCGGATTTTCCGGGTTGTTACAATATCTATAGTCACTCTTAGTCCATGTTGTGTACTAACAGTCTTTTCCAAGCAAAAACCTTAGCTCTATAATGCTTACGCATTCTATGGGAACTTACCCTATTTCCAATATAGTCCTTTTTATTTAAAATATAGCCTCAAAATATTTCCTGTCTTCCCTAGATACTAGTACTTTGCCTAATCCATGATTTTAAAAATGTGTTTTGGCTTTCTCATTTCATTTTTCTTTCAAAAATTAAAAGTGTCAAAACTTTATTTTTCCATATTAAAACTTTCCTTTGCCAAACCATAAAAAATATGTCATCCCAAAAAAAATGCAAATCATTTTTTTTCAAATCACAAAAACTGGAGTAGACAAGGACAACAACTATATCAGTTTCACAACCGTTCATGTTTATAATGTCAGTTTAATTACTTATATCTAGGTGCAAACATCTAATCTATTCTTAATTCTTATGACATATTTTGTTCACGCAATAAAATTTTATGTCAAAACAATTATAAAAAATTGTTGTCAAAAGAATGGAGAATTTCAAAATTTTCTTTACCGAAAATTTTAGTTTTTTTAACAAAAATACAATCTTTTCTATGCTTTGCTTTTTAATCATTTCATACTTTATAACTTGAAAACTAGTGAGTTATACATGTTATATAAAGTGCACATTTTTCTGAAAGAATTCGTTTTAGACAAAAAATTCACGTGAAGTCACCGTTTTTCAAAATATACCCCATTTTATTTCAAAACTCAATATGTACTTTTCAAATATGTTACTTACATTTTTTTTTCAAACGTAAAAATACATCTTTTCTTTCAAAAATTGTTTTTACATGATTTAGCTAGTACATATTTCAAAATTGTAAACTTTTAAGGTCGAAACTTGAAAACACCATAAACTACCACCTAAAAGCTTTTAAATTTTTAAGTTCTTAAAAGTTAACAATGGGGTTAGACTCAAAGTGGGTTTCCAACTTACCTAGTCTCTTCTAGATATTCCCACAAAGTCATTTTCTCGAAATCACACAAACACACACTGTAACGTCCCGTATTTTTGATAGTCACATATTTAATTTAATTTATTATTTTAAATATTGATTTGAAATTATATATGGATTTATAAAATATAATTCGTTTATATAATGGAGTTGGAACGTATAATTTATAAATAATTATAAATCGAGCTCGAAAACATGGTGGTAGTTCGTAATTTACGATTTGAACTTCAATTGAATATACAGAGTCCATTTTATGTCGGAATTAGGTGAAACAAGAATCGTCTGGATCGATTTGACTATATTTTTTGTAATAACCCGGAAAATCTGGGCCAGTTTAAAATTTTTATTTTGGCAATTTTAGCGAATTTTGATTATTTAAAATGAATTATTTTAAATAATAATCGACAAGAAATTTATTTTGAATATAATTCGACGTATATATTTATATACGTCGTCGTTAGAATATAAATATTTATATATATTTATAAATAGAATTGAAAATGGCGCGGTAGTTCGATAATTCGATTTCAAACTTCAATTGAATGTACCGGGTGCAAAACAATCCGGATTTTAGTGAAACCAAAAATAATGGGATCTAATTGATAATATCTTTCCAGCGAATCCGAATAATCAAAATTTCATAACGGGAATCAAAAGATATGTCCAGTTGAAAATTCTGAATAGTCGCTATGGAATTCAGGCCCTTAAAAATGGGAATTTTGCAAACGACCTCGGATTTCGACGAAACCAGTTTTGTTGGGTCCATGATGTAAAGTTATTGCTAGGTTTCAAATTTCATAATTTTTCAAATCAATATGTGAGCGTGGCAAAGGAAAACGCGATTGATCAGTTTCAGTTGATTTTAATCGACTGGAAAATGGCCATTTTTCTAACGGTCTCAGAATTCGACGAAACTAGTTTCGTTAGGACCGTATCGTCAATACGAAGCTAGAAAATATTTTTCGGGAATTTTTAGAATTAGTATGTGACCCGAGTAATTTGAAATGTACGTTTAAAATTCAATATATTGATTTAAATGTAAATTTAACGGAAACTGATTCAAACGATCGAATCAACCTACGACACATATCCCATTGTGTTCGGAATGGGGGTAAAACGCTATAGACGACAGGCGGTGGACCTCGTTTAAAGGTCGTATGAAAAAGTCAACTTTTTGCAATTAAATTAATTAAATTAATTAAAAATTAATTTAATTTTCTTCCCCCCCTTTAACCGCTCTGGCCCCCCCTTCTCTCATTTCCAAATCGATCAGAAAAAAAAAAGGGACGAAGACAAATCGCACCTCCCCCATCGTGGAGCCGCCGCCGCCAGGCAAACGCCCCCCCAACCTCGCATCGCCCACCGCGCCGCTTCAGGCGTGGGCCCCCCCTCTTCTCGCGACCCCCCTGCTGCTGTCGCGGCTTCTTCTTCTTCTTCTTCCTCCACCACGCCACCTTCTCCTCCTCCTTCCCTCCCCTCCCTTCGCCTACGACCTCGACCCCCCCGACCTTGCTGCTGCCGCAAGCACAGTCCCCCCCCCCCCCCCCCCCCGCTGTAAGTTGATTTTAGTTTTTTTATTTATTTGCTTTATTTTCTTTATCATTTATTATGTAATTTACATTCCTAAAATAAAACTGCAAATTCAAGTCATAAAGAAAAAATGGTTTTTATTTGAAAGCTTTAATTTTCTTTTCAGTTTTAGTTTTTTTTATTTGCTTATAATTAGAAAAAGTTTGATTTTTTTTTTAATATAGGAAGAGACTGTAAAGATAGGATTTTTTATGTAATAAAAATATGATTTTTATATTTTTAAAGTATTAAAAATATGATTTTTATATTTTTAAAGTATTAAAAATATAGTCTTTACTATATAGGTGATGTCAAAATATGATTTTTGTTTATGTAAAGAGTTAAAAACATAATTTTTACATGATCGGGATATTAAAAATGTCATCTTTATATGTGTAGAAAAATAAAAATGAGATTTTTATAAAGATGAAATCTTTAAATTTGAAAAAGCGAAGTCCATGTTTTATAAAGGCGAAATCTTTATTTTAGAAAAGGCGAAATCTTTATATGGAAAATAGCGTGATAAAAATATAATTTTTATCTATACAACATAGTAGTATAAAAATATGATTTTTATATATTGAACTTCGAAATAAAAATATGATTTTTATATATTGAACTTCGAAATAAAAATATGATTTTTATATATTGAACTTCGAAATAAAAATATGATTTTTATATATTGAATAGCAAAGTAAAAAAAATCGATTTTTACATAGGTAGTGAAAGCGGTCAACGAAGGTGACAAAAAGGCGAGAACGACGAAGATTTCTATCAATGAAGTGCCGTGGAGCTAGGATAGCTATTGGTGAGAATTTCTCACCTTTCAATTTCATTTTCTAGTTATATATATACTAGGATGCAGACGGTGCTTAGTAGCACCCGACACAATCGTCCACAGACCATGGACTTGTTTGTTTGGTTGCATAGATTAGTTAGATTATTTGATTGAAATTGAATTGTTTGGTGAAATTAAATGGATTGATTGATATGTGAATGGCGTGGGCCTTCACTAGACCGGGGATAAGGCTAGGCCTTGTCCCGTTTCTAGTATCGTGCCGTTATGCCGCCGAAATTTTCTAAAATAAGTTAGAAAAATAAAAATATCATTTTATCGAATAAATGAATTGAATAGAAATTCATATGTTGAAATAAAATGTTTTATCGTTAAAAATATAATTTTTAACGTGAATGTGAATAAATAAATATTCATTTACAAACCAGACGGTTTGTTTATGTACACTTATTTGAAGGACATTGATTGGGACGATAAATTTTACACATCGCCCAACTGCACAACTAAATCTGTGTTTGATTGTTTGAAACCCCACACGGGTGTTGGGATGAAATTTGAAGTTCACTCATCCTGATTGATTATATATGTCGATCGATTGATTGGCAGGCTGTTATAAGCGTTAGATATCTATATTTGATGCTTATACAGTGTAGTGCACTTTGGTTGATGGTTGATTATTTTTCAATGCTATTATACATGTGTTGTATGAAAATCCATATAATTAACTTTATATGGTAATTGATTGGGCCTCATTCCAATTTGAAAATATAGGGAATATTATAAAATAAAGGTTCATGTGATGACAGTACTCATCCATTGAGATTGGTCATGTGTTGAACGAAATATTTTGAAAAAGAAATATTTGAAATAGAATATTTGAAATTAGAAATTTATGAAGCCGTGTTGATTAGATTGACGCCATTTTGACGTAAACGATATTGATATCGATTTTATTCATTCTGAATTGAATTGAAAACGATTTCGAAATGAATTGAATTGAAAACGATTTCGAAATGAATTGAATTGAAAACGAATTCAAATTGAATTGAAAACGATTTCGAAATGAATTGAATTGAAGACGATTTCAAATTGAATTGAAGGCGAATTGAAATGAATTCAAATTGAATTGAAATTTGAATTGAATAGAAATGAATTTTAAAACGAATTTATAAAGAAGAATTCAATTTTGATTTGAATTGAAAAGGAAGTTGAAATTGCTTTTGAAACGAATTCAAAACTATTTATATAATTCGTTTTAAATAGGAATCGACGAAGTATATATTATATATATTATATATATATAATATAATGGCCTGAATAGAACGCGCCGCGCCGCGGCAGTTCGCGAATTTCGACCATTTATTTCAAACGGACATTACGGGAGATCCGACCATCGGATTCTCCTAAAACCGGAACCGTTGGGTTCGTATCGAAAAGAGCTTTCTAACGAATATTAGAAATTCAAAATCTAACGGTTGGATTTGGAGATACGTCCAAATCAAATTCGAAAAAGGTCGCTGTAAGTGCAGTTCGATGACCGTTGATGGAAATCGACTGTACGGGCCTTGATAAAATTATTAAAAATAGTAATAATTTGTGTAAAATCATAAGAAATGATTTAGAAAGAATTGGGATGAAAAACTCCATATTTGAAAAGATAAAAATAGATTTTTATCGAAATGAACTAGTTTTGAACTAGAAGTATAAATCTATTTATTTTTAAATAAATAAATTGAATTTGAAAAGGGTTTTAAAAATAACCAGAATTTCCAATGATTGCATTGGAGTGGATTTGAATCGAAATTGTCTTCGGAATATTTCGATGTTGGGATTCGTGATTATACAGATGTTGTTATGGAAATTTGAAAGATAAATATTTATATCGTTATTTCCAATACGACATTTGTTAATCGTAGAATTTGATATTGAATATAAGCCGATATATTTTCTATTCAGAGCCTTATATTGAATATCAAATGTGATTTGGGTTTGTCGTGAATGGTGTCTTCACTAACACTATTCTTGAACCCAGTTGAGAAAAGATTAAATCTTTTTATTTAGATTTAATGAAGTGTACCAATTAAATAATATTTAATTGAAATTGAATTGATATTGATTTTTGGGTTTATCGTGAACAGTGTTTTAAATAACACTCGTTCTTTAACCCGATATTTAATGAATGTGATTTTGGGTTTATCGTGAACCGTGTTTTAAATGACACTGATTCTTTAACCCAGTTAAAGATTAAAACTAAGTGGAGTTTTAATGAATCTTTAATTAGATTGAAATGATCGAAAATGGAGTATCACCAGTTTTGCTCCAGGCGATGGTTAAATCTTTAATTAGATTTGATCGTGAAATGGTAATTGAATTTACCGATAACACTGTGGTGTTAGATATGAAGTATTACCAGTTTTACTTCATGGGATGAATAGGTTGGGATTGGGAAATAAAATAAATGATTACTTCGGTGTGGTTCGCTAATCCCGACTAGTTTGAATTGATATTCAAAGGAGATTAAAGAATAAATTTAAAGAATTTATCTTGGATAAAATTAATGGGAACTTTTCCCAAAGTATAGGAATATTTGAATAAAAGAATATTCTGAATTGGAATGAGGCGTATGTTGTGTTTGTGTAACACTTTTATAATATATACGCGAGTTATTCAGAAAGACCGGGTTTATCCCATTCTGAATAACTGATTCGACGTGGTGTCGAAGATGAAGACGGTGGTCGAAGACCGGAAGTCTTCACGTCGTTTGGGTGATTACTGATGATCTTGATTGGGCTGTACACCCAAGAAGATGGAAACAGTTAGTGATCGTCCAGACGTGCTTGGAGATCAATGGATATGCGGGGTACTAGGTGCCTCCGGTTTCGTTCAGACCTAGAACGGACTTGTAAATGGACTGTGTGTCTGACATTGGATTTTAGTTTGTGTGATTGATCTCTATTAGATATATATCTGTTTGGCGGCGGAGAATTTATTCTCTTGCTTAACGCCCTTCTCTGAGACGTACGAGCTCAGGGGTTATATACTGATGGATATCAAACGCATAGAGTGGATTGCCTGTGTGGCATGCCTAAGTGGCAAATGATCAAGGCTTCTGTTGAAAAGCAAAGTCTTGTGGTGATGATCAAAGCACGGCCTTTGTGGCGTAGCTTTGTGTAACGTTTACTTCGCGAGTTTCGCACCCCGGTTGTGAACCAAAAACGGGAGAGGACCTCAGGGAGGGCATGCGTTTCCTTCTAGCTAGGGCGGTGTCAGTGACCTACCAGCCCTGACATTTATATACTTTTCACCTGTGTGGTTGTTGCTGTTGCGAGGCGCCTCGGTTTGATCGGACGATCCGGGTTCGATGGAGTCATTCGTTGGCTCATTGACACCCCAAAGGGTGGGGAAACGCAGTGTTCAGGAATTTTAATCCACATCGGTGGACCGGCCCTGACGATCCAAGGGCCCATCTGTGTCTGGGTCCTGAGACAAGGGCTAGAGCGTCTCGAATCGGTTGAGGACTATCTTTTGCCTCGGTTCATAGATGGAAATCCAATTTCCAAATACGTGACTTTGCGGTTTTATTTGTAAACCTATATATGGCGACATAATGGGATGGGGCACTTATGCCGCCTATGATTGATACTTATGATTTGAAATTGTTTTATATACTATGCACTTACAATAGTATCAAATGGGTTGTTTTCAACGTATCAAGCATTCTTGGCTATTATAAGGTAAAAACCCTATCCTCCGGCTTGCGATTGCATTGTGTGATGGGAACTGGGTCTTATAATAGCTTCATTGTTCTTTATTTAGCATTGCGCTGTTGTTTTATGCACTGGTATTCTTGGGAGGAAACCCGTTCCGTGTTATACGGCGTGGTCCCTTGATCTACCTAACTTTAAAAATAAAGATTAATAACTGTTTTAGTTTTCACACCAGTCACATGACTGACCTGGAGTTTATTGTTTTAATCTAAACTCTGGGTGCCCTTATTTTTGACACGGGCAGCTAGTAGTTTTGGTTTTGCAGATTTATATTCACAGGATCCTGGTTTACAGCTGGAATGATATCCGGAAAGCTTTGTATCCGTATATCTCTTCTAGTTGTGTATTGTATTATTTTCCGCTGCTATGTATTTAAATGTAATTTAAATCTCTGATATTTCTGTGTAATATATATTCATTTATACTCTGTATATTCTTGTAATCTGATGCATTGTTGTAATATACAATGAAATGTTCTTCTGTATGCGTTCTGTTTTGTCCTGTTCTCAACGATAGGGCGTTTCGAACGATCTGGGTCGGTTTAACGACTGGTTCGGACCGAGCGAAATTCGTTGCCGTCACAGTTGGTATCAGAGCTTTGGTTTACAAAGCAGAGAACAAGACACATTAGCACCGTACGAAAGAATTCATCAGATATTGGATTAGTAATATCCAATTAGAATGACTCGTTAGAGATGGGATCAGTAGTATCCTAGGACGAGTGTGAAGGGTATATTTTTAAAATGAAAACCAATTTTGTTTTGAAAATTTAAAATCAATTATTCGTATTTGATTATTTAGTTTATATTGATTTGGACAGTCCAGTATATAAAGATTTTGCATATACGCCTTGCAAACGTGTATTTGAAATTTTAATATACTGGATAGATATAGAATCACATTCTAGACACCCGGAGATGGTTCTGATGATTGATCGATCATTATCAGAATCTATGTTCGTGTTTTGAAGATGTAATATCTATATATCTCCTATTGACTGGTGTGAGAACCAAAATTAGATAGGGCCTATTGTTGTGAATTGGCATCAAAAACATGATTTTTGTATATGTATCAAATTATGAATTTGAAAACTCTAATTCACTAATTGATTGATGTTTGTGTTGCTTGTTTAATTGTTTGATAATTTTGAACCATTTAACCTAATTGTATCAAATATTGAACGATATTGAAAATTAGTCGCATTTGCTTGCATATACTTGTACTTACATTGAACAGGTCATAGCAAGGAGGCTAGAGCAGAGAATAAAATTTGTTTGCCCGACAAATAGGTACATGTTTACTACATAATTTACTGTTTTGTTTGGGTGATGATGATTTTATGAGCCTATCGGCTAGCCGCTTGGCTTTTTCTTTTTCTTTTTGAGATCTGAAGGACCGGGGAAGCTATTTGAAATTCCCCGATGCTCCCGGTGCAGGGGAGGTTATGGCGAAATTTTTCGAAAATTTAGGGTGTTAGCCAAATTTTTGAAAATTTGAGAATTCTCAGAAAACTGAAAAGTTGGAGAATGAAAGCCAGATCGAACGTAGAGTTGGTTAATCAAACCACTTTCGACTTTGTTCCTTTTCGGGGACGAAAAGTTTTAAGTGGGGGAGATTGTAATAACCCGGAAAATCTGGGCCAGTTTAAAATTTTTATTTTGGCAATTTTAGCGAATTTTGATTATTTAAAATGAATTATTTTAAATAATAATCGACGAGAAATTTATTTTGAATATAATTCGACGTATATATTTATATACGTCGTCGTTAGAATATAAATATATATATATATATTTATAAATAGAATTGAAAATGGCGCGGTAGTTCGATAATTCGATTTCAAACTTCAATTGAATGTACCGGGTGCAAAACAATCCGGATTTTAGTGAAACCAAAAATAATGGGATCTAATTGATAATATCTTTCCAGCGAATCTGAATAATCAAAATTTCATAACGGGAATCAAAAGATATGTCCAGTTGAAAATTCTGAATAGTCGCTATGGAATTCAGGCCCTTAAAAATGGGAATTTTGCAAACGACCTCGGATTTCGACAAAACCAGTTTTGTTGGGTCCGTGATGTAAAGTTATTGCTAGGTTTCAAATTTCATAATTTTTCAAATCAATATGTGAGCGTGGCAAAGGAAAACGCGATTGACCAGTTTCAGTTGATTTTAATCGACTGGAAAATGGCCATTTTTCTAACAGTCTCAGAATTCGACGAAACTAGTTTCGTTAGGACCGTATCGTCAATACGAAGCTAGAAAATATTTTTCGGGAATTTTTAGAATTAGTATGTGACCCGAGTAATTTGAAATGTACGTTTAAAATTCAATATATTTATTTAAATGTAAATTTAACGGAAACTGATTCAAACGATCGAATCAACCTACGACACATATTCCATTTTGTTCGGAATGGGGGTAAAACGCTATAGACGACAGGCGGTGGACCTCGTTTAAAGGTCGTATGAAAAAGTCAACTTTTTGCAATTAAATTAATTAAATTAATTAAAAATTAATTTAATTTTCTTCCCCCCCTTTAACCGCTCTGCCCCCCCCTTCTCTCATTTCCAAATCGATCAGAAAAAAAAAAAAGGGACGAAGACAAATCGCTCCTCCACCATCGTGGAGCCGCCGCCGCCAGGCAAACGCCCCCCCAACCTCGCATCGCCCACCGCGCCGCTTCAGGCGTGGGCCCCCCATCTTCTCGCGACCCCCCCTGCTGCTGTCGCGGCTTCTTCTTCTTCTTCTGCTTCCTCCACCACGCCGCCTTCTCCTCCTCCTTCCCTCCCCTCCCTTCGTCTACGACCTCGACCCCCCCCCCGACCTTGCTGCTGCCGCAAGCACAGTCCCCCCCCCCCCGCTGTAAGTTGATTTTAGTTTTTTTATTTATTTGCTTTATTTTCTTTATCATTTATTATGTAATTTACATTCCTAAAATAAAACTGCAAATTCAAGTCATAGAGAAAAAATGGTTTTTATTTGAAAGCTTTAATTTTCTTTTCAGTTTTAATTTTTCTTATTTGCTTATAATTAGAAAAAGTTTGATTTTTTTTTTAATATAGGAAGAGACAGTAAAGATAGGATTTTTTATGTAATAAAAATATGATTTTTATATTTTTAAAGTATTAAAAATATGATTTTTATATTTTTACAGTATTAAAAATATAGTCTTTACTATATAGGTGATGTCAAAATATGATTTTTGTTTATGTAAAGAGTTAAAAATATAATTTTTACATGATCGGGATATTAAAAATGTCTTCTTTATATGTGTAGAAAAATAAAAATGAGATTTTTATAAAGATGAAATCTTTAAATTTGAAAAAGCGAAGTCCATGTTTTATAAAGGCGAAATCTTTATTTTAGAAAAGGCGAAATCTTTATATGGAAAATAGCGTGATAAAAATATAATTTTTATCTATACAACATAGTAGTATAAAAATATGATTTTTATATATTGAACTTCGAAATAAAAATATGATTTTTATATATTGAACTTCGAAATAAAAATATGATTTTTATATATTGAATAACAAAGTAAAAAATTCGATTTTTACATAGGTAGTGAAAGCGGTCAACGAAGGTGACAAAAAGGCGAGAACGACGAAGATTTCTATCAATGAAGTACCGTGGAGCTAGGATAGCTATTGGTGAGAATTTCTCACCTTTCAATTTCATTTTCTAGTTATATATATACTAGGATGCAGACGGTGCTTAGTAGCACCCGACACAATCGTCCACAGACCATGGACTTGTTTGTTTGGTTGCATAGATTAGTTAGATTATTTGATTGAAATTGAATTGTTTGGTGAAATTAAATGGATTGATTGATATGTGAATGGCGTGGGCCTTCACTAGACCGGGGATAAGGCTAGGCCTTGTCCCGTTTCTAGTATCGTGCCGTTATGCCGCCGAAATTTTCTAAAATAAGTTAGAAAAATAAAAATATCATTTTATCGAATAAATGAATTGAATAGAAATTCATATGTTGAAATAAAATGTTTTATCGTTAAAAATATAATTTTTAACGTGAATGTGAATAAATAAATATTCATTTACAAACCAGACGGTTTGTTTATGTACACTTATTTGAAGGACATTGATTGGGACGATAAATTTTACACATCGCCCAACTGCACAACTAAATCTGTGTTTGATTGTTTGAAACCCCACACGGGTGTTGGGATGAAATTTGAAGTTCACTCATCCTGATTGATTATATATGTCGATCGATTGATTGACAGGCTGTTATAAGCGTTAGATATCTATATTTGATGCTTATACAGTGTAGTGCACTTTGGTTGATGGTTGATTATTTTTCAATGCTATTATACATGTGTTGTATGAAAATCCATATAATTAACTTTATATGGTAATTGATTGGGACTCATTCCAATTTGAAAATATAGGGAATATTATAAAATAAAGGTTCATGTGTTGACAGTACTCATCCATTGAGATTGGTTATGTGTTGAACGAAATATTTTGAAAAAGAAATATTTGAAATAGAATATTTGAAATTAGAAATTTATGAAGCCGTGTTGATTAGATTGACGCCATTTTGACGTAAACGATATTGATATCGATTTTATTCATTCTGAATTGAATTGAAAACGATTTCGAAATGAATTGAATTGAAAACGATTTCGAAATGAATTGAATTGAAAACGAATTCAAATTGAATTGAAAACGATTTCGAAATGAATTGAATTGAAGACGATTTCAAATTGAATTGAAGGCGAATTGAAATGAATTCAAATTAAATTGAAATTTGAATTGAATAGAAATGAATTTTAAAACGAATTTATAAAGAAGAATTCAATTTTGATTTGAATTGAAAAGGAAGTTGAAATTGCTTTTGAAACGAATTCAAAACTATTTATATAATTCGTTTTAAATAGGAATCGACGAAGTATATATTATATATTATATATATATATATATATATAATATAATGGCCTGAATAGAACGCGCCGCGCCGCGGCAGTTCGCGAATTTCGACCATTTATTTCAAACGGACATTACGGGAGATCCGACCGTCGGATTCTCCTAAAACCGGAACCGTTGGGTTCGTATCGAAAAGAGCTTTCTAACGAATATTAGAAATTCAAAATCTAACGGTTGGATTTGGAGATACGTCCAAATCAAATTCGAAAAAGGTCGCTGTAAGTGCAGTTCGATGACCGTTGATGGAAATCGACTGTACCGGGCCTTGATAAAATTATTAAAAATAGTAATAATTTGTGTAAAATCATAACAAATGATTTAGAAAGAATTGGGATGAAAAACTGCATATTTGAAAAGATAAAAATAGATTTTTATCGAAATGAACTAGTTTTGAACTAGAAGTATAATTCTATTTATTTTTAAACAAATAAATTGAATTTGAAAAGGGTTTTAAAAATAACCAGAATTTCCAATGATTGCATTGGAGTGGATTTGAATCGAAATTGTCTTCGGAATATTTCGATGTTGGGATTCGTGATTATACAGATGTTGTTATGGAAATTTGAAAGATAAATATTTATATCGTTATTTCCAATACGACATTTGTTAATCGTAGAATTTGATATTGAATATAAGCCGATATATTTTCTATTCAGAGCCTTATATTGAATGTCAAATGTGATTTGGGTTTGTCGTGAATGGTGTCTTCACTAACACTGTTCTTGAACCCAGTTGAGAAAAGATTAAATCTTTTTATTTAGATTTAATGAAGTGTACCAATTAAATAATATTTAATTGGAATTGAATTGATATTGATTTTTGGGTTTATCATGAACAGTGTTTTAAATAACACTCGTTCTTTAACCCGATAATTAATGAATGTGATTTTGGGTTTATCGTGAACCGTGTTTTAAATGATACTGATTCTTTAACCCGGTTAAAGATTAAAACTAAGTGGAGTTTTAATGAATCTTTAATTAGATTGAAATGATCGAAAATGGAGTATCACCAGTTTTGCTCCAGGCGATGGTTAAAATCTTTAATTAGATTTGAACGTGAAATGGTAATTGAATTTACCGATAACACTGTGGTGTTAGATATGAAGTATTACCAGTTTTACTTCATGGGATGAATAGGTTGGGATTGGGAAATAAAATAAATGATTACTTCGGTGTGGTTCGCTAATCCCGACTAGTTGGTATTGATATTCAAAGGAGATTAAAGAATAAATTTAAAGAATTTATCTTGGATAAAATTAATGGGAACTTTTCCCAAAGTATAGGAATATTTGAATAAAAGAATATTCTGAATTGGAATGAGGCGTATGTTGTGTTTGTGTAACACTTTTATAATATATATGCGAGTTATTCAGAAAGACCGGGTTTATCCCATTCTGAATAACTGATTCGACGTGGTGTCGAAGATGAAGACGGTGGTCGAAGACCGGAAGTCTTCACGTCGTTTGGGTGATTACTGATGATCTTGATTGGGCTGTACACCCAAGAAGATGGAAACAGTTAGTGATCGTCCAGACGTGCTTGGAGATCAATGGATATGCGGGGTACTAGGTGCCTCCGGTTTCGTTCAGACCTAGAACGGACTTGTAAATGGACTGTATGTCTGACATTGGATTTTAGTCTGTGTGATTGATCTCTATTAAATATATATCTGTTTGGCGGCGGAGAATTTATTCTCCTGCTTAACGCCCTTCTCTGAGACGTACGAGCTCAGGGGTTATATACTGATGGATATCAAACGCATAGAGTGGATTGCCTGTGTGGCATGCCTAAGTGGCAAATGATCAAGGCTTCTGTTGAAAAGCAAAGTCTTGTGGTGATGATCAAAGCACGGCCTTTGTGGCGTAGCTTTGTGTAACGTTTACTTCGCGAGTTTCGCACCCCGGTTGTGAACCAAAAACGGGAGAGGACCTCAGGGAGGGCATGCGTTTCCTTCTAGCTAGGGTGGTGTCAGTGACCTACCAGCCCTGACATTTATATACTTTTCACCTGTGTGGTTGTTGCTGTTGCGAGGCGCCTCGGTTTGATCGGACGATCCGGGTCCGATGGAGTCATTCGTTGGCTCATTGACACCCCAAAGGGTGGGGAAACGCAGTGTTCAGGAATTTTAATCCACATCGGTGGACCGGCCCTGACGATCCAAGGGCCCACCTGTGTCTGGGTCCTGAGACACGGGCTAGAGCGTCTCGAATCAATTGAGGACTATCTTTTGCCTCGGTTCATAGATGGAAATCCAATTTCCAAATACGTGACTTTGCGGTTTTATTTGTAAACCTATATATGGCGACATAGTGGGATGGGGCACTTATGCCGCCTATGATTGATACTTATGATTTGAAATTGTTTTGTATACTATGCACTTACAATAGTATCAAATGGGTTGTTTTCAACGTATCAAGCATTCTTGGCTATTATAAGGTAAAAACCCTATCCTCCGGCTTGCGATTGCATTGTGTGATGGGAACTGGGTCTTATAATAGCTTCATTGTTCTTTATTTAGCATTGCGCTGTTGTTTTATGCACTGGTATTCTTGGGAGGAAACCCGTTCCGTGTTATACGGCGTGGTCCCTTGATCTACCTAACTTTAAAAATAAAGATTAATAACTGTTTTAGTTCTCACACCAGTCACATGACTGACCTGGAGTTTATTGTTTTAACCTAAACTCTGGGTGCCCTTATTTTTGACACGGGCAGCTAGTAGTTTTGGTTTTGCAGATTTATATTCACAGGATCCTGGTTTACAGCTGGAATGATATCCGGAAAGCTTTGTATCCGTATATCTCTTCTAGTTGTGTATTGTATTATTTTCCGCTGCTATGTATTTAAATGTAATTTAAATCTCTGATATTTCTGTGTAATATATATTCATTTATACTCTGTATATTCTTGTAATCTGATGCATTGTTGTAATATACAATGAAATGTTCTTCTGTATGCGTTCTGTTTTGTCCTGTTCTCAACGATAGGGCGTTTCGAACGATCTGGGTCGGTTTAACGACTGGTTCGGACCGAGCGAAATTCGTTGCCGTCACATTTTTCTAATGGAAGAGAAAAATGGAGATTTCATATTTTAGATTGTTAGTTATGTCCAATTCAAATTTTGAAATAGTCATTATGGAA
This sequence comes from Allium sativum, assembly GCA_030737875.1. Classification (NCBI taxonomy): domain Eukaryota; kingdom Viridiplantae; phylum Streptophyta; class Magnoliopsida; order Asparagales; family Amaryllidaceae; genus Allium; species Allium sativum. The sequence goes on from JASFAX010000021.1 coordinate 19,987,035, forward strand.
TTCGTTAATAAACGATAATTTTATTTAACAAATATCAAGGGTATATATATATATATTTGAATATTGTAATGACACGCATTCTACGTATCAAAGGATCGTAGAATATTTATTTCTTTTTCATATGAGGTCGTATAGTCATGTAACTTTGGGGAACGACTATTGGGGTCATTTCCCATGTTCACGATTTTTGCCGATTATATGATTGTTTTGCCCCTAGCTGATTTTGTTTCGGCCATAATTTTTGATTGGTAAGGAGTTTTGACCTGAAACCACTTCCATTAGACCCGGATGACGGTTTACCTTTCCATATAGTGGTCACATTAGCCAAATGGACTACCGTTTGGGAGATATGGATGAAATAAGGTTTAGAAGGTGAAAAATAGCTTAACTGTGCCTAATTAGAGTGATTAGCGGCTAGGCCCATAACCCATTTCGGGATTAGGGTTATGGGGAGGCCGAGATCAGTTAGGAAACGATCTATTTTCATTTTCTCAGCCACTTAAAACATTTCGCTAACCATAGACATGGCCTCCACCTTCTAAAATCATCCTAAATCACCTTCTAATCACTAATTAAGATCTACATCAAATCGAGGCAAATTAGCACCAAGATTGGGATAGAGCTGTTGGAACACATAGAGATTCGACTTATATCAGAGATACTTACAGATTTATAAGTAATTTGTGGCTAAGGTGAGTGATTTGCATTGTTTTTCACTAATTATGGCTAATTAAGGGTAATTAGTGTTAATTAGCGAAATTATAACTCAGAAAAATCTGGAAAGATTTGTAAAATTCTAAAATATCACTTTTGGGCTCTGATTGAAATTTGGGCCAATTTGGACAAGTTTTGCTAATTGTGTGCTTAAACATAATTAAGGGGGATTAAGGGAAAAACATGGGTTTTTGGGTATGTTTGATCCACTTTGACATGTTATATTATTGTTTTTGTGTTTATGGCTGATTATACATATTTCTATGACTGTAAGGTATGTTTTGTGATTGATTAGAAAAGTTAGAATGGTCAAAAACGTCGTCGTGTGGCGTAAAACAGTCACTGGAAAAGTTGCAGGAAATAGTGCAGGGATCGGATCGGATCGCCCTTCCCCACTCGCGAAGCACGTATTACGAACCGATGATGGAAGCTCGACCCGAACCACTCGTAAAGCACCCCCTACGCGCGATCGAACCGATGCACCATAAGTGGACCATCACGAATCGAGGAAGTGATGAAGGCTCGACCCACGAGTCAATGGAGGACCCGACCCGGAGTGCCTGTTACTCCGAAGAACCAATGTGAGACCATGACCCAGCTTGGAGCATCACGACCTGACCCGATGGGAGACTATTTGGTGGACCACGAACCGACCTAGGAGAATCTCACGACCCGACCCGTATGGACAATCCGACCCGAACCAGAAGGGGGATTGCAAACTGAACCAAGGAGCTGGGACGAGAGGCATGAGCTACGAACCAAATTTTAATGACCCGGATTCTTATGGGTTAATTTTAAAATATTTAATATGGATTTAAATATTGAGTAGATAATAAATGAATTTTTATATTCAGTTATCGATTAAATAATCGATATACAGTTTATTTCAAATAAATATAATTATCGAAATACGAAATTAAACTTATTTAAATTCAAAGTCAACACTAGATTGGAAACAGTTCAGATAATTTATTCAAAACTCCTATTTGAATTGGAATAATAATACAAATTGATTATCGAAGAATTAATTGTTTCAAAATTTGTTTAAATCAATTTAAATTGATATCTTCACCATATGATTGAATGGGGCTTTGAATTCTGTTCCAATGCGTTCAGAATAGGGGTATAACCCTAGGAATGCTTTTTGTTGGACTCAAATAGGAGTTCGGAGTAAACGAGATAATATAAAATTTGATATCGGTTTAAAAACCAAATTAAATAAAATAAGAAAAGGTGTACTCATGGCCCTATCCTAACCATTGAAAATCCAAGGGAGAAAATATAACGTGTCTCCATCTTCTAAGCCACAAGAAAATGAATGAAGCAAAATAGGGGTACGTATTTCCTTTTCAGATATATAAACGCAATCCTCTCCCTTGCTTCTTCTTTTTAATTTGGATTCCCTCTTTCTGTTCAGCGAAATCAAACCGCACCCCTCCTTTAAAGATTTGCAAAACCAAATTAACATCAGACTCTTATTCCTTCAAATCAAAACGCAGTGGACATCCTAGAGCTCGCAAATTGGGTTCGAGTTTGAGGAAATATCACTCCATTTTCTGTCGTGCGTGCCTATACGAGCTTGTGAAGGTCTAGATCGAGAATGAAAAAGGAGTCACGAGCTTGTCTGGGATGAACCTAAGGTTGTTGAAAGTGTGCTTCACCCTGATTTTTTTGCGTTGCGACGCTTATTGGAAGTCGCAACAAAACAATTTCCGGTCGAAGTAGGGAGGTCGAGATATGGGATTTGGAGTGGAAATGGATGCGTACGCTTTCGTTTGGCTAAGGTTTGAAGTATGATGGATTTGGAGTTCAAACTGAATACCGATGAGCTGGGTGACTGCGTTGGGTTTGGGAAGTGGAGGCTGAAGTGAAGGTTATCGTTTGAGGAAGGGCGATGTTTTCTGGGGGATGGTGACAGTGAGAAGTTGGGGGTGTTCAGACTATAAATGGTTGAGGATGGCAGATGATAGGGAAGTGTTTGATGCAATGTCGTAAAGGAATGGAAGGGGTTAGAGCTCGAGCCGGGGCTGAGTTTGTTACTGCAGCAGCAGTCTAGGTCGCCACTGTTTTTAGGGTGTTGGAGTGCTAGAGTTTGTGAAGGACTTAGCTAAATAAGAAAGGGGATTAGAAGCTGTGCGATGGTACTGGCCTTAATCGATGGCCATAAGTATTCGAATGGTAATGTTAAACAGGGAGCATGATGTGTCCGACATTAAGGTACTTTAATTAAAATTAGTTTATAATGGTTTTCTTACTTAAAATTTAATTAGTTTATTAGTTTATTTAATTAAGTAAACGTTAATTATAAATGATTAAAATGTTTAAAAAACACATTTCTTTAATATACAAGGTGAATTAATCATGGTTCAGATATTTAATTTAAGATGAGTTGTGATGTTTAAATTGAATAGAAAAAGAATATATATATATAGGAAATGTATTTACTCGTTTAAATAGTTAATTTAAATAAATAAATGTTAATCAGTAAATTTAAATAAATCGTAGGTGTGAATTCATTCGAGAAGATTTGTAGCCGATGATTTGGGAAATAAACAGGATATTGGACAACTGCAATTACGGTGAGCAAATCTCACTCACCTGTTTAATTAGAATTATTTTTATCTGTTAAAAATAATTGTTGTTGCTTATTTTGAATGCTATCTGGTTGATTTAAATATATTAGTTATTTAGCGTTGATTATATATATATATTGGGTTGATGGTTGGGTTGTTACCGTAGTCTCATTAGCGGATGCCCGCAGTTTCATAGCAGATGATTTCCCTATGTGCCCCCACAAATATATTAGTGGATGACCTTCATACCGCGATATCCTGCCTCGAAGAAGGATGGGTATTATTATGTTTAGTAACGTCTGTGGATGCAGGAAAATAGGTTGGAGGAATCCGACTGGATTCCTCAAAAATAAATTATCTGTTTGTTTATTCGTTTGCATATATACAGTCATATATGATGTGTTAGAAATCCCGTGATTTGATAACTAACTGTTTGGGGTATTTTAAATATCAATGGGGCTTGAAAATTGATTTATAAAAAATATCGGAAAAGGATATTTGAGGTTTAAAAAGGGAATTCTATTTTTATAAATAGAATTTGAATTTTTAATGAACTATGGGAAAATATTAACTTGTTTGAATATAGAAGAAAAGAATTGAATTTATAAACTTTGTTTATAAATTTATAACTGTTGGATTTGAATTGAATTTATAAACTTGGTTTATAAATTAATAATGTGGGAATTTAATTAAATTTATAAACTTTGTTTATAAAATTATAATACGAGATTTGAAGTGAAATTATAAACGTTGGTTATAAAATAGAGAAGTTCAAATATGAATTTGATATAGAATTTAAATATATAGAATTTAAATAGAGAGGTTCAAATACGAATTTGATATAGAATTTGAATAGAGAAGTTCAAATATGAATTTGATATAGAATTTGAATAGAGAAGTTCAAATATGAATTTGATATAGAATTTGAGTAGAGAAGTTCAAATATGAATTTGATATAGAATTTGAATATAGAATTCAAATAGAATTGAAAACGGAATCCAACTAGTGATATATAAGTTAAACTTATATTTCAATAGGTTATATTCAAAATGAAAGGGGAAATAGGCAAAACAGTTAACTAGAAATTAGTTAATGGAATTTTTAATTAAAGTTGAACTTTGAAAGGTAAATGGGATTTGAGAACTTAGATTTCGAAATTTGATATGAAACGTAAGTTGAAAAAGGAATTCAATTAGTTATAAACAAGTTAAACTTAGATTTGAACATGTTGTGTTCAAATATAAAGTGCAATAAGGAAAAGAGCTAATTAGCGAAGTACTTAACGAAACGAGTTAAAACTTTTTGATTGAGTTGGAACAAAAATGGGAATGGTTGGATATAGGTTAAACAGGTTTGGAATGAAGTGTTAGAAGAGTATAAATATAATGCTCGACAAAAAGGAACGTATTTAATTCATATATGAGATTTTATGCGCTGTATCGGCTAGCCGCTTGGCTTTTCCTTTTCTTTTTGGATTGGTGAGGGCCATGGGTGGCTATTTGAAATATCCCGAAGCTACCGGTACAAAGGAGGTTATGGCGAATTTTTCCGGGAATTTAAGGAGTTAGAATATTTTTAGGATAATTTGATAGTTAGAAATCAATGTATCGTTATATATAGAAGTCGATAAGGAAACGAACTTAAAAATAGAATAGTAAAATCAAAAAAAGAAGACTAGAAATAAAATCTCGTAATAATAGAAGGAGAAAGTGTATACGTGTTTAAAAGTGAATAAGCAGTTGTATGGTATTGATTATTCGAGTAAGTAGTCATATCTGTTTTGACGTTATAAATGTTATTCAATCAAGGTATGAGAAGTTGTTATACCCCTTGATTGATTTCATTATTAACAAATAAATAGTAAGATTTCAGGCTCGAAGATCAATGTTGGATAAGAGTTAGTTGAATATAGTATTTGGGTTGTCGTAACGATGTTTTATACAACATCCGTATTAACCCAAATAAGTGTAAGCTTGAAAGTATAATAAAGAATATTTCCTAAGTATAGAAATAAACAAGATCGAAAAAGAGGTAAGTAATCGGAATATTTTCCAATTATAAATAGCATATATTTTCTTAAGTTTAGAAAATAAAGGAAGGCGATATTCGGAAATGTTTTCCAAATAACGTAAAAGGCCAATATGGTTATTGAAAACATTTGGTTAACAAATATAGATAAAGAAATAGAGAAGTGATTTAAATTAATGGAATATTAATTAAGGGTTCGGTGATTGTTTGATGTTGAATGAACACTTGTTTTCTTCGATAGTTAAATCATCGACTATCGAAACACTTGTTTTTATTCGATAGTTAAATCACAGACTATTGAAGTTTTGACCATCGTTGTCAATATGGAGAGACCGGTTGGATTATTATCCAAAGAACCACTCCGTATTGGCAATAGCATTGCGAATCAGATTATATGAAGATAATTGAAGACGGAGTACAGTGCAAAGACTTTTTCTATTAATAGAAATAGTACCTTCGGTTCATCCTGTTCCTGGATGACTTGTATGGATGAATGTCTGACAGAGTACTTCCAGAAAGGTCACGTACATTGTTATCTTCAACTGTACCAAGAGTGGAAGCGGAGAAGGAAGCTTCTTTAGCTAACACGTAATGTACTGTTGTAGACGTCAATTAGTGATTTTCGATGGATCTGACAATGTGGAATTCGAAGTGAATCTGATGTGATGATAAAGCGTAACCTCAAGCCTCATCAACTGGTAAATGACAGAAATCGGGCAGGCAGCATGGCTATGTAGGTCGCACCTATTAGGGTGTATAATCACCTGATCTAGAGTTTCATTTACTTCTAAAAATCTATTGTTGATGCTGTCCCATTCGGGAAACGGTTGCTGATCCCAACCGTTGGTGATATACATTCGATACACTCAAGCGAAATGAGTGGTCGGTCATGTGTGGCTAGGTTGCAAGATGTTTTTGTTGAACTCGGTGTATTCTCCTCTAGAGATATACCAGCGGAAGGTGGTTCCATACCTTGTCATAGTTGGAAATCCATCACCCAATAAGTGCTTGCGGTTTATGATTGTATATTATATATGTGGAACGTGAGATGCAAACGTTCCACTAGATTGTTATTTACTTGATTTAGACATTGTTATAATATCAAAAGAGTTTTGATATAAAGATTATAGTTCCTTTCAAAAGGATTTTGAAAGATAAGTCAAGTATTTGGATTCTCATAAGGGAAAAACCCGTTCCGTGTTATACGGCGTGGTCTTATGAGATATCATTTAGTTTTCTGAAACTGTTTTAAACTGTTTACTCATACCAGTCCCATGACGGACCCGGAATTTATTTTGTTTTGTTCTACCTAAACTCTTGGGTGCCTAAATTTGTATGGGCATTCAAGTAGTTCAGGATTTTACAGATCTATCTAAAGGAGCTTGGAGCAGGAGGCTTCAGCGTTAGTTATATAGAGTTTTGTTCCGCTGTGTTGTAAGTGTTGTACTCTGATAAATACATGTTATACAGTTGAGATTTTGTATTTCAAAGATATGATATATTATATTTTGTTCCGCTGCAATGTGAGATTCTGTGTTGTTATTTCTGTTCTTCTTCTGCCTTTTTCTCCCAAAAAAAATGTTTCGTATTTTCGTGATATTTGGGTTGGACGTATGATGTATATAGTCAACTCTGATATTATGGATTTGCGGTTCATTACAGTTGGTATCAGAGCTTAGGTTGAGCGAATACCTAGGCTTGTTGGAATGTGCTCATTAGAGATAGGTTCAGTAGTACCCTAGAATGAGTTGGGTATATATATATATATATATATATATATATATATATATATATATATATACGAGTGAGCGTATTTGTTTTTGATATAAAAACTGTTTTATATTGTGTTGACTAGTCTGTTGAATGAATTATGAATTCTGATCGAATCGTGGGACGCCACGATGTCGATAGGAGTTTATAAACACTTGAACAGAAGATTGGACACGATATTGTTTTTAAATGGTTGAGTTGATTGTTAGAATTATAATCAAATAGATTATAAAAACAGAAATAGTTATATATAACTAATGGAATTTGTATATGAAATCAAATATAGAAATGTGATGAATTAAAATTGAATTCAAACCAAAATGTGGAATTTAAAATCTTGGGAAGTTGGAAAATATTTTCCGAATTTTATTAAAATAATATAGCTTTATTTCGGAAGGATTTTTGAATAAAAATAATTTGAATGGATTTTGAATATGATAAAGCACTAAACTCACTTCAGTGGCTGGGAAATAATTCGGATGATGGTCGCAACATCATCAGTGTTCATTTTCGAGTTTCTAAGTGATGGATTGCTGCCTTAGAAAAGTTTTTGATGGAAAATTGTTTGAAAAGAAAACAAGTTGTTTGAAAATTAGAATGTTTTGAATTTGAGATGGATACAAATATATGTATATATTTATATTACTTCAAAGGAGTTTTGAAATAAAACCCTGGGAATTTGAATGATTGAAACTAAAGTTAACTTAAGTAAGTTAAATGGATCGAAATGAATAAATTGAGCAAAATCAATGTGAATGAAATATGAATTGAGTGTGAATAAAGGAAAAACCAAAAGAGTTAAAAAGAAAATATATTTGTAAACCAAATATAAAGGAAATATATTTGTAAAACAAATACAAAGTAAGTTATGTGCAAACAAATAGAAGGGGAGATATTTGTAAAAACATTTACAAATAGAATTTAAAAGGAAATATTTGTAAAACATTTACAAATAGATTAAATGGATATATTTATTTATAGAAAATAAATAGAATGTTATAAATGAGATATTTATTTGTTAAATAAATAGAATTTAATCAAAGGAATATTTAGAAGATGAATAGAAAATGGAAATTTGTTTTTAACAGAAAAATAGAAAAGATTAATTTATAAATAACAGTTTATAAATTAAATTAAATATTTATCATTCGATAAATGGAATATATAAGTCTGAACTTATATAGAGAAGAGATATTGGTCTTTAACACCGATAGTTTTAAATAGAAGGAGTACACAACACTTGTATAAGTGAAGTAACATTATTAAAGAGAACATTTATAAAGTGAAGAACCGTTACTAAAAGTAAATCTTTATAAATGAATAAACGTTATCCAATAGGAGTTACTCGAATAGGAGAAGTCGATTAGAGTTAGAATACATCGATTAGAGTAAGAATTAACCTGTTAGAGTTAATCAATTAGGGTTAATCCGTAGAGTTAATTGAATATTAGTTATTCAATTAGAATTTATCGAATATTTGTTATTCAAATTAAGAGTTAACCAGATAGAGTTAATTGAACATAGTTAATCGAATTAGGATTTAATTGAATGTTAGTTATTCAATTAAAGTTGATCGAATATAGTTATTGAGATAGAGTTAGTCAAACATAGTTACTCAGGATAAGTTGCCATTTCGTATGACTGTTAGCGTAATTCGCAGGGCTGTAGATAGCCTAGGGCGGTCAGATGTTTCCTGAAGGAATCAGGCGTAACCATTGTGATCGCTGCGATCTAAAGTCAGGCAAATGGAGTTAAATCAAATATTAGTTATTTGAATAAAGTTAAAAGGAATTACCGAATATTAATTATTCGAATAGAATTAAAGGAGTTAATCGAATATAGTTTATTCGAATAGAGTTTGTGACGGCAAGAAATTTCGCTCGGTCCGAACCAGTCGCTAAACCGATCCAGGCCGTTCGAAACGCCCTATCGTTGAGAACACGACAAAATAGAACGTATACAAAAGAACATTTCGTTGTATATTACGACAATGCATCAGATTACAAGAATATACAGAGTATAAATGAATAAATATTACACAGAAATATCAGAGATTTAAATTACATAGCAGCGGAAAATAATACAATATACAACTAGAAGAGATATACGGATACAAAGCTTTCCGGATATCGTTCCAGCTGAAAACCAGGATCCTGTGAATATAAATCTGCAAAAAACCAAAACTACTAGCTGCCCGTGTCAAAATAAGGGCACCCAGAGTTTAGGTTAAAACAATAAACTCCAGGTCAGTCATGGGACTGGTGTGAGAACTAAAACAGTTATAAATCTTTATTTTAAAGTTAGGTAAATCAAGGGACCACGCCGTATAACACGGAACGGGTTTCCTCCCAAGAATACCAGTGCATAAAACAAACAGCGCGATGCTAAATAAAGAAAAATGAAGCTGTTATAAGACCCAGGTCCCATCACACAATGCAACGCAGCCGAGGATAGGGTTTTTCCTTATAACAGCCAAAGAATGCTTGATACGTTTAAAACAAATCGTTTGATACTATTATAAGTGCATAGTGTATAAAACAATTTCAAATCATAAGTATCAATCATAGGCGGCATGAGCGCCCCATCCCACTATGTCGCCATACTAGGCTCTACAAATAAAACCGCAAATGTCACGTATTTGGAAATTGGATTTCCGTCTATGAACCGAGGCAAAAGATAGTCCTCAACCGATTCGAGACGCTCTAGCCCGCCCCTCAGGACCCAGACTCAGGTGGGCCCTTGGATCCTCAGGGCCAGTCCACCGATGTGGATTAAACTTAAACCCTGGACATGCATTTCCCCGCCCTATGGGGCGTAAACGAGCCAACTAAATGACTCCATCGGTTCGAGAACGACCGATCAATCCGAGGCGCCTCGCAACAGCAACAACCACATAAGTCAAACTCGTCAGGGCGTGTAAAACCACTGACGCCACTTCTAGCTAGAAAGAAACGCATGCCCTCCCTGACGTCCTCTCCCGTTTTTGGTTCATACCGGGTGCGAAGCTCGCGAAGCAAACATTACACAAAGCTACGCCACAAAGGCCTTGCTTTGATCATCACCACAAGACTTTGCTTTTCAACAGAAGCCTCGATCAATTGCCACTTAGGCATGCCACACAGGCAATTCACTCCATGCGTTTGATATCCATCAATATATAACCCCTGAGCTCGTACGTCTCATAGAAGGGCGTTAAGCAAGAGAATAAATTCTCCGCCGCCAAACAGATATATATTTAATAGAGATCAATCACACGGACTAAAATCCAATGTCAGACACACAGTCCATTTACAAGTCCGTTCTGGGTCTGAACGAAACCGGAGGCACCTAGTACCTCGCATATCCATCGATCTCCAAGTACGTCTGGACGATCACAAACTGTTTCCATCTTCTTGGGTGTACAGCCCAATCAAGATCATCAGTAATCACCCAAACGACGTGAAGACTTCTGGTCTTCGACCACCGTCTTCATCTTCGACACCACGTCGAATCAGTTATTCAGAATGGGATAAACCCGGTCTTTCTGAATAACTCGCGTATATATTATAAAAGTGTTACACAAACACAACATACGCCTCATACCAATTCAGAATATTCTTTTATTCAAATATTCCTATACTTTGGGAAAAGTTCCCATTAATTTTATCCAAGATAAATTCTTTAATCTCCTTTGAATATCAATTCAAGCTAGTCGGGATTAGCGAACCACACCGAAGTAATCATTTATTTTATTTTCCCAATCCCAACCTATTCATCCCATGAAGTAAAACTGGTAATACTTCATATCTAACACCACAGTGTTATCGGTAATTCAATTACCATTTCACGTTCAAATCTAATTAAAGATTTAACTATCGCTTGGAGTAGAACTGGTGATACTCCATTCTCGATCTTTTCAATCTATTTAAAGATTCATTAAAACTCCACTTAGTTTTAATCTTTAACTGGGTTAAAGAATCCGTGTCATTTAAAACACGGTCCACGATAAACCCAAAGTCACATTCATTAATTATCGGGTTAAAGAACGAGTGTTATTTAAAACACTGTTCACGATAAACCCAAAAATCAATATCAATTCAATTCCAATTAAATATCGTTTAATTGGTACACTTCATTAAATCTAAATAAAAAGATTTAATCATTTCTCAACTGGGTTCAAGAACAGTGTTAGTGAAGACACCATTCACGACAAACCCAAATCACATTCGATATTCAATACAAGGCTCTGAATAGAAAACATATCAGCTTATATTCAATATCGAATTCTACGACTAACAAATGCCGTATTAGAAATAACGATATAAATATATATCTTTCAAATTTCCATAACAACACCTATATAATCACGAATTCCAACATCGAAATATTCCGAAGACAATTTCGATTCAAATCCCCTCCAATGCAATCATTGGAAATTTTGGTTATTTTCAAAACCCTTTTCAAATTCAATTTATTTATTTGAAAATAAATAGAATTATATTTCTAGTTCAAAACTAGTTCATTTCGATAAAAATCTATTTTTATCTTTTCAAATACGGAGTTTTTCATCCCAAATCTTCACAAATCATTTCTTATGATTTTACACAAATTATTACTATTTTTAATAATTTTATCAAGGCCCGTACAGTCGATTTCCAACAACGGCCATCGAACTGCACTTACAGCGACCTTTTTCGAATTTGATTTGGACGTAACTCCAAATCCAACCGTTAGATTTCTAATTTCTAATATTCGTTAGAAAGCTCTTTTCGATACGAACCCAACGGTTCCGGTTTTAGGAGAATCCGACGGTCGGATCTCCCGTAATGCCCGTTTGAAATAAATGGTCGAAATTCACGAACTGCCGCGGCGCGGCGCGTTCTATTCAGGCCATTATATTATATATATAATATATATAATATATACTTCGTCGATTTCTATTTAAAACGAATTATATAAATAGTTTTAAATTCGTTTCAAAAGCAATTTCAACTTCCTTTTCAATTCAAATCAAAATTGAATTCTTCTTTATAAATTCGTTTTAAAATTCATTTCTATTCAATTCAAATTTCAATTCAATTTGAATTCGTTTCAATTCACTTTCAATTCACTTTCAATTCAATTCGAAATCGTTTTCAATTCAATTTATTTCGAAATCGTTTTCAATTCAATTCATTTCGAAATCGTTTTCAATTCAATTCATTTCGAAATCGTTTAAAATCGATATAAATATCGTTCACGTCAAAATGGCGTCAATCTAATCATCACGGCTTCACATATTTCTATTTTCAAATTTTCTATTTCAAATATTTCCTATTATCAAAATATTCTTTATTTTCACGATTGGAATGAGGCCCAGTCAATTACCATATAAAGTTAATTATATGGATTTTCATACAACACATGTATATAATAGCAACGATAAATAATCAACCATCAACCAAAGTGCACTACACTGTATAAGCATCAAATATAGATATCTAATGCTTATAACAGCCTGTCAATCAATCGATTGACATATTTAATCAATCAGGATGAGTGAACTTCAAATTTCATCCCAACACCCGTGTGGGGTTTCAAACAATCAAACACATATTTTATTTGTGCTGTTGGGCGATGTGTAAAATTTATCGTCCCAATCAATGTCATTCAAATAGGTGTACATAAACAAACCGTCCGGTTTATAAATGAATATTTTATTTTATTCACTTCACGTTAAAAATTATATTTTTAACGATAAAACATTTTATTTCAACCTATGAGTTTCTATTCAGTTCATTCTTCAAATAAAATGGTATTTTTATTTTTCTAACTTATTTTAGAAAATTTCGGCGGCATAACGGCACGATACTAGAAACGGGACAAGGCCTAGCCTTATCCCCGGTCTAGTGAAGGCCCACGC